>OY540812.1:25583097-26833097 GCA_961205875.1 Sialis fuliginosa | reverse complement strand
CAAATTTAATTGCCATATATGGATAAAATACAATTTACGCTTCAGTGGAGCAAATATCATTTGTTAAATTAAACATATCGATTCCATTTGCTTTCTCGGCGCCAAATGCAAGCGTGTAGATAACTTAAGGGATGCCTCAAGGCGAATTTTGTGTAATTAGTAGTGAGTCTTAGGGAATCTGAACCCGCCGAAAGTTTCTGAATTGTTACAGTTAATAGAAATGGTGTTGCAACACAAATATACGTCGAAGTTACCTGTTCTTGCGTCAGATTATACATTCAAACAATGGTGTTTTTAATAAATTACACTTATTTTGTTGATCTTATTCCGGTTACGGAATTAGTAAATTCCGACCGGGTTTTGCCAGAATTAAAAAATTTTATTACTACTTTCTACTAAGAATATTCGTTACTTTTTTAAAAAAAATCAAACATAAATATAATAATTATGAAATAATAACATTTTATTAACAAAAATTTTAATGGAAACAATCATTTCATAACATAAATGCAGTTTTTTAACATTTTGTACAGCATAACTACATATGATTAAAATTATAACATTAATTGACCTTAAAATAAATAATAATAATGTAATATAATACAAAAGAATAAATAAACAAATAAATTTTTTTATAATAACATATTAATAAAAATGTCATTATATTACGGACATTGAATTGTTCAATTATAAATAAAAAGATTTTCGAAAATTTCGAAATGTAATGGTGTAAAAATAAAACATGTTCTGCATTATTTTAATTATCGAATTTACAATTAGCTAACAGTTTTATTTATGATAATGCATGATAACAAACATGCATTATAGTAATGCATTGGTGCTTTAATTTCAAGTTGTAGACATTCTTTTATCTATACACATTTATAGTATCTTAAATTTTCTTTTGTGAATTTTTATAAATGCTGTTTGTGATTTATAAAATTTATAAGTTGACATTATAAATGTAATTAGATTCGGTCGAAAAGAACGTATGATATACAAACAATTTAAAACAATCAACCTTACGAAGCTGTAAAAATTACAGGATATGTAGAAAATATTATTTTTTATAAAAAATTATAAATTAAACTAAACAAATTACTAAAAAACTTATAATCTGTATTATTATTGAAAAAGTAGTTACTTATTATTGAACAATTTAAATAAAAACCGATAATGTGTTCAGATAAATTGCCCAGCACCATTTAATTTTTATACAATTTTACTAAAAAATATTAGTTCGAAATTTTTTTTAAGACGCAACTGACTATTTTTTCGTATATTTTTAATTTTATGTCAATTTCAATCTAAATCTTAAATGCAAACGTCAAAATGACATTTAATACATCAAAGTATATATCATTAAAAAAAAAAAAACACGATTTTTAAAAGCAAATTGAGATAAATCATTGTAAAGGAATATTATACAACAAACGTTGTAGACCTATATTATAGGAAATTAAATGCTCTACAAAAAAGACCCTGGAAAATTTTCACGTAACATGTGCAGTTCTTGAGATATTTTGAAAAAATAAATATTTTGGATGTCATCCCTCCTCCTTACACCCAAACATCCAACTAAGTTTCATTAATATCAATTCAGTGGTTCATGAGTCATGCGTGTGACAAGGATTCAGGAAACAGACACACACACACACAGACAGACAGACAGATGGATGGACAGGCAGACAAACACGGAACGAAAAGTGTTTGTCTTGACGTGAAACGGAAAGATCAATTTAAAATTTTGAAATCGGAGAACAATTTTTTGTCTCATTCTAAAACGTTCACAAAACTTCTCTTATCTTCGATATTTATAAATATAATTATAGATCAAATGCAATAATATACAATAATGATGCTTCCAAATGACATTAAGAAATTTTGTCTTCAAACTTTTTAACTTCATGCACCTTGTCAAGCTTGCTTTATAACCAATCCTGATACACCGTAAAAAAATAATTAAAAATCAATTTACGTACACTAAAATTTTTTGCTTTTTTATCTTTATTTGCTAATATTCACCATAATTACAGAGCTTTTTTCTAGTAATTTTATAGTACATACATATATAGTATAATTTTCACCTTCCTCTCGAAATATGTTCAAAATTCTATTCAGTTTTGATTACCTAACATTATTCACAATTTCGTCGAGATATAATAAAGACCTCATCATACTTAAAGTCAAATAGACTAATGTAATATAGTGGGTTAATTATCTATTGTTCTATATAGAATTCCTCTATTTAATTAAATCATTTTATCAAATACATATCTACAGGCGTCTCATTTGCGTCCGTCAGCTTTATCTCTATTGTTATTTTATGTACATATGATGTGGTGGCGTATACTGTTGAATTATTTGGAAAGTGCTTTTCATGACATTTATTTTTTATACTGTATTTTTTAATATCAAAATTCGTTTTAAAATATTATTATGTCTATGCATTATTAGTTCAAATATTAAAAAAACGATCAAATAAGTTTATAAAATAAATTATCTTCAAAATATACTCACGGGCTCACGCACGAGAAAAATGTACTCACGCACGGTTGTTTTAATTTGACTCACGATCACGCACGCTCACGATTTAATATTTGAAAATCGCTCACGCTCACGCGGGTTATGGTGTATTTACACGGGTCGATTTCCGCCGTGCGGCTATTCACCTACCAAATCGCCTCATAAGGCCGCACAGCAACACCATTTACACGAGTCGATAAAAATCGCATGCGATTTGTTCATTTTTTTGAAAATATTGAGCAGAACAGATGTTCTACGTGCGATAAAAATCGCATGTGGCGGATTATTTTCAGCTTTACACGGTCGATTTTAATCGCATGCGGCGAAAGTCGGATGCAGGTCTACTTTGGCGCTTGCGATTTTAGTCATCTGCGTCCTAACCGCACGGCGGAAATCGACCCGTGTAAACCCCGTTTACGGCCGTGACACGAAACATTCACGGCCCGCGCCCAGCTCTACTCTACACTATACAAGAGTAGAGTAATAGTAGAGTAATGCCGTGTTCAGACCGAAAAAACAAAACAGCAACATCGTGTCTTTTTGACAAAAGTGCAATAAAGCCTATGCATTTTTAAATACGACGTGTTTTCAAACACCGTGTTGCTGTTTTGTTTTCTTTGGTGTGAACACGCATAAGAGTAGGACAAGGGTTTGGGAATACTCGGTATTTTCAGACTAGACTAATCCGAGTCGAATCTACGTTTGATTTTTGGGTTTGAGTTTAATGCAAAATAAAATTTTTGTTAATAAAAAATTTCATTTATTAAATTGTCAGTTAATCTAAAACGAATTATCGTACAGAAATTAAATGCTACAGAAAATTGTGCTCGGAATTTGATGATGTTGGTTTCATTATCATCATTAAACGCTTCGTATAATTCTAAATATTCAGTTCTTTTTTTGTTTGTTTTTGAAAATAATTTAAATTCTTTATTAAGATATGCAAATTTATCTTCGGAACTTGGCAAAATTGGAGATTTCGCACTTTCTCATATTTTATTATTTTTTCTAGGGTCAACTCGGGTAAAAGTGAAACAAAATACAAATATTTCATGTTTTTTGATAGTTAACGATACAAATTCATACTTTAATTTTTTCTACAAGATGCGCTTATGAATAACCATTTTAAATACTTACGTCATTTGAACTGTACGGTACAACACGGACTTTAAAAATGAAAAAAGTGTGTTTCATTTTTAACATCTAATTTGGGAAAAAGTGAAACAGGTCTCTAAAGGAAAATATTTCTCGATAAATTAAAATAAAAGCTAAAAAGGCAATTTTGATTTATCTTCTTTGTGGCATATCAATGTGAAATTATAACTTTAATTAATATCTGAGCTATACTGAAAGTTATGTGCAAAGAATTAAAATTTAATTCACACGTTTTGACATCGACTAACAGGGAACTCTGTAGGGGTGACACATCACTTATTAGGCGATTCATATTTTCAGGTGGCTTTAACAAACCTTTAATGATGATGTCAGTTTTTGTAATTCTCCTATAAACAAATTAGTTTTTTAGTTGCAAGCTTGTTTCACTTTTACCCCATTTTTTTGGTGTTTCATATTTACCCCGCTCGATCCTATGTATATTTTTGCAATACCATGAATTGTATTTTGTATTTTTCTTGTTATGAATTTTTTTACACTGTATTATAGTCCATGAAATAAACCTATTATTAATGTATTACTTATTTTATTGAACTGTTTTGTTTAAAAACCTAATGTAATAAAATAAAAGCAGATCTGAAATCAGCATCACTCAAGTTTAGTTACATACAACATTAGATTCGCTCTATTCAATGCAGACATGTATTATTTAAAAAAATGTCCGGCAGTAACGTCGCTAAGGAGGGGGGGGGCGGTCCACCATTATAGATATTTTATATATTTTTGAACATTAAAAAATGGGATTAACCTTTCAAAAATGTTTCTCTTCAACATTTGATAGATTAAAAATATATATTGCTTAGGCTAACCGACATTCAAATTAAAGAAGAATTTTTTTATTTTCTTATAATCTACATATTTTAAGAATAGTTAAAATAAGGTTTTATAATTATTCAAATTTAATAGTTTATTTAGATCTTGAAGATAATATTAATATAAAAATTGTGTACATACCAGATATTTTCACTTATGAATAATTATACTATAAAGGTAAGTTTATGTTTTTATCATAAAGGTTTATATATTTATCTTAATTTAGAATAATATTTTATTTTACAAAGATAACGTATTCTGATAATGTTTTTCGACATCACACTTAAATGTAGTGGAAAAAGATTTATTGTGTCATAAATTTACTTTGAGCTTCTAGGTTTGATGATAAAACATAACTTTTAAAATACAAATAATTTATACGATAATATATTATTTTTTATGAAATGTTTTTAAGAATATTTAGGTAATCAGAAATTCAGTTCAGGTATCTTGTTGGTCGGTAAGGCAAGAATACACGGGCCGTGTATTATTATTATTTAACTGGCGGCTTTTATTTTCTGTGTTATTGTGATTTCATAGTACTATATTTTAATTTATACTCAAATCTGCTTTTAGAGAATATAGAAAAAGTAAAATTTGGTGTTAAATCCGTCACATTTTCAATGCAAAATAATAATACCTATTCTTATTTTATGCAGATGTATCAATTTTTTGTTGGAATATGATATTACAGATAGTCATTGCATGCAATTATTAACATATTTTTCAATTAGTAAAATATTTAATAACATACAAATTGCTAATTAAATAAAAATATTATGTTGAACAGTCACTTGACTGTTCAACTGCGTCCACATACCCCAAACACCTAGCCCACTTACTTCATTTTTGAAATATTTTTGGAGTAACTGGGCCATCCCCTCAAGCTTATTATAATCTAAAAGATAACACGTGCTGACAGTAACATTTCAAGGTTCTATTATGCTTCTAACTTATGCTAAATTAACTGTAATGTTGCTAATACTTACTGTGAACCTGTAGACCAGTGGCGAAGCGTCCATGGAAGCAGGGGAAGCAATGCTTCCCTTACTCTATGGGGAATTAATACAAAACTGTTTTTTCAATTAATAAATAATATAAAAATATTATTAGAATATTTAATATTAATTTACACACTCAATTATAAAACTATAATACCACAGAATCAAATAAATTGTCAACCTATACGAAATACACTTATGTAAAACATACATACACGTCGACACTTCTAGCATAACTGGATCAGATAGAGAGAGAGATGCGTCTATGCGAATTCGCATGCTCCAGAGAGACACACCTTGCTCTATCATGTTTATTTTTTATTTGAAATATACTGAAATACTTGCCTGTTGAGTTATAATAATTAATGCCCTTTTATAAGCGGATTTTCGTATTTATAATAGTAAATGTAAATTTAAACTCTATTTTGTTTATTTAATTTAAAAAAGAAACAAAAAAATGTAAAAATTCTTAGGTATGCATTGGATGATACTGCATAGTCTGTCCTTACGTAAAATTTTACATTGTATATAGGCAATAGGCAATCTATTGTACAGTGCAGTATATAGATTTTCGTTCGATTGTTCATGTTTATATTGTTATGTTATTGTTCATGCTTATATTTAGTTGGACATTTTTATAGTTGAATAGGTTGTATAGGTTTTTAGGTTTCCGTAGAAAACTAGGAAACCTTATAGTTTCGCCATGTCCGTCCGTCCGTCCTCAAAAATTTTAAGCCGATTAAGATGAAATTTGGTATACAGACGAAGACTGATAACCCAAAAACAGAAATGATAATATTTTTGAAAAAAAAAATTTTTTGGACCCCCTTTCCATAGACTGAAAAGTATTTTCAAAAAAAAATTTCACTTAATCCATTAAGTGGGGAGTCTTTAGATAGGTCTCCTAAAATGCAATATGACATTATGATTTTAACCCTTCAGTCACGATATAATTGCGTTCAAAGTCGTGATAAAAGCGTCCCCCCACCCTAATTTCTAAACTATCAATTTAAAAAATCTGAAAAAATTCATGAATGTAGCCTTTAATTAGTACTTCCACTGAAAATTATAACGAACACTGTCAAAATTATTTTGGCCCCCACTCCCATTGACTGAAAAATGAACTCACAATTTTTTTTTCACATATCCCATTGAATGTGATGTCATTGGATAGGTATCCTAAAATGCAATAAAAAATGTTAAATGATCTTTTGATTTTAACCCTTCAGTCACGATATATTTGCATTTAAATGTCGTTATCAGAGTGTCCTCCCCCCCCCCCCTTAATTTCTAAACTATCTATTCAAAAAATCTGAAAAAAATTCAGAATGTAGCTTTGAGTTAGTACTTTCACTGAAAATTATAACGAACACTGTCAAAATTATTTTGGACCCCCTCCCATAGACTGAAAATTGTTCTCAAATTTTTTTTCACTTAACCCATTGAGTGGGGTATCTTTAGATAGGTCTCCTAAAATACAACAAAAAATGTTATATGACCTTTTGATTTTAACCCTTCAGTCACGATATATTTGCATTTAAACGTCGTTATCAGAGCGTCCGTTGAAATAATTCTTGTTTATAAATCGTAATGACTACGGAAACCTATCATATGCGTGCCCAACACGCACTTGGCCATTTTATTTTTTATTAAAAATAAAATAGGTACTTCGATAATCTTACGCATTTTTATAGTTCATTAGAAAAATATTTTTGTGTAACGAGCAGTTAGTTTTTCAAATAGAAAAATATCGATAAATTAAAAACGATGTTATGTGAAGTTATGTCGTTTACTTTTCATTTTTAAATAATAATGTTTATTGTATTATTATTTTACAAAATATGCTTCCCTTATTAAAAATATCACGCCTCGCCACTGCTGTAGATATTTTGTAAAATCAAGATGACACCACGTTGCTACAACTTTTAGAGACATGAGACTGTTGAAGGGATATGTCATTGTCCTTCAATGTTGCCAACCGTTTGAAGTGAAATTACACTCACAAATTTTATGGAAAGAAACTATGGCCCAGTTACCCCTTGGTGCAAGATACACCAACTGACCTTAATAGATGCTAGAGAGCTGTTTTGTATTTTCGTGCAAATTAATTATTAGGGTTCCGTTTTACGCATCATACTAACAATAAGCACAAAGCCCCTCCATATAATAATCAAATGGGAAGAGCCTACTATTATTCGATAAAAGAATTTGATTGAAAACTAGTTAACTACTTCTGTAGGTGAAAAATCTTTATTTTTATAAAATCAAAAGGAAAATGTAATTACAACCTCTTACTTTGAGTAGTTTTTTATATATACCTACAAATGCTATGTGTGTAGGTAACAGTGAATATAAAGTGGAAAATTTAAATATTTTAATTATGCAAACAAAATGTTATTTTTGTTTGTAAATATAACAGTCCCACAGCCCCTATGGAACGATCCCTGTACATACATACATATGCATATCAGCATATCTACAATAATGTTTATATAAACTTTCATATATACTTGTAGATAACACTAGATACCAAAACGAACCGCCTGATTACAAAGTTAAGTTCTGCTCTGCCACTAAATACGCTGAGTATCATTGCGAGAAAAGCATAATTTTTATTGAAGCGAGATAAGCCCTTTTAGTATAAATATAAGTTTTGACCAAAACTGTATCAGTCTGGAACTGTCAGGACTTCTTGTGATGTCGGAACACGTGTAGAGTGACATTACTGGAAAAACGGAGAAACTATGGTTTCTTAGTCACCTAAACTAAAAAATATGGGTATGGACAACCATACATGACTTCCAAGTTCTTTAATATATTTTTATATTTTACAAGCTAGCAAGCCAGCTTGTTACAAGCTGCTTGTAAACTCGCTCAGTGTAATCATGTTCACAAGCTAACAAGCTGCTTATAAACAATCTGCTACAAAAGTTGAAAGCCGGGCTACTTTACTCGCTAGCTTGTAGGCTTGGTAGCTTGTTAGCTTCTTAGCTTGTAAACTAGCCGTGTGTCATCGTAGTAGCTAGTTCACTAGCTGCTAGTATCTCGATGATTCCTGGTTTCAGTGTCTATAAAATGTATTCACAACACGTGGTTTACTCGCTAGGTAGTTGGCTACTGAGCGAGTGGAAAGTTTCTGCGTCATCATCACTATCTTACAAGCTAACAAGCCAGCTTGTAACAAGCTGACTTGTTAGCTTGTAAACTTGCTCAATGTAATCGACCCTTAAATAATGTCCTAATGTTAAAAACATAATACACATTCGTAGAATAACTAATTTGACAATTTAATTTAGTTACATTTGTTTCCAAGGCAACATAAATTAATGACATATTTATTTGTATTTAAAATTCAAATTTTGATGGTAGTTTTTACCCATTCAATAGCTATTTAAGCACGTACAAATAGTAAATCTCCCTAAGGTTTAATTGAACTACAAATGTACCAAGTCTTATCAAAATTAGTGAGATAATACTCGCAATGTTCACTTTTTAGACGAAAATAGTTACAAAATTTCGAATATTTCTAAAACCTCTAATCCGATTAGCACCAAAATCAATAGGTCTGGAGTACTCACTGAGACAAACATTTTCCCCAAAAATAATTCAGATCGGTGCATTTTTACGGTAGTTATCGTTAACAAAAAAAATTCTACATCCAGACACACAGACACACGCCATGCGGAAATTAACTTTTCTTTACATTTTGAAGTTAGTACAATCAGAATTTGTCATTTTCTCGGACATGATTTTTCGATGGTATTACAATACTTCAATTTCTTTCAGAACATGGAAGTAATTACACCTTTTAACCACAATAAAATAATGTTCTCATTTTAAAATAAAATCGGTCAAATGCGTGTTGAGCAAGAATATGACAAGGATCCGTCGTCATTCTCACAAACATTCTTTACTTGATAATCAAGTGTCAAGAGCTATTTCATGTTCACGAAAGTTGTAATCTCTATAAAATTACGTATTCGTGCGATAATTTATAAAAAGAGTTATTTCTAAATTTTTCATAAACTATTTTTGCTACAGTAGTCGTTATAATTTTCATTGAAAGTACTAATTAAAAGCTATATTTGAACTACTAAACTACTAATTAAAAGCTATGTATATTCTGGATTTTTTCAGATTTTTTGCATCGATAGTTCAGACGCTAAACGACTTAAAAAAGCAAATATCTCTCGTGACTGAACGGTTAAAACTTAAAATCAAAAGAAATAGAAAGAAGAAAATATTTTTTATTACATTTTAGAAGATCTATCAATGGGGTTGATGAAAAAATCGTATACCAAATTTCTTCTTAATTGGTAAATAAATAAAAGAATGGAAACCCTAAAAATACTATAAATAACACTTACAAATAAAAAATATCATATTCAGTGATATTACTCTCTCCAAAATGAATAACTTTTGTCTGAAAAGTTGTTCTGTAGACAGCTTACTTTTCAAAATAAAAATTATTCACCTTTTATTTTGAACTTCCGGTATAAAGATGTTTAACTTATATTTATATTACATTCATGAATTTTAATTGAATTATTAAGTTAAAACGTTTCTCGAGTAAAAATATTTATTTTGGTAAATTAAAATCTATTTATATTTAAATTTCCAGAATTGGCAAACGAGCAGTTTAAAAATCATCACCGAGCAAAACTCGAGATTCAACATGTCGTTCTTCAATACAACGGCTAATCATTCCCAGGAAGATATCGATATTCATTTATGGAATAATTTGGCTTCCACGAAGTATCACGTCTGCAAAGAAAATTGGAGCGAGTTTGGCGGAGTATTGAGAAGAAGTATTTTTGGATATTTTAATTTCATTTTAATGTACATCATACCAGGTAAGACTTAATAATAAAATATTTTGTATAATCTGTGGTCCTGTTTAATTATATAGTTGAATAAAAGGTCGTAGTAGTTTTTAAAAAAAAATCTAGATAAATATGAATATCATACATTTTTATGTATTTTATTTACAGACGGTTCTTATTTGATCAATATATGTTTTTTTGTATGTTCGGGCATAACTCCGACAAATATGCATTGATTTGGATGTTTTTGTATTTGTTTGAAAGAATATACTACCGTGATGGTCCCATATAAATTTTATCAGAATCTGACCATAGCCTTCAAAAAATTAGGAGGTTCTCAATTGATGAATATATGTTTTTTTTATGAGTGTTCGGGTATAACTCCGACGAATATACATTGATTTGGATGATTTTTTGTTTGTTTGAAAGAATATACTCCCGAGATGGTCCCATATAAATTTTATCAGAATCTGACGGTGCACTTCAAAAGGGAAAAATGAAAAACTTTTTAGGAAAAAAAATAAAACCGATTTCAAAAAAACACTGAAGAGTATATAATAATTAAATTTAATAGTTTTTTAAGTCAGTGCCAAGCCAATAAAAAAAATTTTTAAGAAAGAAAAAAATGAAACTGACTTCAGAAACTGTTAAATTTAATTATTATATATGTTCTTTTCGGAATTTTTAAGGTTTTTTTGATCGGTTTTATTTTTTCCTTAAAATAATATTATATAAATAGACTATTTCTGGGAATGGAGCAAGAAAAAAAAATGGCGAGTGACGAGTTTTTGAGTTTGTAATCCAAATTATTTTTAAAATCGAGCATTAGGATATTTGACAAAGATAAAATGTAATAAAATTACTACTTCTGAAGGAATTTCCAAAAGAATAAACACATAATATTTTCTCCTAGTTAAAAATGGAAAAAAATATCTTAAAAATATTATGAAAGATTTTTTGTGAACATAATTTCTTGACGAATAATATGTAGGTATGTACAGATAATGAAATAAAATTTAAAATATGATTACTGCCGAGTTTTATAAAATTGTTTTCGAGTGTTTAATAATATAATTAATTCTTCATGTAAAAATCTTTTAATTTAAATTTCACTGGAGTTAAATTTAAGTAATTGAACATAAATGTACAATCATCAAAAAGAATCAAAATTATTTGATTGTAAAGAAAATTCCAACAGATGTTATCTCTTTGAAATTAAATATTTAAAACCATTTTTAATAACGAATTGATTCCGTTCGTAGTAGTTATAAATATTGTATAAAAAAAAGTGAATAAAAAGTAATGAACATTGATTTTAGAACGTTACTTTTTGTGATGAAGATATAATTAAATTACAGCAACAAGGCACGTATTAAAATAAAATTTGTCAACTGCGAGTCGAGCCTCTCGTTCTAGTATCCCGTACCGTATAGTTTTTGTAATTTAATTTTAACACAATTAAGATCTAATATAATAGTTATTTTTAATAGTTCATCTATTTGAAAAAAGATGGCTCCAAATATTAAATAAATTTGAATTATTTTTTAGAAAAAACAAAAATGCGGCGAGTGCTCATAATTTTATTTTGAGCAATTATAGATTATACATTTTATTGATTTTTTTGTATTAAAATATTTTTTCATACCCCACTGACCAGGATTGAATATAAAAAATTTTTTGGTAACAAATTTTCCTCTCTCAAACGCGTCAAAATTTAAAACTTTATTTTAAGAACTCGGAAATATTATTAGTCCATCATTTACTAAATGGCAAAACTCGGATACTTTAGTAGCTAAAAGGCTGGAAGCTATTACAGATACAGTATTGAATGTTGATGTATATAATTAAACCATCATGAGATTTTTGCGTGCTTATAGCAGCCAGTCGCGCGGGCAATCACTGCTTTTGAAATAGGTACTTGCAACAAAAATTTAATAATATGATCATAAATATTTATGTAAAAAATTATTCTTCATTAAAATTTCCATTAGCACGAGAAATAAATTAACATTTTTGGTTTCTGAATGTACTGCAGTACTTGTGTAATAATATTACAAATTTTATATACATACATATATTAACATTATATATTTTTTTTCTTCATTTTTCCACCTGGCTTAATTATGACATATACAGGATGATTTACAACTAGATTACAACAGTATATCGAGAATGTTTTATGCAAAAAACTTATTATATTATGTCGACTGGTACTTGTCCTTTTCCAACAGCTCTTCGTTGAGTTGTGTAGTTGTGTGTGTTTTGTTTTTTGTTAGGATCACAGGGACACAAGAGGGAGTGGAAGGATGCTAATGGGCCGATCATAGCAGGGTGAAGACGAACAAGGTGGCCGTATTAATGGGAATTGTGGGTGAGGGTTCAATCAGGGTAGGGATTACATAAATGATGATTTTATTTCTCTTGTTATATTATTTTATTTTGTAAAACAAATTATTTTTAAATGTTGATTTTTGTGTTTATTATGAATTTCATTAGACTTTCATAGTTTTCTGTGTTTTTCAATAGTTCTCTGATGTTATTTGGAATTGTTGTGAATGCCTGTTTTCTCTCACTTTTCCATATCGAACATTTTAGTATGATGTGTTCTGTGTTTGCTGTACTTTTGTTGTCACATCTGCAAAGATCCGTTGGAGCTTTTTTTATTCTGTGTAGGTATTGTTGCGTGCATGCGTGGTTAAATCTGAGTCTATTAATTGTTATTATTATTCTTCTTGGATTGTTGTATTTTTCAAACCATGGTGTTTTTGGGATAGTAGGTTGCAAAAAACTTTATGTGAACATGTGTCTGGAAATATTTCGTAAAGGAACGTCCAAATATTTTTTCTAAAGTTAGTGTTTATTTAATTTCTAGGGAACCTATTGTGGTACAATTATGACATTTGATAACCATTTTGTTATTAATAAGTGTTGTAGATTTTTAGTATCAAACAATAATAATTTAGACCAGGGGCGTATGGGGCCATTATTAAAAATAAGAAAAAAATTTCATATACACTCACGGAAAAAATTAAAGGACCACTTTTATTTTTCGAAAAAATTGCTCATTTTCAAAGTAATGCCGATAGGTCAAATATGATCCATTTTTTACTTATAGGATATGAAAATTGAAGGAAATTTTATCATCTTTTCGAATTTAGGGGTATATTTGTTTTATTAAACTTATTATTGTGACCAAATCGCGGTTTAATAAAAAATAAAAAAATTGATTTTTTTTTGCAATTTTGAAAGATACCCACGGGGATGTTAAATTTTTTTTCTAAAATTTCAAGATAACCATTTTGTAAGAAATTTGTTCAGCTTTAAAACACTTTTTCAAATTTGTTTTATAATTTTTTGGTGTTACGATATTCGAGTTTGAATGAAAAAAGTACCAAAAAGGTTTAAACGACCATAAAGGGCCTAATGTTAGTCGCACAAAAAAGAAAGAAAAAGAATATTAAAGCTTAAATAATCACCTATTGTCTAGTAGCATTTATAAAATGTTTAATTTTAACTTAACCCTTCAAATACGAAAAACAAAACAGTGTTCGAATTTAAATAATCCTGTAAAAATAACCTTTTTTTAATCATAGATCTAATGTTTAGAATGTATTCAGAAATTAAGTTCTATCAAAGAATATGAAAATTAGACTTATTACCTTCTATGTGAACAAAGGTTCCAGTAAAAATCTTTTAATTTGGCTGAGAAATTGCATTTTGAATTTTTTGTATACGTTTAGGATTTGACCGTACTTTTTATAACAAGTTTTTCTTTGGGATTTTTTTTTCGAAAAACAATCAATTTTTGAGAAAAATTGTGAGAAGGAAAACGTTTTTCTTTCTTGTTAAAGAATATTCTTAATTTTTTTCAGATGTTTTATATCAATATTATGGGATTAAATTTATTTTTAATAGGGTACTTTTTCATTAAAACTTGAATATCTTGGCATCAAAAAATGTGACAATCATTTTTTAAAAAGCATTTTGAAGCTGAGAAAATTTACTAAATGATGAATATCATAGAATTTTGAAAAAAAAATAATCATACATCCCCGTGTGAAATTTATATAACTGCAAATAAATTAATAATTTTTTTTAGTCAACTACGTGTGGACCAAAAAAATTCAGTTACTTTGAACGAATAAGCGGTGAAAATTCAATGAAAATTAATTTAACTGTCGAAATCAAGAGTCTTTAATATGTTGTTGAACGTTTTTTCATGACCACACGCAGTTGACTGAAATTAAAAATTGAAATTTTTTGTAATTATGGAAGTTTCACACGGGGATGTATGATTATTTTTTTTCAAAATTCCATGATATTCATCATTTAGTAAATTTTCTCAGCTTCAAAATGCTTTTTAAAAAATGATTGTCACATTTTTTGATGCCAAGATATTCAAGTTTGAATGAAAAAGTACCCTATTAAATATAAATTTAATCCCACAATATTGATATAAAACATCTGAAAAAAATTAAGAATATTCTTTAACAAGAAAGAAAAACTTTTTCCTTCTTACAATTTTTCTCAAAAATTGATTGTTTTTCGAAAAAAAAAATCCCAAAGAAAAACTTGTTATAAAAAGTACGGTCAAATCCTAAACGTATACAAAAATATCAAAATGCAATTTCTCAGCCAAATTAAAAGATTTTTACTGGAACCTTTGTTCACATAGAAGGTAAAAAGTCTAATTTTCATATTCTTTGATAGAACTTAAGTTCTGGATACATTCTAAACATTAGATCTATGATTAAAAAAAGGTTATTTTTACAGGATTATTTAAATTCGAACACTGTTTTGTTTTTCGTATTTGAAGGGTTAAGTTAAAATTAAACATTTTATAAATGCTACTAGACAATAGGTGATTATTTAAGCTTTAATATTCTTTTTTTTTCTTTTCTGTGCGACAAACATTAGGCCCTTTATGGTCGTTTAAAACTTTTTGGTACTTTTTTCATTCAAAGTCCAATATCGTAACACCAAAAAATTATAAAACAAATTTGAAAAAGTGTTTTAAAGCTGAACAAATTTCCTACAAAATGGTTATCTTGAAATTTTAGAAAAAAAATTTAACATCCCCGTGGGTATCTTTTAAAATTGCAAAAAAAAATCAATTTTTTTATTTTTTATTAAACCGCGATTTGGTCACAATAATAAGTTTAATAAAACAAATATACCCCTAAATTCGAAAAGATGATAAAATTTTCTTCAATTTTCATATCCTATAAGTAAAAAATGGATCATATTTGACCTATCGGCATTACTTTGAAAATGAACAATTTTTTCGATAAATAAAAGTGGTCCTTTAATTTTTTCCGTGAGTGTATATACCTCCAAAACTGATTTTTTATCAACAAATAGCCATTTATAGTTTCATTTTTTAGTCATGTTAGTAAAGTTTGTGTAACAGTAATACAAATTGTTGTGAATCATCCTGTGTAATACCAATATACGAGTGTAGGTATTTACTTTTTAATGTTTTTAATTAATTAATAAAACTGAAATATTATATTTTGTTTATGCAACTAATTGTAAATTTAATTATTAATTACGATGAAATAAAAAAAATATTTTTATGTGCCACCTACATACATAAATTTTAATTTTTTCATATTCATTAGCAAATAAATTGGTTCGAAATTTTTATACAATTTTATAAAGTAATAGAATTTCTTAATAAGAATAATTGACAACCTAAATGTAAATTTTATTAATATTATACCGGACGAAGAAAAACATAGAATTTTAAAGAAAAATGTTAAAAAATATTTTTTTTTAATAAATTGAATTTTAATCGCTATACAATTTATAAAGAGAAAAAGTTTTTTGTTTGACTAATTTTAGCGAAATTTGCACCAACGTGTTCCTTGAAATGTTATAAGTACTGTAGGTTACATAATATAAGCAATCTATCACTCAAAACAGCTGAGCAGTGAATATTTTTATTTTTATATTTCTATATAGTTGCTAGTGTAGCTTTTCTCTCGAGTTGATGGTTTCATAATATAAGCACTCTATCACTCAAAACAGCTGAGAAGTGAATATTTTTATTTTTATATTTCTATATAGTTGCTAGTGTAACTTTTCTCTCGAGTTGATGGTTTCTGAGTAAAAATAACTAGGTTACCATAATAATGTCAGATATTTTTTTGTCCAACACAAGATAAGAATAAAAAAGCCTTCTTCCTATGTCCAAGACTACTTGCACTTCTTTTTTCCTTAAAAATAGCTTTTAGAATAGCATATTTCAATTTTAGAGCTGTATACTAGAATAATATTATATTAATATTCGTTTTTGAGATTATTTCATTAAAACACGGACACAAACTTTCTCTCTTTTTATTTTATATTTATTTATTTATTTCGTAGATACAAATTTAAAAAAAATGATTTGTGGCCCGAACCGATTATTTGATTTTCTATATGGCCTGGGGTTAAAAAGGTTGCTCTTTACTGATATAAAACAACTAGGGGCTTTGCCCCTGGGCGCTACGCGCCCCAACCCCAAATCGTGCTACATTTAATAAAATATTGATTGATAAAATAAAAATTATAATTTTATATTAACTTTTGTCATATCAAATTTTCATAAAATATTTCACTGTAATTGTTTTAAATGCTGATAAGTAAATAATTCCTGAATTTGGCGGGGATAATCGTTTATCATTATTACCTTTCCAGTAATATTACAATTTACATGTACAAATCACCCTAACATCAGAACGTACTCGGGTCTCAGCCTTCGGCTGCGACCCTCGTATCCATCGTAATTTATACCTTTACCATTAATTTTAATAATGCCTTTGAGAAATTACCAAAAAATCATTGTGAATATCAGTTTCCACATTTTTTGGCATACAACATATTCAAAGAATGCTTTGAAGCATTTTCGATGTTATTTATTAGGTTAAATTATGTTATTACGATTTTTGTTTTATGTTTACGCAATTTTATGAAAAAATAGTAAAAAACAAATTTTCAAGACCACGACCCTGACTTAAACATATTTATTATTTTTATAAATGTCTCAAGCTGTTAACTTTTGTTCAATTTCAATCAAATTTAATTTTTTTCGTCACGATTAAAAAATAGCAATTTTAAATATTTTTTAATGCGGTGCCACTGACAATGCTAAAAGAATTTATTAAATAAATTTAAAAAATCGCAAAAATCATTAATTTTTCAACATATCTGGTGTTTCCCTTTAATACTCCAGCCCTGTCTTTATTATTATTTAATATAAATTGTTCGATACATTACATATATCTTTGAACCACCAAATGATTTTCAAAAATGTTTATAATGCAACTCTTAAAAAATAACAATTTAAAATATTTTTTACATTGCGCACCTGACTTAATTGTTAATAAATATAAATTTTTGGGCAAATTACATCAATCCCCACAACAACCAAATGTCTAAAATAACCGTTTCATTTTAATACAATTATATCAGAAAAAATCAATAAAAAATATTCTTGTAACCACGCTCCTGACGTAATTCTTATTAAATATAAACGTTTTTATATTAAATATAAATTATTATACTAATTAGATCAATACACCAACCAATTTTGGTTAAAATTTTCATTTATATACAATTTAATTGGAATGTACCAATTTGTAACATTTCTGTACACGCCCCTGACGTATTTCAAATAAAAAACAGCTGTTTATGACAGGAAAATATCAAGTCCACGTGGAGTGTTTAAAATTCATACGAAATGTCAATTTTTGACCAATCACAGCGACGAAATTCTAAGAATTCCAAAAACAAAAGCCGACTGTCGAAACTCTTAAATTTCAAATTAAACGTCAGATAGCAAAATTTCGTGTAAATTTTACATGTAGTGTCTCGCATAAAAATACATATCACGGAAAATAGAAATATTTTGAATAAAATAATTATCCATTACACTGCATCAAGGACGAATCTAAAAACAGGCAAAGTATGAAAAAAATCCAGTGAAAGGTTTAACGGGCTATAAATTGATTGTCGCCGGACAGATATACAAACAAATATATATACGTTTTGGTTTATATTATAGTGTGATATATAATTGTTGTATTGCATAAAATATGTACTTTCATCACATTGAATTTTTTTAGCAAATGTAAGCAAATTCTATACGAATTCTTCGTAATATTTAAATTGGTTAATGTTCGTAAAAGTACAATGTTTTCATTTCGTTATTAAATGAGGGTTTTTCAAACATAAAAAAGTTCATCCCTGATTTTCATAAAATTACAATTTTTTGTACCACACAATTTACCCTTATAAACAACCTTTCAATTTATCTAAACATTTTTCGAAATCTGAATTTGATGGAATTATTAATTTTGACCTTCCCTGAATTCTTTCTATTTTCGCCACTATGTCTATATGTCGGTCTGTCTGTCTGTAGATGTTGTAACTTAAATACGACAAATCGAAAAAAGGGTGATATTTAAGATTAGTTTTCGTTTCGGAAGAAAACGGATTTTTTAAAACGATCTTTCAACCGAAATCGGATTTAGGGAAAAATTATTTAGATTCAAGTTTTAGAAAATATTATTATCTATAATTTATGTATGTCTCATTCATTTTTTTTTTATCTTTCATGATTTAATCAGAAAGATTTGTTTTATATAATACATTAGAAACACGAGCAGCTTACACTTATTTTAGTACAGTGTATAAGAAAGTCCTGTGGTACCTTATCGATTCGGTTTTAATTCACATCTCTGTTTTAAACACATTTTGTAATATTTGATCCTTAGAAATATATACAAAAAAATACATTCAAGATAGAAAAAATGTGTGTGGATAGCAGGGGTTATTTTAGTGTGTAGTTGTAACTTGTTTTTGCAGTTTTAAAAGTGAAATTTGTAGTTGTAAATGTCTATTTGTAAAAGTGTAAAGTAAAATAAAGGTAGTTACATTTTAAAAACATAAATATAGTACAAAAAAGACATCTTTTTGAAAAAGTACAAGTAGAAAGCAAAAAAATAAATAAATAAAGAAAAGATTATTGCAATTATATATAGATAAATATAGTTGAAAAGCGAAAAAAAATGTGCAGTTGTAAAAGTCAGTTTGTGCTGTTGAAAATTTTAAATGAAACTGTAAATGTCGAGCAGAAAAAAAATGGAAAATGTGCAGTTGGATAGAAAATACCTGATTTGTTTTTTGTTACATAATTTTAGTCATTACTGCATGCCCTTTTGCAATGCCCTACACGTCTACACGTTATTTATTTACACCATAGTATATTTTAATTAATTTATCTTAATAGCTTCCGGCACTTTGATCGTACAACATTTGTAATTTATTCATAACAAAATGATTGGCAATCAATTATATAGCTGACTATGAATAATTTTTTTTGCTTGAATTTTTTACTGAAAACATTCTATTTTCAGTGACGATAATTTGGGAATTGAATATAAATGTAAATTAAAACCATTCAAAAAACTAATTGACTGTTCTGTAAAAGCAATTATCAAAGAAAGCCAACATTTAAATATGGTTATTAAATATGGCTATGATTTACATGAGTGATTACATTTATATTACAGTTTAGAAGTATGAAAATACTTTTTCTTCTTCTATTCATTTTTTTGTCAATTAGATCTTCTCATTTTCTGACAGCTACTTCATATCTGTGTCTGTGTGTTTTGTGTGTGTATGTGACTGTTTATGGGGGAGCATAGAGACACAAGATAAGATAGGAATGTGCTAATAGGCCGATCATAGCATGTTTTAATATACAAGGAGGCCATGTTCATAGGATTAGGATGAGGGTCGATTTGGGGAAGGTTTTACATATGTATATATGGGTCACTTTAAATTTTTAAATTGGTTGTTAGGATAAATTCCATTTGGTATTTGTAGTTGTTTGTATTTTCCAGAACGTTATTTATGTTCATTGGGAGATCTTTTATTTTTAATTTTTCTTTTAAAAATCCTCTTTCTGCGTTATGTTTTGAGCATTTCAAAATGATATGTTCTATATCTGCTATGGATTTCTGGTCGCAGTCGCATATCGGTTTTGGTAGCATTTTTATTAAGTGCAAGTATTTAGGCGTGCAGGTGTGGTTTGCTCGAAGTCTTATTATCGAAGTTATTGCTCTTCTTGTACTCTTAATAAGGTAGAACCAAGGTTTGGTCGGCAGTTTCGGTTGAATTGTTCCGTAGAATCGCCCTTTTTCGGGAATTGATATGGTGTATTTTGTCTGCCAATTCACTTCTGTTTCATTAGTTATAAATGCTTTGATGTGTGTGTGTGTGGGATTGAGATGTCTTGTACATGTTATAGAGAAGTCACCAGGTTAGCTAATTGGTCAGTCTTGTCATTTCCGCTTATTTTGGCATGTCCTTTGCACCATACTAGTATTATGTTACTTCCTTATAAACTTTTGCATTTAGGTGTATTAATTGGATTATCTCCATTATGTAATTGTTTTTTTATTTCTTTACATGATTTTATGTTACTGAGAACACTTTATAGTCCAATCAAATTAAATATTCAAATGGAATAAATATTCGGCTGGATAATTTTAGTGCTGATCGAAAATGAAATTTCCTATAAAAAATAATAATGTTCATATCTCTAAAGTAAATAGTTTTTGAGTGATAGTCGTCAAAAATCTCATGACTAAAATGTAATTTTTGAAAAATGTCGCGTTATGTCCCGATCAGCTGTAAAAAGGAATATTGCTATTTATCGATTAATAAAAAATTTCAAAAAATTCACTGTTTAACAAGATACTATAGGGAAGTTTTTTTATTCTACATTGGATAGTTTTTAAAATACGTAATGCGAAAAAAGGAAAAATATTACAAAAAAAACCTCTTGATGTAGCTTCTATAGTTACAATTCAAAGTGCAAACCATTTTTGAACCCATAAATAAATTCCCTATAGTATCTAGTTACAGTGATTTTTTTTTAATTTTTTATTAATCTTTAATAGCAATATTCCTTTTTACAGCTGATCGGGACATAAAGCGAAATTTTTCAAAAATTACATTTCAGTCATGAGATTTTCGACGACCATCACTCAAAAACTATAAACTTTAGAGATATAAACTTTATTATTTTTTATAGGAAATTTCATTTTCTATCAAATGGGTCCTATTCATTTTTGATTTAGCTCTCATCATACATCAAACATAAGCGGCGATCAAGTTTTTTGTTTTTATTTTTTTTTGTGTATTTCTCGGGGGTCCACAACCTTGCAAATTTAATATTTTATTAAGGACATTATTAGCCATCGATCGGCACTAAAATTATCCAGCCGAATATTTATTCCATTTCTTCACCTATAGGAAATTTTTAATTTGATTGGACTATTAGGAATCAATGATAAATGATAATAATAGTTTGTTTACTGCCGTTGTTTATAATATAATCTTCAAGAGTTTCTTTATTGCTACCCCTTCTGCTGTGAATATAGATGAGTGTGAGTGAATTCTTTTATATGAGCATTAAAAAATGGAAACGTGGAGTAACATATATTTAAATGAGTAGCTCATTTAAATATGTATGTAGACATTTACAAATATATCTTTATAAACATTTCAGGGATCATATTTACAAACTCAATCTACATATGTTTATTTATGTTTCCTGACATTTTCAAAATACCTTCGGTATTTATCCTGTGTAAATACATTTATCAACAAAAATATATTCGCCTAGTTTCATTAGACCAAAATGAACATATTTTGTGTCTCGTACTTTTTTCTAAAGCTTATGGTTTCTAAATAAAATAATCTTGAAATTTTAAAATTTCGAATTATTTTGTTAGATACCTTGGAAAGCTAATAGTATAGGAGCCAGCTGCAAAATCGGTGTAGATTTAACAACCGTCTACCGTTGTGGTTGCTTTGAAGTACTCACTCAGACAAAGCTCGGACGATGAGTGCGGTCCACCAGCTTGTAGGGATTTAATAGATAGGGCACACGAAAAATACGCACAAAAAAATCACGTAACAACCGTCTGAATGAGACGGTCACTTATAGTAGACTCCAATTAAAGATGTTTTGGATACACGGCAGAAATTTTTGCGTAGGGGTTTAATTGATTTAATTAAATGATATTAACCTTCAAATATCCTTGAAGGTCACGTTAAAATAATAAATAAATATTACTATTCGATTACCCCCTCATAACCAAATAATTTTTGTTTTTATTTTTTTCCCAAATGTGCAATGGTTCTGAGATAATAATCTGTAACATTTTAAATGCCCCACCCTGTATATTTAAAAATATGGCGTTGCAAGAAAGTAACGAAATATTTCATATTTGCATAACTGTCACAAAATAATTACACAAAACCAATCAATACTGCATGGGTGTTAACAAATTTTTGGGCGTTATAAGCGGGATTTGTGAACGTTAAAAACAGGACTATTTGATTATTAATTTACGTGTCGAAATCGGGACCATGGCAAAAGCGCGTTATACACGGGATAGCGCTATGAACGGGAGCGTTATAACGAAATTTTACTGTATATACATTTACATTTTTAAATAGTTTTTCTTAAGAAAAGGAAATTGAACAGTAACTGTTTAGTTTTTTCTTCATTGAATATCCCAGTCAATACACATTTAAAATTAAAATTAAAAACATCCCAATTCATTAACTAATTGTTTCTTATATAAAATACCTCGTTGCTTCAATCCATTTCCCATTCTAATTTCGACTTCAACACGTAGTAAGTGTTGCATTATAAATCTAGGAATTTAAAATTATAATGTTCACTTTGTAATAACCTAAAAATAGCATCTTCTACTTGAAATAACAAAGGTCTCGCAGCACAAGCAGAATTCATACATATGCATTTCACTTGAATTCATGTTTTATTTTCACGAAACATTTATAAACGTATCCTTAGATAAGGAAAGACACATTACCTAGCGTTGTTATCATTATCATTTCACTTACAGCCCAGATTCAATTAAAGTTTAAAGCATATTTGCATACACTATTCAACCAACGCGGACGCCTATGGGATATATTCTATGAAAACGAAAATAGCTAAAAAATGGCCGCTATCAAGTTTTGGTGGCAACAACATTCTTCGATTTTAAAATTTTAACTTGATCTTTACGTTTCAGATCAAGACAAACACTTTTCGTTCCGTGTCTGTCTATCTATCCGTCTGTCCGTCCGTCTGCCTGTCCGTCTATCCGTCCGTCTGTCGATCTGTCTGCCTGTATGTGTGTGTATGTGTCTGTTCCCTGAATTCTTGTCACACGCATAACTCATGAACCACTGAACTGATATTAATAAAACTTGGTTGGTTGGGTCTGGCTTGAGGACGGTCGCATTTCAAAATCATCAAAATCGGTAGCATCCCAAAATATTTACTTTTTCAAGATATCTCAAGAATTTACATGAAAATTTTATAGGATCTTTTTGTGTAGAGCATTCAATTTCATATAATATAGGTCTACAACGTTTGTTGTAAAATATTCCCTTACAAATACATATTTATCTCAATTTGCTTCGATATTTACTTTGACATAAAATATTATTTTGCCGTTTTAATTCAATGTCATTTTCAAAAAAATATATGTGTTTGCGCATAATAAGGGGGATTTATGAAAAAAAATCGTAGGTGTATCAGGCCATTAAAGCAAAAAAAAAATTTTTTTTTAATTTTTAATTTCAAAATTTCTATGTATTTTTAATGGGATATTTTTCAAAAAAAATTGATATGATACTACTAAGGTATAGCTTTAACATATATCGCAGGGATCGACATTCATCAAGTCGTTACAGCAAAAAAAATTTTTTTTTCAAAATTACATTTTTCATATTTCTCAGAAAGTTAGTCGGCGCAGAGGTCCAAAAGTTTGTAGAAGAGTACCTTTTAGTCACACCTTTTTATAAAAAAATATCGACCCCACATTCCCCGGGGGCAGATCGCCCATGCTTACCCTGACATGCTCTTTAGATTTAGATTTAAATTTATTTTCGAACTAACATATTTTAGTAAAATTGTATAAAAATTAAATGGTTAACCAATGCTAGACAATTTATCTGAACAGTTTTGAAAGTAGAAATAATGAACTTTCTAATGATAATAAAATATAATATATATTTAAATTAACAACTTTAAATAAGAAAATTTTAAATTTTATTTAAAAAAAAGAAAAAAAAATTAAATTGCATTTTAGATATGTTGCGTATGATACTTTAAATTATTCAAATCTCAAATAATCATACATCATTAGAAAGTTCAATATTTCTACTTTCAAAACAAATTTTAAAAATAAAATTTCATTAATATTTAACGAAACTAGAGCAATTTTAGTAAAACCCTAAAATTTGGAAACAAGGCGCCATATTTTCTAAACAATTGAATGTATGAAAAATTTTTTTTTACAAAAGTTTCTTACTTTTTTATGATATTTAAAATTATCTACTTTTAGATATACCATTCCATTTGATTTTGCTGAGAAACAGGCATGTACCCCTCAAACTACCCCCAAAGGGGGAGTTTTATGGGGTTGAAAATATTTTCCTGAAATTTTTTAGAGTCGATATATACAGTAAATTTTATCTTCAATAGTTTGGGCGTAACACATAGTGGGTGGGCGGTCTGGAGTCTGGAACACCCGGTATATCTATTATTATAGTATATATATTATTATATAATAATATGTTATTATATGTTACCAGTATGTTTGTGTTAATAGTTTGATACACATCTCTTATACAACAAATGCTGAGTTCTAATTGGTCCATTTGGAGATTTACATGAGTAGTACCAATAACAGAATTTGAATAAACTGTGGGTAAATCTATCATATTTACAAATAAAACGAATACTTTAACTTCAAAATTATGTAAACAATTTTGATTCGTCAACACAAAATTAAAAACAAGTTTGTGTTCCGTTTTGTGCATTTCCACTAAGCAAACAATGTTGTTTTTAAAAAAAATCTTTTCGGCTTAAAAAAAACAATCAAAACAACAGCAGTTTTCCCAAATATGCTAATTTTACCAACATAACATACATATGTAGGTAGGAATTTTTAGTTTTTTAAAGAATTTCTGTATTGTTACTTTGGCGGAAAAACACTTTACCGCAAAAGATTTAGTGAATAAGTTTAATTAGCTAAATTGTCCCTAAGTCATATACAACCATTGCTTATATTATAATTATAAAATTAGGTATAGGTTCCATAATTTTCTAAGACCGTTTAAAACCAAATCAATCTATTAAAATAGGCTAAAAATTGCATAAAAAAAGTTTATGAAAATTCACAAAAATCAGAAAAGATAATATATGTAAAACTTTAAATAAGTTTATTTTTAAATTTTATTTATATAATTTTATTGAAAGGTACAATATCTTTTATATGTTTTCATCAGAATTATCGTCACTATCTGAAAATACAACTCAACACCGATTGTGAAATCTTGTTAAACGAAGATTTTAATAACAACAAAACGTTTACATAATTGAACTCCTTGAGTTGCCAGCTTTCATTTGATACCCCATTCGCGGAAATGAAAAATCCCTTAATTTTCATGAAAAATCTCACCGCATTAAAAAAATCCGCCTAAAACTAGACCCTACAATTATAAATACTATTTTCGTTTCGGTAGCCAATCTCATTAATTAAGTCACTACAGGAGAGTACTGTTACAAAACATTGTTGCTGAATATCTTTAAAAAAGCAAATAACATGTATATGTTAAATAAAAAAAACATACCACTCCTTCCCCTAGCATATCACTACAACTGTGTATATTACTAATAGAGACAGTTAATCAAAATAGATGTTGAGATTAAGTAAATAAGGTATATCTTTGTGTGTTTATGATTGCACATTACCAGATCTTTCATCTATAAATAGACACTAATTGTAAGTAAATTTCTGTTTGGGTAAACCTCGATTATAAGGGCCTTGATTTAGATTAAATACTTAATCGTTATAACTACAATGACACGTGATGTATCGCTGTGGTTGATACTATTAATCAAGGACCAGATTAAAGACTATAGTGGAGTAATATAACCGAAATTTTTCAGTGAACAAAAGAATCTCTCCTTAAATATCTGAGTTTGTGGATAAAATTGCAATTCGGTTTTTCAGGAATATCTCAGTTTCTAGTTGATAAATATCAACCAAAAAAAAAGGTTACTAGGAAAGAACCTTTCTATCGATCTGTGAGGGCGGAATACTTAAAAAAATATAAACTGCGCTTAAAAAAAAATTTCATTTTTTTCTTTTTCAATTACATACTTTGCAACAAACAATTTTTTTCGATGGAAATAAGGAAAGATAATAAATAAACCTAGCAAGTTCGATTATAAAGTATTCAAAATTACCGCCAAAACTTTTTTCAAAAAAAAAAAATTATCTTTGGACAAACCATTGTAGAGCGATTGTGTTTATCTCAAATTGTAAGTTTTTTTTATGCCCTTTCAAATGATGTAACATGTAACATACATATTGAAACAAAATATCTGCCTTGGGAACCACGGGATTTTCTTATACCTAACCTAACCTAACCTAACAGTGAATTGTATACGTGATTCTTTGTTTATTAAAACATTTCTAACAAACTAACAAGAAAGAACAAAATGAATAATTTTATATTTATATAACAAGTGATTTTTTTTAACGTAATAACTGAAAACGGATGTTTACTCTTGTAAATTTTTGGATTTTTGAATTATTTTTTGAAATAAGATAAAAATGTTTTAGATAAAAAATGTCGAGTATGTTATTATCTATAATTTATTCCCTATACATTTTTTTCCAACATTTATGATTTAGCCAGAAAGAATTTTTTATGTAATTATTTAGATTCACCTACACAGTTCACTCTCAGTATTACGTATAAGAAAGTCCCATGTTACCTACGGCAAATACACACACTGTTCAATCTCTGTAATACGTATAAGAAAGTCCCATGACACTCATGGCAGATATTTCTCCTTTGTTATGAACCATTTGAATTATAATAATTATTTATTTTTTTCAAAAATTCGTTTTTACAAAAAAAATGAATAGAACATAAATTATAGATATAGATATTACCTACATTTTTTAACTTGACCATTTTTCTCTATTTCGCACTGTTTCAGAGTAATTTGAAAAATTAAAAAATCGACGTAGGTAAACATCCGTACCCGGTTAAAAGATCGTTTTCAAAAATAGGATGTTTTCTTCCCAGCCAAAAATTAATCTTAAATATAAAATATCACCCTTCTACGATTTGTCGTATTTGAGTTACAGCGCTTACAGACAGACAGACAGACAGACGGACACACAGACATCATGGCGAAAATAGTCAGAATGGATTAAGGGAAGATCAAAATAGATAATTCCGTCAAAATCCGAGGTTCGAAAAAAATCGGCTTCACTATACTTACTTATCCTAATGTATATTTCATATACATGGTATAAAAAAGTAAAAAGTATTAAGGTTTTTCTGAACTGTTTTTTTGAATTGTTGTTGTATTATATTTTTTTTTAATAATATTAAATAAAAATAAAAAATTATTTGACGCCCCTCCCTATTGTTCCAAAATTTAAAAAGATATTGTTTACTTTAATGTTTGTAGTTGGTAGTCCCACCAAAGCCTCGTTACCAAATTTTTTTCAGATTTTTTGAGCCAGTAATTACAGAGTTTGAGGGGAGGGGGCAAAATAAAATACTGTTTAAAGACTCCTGCTGGCGCCATTTTTGAGTTAGAAAAAAATTGGTCATATTCTACTAATTGAGATCTACATTTTGACACCCCACACACTTTGGTATACCATTTTTATTTTTTTATTTTTGAATTTACTTTAAAGCCCCCTGCAGGCGCCATTTTTAATTTAGACAAAAATAAAAGAGGGTCGATTTCCGCTGCTTTGGTTATACATTTTCACATGCCACATGCTTTGGTATAAAAAAAATATTTTTTTTATCTAGCTTTAAGTCCTTAACGCCCCCCCCCCCCCCCTCCTGAAAAATTAACAAGTTCCGCCCAGGCACAAAATGATTTTTCGCATGTTCGCTATGGGTACTAACATTTAAAAAAATATTTTACCCTGTTACTCTATAGGCTAGTTTTTTTGCAGTCAGCTCTTGCTCTAGTGTAACACTGGGTCCAATGCGCTAGTAATAAATTAATTAATCAATACCAGAGACACATATTGAGAAATTAATATTAAGCTTCTCAAAGGTGATTACAGTACTACTCGAGAAGCTGCGTGTCTTTGAATATATTATTATAAGACAGTTTGCTTACTAGACTGCACAGTATATCGTAAACACTGATTAGAATTCGCTCACGTTCAATTATAAATTCCTACTTAATACCCACATACATACATACATACAAACAAACATTATGATTATACGAGTACACAGGTAAAAAATTGATTTGAGCCAAGAAATCATTGTTTTATATATAACGAAAACAATATTTTTTTAATATATGTAAGTAATATGATACTGTTAATCCAACTGTAATATTGTTTTGCCAACAATAATATAGTTGTAAGAGTATATTACTTATATTAAGAAAATATTGTTTTCGTTATATATAAAACAATGATTTCTTGGCCCAAGTTATCGTTTCTACCAGTGTACAGGGTGAGGCATTTAAAGTTTTGCAGATTTTTTATTTATCTCAAAACCGTCGCATATTTGAAAAAATGTTTGGTGGTGAGGAGGTAATCG
Organism: Sialis fuliginosa; assembly: GCA_961205875.1. Lineage (NCBI taxonomy): Eukaryota > Metazoa > Arthropoda > Insecta > Megaloptera > Sialidae > Sialis > Sialis fuliginosa. The sequence continues at coordinate 26,804,080 of OY540812.1, read as the reverse complement.
AACAATAATATTTTTTTTGTGAATATCGTCTATTGAGTGGGAATTTCAGAAACTTGATGTAACGTGCCGAGATCAGTTTGCGCGCTAGTGTAAAATAATCAGTATATCTCAACACTCAGAGCAGCTTATACCACGCGGGTTTTGGTCTCAAATTATAGATCTCGATTAGATCTACGTGACACAAGTACAAATCAAAACATTTAACTAGTTTTTATGAATGAAATATTCATATTATATAATAAATAAAATAAATAATAATAATAAAATTCCGTACTTCCGCGATTTCACTTGTACTTATATTTAATTTAATTTAAACAAAATAAGTAGATACTTTACTTATATAAGACTATATTCTCTACGCAGTAACGTTTTTTATTTTTTGATTTATTTAAGTTTTTTGTTATTTTATATAGATTCCTATTTAAAAATTGATGTTGGCCTTCAAATATCCTTGAAGGCTATAATAAAATAACAAATAAACATTAATATTCGATTACTTCCTCACAACCAAGCATTTTATTCAAATATGCGGGGTTCTGAGATAAAAATCTGTAAGACATTAAATGCTTTTAGACTTTAAATTAACAACCAGTTCGCTGCACTGGCAATTTTCACGTATTAACGTTCCGTACCGTATATTTTAACCTTGCGCGAAGTAAAGAACGAATTTAGATTTGTTTAAATATCATTGAGTTATGTATGTTTAAAAAAATACGAAAGTATATATAGTGAATGCTGATAATTTTATTTTGACCTCAACGTTATTGTACATATTTCCGTTTTTTCCTCGATTTTAGATATTCTTTTCGGAAATATGGACGCAGGACAAAATATCTTTACGATTTTTGCTTCATCGCCATACCAAAGATGAGAAGTTATATGATCGTTTTAAAATGAGAAAAAAAATGTTCGCTGATTTCAAAATTTTAACTTGATATTTCTGTTTCAAGTCAAGACAAAAACTTTTCGTTCTGTGTCTGTCTGTCTGTCTATGTGTGTCTGTATCTGTCTGTCTGTCCCCTGAATCTTTGTCACACGCATAACTCATGAACTACTGAACCGATATTAATTAAATTTGATTGGTTGGTTGGGTCTATAAAAATATGTATGTTTGCTATAGAGTCATTCCATGTCAAATCAACACAAGGTATAAACCTATATAATCTCAGATTTTGATGAAAGGCACAATTGTACTATTCATATATAGACTTGGAAAAATATCAAATTTTATTGAGATATGTCTACTCGTTTTGAAATTACAGCTATGTAAAGTTTTCAAAAATTGGTCAAAAAACCGTGATGGAAAATTTTTAAAATGCTCTTCAAGCTGATCTAATTGTCCTAGAGAATTGGGCGGGGTGTCATTTTACAGCATATTTCATACGGATTCCAATGATATACAACACAATATGGGTTAAGAAAAAAAATGTTTTCCAAATCAAAGTCAAAATTTTGATTTTTAATTTCACAACAAGTACGGTTTCAAATATTTTCAAATTAATACCAAGAATAGTCATTATAGTTGTGAATCACCTGACAAAATATAAATGTGGGATGATAATGGGTTCAATGTTAAAATAATTGAAGACTGAAGCTCGAATTTAAAAATCGCTGTGTATACAGGAAAATCTGAGATGGTGAGGTAAATATTTCATTAAAATTGTGTTGATTTAAAATGGAATGACTCTATACACACATTACTCCCAATGACGTTTTTAATAGTACATTTACATTGAATGGTAAATAATATTAATAATATAAATCTTAATTTGAATTCAAATTGGGAACTTCAGAAGAGTTCAAGTTTTATTCCATAGGTGGAGAATGTTCACCAGAGCCGTAACTACCACCGGGGCAGCCGTGGCAATGCTCCGGGGCCGAAGTTAGGGGGGCCCCGCGGCAACGTAATTTTTTTTTTAATTGTTCTTAACTTGAATATGTTACGCTTATTATTCATTAAAATTAGTAGACTAAAAAAAAAGTCTTTAATTTTTATTTTTGAGTATTCTGGGGGGCCCTCGATCACTTCTTGCCCCGGGGCCCCTGAACCTCTAACTACGGCCCTGGTGGTCACTGACCATAAAAAAATTAATTAAGTGATATCTCATAAAAATCATAACTAAGACGCGAATTTATAAGATTTCTGTAATCAATTAAAACTTATTGTACTATTATTATTATATTATATTACTGCAACACTTCACTATTCCGTAAAAATATACAAAAAAAACTTCGCACCTAGATATAAATTCTGACTAAGCTTGATAGCAGGAGAGAGGGTAAAAAAAAGTACGACCTTTTGTCTTTCGTCTATCCAGCTACCCCATGAGCAATTACTTTCTTGGCTAAGACAAAATCGATTTTTGGCCAACATTTTGGTTCAAATACCCTAATGTGCGTCATTATATACCTACATACTACAGACACAAAATACGTTTAATCAATTTACATCAATCGAAAACATGTCGAGACATATCAGTTGCATCTTAGTTGTTCGTTACAAACCTACTCTGCCCCTTTCACGCGCTAGCTCCTCTCCTCCATTCTGCATCCGTTCTCCTTCATAAATTGAAAACATGTCAAACGAAGTAAACTTGCATAATAGATCATTCGGTTTGACGGCTATGGCATCAATGTGAATATCGTTTTTACTTCCATGTTCTGAAGGAAATAGAAGTATTGTAGTACCGGCGAAAAATCGTGTTTGAAATAAGGACAAATTCTGATTTAAAACGTAAAAAATATTGTTTTCTGCATGACAGTGTGTGTATGTGTGTCTGGATGTAGAGGTTTTTTTTCGTTTGCGATAACTTCTGTAAAATTGTTGATTTCAGTCAAGGTATATAAAGACAAGGTAGTCTCATGAGCTCATTAACCAACCAGCGGTCGCGCGGGAATTGACGTCATCCAGGGGATATATTGAAATTTTATAAATCTACCGAGTGGACCATTTTAACCTTTATTGGAAAATAACTCGACCGGTAAACGAAATAATAAAAAAAGTTTTATACAAAAGTTGTTAGGCAAGTAGAGGGACGTACGACCATGACCTTTAATTTGACCTTGACTTTGACCGTAGGGGTTATTTGAAGGCCAACTATAATTTTTCAAATGGAAATGCCTATTCTGGACCCCGGCTTCGGAAAGAACGGAAAATTCTACAATAGGATATGTAGATTGATAAGTTCAAATGTCATGTTTTGAGGTCATTTTAAGGTCAAAAGGAACTTGTACGTGTATTCATGCGAAAATCGTATCTGTACACGGGTATCTCTAAACGTTGGCGTTGGAAACAGAATAAAGTGTTATTTTGATAGGAAAACAATTGAATTTTTCATGGGGGCGTGATAAAATTAAAAGGGGCGCGCGAGAATATCGAGAAAATTGAGAAAAAATATTATTAAAAAATTTATTTAATTTACCGAAAGAAAAGCAATAAAATACATTAATACAATCCTATTTACAAGTGTATTTTATTTTTGTTATGTCAGAACGTTTTTTTTAGCTTTTCTTTCAGTAAATTAAAGAAACTTTTTAATGATATTTTTTCTCATTTTTTCTCGATATGCTTTTAGTTTTATCACGCCCCCATGGAAAATGTAATTGTTTTCCTATCAAAATTACACTTTATTCTGTTTCCAACGCCAACGTTAAGAGATACCCGTGTACAGATACGATTTTCGCATGCATACACGTACAAGTTCCTTTTGATCTTGAAATGACCTCAAAACATGACATTTGAACTTATCAATCTACATATCCTATTGTAGAATTTCCCGTTCTTTCCGAATCCGGGGTCGAAAATAGGTATTTCCATTTGAAAAATTATAGTTGGCCTTCAAATAACCCCTACGGTCAAGTTCAAGGTCAAATTCAAGGTCATGGTCGTACGTCCCCCTCCTTGCCCAACAACTTTTGTATAAAACTTTTCTTATTATTTCGCTTACCGGTCGAGTTATTTTCCATTAAAGGTTAAAATGGTCCACCCGATATAATAGAATATCTCAATTACAAAAAAATACTTTGATACTTTGATACTTTAACAACACGTACAATCAGAGAAGTACAAATTCGACATTGCAAAATTATAAAAAAGCTGTCACAGACAATTTGGTCTATTCGGGAAGTATCATTTCTATTATTCTTAAGTTGGCAATACGTTCTATGATTATGACAGCTTTTTATTATTTTGCAATATCTTTGTACTTCTTTGATTGTATGTGTTGTTAAAATATCAAAAATACGAAAACGAGGATAAATAAAGGATTTTTTTTGTAATTGATAATCTATTATACATTTGAATATATCCCCTGGGTGACGTCAATTTCCGCGCGGTCGCTGATTGGTCAAGGACCAAATGAGACTATCTTGTCTTTATACACCTTGGGTCCCAGTTGATTTTTCATATATTTTGTGCCTACTATCGTCTAATTATCTAGTGTATCTCACCAATTTTGATGAGAGTTGGAACTATAGAGATAGAATATTACTGTAGTGATAACTCTAATGGGAATGCACGGACTGATAAAAATAGATACCGCCATGTAGTTCTAATTTAAAAGCTTTCTATTTGGACAAATAATAAAATGGAACTTGGGGGGGGGGGGGGATCTGCAGTCTTGTACGAATTCGTAGACAATTTTTTTAATAAATAGATAAATAAAGTATGTATATCTTTTAGTTGTTTTTGTATTTTTCAGAGTTGTTTATTTTTCCTTTCTCATTTAATTATAAATAATTAATTCGATTTATATTCAATTAATGATAATTACATCATCAGCGTAAGATTTAAAAAAACACCGGTTTCATTAAAATTGTCTACAGCTGTTAAAAACATCTGTTGTAACTAATTGAGTATTTAATGTATTATATGTATTTTCGTGTTGTTCTTTTTTATATCACGAAAACATAAATTCATATTAAGTTTTTATACATTAAATTACACAGGCACACAAAAAAAGCTTTTGTACTTTAATGTCCGGTATTATAAAGGACCTAACAAAAGTTAGCTAGCAATTACATTCAAATGGGGTATTAATACTGTACTAGTATCTATGGATTAGTTATGGAATTTAGAGTAGTGACACTTCAACTAATTGTAACACAGTTGGCATCTTTGACCGTACAAAATAATTTTCATAACATCACCACTGTTTTAATACCGTTTGTATTTACCTTCAACGCGTGCGCGAAACTAGTCAAAGTCATCAACAAACTCCAAAAGAACTGTCATATAAGTTTGATATCTCAGTTGAAAGTGCTTGTTAGCTAACAAATTTGTTAGGTCCTTTATGATACCGGACATAAATCGGACAATTTTTTTACGTATTTTTGGGCGCTAAAAACAAATTTTACGATAAAAAAAAACTCATTGACCCCAAAAAATTTTAGTATCGTCAAAATATTGCAAAAAATTTTATTAAAAAATTTATATTAATTTTATAATAAATTTTTTTAACCAAATCTAATGAAATAAGGCGGTTAGTTCTAAAACTCTTTCGTTCCATTTTTTTTAAAATTGAGATATCAGTGGATTTTTAAAGAATTTTTAGCAATATTTCATATTGTAATGTCACTTTTGAGTAAACTATATTTCTTGATTTATTATTATAAAAATTAATATTATTAAAATACATTATTTATATTTTATAATATATTATGATTTGTTATTATTATTTCATAAGGCCCTCCGCAACGAGAATTGCAAACCAGTTGTGTAAGCAACCATTTGGTGACTTTGCACGTGTAACGTAATGGCCCTCCGCACACGGTGCGACCGAAACAAAACTGATTTGCAATCAGTTTCCAACTGGTTTCGTGCAACTGTGCTGGCAGGTCGAATTTCGGTTTCAGTTGCGTGGTTGCATGATATTTTAGCTTTATAATTATAATAATATTATTATTTATTTATAATTAAAATTATTAGTTTTTTTTTTTTTTTTAAATTATTGGCCATCGGGCGTAGCCCCTCAGCCAGACTTGAACTGTAGTGTATATATTTTTATATATATATTTTTTCTTGTGTTTATTTTTATTTTTATTTCTGTTGTTATTTTATGTTCTATTTTTTAAAAAAAATTTCCTATTTTTGTTTGTTTATTTCTATTATTATTATTAATTATTAGTTTATTATCATTATTATTATCATTATTAGTTAAATATCATTAATAATTAACTACTTAGTTAGTTCATTCAGAATAAATGATCAGTTAATAAACATTAAATTCGTCGAGGAGGTGGAAAAAGATGAAGTTCTATACAATTATAACCTTCCTAGGTATTCAAGAATGCTTGACATGTTGCCAAAAGTCAAAAAAACTTAAAAACTTAAAAAAAATCGCGTTTTTTCTTCACGGCAATTCCCATAAAACTGTCGGCTGATCAAGATTCAGTCGCGCTCGTGTGCGGAGCGAGGACTTAAATTGATTGCAAACCAGTTGTAAAATAGTCGTTTCCGAAACTGGTTTGCGATTCTCGTTGAAAAACAGTCGCACCGTGTGCGGAGGGCCTAACAAAACATTCATAAAATTGTAAACCAGTCATTTTGACTGGTGTGTTAATTCTAGTGTAAAAATCAAATACTGTTACACTGGATTACCAGTCCCGAACCTACATTTAAATACTACAGCATATCTCACCCACATATCAGTCAGAAACAAGCCCGTGCATATATTTATGTATATAATATAATTAATCTTATTAAATACATCCCCAGATTCTATCAATGAGTCTTTATGCGACACGTTCGCGTTCTCTTATTACACTCCTTTATGCGGTAGAGATTAATATCCAAACGCTTTCTTCGTTGCAGGATTCATTATGACTATGGCGTACTCGCTAATGGGAAAGACGCTGTGTTCTGTGAGGCCTCCTTTCGACAGCAACGAGGGGCGTTCCAGCACGCAACAGGTGAGAAATTATTTATTTTTATTTTATAAACACTACGTGAAAAGAGTTGGTGGAAAGGTCGATATTAATATGTGTATGTGGAACAATTTGTGTTAACATAATTCACCCATTATTTCGTTGCTAAGCACATTTTGTGATCGTTTTAAAATGTGAAAAAAAATTGTTCTCCGATTTCAAAATTTTAACTTATTCTTTCCGTTTCAGGTCAAAACAAACAATTTTCGCTCAGTGTCTATCTGTCTGTGTGTCTGTTCCCTAAATCCTTGTCACACGTATAACTCATGAACCACTGAACCGATATTAATGAAACTTGGTTGATTGGTTGAGTCTGGCTTGAGGACGGTCTCATTTCAAAATCATTAAAATCGTGCGTAAGGGAGAGAGGTGACACACCCAAATATTTATTTTTTGAAAATACCTCAAAAAAAAAACATGTAACGTGAAAATTTTATAGGATCTTTTTTATAAAGCATTCGATTATCTATAATATAGGTCACTACAACGTTTGTTGTAAAATATTCCCTTACAAAGATTTATCTTAATTCTGCTTTAAAAAAACGTCATTTGTATTTTATAATCACTTTGACATAATAAATATCATTTTGACGTTTATATAGCAGAGAAATTTAGTTTTATATTGAAATTGCCAAAAAATTAAAAATATACAAAAAAATAATCAGGTGCGTACTAAGAAAAATGTTGAATAAATATGTATTTATTAGGGCGACGCAAAAAAACCGAACTTTTTAACGTATTTTAAGCGATTTTATTATAAGCAATTATAAATAAAACCGGCCAAATGCATATTAGGGTTCCATAACCATTCTCACTAACATTCTCTTCAACTAATATCAAGAGTTATTTTATGTTGACGAAAGATGTAATAATAAAAGTATACATGTTCGTGTGACAATTCATAAATATCGGTATGGAGAACCATACATGACTTCCATGTTCTTTCTATCTTTTTAAATAATTTTTAAATATACATTTTTTTAAATATTTTATTTATATAACCTACTACTATGAATATACATATCGTAATACATAAAAAAAAACATATATACTTACAACGGTTACAGCTCTTTTTGCAATTTGTATATAAATATTAGTTTTCTAATGTCAAAAACATAATTAATTCACATTCGTAGAAAAACTAATTTGACAATTTGAATTTAGTTGCATTTGTTTCCAAGGCAACATGAATTAATGGCATATTAGTATTTAAAATTCAAATTTTAAGTGTGTTTTTCATCCCTTTAATGGCTGTTTAGGCACGTACAAATAATAAATGTCCCTTAGATTCAATTGAACTGCAAATGTACCAAATCTTATCAAAATTAGTGAGATAATACTCGCAATATTCACTTTTTAGACCAAAAAAGTTACAAAATTTCGAATATTTCCAAAACCCCTAATCCGATTAGCACCAAAATCAATAGGTCTGGAGTACTCACTGAAACAAACATTTTCCCCAAAAATAATTCAGATCGGTGCTTTTTTACGGTAGTTATCGTGAACGAAAAAAAAATCTACATCCTGACACACAGACACACAGACACACGGACACACAGACACACAGACACACGCACAGCCGCCATGCGGAAATTAACTTTTCTTTACGTTTTGAAGTTAGTACAATCAGAATTTGTCATTTTCTCGGACACGATTTTTCGATGGTATTACAATACTTCCATTTCTTTCAGAACATGGAAGTAAAAAGAGTTCTTTCTAAATTTATTTTTGCTACAGTGTTTGTTATAATTTTCATTTAAAGTGCTAATTAAAAGCTACATTTTGGAATTTTTTCAAATTTTTTGCATCTATAGTTACAATTAGAGGGGGGGGGGGCTCTGATAACAAGTTAAAAAACCAAATATCTTGTGACTAAAGGGTTAAAACACCCCGCTTAATGGAGCACGTAAAAAATTTCAGTACACAGTCTATAGGAGGGGCGTCCAAAAAATTATTTTTTTCAACATTTCTGTTCTTGGGTCATCAATTTACGTCCGTATACCAAATTTCATCTTAATAGGTATATAAATAAGAGAATGGGAGGGCTGTGATATATAGACAGACAGACGGACGGACAGGATTACTATCTTTTTACGGAACACTAAAAACTAGAATTCGCACATTTCTGGAGACATTTCTCGATCTTGGTCATGTGGACAATAGGAGACCGGGATAAATTTCTACAAAATAAGACTGATATTAGATAGGTTAATTTTTTATGAGTAAGCACAGTCCTTTGTAAAATCATAGACGATACAGTGTAAAATATATAATATTATAAATAACGATATGACGCTATAAAACACAATACCAGTCTTATACTATACGAATACGTAAAATAAACATTGTACGTACATTTCTGTTCAATATTCATGACGTTTATTATTACGTAAATAGGATCGTATAATGGCGTAGCAGTAAAAAAGGAATGAACTCATAAAATAAAATAAAAATCGTAAAACCTATCCGGCAGAATACCGTCTCTTTTATTAAAAGGTTTGCAATAAAAATATATATTAACCATCTAAATATACCACTAGGGAATGTAGGTATGTTCAATTCATTTTGCTACATACTCACCTCAGTCAGCACCTCCCAACTAACTGATATTTATTCTTTGACCTTTAGCCATATGTATTTGTAGTTCTTAAGTCTGGTATAATAAATGAGCTAGCTTGCTAGCTAGCAAAAGAGTTGCCAGAATATCTTTTTTAAAGAGAACATGTTCTTTTTTTGAGCATTGATCTTTCTTTTTCTTTTTTTATATTGAAACTAGCTGGGCCCACGCGGCTTCGCTCGCGTAGACTACGGAATTATTGTTTAGGATTTTTGAAAAATATAGTTTAATTAATTAAGTACAAACACGATTAGTTATTATTGTAATAATAATTTATCAATACCTAAATTACCTAACAAAAACGAATCAGAAGAAAAAATTACAAATAATTTGTGTTCTGTTTAAATTTAAATGTTAATTATTGAAAACAAAATAAACACAAACGATCAGCCGAGGGACTCCGAATATCTACCGAGCGTACGCGAATCCAGTCTGATGTACTCGCTTCGATGCGGCACGACTAGGGTTTGCAATCCCGCAATGCGGGATCCCGCATTCCCGCGGGATCCCGCACGTTTTGGAGATCTGCGGATCCCGCACTAAAAGTGCGGGATCCGCGCGGAATTTTTGAACATTGAATTTGTAGGTCGCGTGCGTTTTGAATACTTTTAAAGCGTAAATATGAATAAAAAAAGGTAACAATTTTGAAAAAAAAAATTAAGGTTGAGATGACTGAATATGAAACTAGTGAAGTAAATTATATCTCTTGTTCACAATTAGTTAAGTGGTTACACTGAGTACGACTCAGGCGACGAAAGAAGCTCGAACAGCCCTCAGATTACAAAAAAAAAAACATAAAAAATACAAAATACAAAAATTTAGAAGAAGAATAGCAGATTAAATAAAAGTTAACCACAAAAATTTAATACACAAAATTCGATCTACACGATATTTTTTTAACAGTATTATCCCTAAAATACAACCGTAAATAATGATATTTAGTGGTTTAGTTTTACGTGACATACCGTATATACTAGGGTGTTTTTTTTTATTTATTTATTTTTTTTTTCGGTCCCGCTAGCCTATGTTTTAGCTTTGGATCAAAAGTTAATTGTCCCAAAATTTCAGACTCATAGATCAAACCTGTGGACGGCGCGGCGCAAACCGAGTCATTTTCCCATTTGATTAACATGGGAAAAATTACTTTTTTACTTATGCGTGAATATCTCGTTGAAAAATTTATTTATTTTAATTTCTTACAGCAGCATATCATAGAGAATTAAATTTCTTACAAAAAGATCCCAAGTGCTCAAATCATAGATCGAATATTTTTAAAGATATGTTCGTTTAAACATTATCATAAAAAGTAAAATCCAATTTTTATGATAATTTTTAAACAAACATTTCTTAAAATTTATTGGATTTATGAATTGAGCACTTAATTCTCTACAAAATATTCCCTTGAGAAATTTTCAAAAAAAATTGTTTTCAACGAGATATTCACGTGTAAGTAAAAAAGTAATTTTTCCCATGTTAATCAAATGGGAAAAAGACTCGGTTTGCGCCATTCACAGGTTTGACCTATGAGTTTGAAATTTTGAGACAATTAACTTCTTTTTTTTGTTAACTAAATAATAGTGACTTTAAGTATGAATAACAAAATTTTTGGAAAAATTGCGGGATCCCGCGGGATCCCGCGGGATTTGAGGATTTCCCGCAAAATTCCCGCGGGAAAAAAAAGTCTGCGGGATTGCAAACCCTAGGCACGACACCATACATTTAAGATGTTACCTTTATAAATATATTTTAAGATATTTTCTAAACTATACGACCAAATTGGATGCTGTAAAGGGCAAACTATATCTACATTAAGTGCTTATGACGATGAAATCATTTATTTCGATATGGATTAATGTTTTGCAGGTCATAAGTCCATGTAAACAGAACCCAAATATTTTATGTTTTTTTTGTAACATAAAAGCAGTCATTGTGGCTAAAATATAAAAGTTAGACATATGGTGTCGCGGACTTAATTGAAGAACTTTTGATTCTACACAATTCTTTATTACATTATTTTGTTCTATATTGAACGGTTTAGGCAGCGTATTACAAAACAGCGCGCCGACGGCAAAAATTTTTCCGACTTGATTTACTATTATTGTCACTGCTAAGTTGTTATGTTATCTAACCTAAAAAAATATAGCCTATAACCTGGCCAGAGAACGTACCTATGAATTAAAAAAAAAAACACGTCAATCGGATAAGTGGTTCTCGAGTGATAAGGTAACTAACGGACAGACAGACAGACAGACAGAGAGACGTTGAGCTTTATATATATTAAGGATGTCATCTTTTGTTCTCTTTTTTAATGTAGCATATTTTGACTTAATCCTGGTTTTTATATTAGTATTTGTAAATACGTAAACTCCATAAAAAGTTGTCCACAATTTCAATTTGAGAGGTGCAATATTTCAAGATAAAAATCGCAAACTCAAAAACTATTTTTTTATTTTCTTTCTGGAGAAAGTCCCGATTATCTCATATAAGTATATTGGTTTACATCATCTTATATGCCTGGGTTAGATTCTAAGGGCGAACTTTGACCTAGGTAACTGTCTAGGGCCCGTAATTTCTGAAATCACGGATTTTCAAAAGTGGAAGCGAAAAAAGTTCAGATATTAAAGTAGACAATAAAAATTTGTTAAAAAATTATTTTGGATTTTGGTTTTTGAACGGAGTCTTCAATGGGAACCTTGCTTAGGGCCCTATTTTTCTTTAGTTCGCCCTTACCGGCAACAATGAATAAATATTTAACTATTTTTAGATAAAACGTATGTAAAACACAACTATAACAAAAGTTACTTATTAAAATAATTATTACAAAATAAAAGTCCTCTTTTTGTTCTCTTTTTACATATTGAGTTTCTGACAACCCTACCTAGTAAGCACTTTCAAATGAGGTATTAATTATGTGATTGTATCTATGAATTAGTTATGGAATTTAGAGCAGTGGTACGTCAACTTATTGTAACACAGACTTTGACCGTACAAAATAATTTTCATAATATCACCATTGTTTTAATACCGTTGAAGTTTACATACAACGCGTGCGCGAAAATTGTCCAACACTTCATGAAACTTCAAGTGAACTGTCAAAAAGGTTTGAAACCTCATTTGAAAGTGCTTGCTAACTCGTTTATAATACCGGACATTAGAAAATAATCTCATTGATTAAAACTGTATCATATTTATATTTGTGGGTTCTTTTTTTTAATGCTAGATTTTTTTAATTAGACCCAATTTTTGTTTTACAGATATGATTCTAAGTGCTTGAAAAAATAAACTTTTTTTTTAAAACAATTTTTAACCTGAAGCAATTTTTTGTTTGAAAAAATAGTTTTACGAAAAAATCTATATATTGTACTTTTTCTCTAAATTAATTTATTTTAAATGAAAAAACGCGTTTCATCATTTACTAGAAATTTTAAAAACAAATCGCCTCGGGTTTAAAATTGTTCGGACAAAAGTTTCTTACTTTTTTACATAGAATCAGAATAAATAAATAAAAAAATATCATGATATTTCACCCTCCAAACTAAGTAACTTTTGTCTGAAAAGTCTATCTATAGGAAGCTTATTTTATTAATATAAATCAAAACTCCTAACATTTTATTTCGAACAACTGATACTAATCATAAAAATATATATTTACAAACAAAAATATCTATCTTATTAAAATAATTCCTCAGTAATCAAAAAAACATCTGCCAAGTAAATGCACAGTGCTTCCTCGTGCTAAATTCACTAAAACCGATAGTGTTCATATAAATTGCCTGGCATTGGTTAACCATTTAATTTTTATACAAATTTTACTAAAAAATCTTAGTTCGAATTTTTTCTTAAAACGCACCTGAATATTTTTTCATATATTTTTAATTTTTTGACAATTTCAATCTAAATCTAAATTTATGCAAATGTCAAAATGACATTTAAAACGTCAAAGTGACATTTAAAACGCCAAAGTGACATTTAAAACGTCAAAATGACACTTAATATATCCAATCAAATATCAATTTAGAAAAACAAAACACGAATTTTTAAAATTAATTTAGATAAATCTTTGTAAGGGAATATTTTACAACAAACGTAGTAGACCCATATTATAGGAAATTTAATTCTCTACAAAAAATATTCTATAAAATTTTCTCGTAACATGTGTCGTTCTTGAGATATCTTGAAAAAATAAATATTTTGGGGTGTCACCCCTCCCCCTTACACACGATTTTGATGATTTTGAAATGGGACCGTCCTCAAACCAAACCCAACCATCCGACCAAGTTTCAATAATATCGGTTCAGTGGTTCATGAGTTATGCGTGTGACAAGGATTCAGGGGACAGACGGACGGACGGACGGACGGACGGACGGACGGACAGACAGACACGGAACGAAAAGTGTTTGTCTTGACGTGAAACGGATAAATAAATTTAAAATTTTGAAATTGAAGAACTTTTTTTTTGTCTCAATCTGAAACGATCACATAGCTTCTCGTATCTTCGATATTGCGAGGAAGCAATATTTGAGCTTCCATTATTGACCAGAGAAAGAATTTTGTACTTACGCACGCACGTACATACTTTATTGCTGCTATGAACTTGCCGATGAACGCTACATTTCCACCGTCATTGCTTTGGGATCAAACCTCAAAACTGCAAAAAAATTATATTTACGAATTTTAACATAGCTGCATTAGGGTGTTTTTTTAATTTTTTTTTTATTTTTAATTTTTCGGTCCCGCAGACCTATGTTTTAGCTTTGGGTCAAAAGTTAATTGTCCCAAAATTTCAGGCTCATAGATCAAACCTGTGGACGGCGCAAACCCCCGAGTCTTTTTCCCATTTGATTAACATGGGAAAAATTACTTTTTACTTATGCTTGAATATCTCGAAAAATGTATTTATTTTTATATCTTACAGCAACATATCGTAGAGAATTAAATTTCTTACAAAAAAGATCCCAAGTGCTCAATTCGTAGATCGAATATTTTTAATGATATGTTCGTTTAAACATTATCATAAAAAGTAAAATCCAATTTTTATGATAATTTTTAAATAAACATTTCTTAAAATTTATTGGATTTATGAATTGAGCACTTAATTCTCTTTTTCCCATGTTAATCAAATGGGAAAAAGACTCGGTTTGCGTCGTCCATAGGTTTGATCTATGAGTCTGAAATTTTGGGACAATTAACTTTTGATCCAAAGCTAAAAGATAGGCCTGCGGGACCGAAAAAAAAAACACCCTAAGCTGCATGTATCTGGAATAACGCACAGTTTAATTTAATTTAAGTGAAATTATAGCTATACAAATAGTTTTACGAAGCTGTAAAAATTACAGAATATGTAGAAAACACACTTTTTATAATTTAATGTATTTTCTTAAAGAAATACCATATACATATTTTATATTAATTTAAGATAATAATCTATATATTTTATTTAAAATATAATAGTAGTGACGTTAAAAGTGAATTCCGGCCGGAATTCCGGTACACCTTTAAAAAAAAATTTTTAAGTTCTACTCGCACTTATCAAATTATTTTCTAGATCAGATTTGAATATTTGACTTTAATCACCCAATTATATTATATTAATGTATATATATATCACTATATCTGATGCAATGTTAGGTCACAGACCACCACTGATCGTAAAAAACATTAAACGAATTTACTACCACATAATGAGGGTTAATTAAAAAAATAATAAAACAAAACTTCGCGTTATTCACACACAGAATTCAAATTACAATCTCATTCGGGAAAAAAATACATACTATACATACTGCTGAAATCGTATTTTAATTTGTAACAATGGCTTTACTGGACGTACTTAAAAAATTGCACGCCAGCCTTTGTTTTATACCATAATCAAAATACACAAGAGAAATTAACACGACAAAAACAATGCATTAATTTGTTAGAGCAGAGTTATCAAATACACAAATGTTTATTCAAACAGATTACAGATAGGTCCTACGTACAGACTCGTACTAATTTGTAATCCCTCCATTTAAGTGATTAATTGGTTCCATGAAAACAGCGCGTAAAAAATAAAGTAATAGTGTATTTTAAACTATTTTAAGTCATTCCACCCTTTTTACTTTTTTATACATACATGATGAAATGTACTGTATAATAAAGTATAGTGATCATGAAAAAATTCACATACGACCATTATCTCAATGACGTATGTGTGTGTATCTGTCTGTGTGTGTGTCTGTGAGCGTTCTACAGCCAAAACGATGAGACTTACAAACATGATATTTTAAACTTAAGGTTCTAGTATACTCTAGATGTGCACCTCCTATTTATGAAAACATCATTAAACCGGAAACGGATGTTTTCTAATGTCAATTTTTGAATTTTTCGAATTATTTTTGAAATGGTGCGCAGTAGAAAAAATGTTTTAGATTATTGTTATAGAAAATGCTCTTATCTATAATTTATGTTCTGTTCATTTTTCCCTCCAAATTTGTTTTAGGAAGTAATCGATTTTCTTTAATTTTTTAATTTTTCGAATTATTTTTTTAACGGTACCTACGTATTAGATAAAAATGTTTTAGATACAAGTTATAGAGAATATTATTATCTATAATTTTTGTTGTAATCATATTTCAAAAAAAAAAATTGTGTAAGGAAATAATCATTTTTTTAAATTTTGTTTCAAATGGTGCATAATAAAAAAAATGTTTGTAATAAAAGTTGTAGAGAACATTATTTTCTATAATTTATGTTCTATTCTTTTTTTTGTATCTTTTATGAATTGACCCAAAAATGATAATTTTAGTTTTTATTTAAAAATAATTTGAATAATATCTCTATGATTAATCTAGTTATCTATGATAATAACATTTATTCTTACAACTGTCAATTAATTAAATAGATCTATAGAAATAATAATAAATAAAACATGTTGAACCATGATACAACTGTACTATATTATTATTTTATTAATTGCATCATGTTGTTGAAACGTTGAAATATCAAACGAATAAGAAACCATTGACAAAACATTTTTTTTTTAATAGGAAAATTATTATAACGATTTATAATATAAACGTTATCTCAAAACATTAACAAAAACAACTAATGTACCTAATGTAAGAAAGTGTTAACTTTTGTCATTTCTTCTGTATCATGATGTATCAAAAAAGTCTTGTGCCGACCAGGGCAGATTTTTTTTTAAGTATTTAAAAGTATCCAAAAACATTGTAACTTTATTGGAATCACTCGTAAAAGATAATTTATTATTATTAAATGGTAATAAAAGTTAGTTGATTACATAACATGAGTGTATGTATTATTTACATTTATTAAGTAATATCCAGTCTCATTTTTAAAACTAGCTAATTTGAAAAGCTAATTTTCAGTACAGGCCGTAAATACCCCACCATACCAGTTACATTTGTAAAATTTACGATACCAATTAAGGGTTAAATGTCAATTTGACGTTTGCATAGCAGGAAAATTTTGATTTAGATTAAAATTGTTAAAAATTGGTGTTATAATAAATCCATCAATTAATAAATCTAAAATTACTCACAATCAGTGACTGAACTCTTGACTGATGAATCAGTGATTTTTCCACAGTAATTCTACGTTTTCACAAAGCATTCCTAGTTTCTACATCACTGTTAGAATCAATGGTCACGTTCACGACTGACCAAAAAACGGAACAACGAGCTTTGATTAGTTGATTCATGAAATTTCTAGTGGAATGTACCAAAAATTTAAAGAATGTCATTTTTTAAGCGTGTAAGGAAGTGAGAAAGAAGTAACCAGAAAGAGAAAGAAACTAGTGTTCTGGCAGAAACGCTCAACATAAAATGAACATAAAACTTCTTTGGTTGGCCTGGTCACTAGTTTCTATCTATTTCTAGTTACTTCTTTCTCACTTCCTTACATGCTTAAAAAATTACATTCTTTTCATTTCTAGTACATTCCATGAATCAACCAATCAAAGCTCGTTGTTCCGTTTTTTGGTCAGACGTGAACGCTCCCAATGCCTCTCTATACTGTTTGTTCCATACTTACACACTCAAACTACTGTCTGTAACCAAGCCTTTGTTAAGTTAATTGAATTTTGCATCGCAAAAAAGACTCCATTGCATCTATAGCCATAACGAGGGATTGTATTATAGTTTCACATACCGGAAAATACAAACAACGGGTATCGCTCTCTGATTTAAACTTTTATATAATCTTATTATGGTTAGGTTAGGTTATCATGACAACAGAAGCTTACAGTCTTTGTTCACATCTCATAATTAGCTCTATCTTTATCAACGTTATGCAAGATTTTACACTTAAATAAGTCAGAGGAAGTCATTTGAATATCAAAGATAACTAACATGACAACAGCCAATTAAAATTTTATGTATACTAAATGTATATTGAGCACTTTATCTCTATGAGATCATTCTATAGAGTATACATTGAGTTATTTCTATTTATTATTTTTAGTAGAAAATAATAAATGCATAAAAATTAAAATGTATTCCAGAAAAACATTATTTGGGGTCTACCTTTTGTCCATGTCTGCCTTTTGGGAGTCTGCCTTTTGTCCATGTCTGCCTTTTGGAAGTCGGCCTTATGTCCTTGTCGGCCTTTTGTCCATGTCTGTCTTTTGGGAGTCTGCCTTTTGTCCATGTCTGCTTTTTGGAAGTCGGCCTTATGTCCTAGTCGGCCTTTTGTCCATGTCTGTCTTTTGGGAGTCTGCCTTTTGTCCATGTCTGCCTTTTGGGAGTCTGCCTTTTGTCCATGTCTGCCTTTTGGAAGTCGGCCTTATGTCCTTGTCGGCCTTTTGTCCATGTCTGTCTTTTGGGGTCTACCTTTTGTCCATGTCTGCCTTTTGGGAGTCTGCCTTTTGTCCATGTCTGCCTTTTGGAAGTCGGCCTTATGTCCTTGTCGGCCTTTTGTCCATGTCTGTCTTTTGGGAGTCTGCCTTTTGTCCATGTCTGCCTTTTGGAAGTCGGCCTTATGTCCTTGTCGGCCTTTTGTCCATGTCTGTCTTTTGGGGTCTACCTTTTGTCCATGTCTGCCTTTTGGGAGTCTGCCTTTTGTCCATGTCTGCCTTTTGGAAGTCGGCCTTATGTCCTTGTCGGCCTTTTGTCCATGTCTGTCTTTTGGGAGTCTGCCTTTTGTCCATGTCTGCCTTTTGGAAGTCGGCCTTATGTCCTTGTCGGCCTTTTGTCCATGTCTGTCTTTTGTCCACGTCTGCCTTTTGTCGCGCTCCCTTGAGAGCTGTAGTTTGTTGCCGTGGTGTAAAAATGGGTCTAAAACGACAAATTTGAAATATTGATTTTGATAATATTTTGATCTAAAATATCGGTATGGAGAACCATACATGACTTCCATGTTCTATCTATCTTTTTAAATAATTTTTAAATATACATTTTTTAATTTTAAATATTTTATTTATATAACCTACTACTATGAATATACATATCGTAATACATTAAAAAAACATATATACTTACAACGGTTACAGCTCTTTTTGCCATTTGTATATAAATATTAGTTTTCTAATGTCAAAAACATAATTCACATTCGTAGAAAAACTAATTTGACAATTTGAATTTAGTTGCATTTGTTTCCAAGGCAACATGAATTAATGACATATTAGTATTTAAAATTCAAATTTTAAGTGTGTCTTTCATCCCTTTAATGGCTGTTTAGGCACGTACAAATAATAAATGTCCCTTAGATTCAATTGAACTGCAAATGTACCAAATCTTATCAAAATTAGTGAGATAATACTCGCAATATTCATTTTTTTGACGAAAAAAGTTACAAAATTTCGAATATTTCCAAAACCCCTTATCCGATTAGCACCAAAATCAATAGGTCTGGAGTACTCACTGAGACAAATATTTTCCCCAAAAATAATTCAGATCGGTGCATTTTTACAGTAGTTATCGTGAACGAAAAAAAAATCTACATCCTGACAGACAGACACACAGACACACGCACAGCCGCCATGCGGAAATTAACTTTTCTTTACGTTTTGAAGTTAGTACAATCAGAATTTGTCATTTTCTCGGACACGATTTTTCGATGGTATTACAATACTTCCATTTCCTTCGGAACATGGAAGTAAAAATTATAGAAAATAGTATAAATAATAGTATATAATATATAAAATATGTATATAAATAGTAAAAATGCTTTGAGAATGATTATCTTGAAGCAATAAACTTTTATTTCTATAAATTATAAAATTATCAGTTTGTTGTCAATTTTTATTATATTGGAAATATTGGAATAAAATAAAAAACAAATTAAAGGTCTAAGAAAGAGCTAAAAGATATATTTGAAATATTTTTCAATAAAATTAGCCGTTTTGATATTATTCGCGAAAAAACACTTGTTCGCCCCTTACATTCCCTGCTAAACAACCCCTGCACCACGTATTCAACTACGCTAATCGTATTTTTAAAGTATAAGTATAAAACTTATACTTGAGATTAAAAATTTTTTTTTACTGTTCCTATTGATAGATTACGTTTAAATTGGAAAGAGCATATCTCAGAATTAACTTAAAAAAATCTAAATATTGTTTTTATATTTAAATTGGCTTCCAGAGCACCGTGTTACGTTTGCAGTTCATAAATTAAAAATTGATTATTATTGTAATAACAATGATTATTACATCAAAAACCTTTTTATGTCATTTTCTTTTAAAAAAGAAGCTTGTTATTATGTAAACAGAAATATTTGTGTCATAAAAATCACTAGGAAGTAAAACAAAGTCAATAATGACGTAACAAGATTCTTTTGTTCTATACAAAAGAGAAATTCAAGAGGATTCTTATTATTACGGAAACAAAAAAGAATCTAATTGAAGAAAACAATTTTTACTCCAAAAAATATTTTTATTCTTGGAATTTCTTCAAAAAACTTAAATGTTATTTCACATACCTACCTATTATAAAATCCTGATTTGTAAAATAATATTGAACATGAAAATGTGATGTTTTTTGTTAAAATAAAAATTTGTCATATGCGAATTAAGGTTAGCACAATAGTGTCTCGTACCTTACAGATTTTCAATTTATTCGATTATGTTAATTTTAGATAATACAAGCCACATTAATTTTACAAGAATTATAATAAAAACGGTTTAAATCATTAGCAAAGTTAATGACCAACTGATACAGAAAAAGACATAAGTATTAGTTTTCAGCACAATGTATTATTTTTATTTATTTTTTTATTATTATTTATTATTACAATTTTGAATTATTTTTGAAAAATACATGACGGTAACTAATAATTTTCATTTAATTACGGTATCATTACAAGTTTTTGAAGTGTAACTTATTTAGCGAGACTAATGAATTAGAATGCCCTCGACATGTTATTAAAGAAAATATTTTTTTATGTTTTTTAAAAACCTACTTTTATTAAAAATATACTAAAAATTAAAAACATAATTTTCAGGTTTGTATGACTATAAACCAATAAAAGCGTGGGGCTTTCTCTTTCTGAAAACTATAACTTATAATCTTATTTTACAAAAGCTATACATTGCTTTCATGAGCGCTCCACGCTTTTACTAATTTTAGTCATACAAACATGAAAATTTTGTGATTGCTGAAAATTTATTTATTAATTTTTAGTGTATTTTTAATAAAAGTTGGTTTTAAAAAAACATTTTTTTATTCATTTTTACTTTCAAATTTTTAGTTACTGAGTAACATACTAACTAACTAACATACTAACAGATAAAGCTCGTCAATCTCTTTCATTTGCACATCAAAAGGGTTGTGATGAAAAAGGTAATCCGCCATAATAATAACTTAATAAATAAAATAAAAAATTTATTCAATCACTTTTTTTTTATTTTTCCCCTCTATTAATTTTGGAGATTTTTTTTTTAAATTGTTAAACGAAAATTTTAACAATAATAAAACGTACATTTTGAAATTCCTGGAATCGTCACCTTTCATTTGATACCCCACTCGCCGTTTTCCTCTCTTTAAAAAGTAATGTTAATTTTTCCGATTTCAGTACGGAAGACTGAAAACGCTATGAATTTTGTATATATAAATTTATTATTAGATTTCCAAATTAAAAATAGATAAAACAATGATAAACGTTAATTAATTAATATGTTGTTCAAATTAGTTAATTAATCTTGTTTGTCTTTTAACCAAAGTAAATAATACTATATATGGTAGAGTAAGCAAATAATTTCTGTATAAAACCTATTGACAGTTATATACCCCTATACAATGTTCTGTTGCTTTAACATGGGTACCAACATCAGAAATTATATTATTTCAAGTAGAGAAATCTTATTCTGGGCATTATTTTTTATTCTATTTAAATCGAGTCAAGTGTAATATTTGCAAAAATCTGTAAAAAAAAGTGTTCACGGCAACCAGAGCTGTCACAACTACTCAGTTAAAGTACATGAAATAGTAACACCAATTACTAATTGTAAGTAAAAGTACTTGAAGTACTTTTTCAAGTATTAACATCTCTGATAACACTCCCCCCCCCTTTAAAAACTCTGATTTTGATTACAATTAACATAAATTATATTATTTCTCAATTACACATTACATTCGTATATCGTGTGATTGGGTATGTGTGAAAGGGCCCTACACAAATGTATAAATATTACAATGTTTATACATCTTTAATTAAACTATGATCAAAACACCCATGTGTTCTACATTTAGTTGTTTTTCAAACAGTCACATTGAGAGTATTCCATTGTTTATTTTAAAAAATACCTATATAAATTCAACATAATAAATTCTATTGTTTTTTTTTTCAAGAACATTTATCTTTTTACTTTCTGAAACGATAATTGTTGTATTGTATAATTCTATATTAATATAGTATAACCGATTTTTTTCGAATTTTCGCCTGATATAAATGTGCGTTTGTCTGTAGACGCTGTAACTCAAAAAGAAAATACATAAAAAAATTTATATTTAGAATCAATTTTCGTTTCGGAAGAAAACCTTTTTTTGAAACCATTTTACAACCGGAAATGGATAAAATTTTTACATTCTATTCATTTTTAAAAATAAAGAAATAATATAATATATAGAATATAGATACATACATAAGAAGTTGTACAGGACGTTATTTTCTATAGTTTATTTCATTTAAACGACATCTAAAAAAGGAGGAGGATCTCAATTCGACAATATACAAGTATATTTTTATGTACCGTATGTTCGGGTATAAATCCGACAAATATGTACCGATGTGGACGATTTATTTATTTTTTTTGAAAGAGTATACTCTCGAGGTGATATAAATTTCATTAGAATTTCACCATGGACATCAAAAAAGAAGAGGGGTTTTCAATTCGCTTGTATATATATTTTTATTTTTTTTACTCGGAACGCACCAGCTGCAAAATCGGTGTAGATTCAAAAACCGTCTGCCGTTGTGGTTACTTTGAAGTACTCACTCTGACAAAGCTTGGACGATAAGTCCGGTCCACCACGAAAAATACGCAAAAAAAAAATCACGTAACAAGCGTTTGGATATGAAGGTTACTTAAAGTAGACCCCAATTAAAGATGTTTTAGATATACGGCAGAAATGTTTGCGTACACGGAGAGAAAAAACTCTGCACTATAAACGATGTGCGAAAGTCAAATATGGTCAATTTTATACGGTAAAATAAGAAAAACTAAAATTCTTAATATAAAAAGTAAAGGACACAATATTATTTTTTTAAATACAGCCCAGCGAAATTTGTAAAACAGCACAGTAAAAAGTTCCAATCTTGACAAATTTGCATTTTTTAATGGATTTTCTTAAAAAAATTACTATTTAAGTTGTTGTGAAATCTAAGGCGATCTAATATATTTTACCATGCTGTTTTATATTTTTTTTGGTAATAGCAGAAAAAAAGAAAAAGACAGAAGATACTAATTATGTTGAGAACACAAAAACTAAAAAAGTAATATCTCATTAACTGTTAATCGTGGAGATGTATGTATGGTTTTATTTTGTTTCTAAAACGATTCTCTAAAAATCATACGCATCATGTCTAGATCTCAGATTTATGGTTTTCGATATATTCTAATAGAATGTTAGAAAATAAAGCAAATTTTATAATATAAAATATTATAAAGCAATCACTGATAATTTTTACTTCTTACTTTAATAATTTTTATATGGACGTATACATATTTTTTACTTTTATCGTCGATTGCGCACGCATTATAAGAGAGCACAGTAATTTTTCTAAGATTTTCTGTATAAAAATTATCATGATTTTTCTCTCTGTGTAGAGGTTTAATTACAGGGAGACCATCAAAATTTCGACCCACAAAAATCAGATAACAACCGGACCAGACCTGGTGCAAAATATTTATTTGAACGTATACTTACATAATAACATAATGACAGAATTTTTTATGTAGGGACTCGGTGCTTTAAGGCCTACAAATGGCCAGAATTGGGTCCAAATCTTAAAAATGCTGTAAAATCTAAAATACCGAATGAAAACTTCTGCCGCGCGGTGTATGTATTTATTATGGACTATAAAATAGATATATACCCATGGCAAAAGTTTTTATCCATGCCATTTTTCGCACAGTACTTCCTTGTGCTAAATTCACCAAAGATAGTTAATTATTGTACAATTTAAATAAAACCCAATAAAGTGTTCATATAAATTACCTGGCATTGGTTAACCATTTAATTTTTATACATTTTTACTAAAAAATATTAGTTCAAAATTTTTCTTAAGACGCACCTGATTATTTTTTCATATATTTTTCATTTTTTATAATGTCAATCTAAATCTATGCAAACGTCAAAATAACATTTAATATGTCAAAGTAAATATGATTTTTTTTTTGCCTTAATTTTTTAATATACAGACAGCGAAAACCCAATGCAGAACATCTTTCACCAGACGGGATTACATGATGGAGTGGGAGGTTGCCCTGGGTTGATCAGGGCAGGCGACATTCACGAGACCCTTGGTATCACAGGTTAATTCCAGGCTTACACAATAGGATCTAAATCTAACTTAACCATATACCTCCTGAGTTAGGCACCGATTGTTCCGTCGCTCAATTAAAATCGAGCACCGGAACCTCCGTACCTCCCCCGGCAGGCATTACAAGCTCAGTAGCTGGCTGTTACAGTTCGATTTTTGTTTCAGATATGAAATTGTATATTATTTTGTAGAGATCCATATCTGCTGAGGCCAGGATGGAGATGATGTTTAATGGAGGATAGATTCCTTTAGGAATTTAAAAAACAAAACACGATTTTTTAAAGCAAATTGAAGTCCGACACCCGTTAAGTCTGTCTTTTAAAATTACCTAACGTCTTGTTTCCATAAAACCGCTATTTTTGTAAAGCTTTTCAAGGCCGTATTTAAGATCTGTAGACCCCTAGGCTGAACCTGTGATGTGATTTTATTGAAAATTAACCAGCAAAAATCTAAAAATAAACATTTATTATTTTTTATTATATTGTAGAAAAAATGTTACTATACAGTAATTAGGAGATAATGAAATGATAAGATAATAAAAATGAAAAAAATTGAAAATCATCAAGGTATTCAACACGATTTATTAACATTGCTATAACCATACTAACCTAATGGGCCTAATATGTATTTATCTGATTATATCTATTTGAATTATTAATTATATAATTAATTATCAATATATAATTATATTATATTATAATAATGTCAATAACTATGAACAACCTAAGTTTCATAGTCCAAAATATTATAAATAGTTTATTTAAGGTTACGTACCACAAAAAATATTGTTTAAAATGTTTTTCTTTATGAATTAATATTTTGTAAAGACATATGCAGTCTGTATAAACGTAGGTATAATTTGTTTTATTGGCTTTTCTGTATATTAATTATAATTGTTAGATCTGACTTATTATACTGTGAACTGATATAAAGACCTTTAAAGCTAACTAATTAACTCTATTATATGAACAACTATTAATAAAATCTAGTCAAAATTAATATTTTTAAACTATTTTTTGGTGCCAAGGTAGCCTGCGCGTAAATGTGACTCTGTAACTACTAAAAATAATATGATTTGATATTTTAATTCTGAACTGAATAAAGAAAATTTTAATATTATTCCAAAGTTATCTCCAAACATGTCACGTCTTCTTATTTTCACAAATAACAACATACACCCACACACAAAAATAAAACGTTTCTTGAAAACTTATTTACCATCAACTGCGTTCCACAAATACCGCAATATTTTACAAACTGCAAGAAGGGCAAACAAAACTGCTATAACAAGTTAGAAGTATCAATAAAAAATCGTACGTTTCATTGCCAAAAGTTCGGAACCCTTCTTGACCCTCATTACATTTCTAACAAACTTATTAATACCAGATTGTTCGTAAACGGTCAAAGTTTGTTTTCAGCTATCATAACAATAGTATATTATACCACGAGTCAATAATGATAGCTATTATTACCGAGGATAATTTTCGAACCGAGCCGCGTAGCGGCGAGGGAGAAGAAATTCCGAGGTAATAATAGCCATTATTGCGAGTAGTATACTGTACTTTATCCACGACTATTTGAATAACTTTCATAAAACAACTAAATACATACATAACCTCAAATTAATATAAAATAATTTTTTTCTATATTTTGGTTTTCATTCATTATATTTATATTTCGACTCTTATGTAAGATAAGGGGTTGTTTTGACCCCTAATAACCCCTCTGTCGTAGTATTTTTCCCGCCAGATCGAATGTAACCAATTACAACCCTTCATATGTGACAGGGGGTAAAATATAAAAATTTTCTTATTTTGAGTTTTTTTTCATTATACAAAATCGTAAATATCTCGGCTCCTATGCGAGATAGAGGGTTGTTTTTCCCCCTAAAACCCCCGCCCCCGTAGTATTTTTCCCGCCGAATCGAATAAAACTAACTACAACCCTTCATATGTAACGGGGGGTAAAATATTAATTATTAAAAAAAAAAAAAAAAATTCCACCCCCTTGAAATTACTTAGGGGTTGAATTTTCGAGATACGAAGTAGCCTATGTCCGTCCTCGGGGTGCAAGCTATCTCACTGCCAAATTTCATCAAGATCGGTTCAGCGGTTTAGCCGTGAACAGGTAACAAATAGACAGACTGAGAGATATACTTTAGAATTTATAATATAAGTTTCGACTCCTATTAAAGATAAGGGGTTGTTTTGCCCCCTTATAACCTCTCTATCGTAGTATTTTTCCTGCCAGATCGAATGTAACCAATTACAACCCTTCATATGTGACAGGGGGTAAAATATAAAAATTTTCTTATTTTGAGTTTTTTTTCATTATACAAAATCGTAAATATCTCGGCTCCTATGCGAGATAGAGGGTTGTTTTTCCCCCTAAAACTCCCACCCCCGTAGTATTTTTCCCGCCGAATCGAATAAAACCAACTACAACCCTTCATATGTAACGGGGGGTAAAATATTAATTACTAAAAAAAAATAAAAAATTCCACCCCCCTTGAAATTACTTAGGGGTTGAATTTTCGAGATACGAAGTAGCCTATGTCCGTCCTCGGGGTGCAAGCTATCTCACTGCCAAATTTCATCAAGATCGGTTCAGCGGTTTAGCCGTGAACAGGTAACAAATAGACAGACTGAGAGATATACTTTAGAATTTATAATATAAGTTTCGACTCCTATTAAAGATAAGGGGTTGTTTTGCCCCCTTATAACCTCTCTATCGTAGTATTTTTCCTGCCAGATCGAATGTAACCAATTACAACCCTTCATATGTGACAGGGGGTAAAATATAAAAATTTTCTTATTTTGAGTTTTTTTTCATTATACAAAATCGTAAATATCTCGGCTCCTATGCGAGATAGAGGGTTGTTTTTCCCCCTAAAACTCCCACCCCCGTAGTATTTTTCCCGCCGAATCGAATAAAACCAACTACAACCCTTCATATGTAACGGGGGGTAAAATATTAATTACTAAAAAAAAATAAAAAATTCCACCCCCCTTGAAATTACTTAGGGGTCGAATTTTCGAGATACGAAGTAGCCTATGTCCGTCCTCGGGGTGCAAGCTATCTCATTGCCAAATTTCATCAAGATCGGTTCAGCGGTTTGGCCGTGAAAAGGTAACAAACAGACAGAGAGACAGACAGACACACTTTCGCATTTACAATATTAGTATGGATTTGAGAAATTTGAGAACGTGTGATTGGTGCACAAGCGGGTATAATGACCATTATACCCGCTTGTGCACCAATCACACGTTCTCAAATTATTCATTATTGCCTCTGTGAATAATACATAGCATTATATAGTAAAAACTACGTATGTAATACATGTATTATATATAAGTCGTGGATAAACAATATTAATTTTAAAATTTATATTGGAAGTGGATTTTTAATAAAAATCAAGTACATGTCAAATATCATTTTAATATCATATGTTTTATGTTATCGTAAGTGAATTGAATGAAAACATCTAACTGCTTTTAATAACATGGTCTCTGATAAGGTAAATAGTCACTATCAGACACTGATATAATATAACAGTGTTTCCCAACCGGTGGTTTGCGGGAAAATGAGAGTAAATTACACTGGTCAACAAAAAACAAACATTTTTATTCTGTCCTAGAGACCAGAAAAGTTGATTTCGTAGGTTTTTGGCATGCTGAAATCGAATCCGTTGTACTCAAAATTTTAAACATATATAATAACTGATTTAATTGTTTACTAAACAAATTAGGTTCGATGACAATTGAGCCGATTGCGTTAGTTTCGATTTGTACCACTGAACGCGTTGCTTACATCGCAACACATATAAATATCTTTATGGTAATAAACGTTGACTGACAGTATAATTACAATCTGATAATTGTAAGTAAAATACATCATGTAATATTAATATTATATATAATAACAAAATACTGCTTTTAACTCCCTGTGGGCGCCATTTTTGAGTTAAAAAATAAAAAATAGGGTCAAATTTTTCTGATTCAAATCTACATTATTTGATATCCCACACGTCTTGGTATACATTTTATTGTTTATTTGGGTTTGCTTTAAAACCCCCTGCAGGCGCCATTTTTTATTTAAAAAAAAAGAAAAAGGGTCAAATTCCACTGGTTTGGTTATACATTTTAACGTGCCACATGCCTTAGTTAATTTTTTTTTGCTTTAGCCCCTTTACGCCCTTTCTAAAAAATTATTTTTTCAAAAAATTTGTACATATTTTACTAGATAGCATCATTTTACATGTTCAGTAAATATTTCAAGTTTCTAGCTTATATAGTTTACTAGCTATTTTACTTTGACTGAAAAGGACGGAACGACAATGTGAAATTAATAGGGTTTTTTTCTGAACCCTAAAAATAAAACAAAATTTAAATAAACAAATAGTTCATTAATAAAATAATAATACATGTAATTAATTAAATACAAGATTTATATCCTTAATATATATAAAGCTCAACGTCTCTCTGTCTGTCTGTCTGTCCGTTAGTTACCTTATCACTCGAGAACCACTTATCCGATTTACGTGTTTTTTTTAATTCATAGGTACGTTCTCTGGCCAGGTTATAGGCTATATTTTTTTACGTTAGGTAACATAACAACTAAGCAGTGACGATAATAGTAAATCAAGTCGGAAAAAATTTTGCCGTCGGCGCGCTGTTTTGTAATACGCTGCCTAAACCGTTCAATATAGAACAAAATAATGTATTAAGGAATTGTGCAGAATCAAAAGTTCCACAATTAAATCCGCGACACCATATGTCTAACTTTTATATTTAAGCCACAATGACTGCTTTTATGTTACTAAGAAAACATAAAATATTTGGGTTCTGTTTACGTGGACTTATGACATGCAAAACATTAATCCTTATCGAAATAAATGATTTCATCGTCATAAGTACTTAATGTAGATATAATTTGCCATTTACAGCATCCAATTTGGTCGTATAGTTTAGAAAATATCGAAATATATGTTATACGGGAAAATATTATTCGTGCGATGGTGACCCGTGTATGGCGATGGAACGTACCAACTAGAAGCGCAGGGCAGAGGGAAGGGAACAGGCCGGTATTCTTTTGATTGTCAATTGTTTATTTTGTTTTCAATAATTAACTTTTAAATTTAAATAGAACAAAAATTATTTATACTTTTTGTTCTGATTCGTTTTTGTTAGGTAGGTAATTTAAGTGTTATTTGGTTTTTATTACATTAATAATTAATCGTGTTTGTAATTAATTCAACTATATATTTTTTAAATCCTAAACAATAATTCCGTAGTCCACGCGAGCGAAGCCGCGTGGGCCCAGCTTGTTTTATATATATTAATATATTATTTATATAAATAATATAAAATAGAATAAACACCAAATATAAAATAATATAAAAAATACATAATATAGCTGTATAAATTGATACAAAAGACATATTAAAGTTTATATAAAAATAATAATTCTTTATTGACATTATTTACTAAAAATACATTTGGTTTCGAAATAAAATTAATAAATACATCAAGGAGCAACCATACAAATCAATTTAAAAAAATATTTTTAATTAAATTGTAATGCATCCATAGTAATTAAGAAGTATGTGGTTTTGAAAAATAATTAACTTTTATTAATGGTTTATATTGCAGCAATACATACAAAAACATCAAAATAAATTAGATAAAGGTGATTAATAGCACAAGTTTTCACTTTTATAAATTACATCTTTTTTAAACTCTGTATTTCGTTTAGTCTCAAGAAATTTTGTTTTCTATTACATTTTTATATTAAAATATTTTATAAAAATCATAAAACTTTTCTCGTCTTAACAAAAAAAGTTATTTATTTTCCAGAAACAAGACAATAACTATAAAAGTTTCAAAAGATATTTTAACTTTAACTCCTTCCATGAAAGGAGTGTAAATAAATATAATACATATTATTATATACCATTTGCAAATATTTAGTAAGATAAAATGTAAATATTCTGCCTTCGCATACAAACAAGTTCAAGGCATAAAATGTTTATAAAAAAATAAACTTTTTGCTATTTAAAAAAACTAATGTCATAAGTCATAACCAACACTTATTTTACAAATATTATATATATTCAATAGTATTTTAAATATATATACTTATTTAATTGTAATAATAATTTTAAAATTGCTTCGTTATCTTTATATGAATGTTCGTTTGTATGAGGCTTATAGATTCGGGAATTACTGAACCAATTTCAATGCGGTTTTCACCAATAGTTAGATCATTTTTCTGTGCACATTAGTGGCTATTCATATTCTATGGAAACCCAAGATTTAATATCAAAAGACTAAAAAAATCTTTATCAAATCATGTTTTGTTTCCATGATGTCAGAGCACACAACTGTCATTTATATAAAAACACAGTAACCAATGAATAAAGAATTCTATTTACGGATTCAGTATTTTATTAATTTATGTCATTATGATCACGTCATTTTCAAATATTTTGTCGAACAATTAGATGATTTTTGACACACGAAAATTTAAATATAAAGAAACAATTCACTTCCAAGAAAGGTAAAATATCGAAATTAATTATTATGATTGTTGCTAACCTATTTATTTATTTATTTTTGATTTTCATATAAATTCTGAACATGGTGTTTCCTGGGAGTTGGAAAATATAATTTTACACGATTTTCTCAATAACTATTGAACGGAATTAATTCCGGTTTTCACTAATGGATAGGTAAAATTTAAAAAAAAAACAATTCGCGGTGAACCATGTGTTGTGGGCATGTTGAATCGGCATGTCGGGTGGGTATGATTACTTTATATTTAATGGAATTAATATTCCTTGGTAACACCGGGACCAATGCGCTAGTATTTTATATAACGTCAATAACAATTTTTATTTGTATAAAACGTCAAAAATTAATTGAAGGAAATTATTCATACAAGATTTCGATTCGAAAATCATTATTTGATTAGCATTCAGGAACTGTGATCGAAAGGCCTGTCATTTAAAGAAACATGAATTGCTCCATCAATTTCTAATCATTTAAAAGAGATAGCAGTTTATAAAATTTTACTATGTACAATGGAATTTCTCGAACCAGCAGCGATTTTTCAACTCTTATTTGTTCGACCAAAGTTTTATATTAGACATCTACAGCACTTTAAAAAGAAAGTTTAGTTGCCTTAAAGATCCTACATTGCCATTATTATGGTGAATATGAAATAAATGGTTGATGGTGTAGGCGCTGGACAGAAAGTAAAAAAACTCATATGTAATCGTATAATGGCCAAGTGCGTGTTGGGCACGCACTTGATAGGTTTCCGAGTCATTATGATTTATAAACAAGAGTTATTTCAATTTTTTTATAAACTATTCTAGCTACAGTGTTCGTTATAATTTTCATTGAAAGTACTAAATGCTACATTCTGTTTTTTTGTTTTTTATAGATTTTTTGCATCGATAGTTTAGAAAGTAGAAGGGGGGAGCGCTCTGATAACCACATTGAATAGCAAATATATCGTGACTTAGGGGTTAAAATCAAAAGGTCATATAACATTTTTTGTTGCATTTTAGGAGACCTACATATCTAAAGTCACCCCACTCAATGGAATAAGTAAAAATAAATGTGAGTAAAATTTTCAGTCTATGGGAGGGGGTCCAAAATAATTTTGACAGTGTTCGTTATAATTTTCAGTAAAAGTACTAATTAAAAGCTACATTCTAAATTTTTTTCAGATTTTTTTAATTGATGTTTTATAAATTAGAGGGTGGGACGCTCTGATAACGACTTTGAACGCAAATATATCGTGACTGAAGGGTTAAAATCAAAAGGTCATATGACATTTATTATAAGACACCCTACTTAATAGATTAACTGAAATTTGTTTTTTAATATACTATTCAGTCTAGGGAAAGGGGGTCCAAAACATTTTTTTTTATCAAAAATCTTATAATTTCTGTTATTAGGTTAACAGTCTTCGTTCGTATACCAAATTTCATCTTAATCGGCTTAAAATTTTTGAGGACGGACGGACATGGCGAAACTATAAGATTTTCTAGTTTTTTACGGAAACTTAAAAATGAGTGTGTACTTTTGTACGTGCGATAGGTTAGGTTATTTTAGTGACGTCTAGCGTGCAAATGCGAAACTTAAAACCTGTTTTTATCAACTATCAAAACAGAAATTCCACGCAGACGAAGTCACGGGTAACAGTTAATTTATTATAAAGCTGATCATGCGGTATAGGACTGATGTATTTGTATAATGGCGGGGGTGGGGGCAAGTAAGTTATTTATTTTACAATAAATCACTATGTGTTTTTATATTCTGCATCCCGGTAGAAAGGTCAGCCCATTCTTCACTTGTCTAAAATAAAAACAGCATTTATTAATTATTACCGGAAGGAACGGCAGTCGAGCACCATCTACTAAATTATACCTAACCTGTCATTGAATTCTGCAGTCCTAAAACTATTTCATATCGTTTATTATTTTAACATACAAATGTTTAAATTTTAAACACTTGTATGTTCTTAGGATTCCAACAAAACGGAATAGAAGCTCTTTCGCCCGTCTGTCCATCCGTCCGAAACAGGGTCGTAACTGTTCTGTTTTAATAGGTTTTATAATAATGAAAAGACACTGATTCTAAATTATAATATAATTTATATATTTAATTGTTATACACTTCTGTTCGCTGCCACAGTTTTATGCAGTCTCTACAATATTGGACAAAAACATAACTTAAACAATTCATTTCTATTTTAATCACTTATTATCTAATATTTATTTAAATTCAACATTAATTATACTACAGTAACTAGAATCTCGGGGGCCCCGGGGCAATAAGTAACCGAGGGGCCCCCAAAATATGCAAAAATAACAATTGAAGACCATTTTTTTGGTTCTTACTTGCAAATTGAATACTTATTACTAATTTTAATTTAAATTACCTTTTTTTTTATCGAGTTTTACAATTCTTACTAATTTTAATGAATAATAAATGTAAAATTCAAATTAGCAATGAAAACAAGATCATTTCAATCAAAATTCGTAATAAGTGTTAAATTGGGAAGGAAGGATAAAAAACAGGTTATTAAAATCAAAATTTGTAATAAATGTAACATTTTCAAGTTAGAACCAATTAAAAAAAGTTTTACGCTGCCGCGGGGGCCCCGGGGCACTGCTCCGGTGGTAGTTACGGCCCTAGTCGGAAACACTGATTGAGTTGATATTTGGAATATACAAGGCATTTAAATCGAGACAAGCAAATAATTAAAAAACAAGGGACTATATGGAAAAATGGTTTAAGATAGTTATATCTTTGTTTTATTATTAGAAAAATATGAAAAATTATTATTTGTTGAGATTAAAAAAAAAACTATGTCACAAAAAAAATTATATAACTGCAACTATGGTATAAAAATACGCTTCTTGTTCAGCTGATTTAAAAAATATCTACATGTTACACCTTTCAAAAATGAAAAGTGGTAGAAACTGTGCTTTTAAAGAAATAACTTCCCTGCCTACAACTTCTTAAAAAAAACTGAAAGAATTGAAATCATATAGGAAATATACAACATTCCAGGAATCAAATAGTTTCATTATTTATATCTGCCAACATTGACGGAACCCACACGTTGTGTTCGATGTACACTTTATTGTTTTTTGTTTGTTTTTTTTTTTGTATAGTTTTTACAAATATAAAAATATTTTATAGCATAATTAAGGGGTTATATCACTTGCGTGCTTAATATAAGGCTTTTTTAAGAATTTCTTTTCTTCACTACTAATAAAGCAATCAAAGTAGAGTTTTAAAGGTTTATTATACATGTTTTAAGGTATACAAAAATATTTATTATTTTGATTTACAATACAAAATAACGTCGTGGCAGTGGAACAATCGGGAACGTCTTTTTTCGAGAAGAAAAGCGGTGTGCAGGATAGACAGCAATACAAAAAAATGTTTCTTATTTTTTTTCTTTGGAAGTACCTGAGATTATTATAAATTTTGATTTTTACAAATTTTGAATATATTTAAACGTTTTTTTTTATGAAAAAATAACATTTTAAGATAGTTTATATATACATGTTTTAAACCAATAAAAAAAATAAAATAAAAAATTGCTGAGTGATATAAATAACCCCTTAAGTTTTTAGGAACTTTTATTATATATTTTTATCTGAGTATATACTATTGACATGTAGATTTGTAGATACAATCTACATGAAATAGTACCTTAATGAAATAAATGCTAATTTATGTATTTCTTATTTGCTTTTACATAATTATTTGGGCTGGGGTAGATAGGGGGCTCGCATGTTAATTGTATTACTAGACAATTAAAAGTATTATACGGGATATAATCAAAAAAATCATTCTGTGATTATATAAGTTATAAATAACAACCAAAAATAATTGACCATTAAAAAATTAGAAATATTTTTGATAAAATCCAATATTAAATCAACCTTTTTAATTCAGTAACAGAAAATAGTGGGTATGAAAGTTAAAAGTTATGAACAGAGCAGACAAATATGTAATTAGGTATGCACATTTATTTAAATACCATTACCATTTGCATGCAAGAAAGACTTTACAGAGATTTAAAAGCATAGTTTGGCGTGCATTTAAATGTAATAAGTCTTAGTGTTTCATTCGTGTGGTAAAAAGCTAGATTATACATTTACAAATATATTCATCACTAGAATTATCCTGCGGTTTTGCCGGAGTGTATTTCAAAATCGTTTTAAGCACTCCATGAGCTTACAACAATTAGGGTGTATCAAAAAAACCCGATATTTTTTTCCTCACTCTCGTTATGAAATAAGGTAGAGTATGACCCAAAATTAATCCCTCTACCAGGATTACCCTGTAGTTCAGTTTTAAGAGGTGCCACAAGGAGGGGGTCCCGTATCCCATTTAAATAGTGTTAGGAGCTGTCAGAAAAGGAGAAAATCCACTTACATAAAACCCAAGTTTAGTAAATATTTAGTAAATACACAGTTAACCTCATAACTTTTGACCAATTAGCGCCTTAACGAGGTTACGTCACCGTGAGAAACCGTTCAATTACAGTATGACACTCCCTGCATAAGTATTTACCAATCTTGCATAAAACCAATGATAACAAGCCTTGGGTTGGGGTGAGACCCTTTAGGTCCACACAATCAACTTCCCAACATGGTATGATTATAAATACTTAAATACTGATTATTCATTGTTTCCATATAGGTAGTTTATGTGAATTTTTTTTAATATGTTTATGAAAAATTTTAATGGAATTGGTCAGAAATAAAACTCACCTTTGTATTATGAATATTAGTTTTCTAATATCCTAATGTCAATAATATAACTAGTCTGACAATTTAAATTTAATTGCGATTGTTTCCAAAGCAATATGAATTGTAGACTTATTTATTAGTATTATAAATTCAAATTTTGAGGGTGTGTTTCACCTTTCACCCCTTCAATGGCTGTTTCGGCACGTTTAACAAAGAAAATACTGAAATACATGTTTCATTATTTGTATTGTAGAATATTTATGCTAAGTTTCAAGTAAATCCGACGAAATTAAACTTTACACCCCTCTTTACCTCCGTAGGGGTTGAATTTCGAAAAATCCTTTCTTTCAGATCATACTTACGTCAAGACGTTTCAATTGGTACCTCAACGAAGTCAATAACAACGTACGTACGTACATACACACACACATACATCTTTCTGAAAATAGTGTAAATATACTATAGTGACCTAAAAACATAGAAATGTGTTGAAATTTTTTATTTTGATTTTCGGACCGATTACAATAACTTCCAGTTGGGAAGTTAATAAAGAAGAAGGTTAGGTAATACAGATTTCTGTTATGTCACACACCCATTTTTATCTAATAAATTTTTCGTAATTCAAAGTAGCCTATATATACTTCCTCAGGATGCAAACCATTTCTCTGCCAAATTTCATCAAGATCAGTTAAACTATTTAGCCGTTAAAAAAATAACAAAACAGACAGACAGAGAAGCAGAGACACTTTCACATAATTATAATATTAGTATGGATAGAGTCCACTGATCTTTATTTTGGACAGTAAAAGTTCATAGAAGATTACTTCCACTTAATGTGCAAAAAGTAAAACCTTCTAAAAAAATAAAAATCTCTTTTTTAGGAAGAGGGGCAGATATAATCGATTACAGTCCCGGGTGTCATCCTTCCCCCATAAACAAAACCTACAAAAATTAGGAGTATTGATAAATATACAAACAACAAACATTTTGAGTACTGCTTTTAAAATCCGGACAATCAGAAAGAACGAGTACGCGGAGGTTAAAGGTCGTGAACAACATAACCATAGATCAGGCGTGTCCGCACCGAGATGTACGAATACATAGAGATGAACTTTTATGACGTCTGCGTGGAACGGCAAATAATACAAAACTCACCAACAAATACTAGTAAAACAAACTCTAGAGAAATAACAATGCACTGTAACTAGATATTAAGTTATTTCGCGTCGTCGCTCGTACGAAAATTAGAGTAGTTTCTCTTTGTTTATTTTTTAATTTAAATTTTAAATCAAATCATAACAAAGTTTATTTTATGATATGATTATTTAATGTAAAATGTTATATTTATTATAAGTATGCAAAAGTTTAGATTTTTACTTCCATGTTCTGAAAGAAATGGAAGTATTGTAATATCATCGAAAAATCATGTTCGAAAAAATGACAAATTATGATTGTACTAACTTCAAAACGTAAAGAAAAGTTATATTTCCGCATGGCGGCTGTGCGTATTTCTATGTGTCTGGATGTAGATTTTTTTTTCGTTCACGATAACAACTGTCAAAATCCACCGATCTGAATTATTTTTGGGGAAAATGTTTGTCTCAGTAAATACTCCAGACCTATTGATTTTGGTGCTAATCGGATTAGGGGTTTTGGAAATATTCGAAATTTTGTAACTTTTTTCGTCTAAAAAGTGAACATTGCGAGTATTATCTCAATAATTTTGATAAGACTTGGTACATTTGTAGTTCAATTGAATCTAAGTTAATAATTTAATTTAGACCTCAACGATTGAAATACCAAATGAAAGCTAATAATTCAAGGAATTTAAATATGCAAACTTTTTGTTATTATATATAATCAAAAAGTCTTAAAACTTTTTTGTTATACCGAAAATAATCCAAAAATTTAATTAAATTATCAGCACTCTCACCGCACTTTCGTAGTTTTCAAAAATAATTCAAAATTATTTAATTATACTAACATTTAGAACCATCTGTGTCTAAATTACTCTAAATATACAAACTATTAAATAACTTAAAGTGGTTCTTAAATTTGGTAATACTTGAAAAATTTGAAATCTATAATGTTTGTCTTGCAGTAATCGAATAAATTGAAAAAATAAACGATAAATCTTGAACTTATATCATTTTTAAGCCACGATTGCTATTTAATTTAAATTATTACGCATTTAAATATATTTCCCTGTTACTTAAAATTTATGTTTATCTATGAGTACGTTTACACAGCGCATTTATTCCGGTTTAACTATAACCGGTGTAATAAAACCGTTTCAAGTGGTGGTGTTTACACATACGAGAATAAGTGACGTCAGCTGAAATTATAATTCCGATTTGAAATACGCTATAAGTTCGATGGTGTACCAACAAGAAATCTCAAAAATATTTCGCTTCTTTTATGTCCCACAAATCACGTTTCTTTTGTTTTCCATTTCTTCGTCTCAGATGTTTTAACCATATTTTAACTGACGACGCTATTTCAAATGTTAATGTTAAGTGCATTACGATGAAATTCATATACTCCGTAGATACTTATATTTTTTGAGGTTGGCTAAATAGGTATAACTATGTCCATGCAGTTTACACGCATTTTTATTCCTGCTCTATTCCGGTTTAGTTATGCTATTCCCGTAGACCAAGAGGAATAGCATAACTAAACCCGATTAGTTATGTCGGGTGTAAAGTACCGTTTACACGGACTTTTACACCCGGTTTTATTACACCGTTTATAGTTAAACCGGAATAAAAGTACTGTGTAAACGTACTCTATATATGTACATTTTGTACATATAATAACATTTCCTGACTGACTGACTGACTGACTAATTGATCATCGCCCAGCCGAAACCCCTGGTCCTAGAAACGTGAAATTTTAAGGGTGTCTTCCTTTTATGACGTAACCACCAACTAAGAAAGGTTTTTTTGATAATCAACCCCTAGGGGGGGAGGGGGGGGGTAAAATAGGGTGTAAAAGTTTGTATGGAAAATATTTTTTGGTCGGATTTACTTGAAACTTAAAATAAATGCTCTTCAATACAAACAATGAAACACGTATTTCAGCATTTCCCAAAATTCAACCCCTAAAAGGTTGCAAGAGGGTGGAAAAATTTGTGTGAGAATTTTTTTTTTTTATTCACTTGAATGAAACTGCACAAATAATCTACAAGACAAACAACATTTTCGAATATTCAACCCCTAAGAGACGGGGGGGGGTTACCTTTTTTAAATTTTGATATATTTATCTATTTATCAACGTAACTGTTTATGATATTAAGGTAAATTTGGACAAGATAATATTCAATTAAAATTAAAATGTTGACATTCAACCTCTAATAGCGTAAGAGGGGGACGAGGGTATTTGGTATGTTTATCTGCATAGCTGCTCTAGTTATAAAGGTGAAGTCGAAAAAAACAGTTTTTAATAAAAATAAAAATTTCGGCATTCAACCCCTAATGGCGGTGGTCGACATGTGGTTGGGTTTCTGTAATTTTTTACTAAGTTCCGAGATATTTACAATTTTGTGTAGGTAATGAATAAAAATAAATAATTATTTAATATTTCATCCCCCGTCACGTATGGAGGGTTGTAATTAGTTTCATTCAATCCGGCGGGAAAAATACTTCAGGGGAGGGGGATTTAGGGGAGAAAACAACCCCCTATCTTGCATAGGAGCCGAGATATTTACTATTTTGTATAATGAATAAAAGTTAAACAAAATAAAATATTTTTGAACGTAGACTTTCGCGGTTATTTAATTGTATAAATATTTTATTGTTGGGTTGTATACCGCGTTACACTTTATTGTCACTTGACGTTTCGACCAACATCTTATGGTCTTCTTCAGAAGTGAAGTGTTTAATACAGAAGGTGTAGCTGCTTAATTAAATAAGCGTTGACGTTTGCTAGAATTAGTTTATAAAATAAAAAATATATATTTCGCCCCCTGTCATTTATGATGGGTTGTTATCAGTTTTGTTCGATCCGGCGGGAAAAATACTACGGGGGAGGAGGTTTTACGGGGAAAAACAACCCCCTATATTGCACAGGAGCCGAGATATTTACGATTTTGTGTAGTCAATAAAAAACAAATAAAGGAAAAATTAAATATTTCACCACATGTCACGTATGCAAGTTTGTAATTACCCGGGAAAAAATTTCAGATCTGAAGTGATCTCGGTTGATCTTCATTTTGGAACAAATCAGATCTTTGTAAATAAATAAACTTTTGTCTACCTTAAATAACAAATACACATATACTACCTATATAGAAACCTTGTTTATAATTTAATCAATTAAAAAAAAATTGTACCGAAACGTATTGAATGATATTTGAGGCCCGTGTATTAAATTAATAAATAAATTCACAACTCACCCCCTGTCACAGATGAAGGGTTGTAATTGGTCTCATTCGATCCAGCGGGAAAAATACTTCGGGATACTAGGGTTGTGAGGGGCAAAACAACCCTCTATCTAGCACAGGAGTCGAGATATTTATGATTTTCTATAATGAATACCATAAGTAGCGAAACAGAGAAAAATTCACCTAGTATCCCGAAGTATTTTTCCCGCTGGATCGAATGAGACCAATTACAACCCTTCATCTGTGACAGGGGGTGAGTTGTGAATTTATTTATTAATTTAATACACGGGCCTCAAATATCATTCAATACGTTTCTGTACAATTTTTTTTTAATTGATTAAATTATAAACAAGGTTTCTATATAGTATATGTGTATTAATTTGTTATTTAAGGTAGACAAAAGTTTATTTATTTACAAAGATCTAATTTGTTCCAAAATGAAGATCAACCGAGATCACTTCAGATCTGAAATTTTTTCCCGGGTAGTTTCAAAATCCACGTGAGCGAAGCCGCGGGTATCAGCTAGTTTCTTATAAAGAAGATCGTGGGGGCATCTGAAGATAATAATATGAATAGGCAAAATACTGCGATGCAGGTGTTCAAAGATTCGAAAGTATGAACTGTCATAGCGCGCCACTGTCATTCACCACAGAATTGGTAACGAATTTATTTCTAAAACTTTAATACTTCCTGAAAGTTTAATTAGTGGTTAGTGAAACTCAGCCAGGCAATGCAGTACAACGTTTCTGTGACTGCAAAGCTTCTTTAGACATACATACATATATGGTTTGGGTTTATACGGCAAAGGTGAAAATATAGGTTACGAAACCAACATGAATATAGCTATATTCAGTGGCGTAACTAGGGGGGATAACACCTGGAGCGAAAATCGAAAGTTAGGCGGGTGTCACCTCTGTGCTTTTTTAACAACAGAAAAAATATCTTTTTTTTTTAAATAAATTGGATGGTTATCATATATGGACTTTCAATTACCAAAAAAATTTTTTTTACATATTTTACTCCCTGGAAGCTTAAAATTACCAAAAATTAAACTTGATAGGCTTTATTTTTGAACATTTACTCGGGTTTCACCCTCAATGGGGTGACACCCGGGGCGGACCCCCCCTCCTTAGCGACGCCACTGGCTATATCTTATGTTTGTTTTGCTTCCTGTTGTTTCCAGATAGTTGTGTATTTTTTTTTTAATAAATTGCATGGTTATCATATACATATATCAGACTTTCAATGGCCAAACAAAATTATTTTTTTTAAATATCTTACTCCCTGGAAGCTTAAAATCACCAAAAAATTAAGGTAGACAGGCTTTTTTTTTTGAACATTTACTCGGGTGTCACCCCATTGAGGATGACACTCGGGGCGGACCGCCCCCCCCCCCCTTAGCGACGCCACTGGCTATATCTTATGTTTGTTTTGCTTCCTGTTATTTCCAGACAGTTCGCAGAGTATCTAGACCAGAAAGCTGGTACATGTTAGATCTTTAAAGTACATAAACTTGACTAAACACCTGATGCAATGCGATAACACATGACTGCAACGTATGAAACAATTTAGAACTGATGGATTGTACTATACAATAAAGTATTCTAATCCTGAAACCAATCCAATTTGTATTTATATTTATGATCTAAACATTTTCCAGTATAACCAACAGTTTTCAAGTAAAAGTTTCTGTATAATGATTAGGGCAGGCATGCAGAGACGAGATTGGCTTGATTGAGATCGAGACAAGACTGTCTGAAATTTTGACGAGACGATAATTTCTTTCAGAGTCTACGTTTAAAAAGAGTTTTACTAATTTTTATTTTATTAATCATTAGAATAATTAAAGTAAGTTTATGAGATTTGTTAATATTTAAAAAAAAATTATTTATTTCATAAGAATAAATGGAAAACATTTTTTTAAATTTAACTCGTGACTGAGATATTTCTCCGTCTCGGTCACGTGTGAGAGACGAGATTGAGACGAGACTGTCACTTGTAAAATTCAAGTCCAAGCCGAGAATTCGAAACGAAACGATACACATCTGACTCTCGTCTCATCTCGTGTGCAGCCCTAGGAATGCTTAATTGTCAGATTTCCTACATATTTATCAGTAATATTCTGAACTTTCTCAACTAAATTCTTCAATATTTGGAATAATTGTTAGAATTATAGATATTATTAGATTTATTTATTTGTTCTTTTGCTATTTTTGTTAATTGATTAGTTAAAAAAACAACTTATATAAAAAAGGGTTTTTAAAAAAATGATTCCTACATAAGTTTCTTAATCGTAGAATTCAAAAATGAAAAAATACAGGGTTTTATTTGAAAAAATCGAGTTTATACAATTTTCATAATAAAATGAAACATTAAAAATAAAATCCAAGAATCTTTTGTTTGAAAATTTTCACTGTGTAAATATATATACATATACATATTTAGGTGTTCCGGTAATTTTGAATAACTCTGTATAGAGCTGGGCGCAGGCCGTGAATTTTTCAGGTCACAGCCGTGACCCGCGTGAACTATTTTCAAATCAAGAATCGTGAGCGTGCGTGATCGTGAGTCAAATTAAAACAACCGTACGTGAATACATTTTTCTCGTGCGTGAGTCCGTGAGTATATTTTGAAGATAATTTTTTTATAAACTTATTTGATCTTTTTTTTTAATACTGAATCACAGATCTGAACTAACAATGCATATATATAATAATGTTTTAAAACGAATTTTGACATTGAAAAATACAGTAAACAAAAATAAATGTCATTTTTAAAAGCACTTTCACATGGTCAGTACTGCCAACTCTATAACCCCAAAGAAGATTTTAAAATGCATTATAGCTTTATTTTCTTATTGTTTTGTTTGTTATTACTTGTACTAGAATGCAGTTTAGAAGAAATAATATGAATATAAATATACACATAATATAATGCACGTAAAAAACATTCATTTTCATTATTTTAAAATTTAATTTGCAACAATTACATTTAATCGTGTCACGAACGCGACCCGCCGATGGTGATCGGACGTGAGTTAAAAAATAAGATTCGTGAGCGTGCGTGATCGTGAATACTTTTTTTGTAATCGTGAATAAGCGGGCGTGACTAAAAATTGTTCTCTCGTGAGCAAAAATTACTCACGCGCCAGCTCTAACTCTGTACAATACGCAGTCCAGAACTTAAAAAAAGATGCAAATCCTGTGGTTCTCGCGAACGGAACCGCTAGTATATTTATATAAAATATTTAAAATTTAATAATGTTAGCTCTAGGCAAAAGCAGTTACTGCTTAAAACTGTTCTGAATAAATAATTAATCCCTTTACCCTCTCATATACCAACCCTTAAAATCGCTATAAAATAAACCAACGTTTAAATTAATTTCCTAAATCACATTATCAGCTTGATAAATTAATCCAACCCTTGCTTTAAAAATAACCCCGGCGTTATAAAAACCAACAGAAATAACCTCCTCACATTCCAGAGTGGTACATTACCGCGGTCACATAACAGAATTAACTGACGTACAAAATGATAATTACAGCGAGCCTTATAAAATCTAGAACAGGGCGCGTCTGTAATAAACAAGTTGACGCGTTAACCTTTTACCCGTTCAAACTTGTTACTGTTTTACTTACAGCGGTAATGTAAAGTGCACTCGAATATACAATGTATTATGATGTTAATTATATGCATAACAGTGAAGCTGGACGCGTGAGTAATTTTTGCTCACAAACGAAATATTTTTAATAACGCGTGTTCACTCACTTTTTGTCTCGCTTAGACGAGACATTCTTCGCCTCGTTTCGAGATAGGGTGATCAGATTTTAGTTTTGGTAAACCCTGAGATGTTAATGAAGACCCCTTTTTTATTGTATTTTATTTTATATTTTTTATTTTTATTTTCATAAAAATTTTTACCATAATCTGCACTTTTGTGTCTCCTGCTTTATTTTATCATTTTTTGCAAAACTCGGAGAAATTGCACCCAAACCCGGAGCCCGATGATCCAGTGTGCAAACCCGGAAACTCCGGGTCAAAACCGGAGACCGGGTCACCTTATTTCGAGATAGCATAAATTCACACGAGATGATAGCGAAACGAAATCGTTTGAAATTTTGATGACTTTACGAGTATTTATAAATCTCGTCGAAATTTTCACTGAGAGCCTCTATTTTAAAAGATTACACAATTACACAGCTACACAAAAAAAAGTGCAGAGCATTAGAGTGTGAGCATAGTCGAAATCCAAATTTTTTTAATTTTCTGCTTACCAGTTTTTTTTTAATTTGAGCTTGAATTTTGGGTTTTGGTTGAATTTTTCCAAATTGGCTACTAAACATCTAAAATCGTAATTTTGAGCTGTAAACTGCATGTTGTTATTCGCTATGCTCAGTGACCACTCAGATAAAACTTGAACCCTTCTGAAGATCACAAACAGCAATTTGAATTCAAATTAAGATTTCTATTATTAATAATATTTACGTTCAATGTAAGTTCAAATTGAAAAAAGTCATTGAGAGTAAAGTGTGCACAGCAAACATAAATATTTTTATAATTACTGGAGTTAAAGTTTAAAGCATGAGTCAAAAAG
Organism: Sialis fuliginosa; assembly: GCA_961205875.1. Lineage (NCBI taxonomy): Eukaryota > Metazoa > Arthropoda > Insecta > Megaloptera > Sialidae > Sialis > Sialis fuliginosa. Next base: position 26,759,298 of record OY540812.1, on the reverse strand, counting down.
TGCAAAAAAAAATAAATATTTTTTTTAATCTAATAAAACCTAAGAATTATTAAAGATTTTTTTCCTAATGTTTCCATGTTAATTTGAGCTAATTAATATTAATCAACCAATTCAATAACATCTATTTATAGATACTCGGAAAAAAATTAGATCTGAAGTAATCAAATCAGATCTTGATAGATTTGCATTTTGAGACAAATTCATATTTTTTTAATGGTTTTAAATCTGTGGAGACCTGATCTACTAACTTTGTAGATCGTTGTAGATCTTTGCAGGTCTCCATAGATCAGAAACCGGTGAAAAAATATGACTGTCTCAAAATGTAGATTAAGATCTGATTTGATCACTTCAGATCTAAAATGTTTTCCCGGGTATAGTATAAACCAAAGCTCTCGCCACGTCTGTCTATCTTTCTGTCTATGCACGATTTTCTCAGTAACTACTGAAAATATTTTTTTCCACTTTTCACTAATTTAGGTATATAATTTAGTTTAATTTCATGAAGTTGGAAAAAAACTATCGTCGGAGAGTTATCTTCGGGTACGCTAATAATGTAATATGTTTATTAAAGATTAAATTTATATCCTTGGCTAACACCGGGTCCAATACGCTAGTATACTATACACTGTATAGTATACAGTGTATTCCAAGTTGATTAAGACATAGGAAATTTAACATGGGAGCAATTCGAAGTGTTGTAGTAACCTTTGGTCAAATTTAACGATGTGTGATTGGTGCATTTTGAAATGCCACCACAAAATTTAATAAAATTGTAATTAGTATTTTGTTTTCAAATTTATATCTGCCAAAAAATATTATTATAATTTTATCTAGGATGCTTAAATTAATGAAATTAAAGTTGAGAACAAAATACTGTTCATTAATTTAAAATTTATCAGTTAATTTCGAGGCGGCATTTCAAAATGCACCAATCACACTTCGTTAAAACCAAAGGTTACTACAACATTTCTAATTGTCTCCATGTTAAATTTCCTATGTCTTAATCAACTTGGAATACACTGTATAAAGATAGCATTGCAATTACAATGTTTCCAGATTTTTGAAAGCATAACACCCATACAAACATATATTAGAATATAATTTATTCATGGGTGGCTCTTGAGACTTTCCCGAATCAATGTACGAGTGCGAGACTACAACATATCTAACTTATGTACAAAGAACCGTCATTTGACATGACCACTACAAACACTAGATGTGGGTGGACATGAAATGTATTCTCTGTATGTGAAATACATTGTATTTGTGTATGTAGAATTACTCTTTGATATAATATATGTACGTCAATCCAACGGCTCACAGTCCAAATTTGGCCCGGAAGAAGTACCGGAATATTTTAATTGTTTGGTAGCGTAGAATTTTTATTAATTTTGCAGCGGCCTTGTAATACACGATTTCAGTATTTACTCGTTGAAATTAAAAAATAAATCAAAGCACAAGGTAAAATATACCAATTTACAAGTTTTAATAAGATTTAGGTACCATTCTTTTGTAACGAAAAAGTATATATATAATCCAGTGGCATGCTTAAATTTAATTAAATTTAAATATTATAAATGTAAAAGTGTATCTGTCTCTCTGTCTGTTTGTTACCTTTTCACGGCTAATTCGGCATGGAGATAGCTTGCATCCTGAGGAACGACAGAAGCAATTTTATATCTCGAAGAAATACTTTTGTACTTGCAGCCTGTTTTATCGATTTTAAATTTCACGTGAAGCATATACGTCTTATTTTAAATATACGACGCAAACGAAATTGCGAGTAACAGCTAGTAAAATAATAAAAACCAATCCAAAGGAATTTCCGGAATTCAATAGACAGATTTATGTGTAAACATTTGTACATTAAAATAAAATAAAGTTTACACTGCTGAAAGGAGAGCTTATCCTCAAAAATGAGCCTACATAAAAATCGTTCCAATGTATTTTTGCTTCCTCGCAATATCGAAGATACGAGAAGCTTTGTGATCGTTTCAGATTGAGACAAAAAAATGTTCTCCGATTTCAAAATTTTAAATTTATCTTTCCGTTTCACGTCAAGCCAAACACTTTTCGTTCCGTGTCTGTCTGTATGTCCGTCCGTGTGTCCGTCTGTCCCCTGAATCCTTGTCACACGCATAACTCATGAACCACTGAACCGATATTATTGAAACTTGGTCGGATAGTCTGGCTTGAGGACAGTCCCATTTAAAAATCTTCAAAATCGTGTGTAAGAAGGAGGGGTGACACCCCAAAATATTTATTTTTTCAAGATATCTCAAGAACGACACATGTTACATGAAAATTTTATAGAATATTTTTTGTAGAGCATTAAATTTCTTATAATATGGGTCTACAACGTTTGTTGTAAAATATTCCCTTACAAAGATTTATCTCCAATTTATTTTAAAAATTCGTGTTTTGTTTTTCTAAATTGATATTTGCTTGGACATATTAAATGTCATTTTGACGTTTTAAATCTCATTTTGGCGTTTTAAATGTCATTTTGACATTTGTCAAAAAATTAAAAATATACGAAAAAATAATCAGGTGCGTCTTTGAAACTAATATTTATTAGTAAAATTGTATAAAAATTAAATGGTTACCCAATTCCAGGCAATTTATTTCAACACTATCGGTTTTTATTTAAATTGTTCAATAATTAACTACCTTTGGTGAATTTAGCACGAGGAAGCACTGTGCATTTACTTGGCAGATGTTTTTCATATCTATAGCGGTTTTTGTGTAAAACGTTTTATGTTATATGTAAATGTGCTCACTTGTACCTAAATAAAACAACATGCATTTTAAAGAATAGTACAGCTTTATTTTGTATATATGTTAGTTTTGGTTTACTTTAGTTATAAAGAACCCGAGAAGAGCCTAGGAAAGTTCACTGAACCGATATTAATGAAATTAGGTCGGATAGTTGGGTCGTGGTAGAGGACGGTTCCAGTCCAAAATCATCAAAATCGTGTGTAAGGGGGAGGGGTGACATCTCAAAATATTTATTTTTTCAAGATATTTCAAGAACGATACATATTATCTAAAAAATGTATAGGATCTTTTGTATTTCTTGAGTATTCAATTCCCTATAATATAGCTCCACAACGTTTGTTGTAAAATATTCCCTTACAAATATTTATCTCAATTTAAAAAATATTGTTTTGTTTTTTTAAATTGATGTTTACTTTGACATATTAGTCCAATAATTTTAGATATTATTGCACCCAATCTGCGGAAAAAATAGCAGTTAGCTGAATTTTTATATACAACTTCGTTACAATATTATAATAATTTATAATTATTTTAATAACGTGTAAAAAGTCTCCAACGATATCGTGCCGGCTTTGCGAGATATTGAAAGTCTAATGTCACGAAAAACGGTTATTTACGAATATCTCGCTTTCTATGTCTCGGACGTCAATGAAGGTTATTATATAAATGGTGTATTAATAAATTCTTAAGAGAAAAGGTTCTCTCCATTTTAAAAAAAAAACCGAAAATATTGATCTTGATATAAAAAAATTTGATTCTAAAATTAAAATTAATAAAAAAAAATTGATCGCGTCAGTTAGAAATTAATATGGAATGATCTTTTTTATTTTAGAATCAATTTTTTTTTTTATTTCAAGATCTTTGTTTTTATTGTCAAACATTTTTCTGACAAAATTATCCAGAAATGATATCAAAAAAAATTATTAAAAATTTTCTCTTGATGAAATGACCAAATGGTCAACGTTGAATCACAAATTTAATTTATCCATCTAGATATGGAATATGAGTACCAGGAATGCTTTCATGAGTATTATAGATTTTTAGAAAGAGTTTAAGACACTCTAGTATGCAGGTCTTTGAAAAATCGAAAAAACAGGTATATTTTAAAAGGGATAATCACCCCCCTCTGGTAATGGCCATTTTTCAAGATAGAGGGCTGAAACTTTCTCCACATTATTTTTAAATTATTTGGAGCTGATTTGAGGGGTGGCCCGGTCAAAATTTGTCCTAACCCCATATAAGGACCACCCTAATGTATGCAGTTCAACCAAATAATTTATTCTGAAAACATGTGGCTTTAATTTTTTATAAAATATCCTCAAATATGTACATTGTATAATATATTGTTAAGACCAGTCTAATCTAATAAATAAATAAAATTAATAATATATTTTTATCTTTTTATTCGGTAGTGAATTTACCGGCCGTGAACTTTCCTAGCGGTGAACTTTCCGGGTAACGTGACACATATCAATTCCTTATTTATAATAATTAAGCGGCCGATTGTATTGATTAATGATTAGTCAATATCACTGTGTTTCAAATCTATAAAAAAAAATTTTGAAATTTTTAAAACAACCTTATCATATTTGACACGCAATTAAAAAATTATAGAACCACATCCAAAAAACGTTGAATCCCCCTGTGATAAGTGATGTACAGTACATGTATGAATTGATGTGTGTCGGTGTGTGTGACGTGAATATATCATGAGATTGTAGAATATACTCTCAATGAATAATGTTCTCTTTGTAAAAGATGGTGAGGTGACCAAAGGTTAAGTGAGGTACATGTTGAGTTAATAGTTTTTCTTGTAGAACATTTCTGCAAGTAAAGATATTACGCATGTTACGTAAGCCGAATTACAAAGGTCAGATATATACCGGGTGTTCAAAATAAAACGTTGCAAAGTTTTATTTTAACAAATAAGCTGTAGTATACAGAAAACTTTTTGAGTCAAAAATTACTCGATTTAGAGTTTTGAGGCAATATCTTTACATTTTTATTTTTAGGTGTTTTTATAGATTTTTAATAAAAACTTATATTTAATTTTTAAGACGGAAACATTTTTAATCTGAAGCGATCGAAGTTAAAAAAATGTTTATGGCTTCAGTGATTTGAAACAACATTTTTTTTCTCTAATGCCCAGTATTATAAAGAATTTGCTTGGCTGTAAATGCAAATTAGCTCCCAGCTAACGCTATCTGATAGGTATTAAATTGTTATGAAATTGCTCGATATTTTAAAACAGTGGTAATAAATTTATAATATAAATGCTATGCGTTTTATGAGGTACACTTGGCAGCACTTATTTTAAGTCCCTGATTTCTACTTTATACGCATGCGTCAAAGTTATTATATGTTTGATTTCATTCGCTACATCTGTGAGTGGTTGTCATTTATATTTAATACCTAGTAGATAGCGTTAGCTGGGAGCTAATTTGCATTTGCAGCCAAGCAAATTCTTTATAATACCGAACAGTGGCGTACGCAGGGGGGGTTAGGGGGGTTAGGGGGGGGGTCAGAACCCCCCTCCCCATGACATCTGTGATCTTTTTTTAAATCAATATTAATATTATTCCCAACAAAACTATTAAATTCTATTAATTCTAGCATTCTATATTACATTGCAAATTGCAATATTTATTTTATAGTTCGTTTTTTATTATCACCGAGAAATTGTGATTACAGCAGATGAGATTCTTGATGAATTAGCCAAGAATCCAAGAAGGCTCGAATTGCGTTTGTAATTAAGCTGTAATGTATTTAATGTCGTGTTTGTTGTATATTAAAAACAAAAAATTCTCTTTGATCCCCCCCCCCCCCCCCCATAACAGAATCCTGCGTACACCACTGATACCGAGTATAAATCAGTTATTTTATATGAAAAGTAATAAAATACAAAATAATAAAATATGTTATTGCACGCACCAAACTGAGAAATTTTTAACTGAAATATTATTTCTGTAAATAGGTACTTAACTTTTCAAAATTAAAATTCGTAACGTTTTATTTTGAATAACCGGTATATACTTTATTAAAATTATAAATTTCTTAATATATTTTATATGGCCTACCAAACAGAAAATTCATTTTTTTACTTTAATAAACCTATTTTTATTAAGGAGTGAGAACTAATTATAAATTATACTTATTATAAATTAACCAGTCTAATATGCACACAAAGATTATTCTTGCTGAGCTTAATTTCTTAAATTGCGAAACAAAGAATAAAAGTCGTCAACATAAAGATCAGTAGATCCAGTGGCGTAACTATAGGGTAGCTGGACTGGCAAAAATTCAGGGCCCCCGAGATAGACATCCAGTAACATTTTCGTATTTTTTTGGTCATCGCCTAATCCCACTAGATCCTCGAGTATTTTTGCAGAACCCAATGTATCGGGGGATGTACTTGTAGTCACGCTACTGAGTAAACCTGCACCTTTTAGTTTTTACCTACCTATAAAATATATACAAATAAGGTACTGGCACCAGTGTCTTACAATACCCTCGTGCTGGATACTTTTTTAATTAATTAAATGTATTAAAGTTGAAAATTTGTTGATATTTGATTACTGCCATTATTGAATCATAATCTATAGAACCTTAACTGTAAAATAGCTTAATTTGATGACAATCGGCCAATGGGTGTTAAAATGGTATACATTTAAACTAATTATTAGTATTATCATAGCATCTGCTTTACATTGTTTTTTAAATTTGACGATTCTTTATTTTATAACTTTTGTGTCATAGTGCTTATCATTTTGTAATCGTTAGTAAGTGTCCATCACTAGATGTCCATTACTGGTTTGACTTTGTGCATTACTGTAGAAAAAACATACAAATAATAAAAGGCTATAATTTAAAAACAAAAACTATATTTGCGGATTTTGGTAATTGCATTGATTTAATAACATGAGTTCATAAAAGTTACAAAAAAGAAATAATTTGACACATTGAAAATTATCATAATAAATATATGTTACTGTTACGTAATAAATTTTCAGAAATGTATGTTTACAATTTTCACTAAACTAATAAATTACACATATTCTAATTTTTCCGGAAATTTCAGTGATTTATTAATGCTAGAGTAAAAAGAAAAATAAGAAAGATTTCAACCTCATTAACTCCTTATAAGATAAATTCAAAAAAATCTATTCTCTGTTTCATATCTCAAACAACCTAACAAAAAGTACAATGAAAATATATTACATTGAAGCCTTAACTGCCCCATTAGCGTTGATGTATTTGTTCCGTAATGGACGGCCAATTGCCATCGGGTCAAGTAAAGAAAGAAAACATATGACAATAACATACGGCATAGTAGGTATCTAGTTTGAGTTTTGTGGTTTTCCAATAGTACGTAAATGAATGTTTGTTTGTATAAGACTTATAGACTCGGGAATTACTGAACCGATTTCATTGCGATTTTCACCAATAGTTAGATAATTTTTCTGTGCAAGTTCGTGGCTATTAATATTTAATGACAACCTAAGATTTAACATTAAATTATTATCTACACATATAATACATATTTTTATAATTTAATTTTTTAATCAATGTAAGTCAAATTTAAATAGAAAAATTGTTGTTTAGAAATATACTTTTTATATTATTGTATAAATGTACATTTCTGTACCCTGAGGTTTGTTCCAACCTTCCAATTAAAGGAAAATTGAACCTACAGATTAGAATAAATTGCAAAAACGTTACAGTTTACATATTTAAAGTCATTGAGTTGTCAACTTTCATTTGATACCCCACTCGTGTGGTAACCCTCTTTATAAAGCTCCAAAAACATATAATTCAGGCCTAATATTGGTCCACCATTTACTACAAATAATGCCAAATCTCAGCTTTCCAGGTCAAATGATTCAGTAGTTACAAGGCTGTGACAGACAGACAGACACAGTGTTGATTTCATTAGTACAGTCGGGACTCATTTATTTTAAACCTTCTGAATCATATGACTCACGTTTATTTTAAGTCGAGAGGGGCTCCCACCAATTTATGTGTAGATCCTTGACCAATCAGCGTTGGCGCGGGAATTGACATCACCACGAAGATGTATTCAAATGTTATAAATGTATAATAGAATATCAAATACAAGAAATCCTTTATTTATTCTTGGCTTCGTATTTTTTGATATTTTAACAACATATACAATCAAAGAAGTACAAATTCGACATTGCAAAATCATGAAAAAGCTATCACAGACAATTTTATCTATTCGGGAAGTGTCATTTTTACTATTCTTAAGTTGGCAATACGTTCTGAGATGTCAAACATTTGAATACATCTTGAAATCCCGCGCCAACGCTGATTGGTCAAGGAGCTATAGAGACTATGTATGTAAACCTTGGTATTTAATATTTATCGTTAATAGTTAGTCGTGATAGTGAAATAATTTTACTTTACTTTTAATTTCGAATATGAGCAAGGTGACGAGTGACGACGGTGATAAGTATCTCTAATTAATTCTACAAAAATTTCAAAAATATGTTCGTTTACGCCATGACTCGAGAATGGTGGGAGGTGAAGGAGGAGAAAAAATTTACAATAAACGAAAGTCGGCATTTACGATAAACGAGAGTTGAAAATAAACGAGCGTTACAATAAACGAGTCCCGACTGTATTCTTTTTTCAAGCGAGTATTGATTCTGTAATATTATCTATGGATTTGTTTTAGAGTTAAGATCAGTGGTACTTCAACTTATTATAGCACAGTTGGTAACTCTGACTGTACAAAATAAGTTTCAAATTCACTTACCGCGCATGCTATTTCATGATATTTCAAGGGAATTTAACTGTCATATAGGTTTAATACCCCATTTGAAAGTGCTTGTTAGCGAACAAATTTTATTAGCTCTTTTATAAAACCTTGTATTTTATATTTTTATTTATGTATTATAATTATTAAGTATAACTTTGACAATAATTATAATTTAAGAGCTTCTGGCAAAGACAATCATAATCCAAATTACTACAAATACTGTCAATATGAGATATATGTTATATATACTTTCAGAGTCGCCAAACCGTTATAAATCTAGTTTTGGCAAAAAGAACCCTTGTCAGCTTGTCACAAGTTGTCTAAAGTTCAAGTGTTTTTATAAAAACAACCACAGTTCTATCGAGATTCAGCAAAACTAACCTTAGTCCCGGGCATTGGTTGTTTCTTATTAATGCTCATTTTTCTGTTACATAATTTTCAGTGAATAAATTTTCTAACGCAAAGAACAAAATCGAATCAGCTATATTTTTAAAAACAATGAAAACAATTGTGGTTAACTCATATTCAGGAAAATAGACTACTGTTGTTTGTATTTTTTTTTCTAAAGCTCCACAAATGACCTAGTAAATTAGTTCACTTGATGTATAATGTAGGTACATACTATACTTAAAGTGTTGTTTCTACAAAACAACAACAATATATCAAATTGATTTAAATTTACCATGCATAGTTAATATCAGACTATATTACGACCTTTTTGAAGTTAGTATGATTTATAGTTTCAAAGTACTAGAGATTGCTATAAATTGAGCAGTTAATTATCTATTATTGAAATTTATAGTTTTGTGAAAATAATTAGATAATTAATGTCAATCCTAAAATTAAATAAATTTATTTTTGAGTTGCAAGTATATTTCTAAACAGAATATAAAAAAATATTTAAAAATCGATTTATATCTGAAGAATTTAAAAACGATTGATAAAAACGTTTATGATTTTATATTAAATTTTTGTTTTAATTTTAAACTTATCAAATTTTATAAAATTTATTGCCGGATTCCTCGTTATTTGAAAATGCAGTGTACAGTAGTTAATGTATGTACAATAATGTATGTATTTAGTTTAAGTATCTAGTTTAACTATCTATGCGAATTTTGGTGGTAATAATAATAAATAATCCCTTTAAAGAGTATTATAACTTTTTTTGAGTTGGAGAAATTCAAATATAATCCAGACATTAATAAAAGTTTTTATTATATGAGGATATCATTAGATATTTGATTATTAACATAAAATATTTTTATAAAGGCGAGAACAAAAAGTGTAATGATCATAAATCATGAAAAATATTATTATTAGTATGTCGTAAAATGTTTATGAGATACGTTAAAATTTTATAAATAAACATTACATCATCTGCACACATTAAAATAAGATTAAACCACTTTTATTAACTGTTTACATTTTACAATATATCTTAAGGCGATTTTTCACTAAAGCAACAGGGTTTTGTTTTAAGAAACAAAAACACAACAGAACCAAAAAATGTTGTAAATTTTGAAAACTTAATTAAAACTCAAGTTTGACAAAACAAATAAATAAATAAATAAAACAAATATTATTCATTTTCAGTTTAGTGAATGTTTTCAAAAGGTATTGCAGCATTTATATTATAAGCACAAAACCAAAAAACATTTATTACAATCTTTTTTATCCTACATTTATCAAAATAAATACTTAGAGATGTTTGAACTTGTACAAATATTTAATATGAAATCTTGCAATTCTATAGAAAAACTACAAAAAACAAAAACTGCTAATTTTTATGAGATGGACTACAGTGAATTATTCCAAAATATTATATTGTTTTTATTCAAAAATCTCTATTTTTAATGATTTTATGAAGTTATACTTCTTAAGGTACGTTAAAGGTGAAATCTTAGTAATGCAACGAAATACACGCGCACCATGCAATAATGAAGGTTAGGTGTGCATATATCTTATACACATATTCACTCGTGTAGATAATACAGATTTCTGTTATGATCGATAAAACAGGTTATTAGTTTTGCATTTCCTCGCTAGATGTCACTTCTAGTCTCAGCAGTTGTTTTTTTTTCAATCACACCATCATCGAATAAAGTAGGTATCTTCTAACGTGTGTAATAGAGTGTCCCGTAAACATACCGAAAAACTTTTAGGAGTTGTCAAGAACATAAAAACAATCGTTTTTTGTCAATAAAACCATGTCCTCAAACGAGCCGTTTTAGCAGTAAAGCAATGAAAACGACCCCACAAAAAGCAATTAATTTTGCATTTTTGTTGAATTTTTTTGTGGAAATATTAGTTCAAATTCATAATTTCTGCTTCAGGGGGCATCGAAATGTGTCTACTTTTAGAAAAATTTACAAAGAATAAAAAATGTATCGAATTAATCAGTGAATACAAAGAACATTTGGTAACATTTTTTAGTTTTTGAGTTCGACAGTTTCTTATAAAATTAACAAAATGTTACAAAAAATTATAAAAATATATTTTTCTATACGAGTATTGTCTGGCTAGTTTGAAGAACTTTCCATCTCTTGCAGAATTTTGTAAAAGTTGATCTTCTAAGAAATAATAATATAATAATAAATAAATATAAAGAAGAATGTTTGAGTTCTCTTTAAAGCAGAAATTATGGATTTTCGAAGATTGCACCCACTACAACTGATCAGCATACTTTGAGCTATCAGTTCCCCAAAAAATTTCAAGCAAAAGATAAAATTCATTACTTTTGTGCAAGGTCCTTTCATTTGCTCTACTGCTAAAACGGTTCGTTTATGAACATGGATTTATTAACAAAAAACGATTGTTTTAATAACCTCAACAACTACTGAGAGTTTGTTGGTATGTTACGGTATATTATAAGTACATACACCCACCAAAATCAGTCAATGTTCTTTTAATATCTCATATCTTATACTTAATTCATAGTTGTTTTGTGAATAAATCATAAATAAGTTAAAAGTGAGAGCTATACGATTTATTTGACAATCGCATAACCATTAATGACCTCCCAAAATTAAATACACAGCGCCACATAATTTTATCGAGTTATTTAAATTGAAACACGCTGTTTAGTTTACCTAAGTACTACGAAATAAAATAAAAACTCTTTGCGTCAAATGAGATAAGAAATTATCCGGTTAAGAAAAGTACATAAATACTCCGGCACAACGTAAACGGCATCCCGAAAGCTTTAACAAAATAAACTGCTTAATCGTCAAGGACTATATATTATCGATTATGCGATAATAAATCTTTTAAAGGCCTTAAATTTCCTAACTCTCATTGTTGATATTTTTTTCTGTTTTCTTTCTTTGTTTTCCTTTCAGTTCCTAAAGATATTTTTTTCGAATAATTGGTGAATTAAATTAGAACTTTTTGTTTATTTTTCGTAAAATACATACGCAATATGGGTAAGGGGGAAGGGAAGGTGCTGCAGTTGAAACACGGCGTCAGTTGAAACGTTTCAAAAATAATATCATCTATAATCTGTTTCATTTAAGATTGCAGCGGTAGCTAACATAGGAAGCATAATACGCGCACCTGATTGGGAAAAACGCCAGGCAGATTCACAATAACTCAATTTTCACTGACACAATACAGCTACTAACTCCTGTTTCCTTGGAAACAAATGCAATAATTAGTTTTTCTAAAAATATGTATTATTATTAGAAAAGTAATATTCATAATACAAAGCGAGTTTAACTAAATGCTCCTTTAACTAACTGACATTTAGCTTAAATCTACGTTTAAATTTTGTATCGTGTTATCGAAAGAACTAAGCTTAATACATTAAAGGGATTTTAAGTTTTCTGTACTATGTTTTTTCAACGCATATTATATACATTTTTCTATTAGAAAGCCTAAAATTTTATTAAATATGATTTTTAAATATCATATGATAATTAAATCACGTTGATAATTATAATACACCAAATCTACTTTAAAGGAGCGTTAAATTGGTTGACAATATCGGGCATTAATGTAGTACAAATAAACCTCGTTATAAAGCATTTATCAGAAAGTAATCAAAGACCTATAGTACACACTTCCTTATAACTGCCATCAAATTAAATTTTTTTTTACGAAATAATTGAATTCATGTAAGTACAAATAATTATATTTTCTTTCGTCAGTCATAAAAATTATTTAGTATAGCATAAGAAAGTACTCATATGTTAATTAGATCTCAAAGAGAAGTGAAAATGTATTACTTATTAATAACTAAATTTTAATACACCTACACTTTTATGAGTTACACAACACAAAAGCTCTTAACCAACTGTGTCCCTTAGGTCAAAGAAAATAAGATTTTAGAGGTGTGTATAGCTCGTAAAACTTACCTTTCAGTTTAAAATACAGTAGAACCTCTTGAACTCGAAACTCTCAACACGAAAACCTCTGTAGTACTTGTGAATTAACTATCACAAATACATTACAAGTATCATAGTTTTCAACACTTGCTCGACACCAGTCTTGCACAATACCCCAGTGTTGGATACTTGTTTGATTAAATGTACTTAACTAGAAATAATTGTTGATAAATACATACATATTTGATTACTGTCATTACTGATTCATAATCTATAGACACTCAACTGTAAAACAGCTTAATTTGATGACAATCGGTCAATAGGTGTCCAAATGGTGGACATTTAAACTAATTACGTTATCTATCCATTAGTTATTATATTATCTTAATATCTGCTTTAGATTGTTTCAAATTTTGTGATTCTTTATTTTATAATTTTTTGTGTCATAGTACTTATCATTTTATAATCATTAGCAAGTGTTTATCAATATGTGCTCATTACTGGTTTTACTTTATCCATTATTGGAGAAAAAACATAAACAAAATAAAGGTTATAATTTAAAAAAGAACCTATAGTTGCAGACTTTGGTAATTAAATTGATTTAATAAAAAGGTAATTTTTTATTCGTAACATGAGTTCATGCGAATTACAAAAAGAAAGCCCATCAATCCCAAAAAACAGTATATCTTACTCTTATAGCGTTCAAGACGAGTGTCAGTACCTAATTTTTATTTTAAAGATTATTCTATTTTTTCATGGCTTCTGAATACCGTTTATATATTCCAATTACAAAATATTTGTTTGAAGATTAAAGTGCATGCATTCATAAATTAATACACTTAAAAACATAATGGAAACAATACGTGCATTTCTATTTTCCTCTTAATACTGAGCACTAAAGGAGTTCCAGTCAATTGAGAATACAAAAGTCATATTATGCATTATATATCAACAATAGAACACTGAGCATTAAACCATTGAATATGTCAGACTTGAACTATTTCTAATTCATATTATACGACTTAACAAATAAACAAGCAACCATGATGATGATGAATTTCTGCTATAGTGAATATATATGTATAATGTATATGACAAAGTTCATACATATAAATATTTACATTGTATACGAAATGTCACTTTGTCGAAATAATACACAAGAAAATGTTTATCTTAGTTCTATGTAAACAGTATAATGTAATCGAATATCCGGATTGCTCGATATATAATAAAAGTATTACGATACTTATCTCGTATATTTCTTTCAATTGCTCATTCGAAGGCGACAAGATTTTTTTGTTAATATTTACTACACGTGTGGGATATAAAAATTGACAGATTTATGAACCACTAGACTTCGTTCGCGTGAAATTACAGATTTCTGTTATGATATTCGATAAAACAAGTTTTTAGTTTCGCATTTACACGCTAGATCTACCTATACGTCGAAAAAACCTAATCTATCGGGCGTACAAATATCATTCTAATACATTTTTCGGGATACCGGATATGGAATTAATACGTGACAAACTTAATTTTGAGATATCATTTATACAGCATCTATGTACATACATAAAGACGCATACACATAAAGACAGCTTAGGAATCGGATCCATATTATTGTCAATATAATTAAGTCTTACCTAAGGTACGAACCCCCCAATCCTACTCGCATTTGTCCGTTTTTAGGGTTCCGAAGAAACCCTATTAATCTTACTTTGTCGTCCGTCCGTCCGTCCTTTTCACTCAAAGCTAAATAGCTCGTAAACTATATAAGCTAGAAACTTGAAATTTTTACTGAACATGTAAAATGACACCCTCTAGTAAAATATGTACAAATTTATTGAATAAAGCTAGGTAAAAAAAATATTTTTTTATACCAAGACATGTGGCACGTTAAAATGTATAACCAAACAAGCGGAATTTGACCCTTTTTCTATTTTATTTTCCTAACAAAAAATCTGAAAAAAATTTAGTAACGAGGTTTTGATGGAACTACCAACGACAAATACTAAAGTCAACAATATAATTTTAAATTTTGGAATAATAGGGAGGGGTTTAATAGAATTTTTAATTTTTATTTTCATATCTAGGCATGTGGGATGTCAAAATGTACATCTCAATTAGTAGAACATGACCATATATTTTTTTTCTAACTAATAAATGGCGCCTGTAGGGGGCTAAAAGCAGTATTTTATTCTACCCCCCCCCCCCCCCCCCGCTCTAACTCTGTAACTACCGGCTCAAAAAATTTGGTAACGAGTCTTTAGTGGGACTACCAACGACAAATACTAAAGTCGACAATATAATTTTAAATTTTGGAATTATAGGGAGGGGCGTCATAGAAATTTTTATTTTGATATCTAGGCAAGTGGGGTGTCAAAATATAGATCTCAATTAGTAGAACTTGACACTTTTTTATATATTTTTCTTACTTAAAAATGCACCTGTAAGTGGTTCCAAACATTCCACGAAGCACGTACTTCGGAACCCTTGGCAGACACTCCTGTATGTCTTGCCCGAATTATTTTCCGATGAAGTCGTATAATAGAATAAATATTTCCTGGTCTGCAACTGAGATGATATGTTCAATATAAATTCTGTTAGCGCCGAGATAATTTTTGCCCTTAAAAATTATATCATCAGCGGCATTGCGAAACGAACTAATTTTTTGCTGGTTCAAGTTGAGTTGTTGACAGGTAAAATTGTTAAAATGGCACTTACCTTTAATAGATGGTGGCTCCTGCATATATTAGGGATAGGATATATGGTTAAGGAGGAATATATGTGGCATCTAGGCACGCACCAGTCACAAATTCTACACATTCACAATTACACAAACAAATAACAATTCTGCAGACCAATGTCTGATTATAAAAAAAAACTATAAATATGTACACCAATATGTACTGCTTTAAGTTGCGGTGGTCACAAACCCTTTTTGGTACTTTTAACTATAAAAAAGTCCGCGGATTGACCTGTTTTATATCACTATATTTTTTGACGCGTTGCACGTTAAAATGGATATTATGATTGTTGTCTCAACTTGTTTAAAACTAAGACGGTGGTGTTGCAGCGCTACGTTCGGTCATTTACCAAACTACACTATTTTAAAATGCGGCGGCAACATTCCCCCGGCCTTGAAAAACCATTTTCAAAACACGGAGAAAACGAAAAAACAAAGAAAAAATTCTTAAGTTACAACAAAAAAAAATGTTTTCTAACTATTTACTAAGACTATACTTAAATAAACTAGCTAACTAATGCTATTGGTTGGGTAGAGGACAGAGGCGGACTACTGGCCTTTTGTAGCTACCCGTTTTTGTTTTTACGGTACAAACGCGGATAATTCCGTCTGTCCCTGGAAATACTTCCTCAATTATGCCTAGTGGCCACTGAAACGGTGGACAATTGTCGATTTTTAATAATACTACTGTGCCAATTGTAATCGGGCAACTAGGCGAGTTCCATTTTTGGCGGATTTGAAGAGTATTTAAATACTCTTTATGCCAGCGATCCAAAAGAAGTGTGTTATACCCCTTCCCGTAATCTACGCCGCAATGACGGAAGGCTCCAGTCACTCTGTGTGCGGGTAGATCAGCCATCATTGGAAACGTGGACTTCGGATTAAATTGAAAACAATAATTGCATTTGCCAATTCTGTTACGGACAACCCCCCTCCCAGCTAATATCCAGTATTTCTGGCGTAACAATGATAGTAATAAATGCGGACCTGTATGCAAATTTTTGCGGTGATAGTGGTCTATCCATAAATGCACAAAATGGTCGTTCTTCGGGAGTAGAATGGGAAATTTTCGATCAAACTCGAGGTTCGCGTTCCGGAGTCTACCTCCTACTCTAATAAGTCCCTCATGTATGAACGGGGATAACTGTCGGTAAGTAGGGGAACATAACTGTCCCTTTTCTAAGGACTTTAATTCAGCCGGGAAATGAGTTTGTTGAACAAAACGTAGGAGGGTTTGTTCGGCCTTTTCCAAATCACTTACGACTATGGAGTTGCTAAGAGGTAATAATTTTAAAAATCTAAGTACGTACACAGTGATGTTAAGTAATTTCGAATAGGATGAGATTCTATTTATGAGAGAACGCAACGGGTGGCTCTCATTACTCACAATAGTAAACGCGATTGTTTTTTCTTCGAGAGATGTGACATTTTGAATATTTCTATGTGGCAGCGGCCATTCTTCTATGTCAAAATGTATCCATGCGGGGCCTGATACCCAATCCGACTGTTCGAGAAACCGGGCTGGAGTTAAACCTCGCGACAGACTATCTGCTGGGTTGTCATTTCCATCTACGTGATACCAATTCGATACTGGTACTAAATTTTGAATTTTTGCCACCCGATTGGCCACGAATGTTTTCCATCGGTGCGGTGAGGCATTGATCCAGTCGATCACTACCGTAGAATCACTAAAAGCAAAAACTCTGTCTACTGTGTAACGTGATTGGAAACTACTAATTGTGAAACTGATTAGTTTCGCTAACAATAGAGCTGCACAAAGCTCCAACCTTGGGATTGAAACTATTTTTAAAGGTGCGACCTTTGATTTTGCGCAGGCTATTGATATATTAATTTTTTTACTAGGCGTAAGTACTCGAATGTACACTACAGCCCCATACCCTTTTTCACTTGCATCAGAAAATCCTACACACCAAACGGTGGAGTGATTTACAATCCCTAAATGTCGCGGAATTTGAAAAGTAGATAATAACGGTAATTCTTCTTGAAATTTCCGCCAGGAATTCTCCAGACTTTGCGGTACCGGAGCATCCCAATCTACCTTTTGAACCCACAATTCTTTGATTAATGACTTTGCGAAAAGGGTAATGGGCGCTAAAATGCCTAATGGATCCCAAATTCGTGCGATTGTAGATAAAATATTTCTTTTGGTGCAAAGTTTAGTTTCAAAATTAATATTAAACGACAAAATATCATTTTGCGGCTGCCACTGCAACCCTAAAACTTTAGAAATACTATCACTAAAATCAATTGGTTGTGTTTGACGAATATTTTCGGGAATTTGTTGCAAAAGTTCAATCGAATTAGAAGACCACTTGACCAAATCAAAGCCGCCCGATTTAAGTAGCCCAATTAATTCTTGTTGAATAATTTTGGCTTGATCCAAATCAGCCACACTACTTACTACATCATCCATATATGTATCTCGGAGGGCGATTTGGGATCCAGTGGGGAATGTTTTAGTCTCGTCGGTAGCCAATTGTCGTATGGTGCGAAGTGCTAAATAGGGAGAGGATTTTACTCCAAAAGACACCGTATTTAATTCATAAATGTTTAGTGAATCGTCAGGAGAAAATCGCCATAAAATGCGTTGAAATTTGCGGTGCTCTGGGCGCAAAAGTATTTGCCTATACATTTGCTTGATATCTGCAGTGATTGCGATTTCAAATAACCGAAAATTTAAAAGCATGGTAACTACATCAGCTTGTAACTTCGGTCCAGTGTGTAAAATATCATTGAGCGATAAAGAATTATCGGTTTTAGCACTTGCATCAAACACTACGCGAATGGGGGTACTAGAACTGTCCTTAAAAATAGCATGATGAGGGATAAAATAAGACGGCAAATCGTGTTTATTTTTATTCACCAACGACATGTGCCCTTGATTTAAATAATCCCTAATTACCTCACTATATTTTTCTCTAAGCGGAGGTGAGGACAACAGCCTTTTTTCCAAACTAAAAAATCTCTGCCGTGCCATATCGTATGAATTACCTAAATTTTTAGGGTCTTCTTTAAACGGAAGTACGACTGTATAGCGACCTGAAGAATCGCGTTCAGCGTTAGAATTAAAAAGTTGTTCACAAATGACATCATCCTCATTTAAATTTTGCGGTGTGGGTAATTCTTCAATTTCCCAAAAATTTTGTATCAATTTTTCTATTGGCGGTTCTACTATACTACAAAAGGTCTGAGATCTTTCAGGGGGTGCTAAAGTCGGTGCTTTACCCATAACGACGAATCCTAGCCTAGTTTCGAGTGCTATTGGTAAATGCGGTGAACTAGTTACCTTGACAGTACCTAATAACTGCGCAACTAATTCAGCTCCAAGTATTCCATCTATTTCTCCAGGTATGTGAAACCTGTTGTCCGCTAAAGGTAACTGAAATAAATAATTAAGGGCCCCTGTATGCACAGTCGCAGTAGGTAGTTCGTCAGTAATTTTGTCTATAACTAAGGCACTAATGTTCAATCTAATATTAGTATCAAAACGAGAAATCAACACGGCTTGAATTTGACCCTTTACTGGTCGTATACTCGCCCCAATACCTAATACTGAAGTATGTAGTTTGCGAATAGGCAATTTTAATTTATTACAACACCTGGAAGTGAAAAAGTTAGACTGGCTGGCCGAATCCAACAATAAACGAACCTCTTGCATTTCACCAGTGGGCATTGCTACGTTAACCAGAGCGGTGGAAAGTAGAGTGGTAGAGTTAGTTTGCGAAATAAAACTTTTTGACGTTGAACAAAGACTGAGTGGTTTTTGATCACTATCTAATTTTTCAACGATAGTTTGTGAAGAACTGTCACCCGAATTTTCCCCCAATTGTGCTTCATTTTCAAAATGTAGTAGAGAATTGTGTCTACCCCTACATACAAAACAATTAAACGTTGATTTGCAACTCAAGGCGGTATGTTTCGGACTTAGACAGTTTAAACACAAATGTTTATCTTTGGCGAATTTATATCTATCTTTCGGTTTCAATTTCAAAAATTGCGGACATTTGTAAATCACGTGATTAATATCATCACACATAATACAATTATTATGTTGCTTATTTATATTACTGTTAGCCACAAATGATTGAGTTAATTTCGATTTTTGAGAACTTGAATGACTACTATTAGTTTCAGTTCTACCTAAAATTTTTGCTTGATTTTTGACAAAATCAATTAACTCCCTATATGACGGTATACTAGAGCCTTTGAGAGACATTTCAAATAAACGATGTGTTTGAGGATCTAATTTTTTGAGAGCAATTGACAAAATAATAAAATCCGATAAATTCCCTAAATCTAATTGTTTTAGTGCGTTGATTGCGGTATCAAAATTTTCTATGAAAAGGTTTAAAGAATTCGCAGATTCCTTTTGAATTGCTTTAAAATCTAATACTTGCGTTAAATAGTTACTGGCTAGCGCGCGTTTGTCTTGATATTTCTCGATCAAGGCATTCCAAATAATCAAATAATTATTGGCTGTGGGCATTACTCCAGAACAGACCGCTAAAGCCCTACCTTTCAATCGTCCTAATAAATAATGCATTTTCGACATATCATCTAAATCTGTATTATCATGAATTAAACTTTTGAAAGTTTCATAAAAAATAGGCCATTTTTTTGGTTCACCCGAAAATTCCATTATTTCTATTTTAGGTAATCGCGGTACCGCTTTCAGTGGCTGCTGAGGCATTTGCGCTGACATATCGTCCATTTTTTCGGACTTTAAGGCTGTTTTTGCGGCAGCTTGTATGTGACAATAAAGCTCGTCGATACTATCTAACAATTGATAATTTGGTTCAAAATCGTCCTCTATTTCTAAATTTAAATTATTAATAGACTCAACTATTTCTATTAACAATCGTTTTGTTTCCTCAAGACTCTCATATCGAACAAGAAAATTTTTGAGAACGGTTTTATCTTTAATATTTTTTGAATCGTCATAAAGACGTTGCAGTCTAAGAAAATACGACTCTTTTTTCTTATTCAAACCCTTCAATTGCTTTTCCAATTTTTTCTTTTCCTCCGCCATTTTATACTATTAAATATACCGAAAATCTATTAAAACTATATTCTGATAATAGAAAACAAATATAAATATAACCAAATCCGTAAATAAAACGACGAAAACTAATACACTAATTCGCAAATCAAAACAACGAAGCGCTACTGTAAGTTTATCACGTTCCGTGACGTCACACGGCCTTGCTTGATAAATGACAGAACGCTGCACTGAATGGCTTCCACAATGCATTCAAATTTAGCCTTAAATTGAATAATTTTTTCAAAAATTTTTATTATAATACTATAATTATAATTCCAAATATATCTGCGGTACGAAGGACCATAACTGTTAGCGCCGAGATAATTTTTGCCCTTAAAAATTATATCATCAGCGGCATTGCGAAACGAACTAATTTTTTGCTGGTTCAAGTTGAGTTGTTGACAGGTAAAATTGTTAAAATGGCACTTACCTTTAATAGATGGTGGCTCCTGCATATATTAGGGATAGGATATATGGTTAAGGAGGAATATATGTGGCATCTAGGCACGCACCAGTCACAAATTCTACACATTCACAATTACACAAACAAATAACAATTCTGCAGACCAATGTCTGATTATAAAAAAAAACTATAAATATGTACACCAATATGTACTGCTTTAAGTTGCGGTGGTCACAAACCCTTTTTGGTACTTTTAACTATAAAAAAGTCCGCGGATTGACCTGTTTTATATCACTATATTTTTTGACGCGTTGCACGTTAAAATGGATATTATGATTGTTGTCTCAACTTGTTTAAAACTAAGACGGTGGTGTTGCAGCGCTACGTTCGGTCATTTACCAAACTACACTATTTTAAAATGCGGCGGCAACAAATTCTAAATTGGATATTTTCCTCTTACTCATTTCGAGTGACGCGATTTCTTCTTGATATTTTATTACAGCTTAAAAATATGTGATTTATATCACCTTCTGATATGTTAAACAGTGGTGTAGCAAAAAGCCAGGTGCCCCAAGTCTTAGAGAGCCCTACGGGCGAAAGTTTTATTACTGAAAACCTCTTTTTGGCTATTAGGAGGGCCTCATCTTCACAATTTGCCTGGGGTTTTAAATTTATAATTACACCACTGTCTACAAGTGTTATCTTTTATGTTATCTATTCTATGCAGATATTAAATTTATTATAATTAATAATTGTTCTTTTCTTTTTCAGGTAAGTGGAAATCACAGTTTGATGCAATTTACGAAATGGATTATTATTCGAGTGGTATGAACATTTTTGCTATATTTATTTTTACAATTGAAACGTAATTTTACTATCAGTTTACTACCCGTCACCCATATATAATAATTGCACTATTTTGTCTATGGATTTTAGTAGTCTAAACCAGCGTTTTCCAAACTGTGGGTCGGCGTTAGCCAATATTTAGTAGGCCACGAAAAATTTTTGAAATGTGATTTTTTATCGTATAAAAGTTTATTAAAATATTAGTCCCACAGTGGTCACAGAAATTAAAATAGTACAAAATGATTTTTCCCCATAAAAAATGTTTAAATACAAAATATCAAAAATACACAAAAGTTCAAAATTAAAGGATCATCTAAATTTTTCAAATGGCTATATTTGATGGTCGTAGATCAATTTAAAAAAATGGTTTTAAAGCTTAAAAGATAAATCGCCGATCTAAAAAATTTCACCAAAAATAAACTTTCAAAACCTGCCCTTGATTTTTTATAATTATTTATTCCTTGACTATAGAGGTTAACAGTTAAAAGTGTGGTTTTTGCTTTGACTGCGAATAATTAGGCGAAACATCTATACAGCAGTACAGAAAAAAAGTCTGATTTAAAAAAAAGTGTTCATTAGATTTGGTTAAAAAATAATTTCGGAACCATAGGCTCTCAAAATTGAAGAAAATGGCGCTTCATCTTGAAAAAAAAATTTTCTGAGGGATTTAACTTATAAGTGGGTCGCGATAGATTTATCGTTCTTAAATGTGAGTCACGGTGCTACAAAGTTTGAGATATATTATTAAATACATCCCGAGGTGTCAGTGGTTTCGATGTTTTCAAAACACGTCTATTCTATAAATTGAATAAGTAACAATGCCAGAATATAAAAAACTTTAAGAAAAAAATAAAACCGACTTCAAAAAAACTAAAAGTATAAATTTTAGTTTTATTTTTTTCTGTCTTAAAAAGTTTTTTATTGTCTTGGCACCGACTTCAAAAAATGTTAAATTTAATTATTATATATTTTTCAGTATTTTATTTTTTTTTCTAAAAAAGATTTTTATTTTTCCCTTTTGAGTGGTATATGTGTATCATTAAAATCCATTGTCAGATTCTGATAAAATTTATATGAGACCATCTCAGGAGTATGCTCTTTCAAACAAACAAAAATCATCCAAATCGATGTATACCTATTTGATGGAGTTATGCCCGAACATACAAATTTAGAACCTCCTCCTTTTTTGAAATCGAAAAATTCAACCACGGCAATACACTAAAATGTCTACCTAGAATTTAATAGGTAAAAGAAAAAAACTTTTTATTAGACATGGTATTTCAAAAAGATATAAAGACCTAAGCAATCCATTTATACGTGAGAAACCAACATTTACTATCAGAATTTTATATTATTATACATTATCAGGGTATCCTGTTAGTTTTATATTTACTTTGGTATACATTTGCTTTGTATACGCGTTGAAAGTTGAAATGACATTAACATACATACGCAGATCTACTTATATTTCAATATCATTACATTTTGTTATTACGTATTATATTACAAATTACAATAATAAACATTGGAGCGGATTTTTACACTGACGCACGTGCACTCTTTTAATGTAAATAGCATAGGGCATAATTAACCTTTATCCACATATTTACCTACCTGTATATAGGCTATAGGTAACGAGGATTCGGTTTGTTTGTTACTTTTACATTTATATTTTTTCCTTCACAGTTATTTACCTAATTTTATTATGTACCTATTTTCTTTTTTATATTGGATATTCTATAGATAAAATTATAATTCTATATTTAAACATATTTTTTAAAAAAATATTTATTTTCCAGTTTAATTTCCGCCTATTGCATATACAGTGTATTCCAAGTTGATTAAGACATAAGAAATTTAACATGGGGACAATTAGAAGTGTTGTAGTAACCTTTGGTCAAATTTAACGATGTGTGATTAGTGCATTTTGAAATGCCACCTCGAAACTAACTGATAAATTTTAAATTAATCAACAGTATTTTGTTTTCAACTTGAATAAAGAATAAAATACATTAATGAAATTAAAGTAAGCATCCTAGATAAAATTATAATAATATTTTTTGGCAGATATAAATTTGAAAACAAAATATTAATTAATATTTTATTAAATTTTGTGGCGGCATTTCAAAATGAACCAATCACACATCGTTAAATTTGATCAAAGGTTACTACAACATTTCTAACTGTCCCCATGTTAAATTTCCTATGTCTTAATCAACTTGGAATACACTGTATATATATATATCCCGTTTAAAACACGTTTTTGATCCGATCCACTCAATAGCGTTATAATGAAGTTTCACTGTATTTGCTTAGTAGAGACATCGTGACACTAAAATTCCCTACGAAATATCGTTTTCCAATAAATTACAGAAATTCGGAGTAATACACGGAAATGGATAATTTCAAAAACAAAACCTTCTCTGATACTCGGCTTTGCCTTATTTTACTGAATGATATATGAGGTCGTACCTGTGCCTATTATGTGTGTGTGTATGTGTGTGTGTCACTTACAATTAGATGCGTATAGATATATGAGGTCGTTATTTCGAATTTAGGAAATATGGCGTATGTATGTATTCTTACTTACATAGTAGGGCGTAGTGGGGACATCCCACATCATGACTAAATTTTTTATTACATTTCTAACTTAAGAATTATTGGTCACGTTCACGAATGACCAAAAACAGTTAACAACGAGCTTTGATTGGTTTATTTATGGAATTTCTGGTGGATTGTACCAGAATTTTAAAGAATGTCATTTTTTAAGCGTGTAAGGAAGTGAGACAGAAGTAACCATAAAGAGATAGAAACTAGTGTTCTGATAGAAACGCTCAACATGAAGTGAGCCTGGTCACTAGTTTCTATCTCTTTCTAGTTACTTCTTTCTCACCTCCTTACACGCTTAAAAAATGACATTCTTTAAATTTCTGGGACATTCCATCAGGTTTTGAACCTCTTTTAAAAACTCATGAATTTGATACCTTACCTTTGTATTCATTTCGTTCAATTCGAGTTATCTATATTTAAATAAAAAGCGGCAACGATATATCAATAAAAAAATTGACTTATTCATTTCATAAATAATTTGTTATTTTAAATTATTTCCAAATCTACAGTTCTCATTAAATGAATCTAGAATTTAGATTATATATTCTGAATTTTAGTTTCTAATGACACAAAAACTAAAGTCGGAGCAATATTAAGAATGTAAACTAACTAAGCACATATATCACTACTATTTCAATGTGTGGAATGTGGATACATAATATATTGCCATAACCCACAGGGGATTTAGTAATTAATTATCAACAAACACTTTACATAGAATACTTATTCGGGTAATTTAATCAATTCAGGTAGATATATCCTGAATATTAATTAATTGAACTATTAAGTCACTTGTAAGACTTATAAACAATAGTTAATGCTAATATAACAAACAATAATTACCAAGTTCGTACGCAAATTTATCATTTTGCTTCCTCGCAATATCGAAAATACGAGAAGCTTTGTAATCGTTTTAGAATGAGACAAAAAACTTGTTCTCCGATTTAAAATTTTTAATTGATATTTCCGTTTCAGGTCAAGACAAACACTTTTCGTTCCGTGTCTGTCGGTTTGTTTCTGTCGAGTGAATCCTTGTCACACGCATAACTCACGAACCACTACCAGCATACTCTAATTGTAAGACCTTACTAACATAACTAAAAAGCGATACTTAAAATGGCTATATGTTGATAAGGATAAATTTTTGGTCTTATTTTTTATCACACGCATCCGTATTAAGTAAAATTCTGCATGCTTTCTTTTGCATCGATATTTCTCGTAAACGATTTATTCTATGATAAATGATTGAATAAGACTGTATGACACAAAATTTATCAAACGTCTAACTCAGGAAAAAATTAAAGAACAAAAAAATACTAGATAAAAATCGATGGGCCCACTGGCCTCAAATAGCCCTGGTCTAAAATGTAAATCAATAACACTTATTAATGCTAAACCCTGTATCAAATTTCATAACTTTAGCACAATGGGCTCTCAAGATATTAAATAAAAACTAATTTTAATAAAATCTTTGCATTTGTGGTATTTTATAACAGGGCTTCGAACCGTTATTTTTTTCGTTTCGGTTTTCGTTTGGTTCGAGCAAAAAAAATTATATCGGTTCAGTTCCGGTTTTCGTTCCGAAGAAAATAACGATTTTTCCGGGTTTTTCGGTTTTCGGTTCACCTCCGAGTGATTAATTAATTTTTTTTTAATTTGTATCCGCATCCTCATTTTTTTTTTTCAAAATTTCAAATTAATTTTTTTACTTGATAGAGTATGCGTAGCTACTTTAAAATATCACCTAATATGCACATTTTCAACTACATTGTACCATAGTTTGAACTTAATCAAAAAAAAAAAATTCTTAAAAAAAAATATTTTTGAAAAATTGAAAATAATTTTTTTTTTCAAAAACTATTAATTTTTAGAGGCCAATAATTGGGCACGAGAATGCTCACATAAATAGCAACATTCACAATAAAAATTAGTCAAATCCGTGTTGAGGCCGATTTTACATTGCTACCCGGCTACAGCCTTTAAGATGAAACCCTAGTTCAATTTTGGTTGAATCGAAGTTAAGAATATAATACTTCAAGCAAAGCAATGCAGGTACTGCTGCGATTTATAATATCATATTTATGCAAAGTCTGATTTTCTGCATTAGTTGCAAGTTGCAATGAAATCCAAATATCGGGACCGTTTAGTAGCACTCTCCTCAATGACACCTAGATTTAATGAAGTTTTGTTAATAAACAAGCACATTCATCTATCAATTACGTTTTTTTTTTGTATTACGTAATACATTTTATACCTTTTTAAAACGTGTCGTTATTATTTTATAAATATAATGGGAGTGGGGCACCAAGATAAGATTTTTTTTAAAGTAGGCATAGTATAAAGTTTGGAAATCACTGCTATAAGGGTTTCGGTTTGTTTGTTTTTTGAGATATGGAACCCTAAAAAACTAAAACTATTTTTAGGCAAAAACTAATTTCATATTCGAAAGCAGCGCGCTAAAATAAAATAAAAGTTTCAAAAAGGAAAAATTTGAAATGTAGTATTTTGTTGGGCAGTGTAGTTTTTATTGTATTTATTATTAAAGTTGGTTGAAAATAAATGTTTGCAAGTTAACTATTGTTTATAAATTTAAAGTCACTTTAAGTTAATCACTTTCCTTATTTTATATACATACAACAATAATGACCACAATTTTTAAAATTCATACTAATTTTCAGTTAAATATTTTTGTTTATTTGTCTTTTTTAGTTAATTGGAGGGATTTTCTTATTTCAAAGTACTTCTTTGTTCTTAAAAAAGTCTGTTGAACCTTTAATTTAAATAAAGGAATTGTAATTAATGAAATGGTGGGGTAAAGTCATAAAAAATTCACCCAGACTAATTATATGCCAATTATGTTTTTATCTATGAAAAAGATAAAAATTTGTAGAATATAACAAGATTTCTGATATCTTCACAATACTCATTTTTTGCATTCAAATTCTTTGAAGTGTATTTAATTGTCAAATAATTTTTTACTTGACAAAATGTAACAAGATTTTATATGAAAACTTTGTTAAGAGGAGAATATAATAATATAACGAGAAATATAATATTATTTTCTCTGATTTTTTTTATTTTAATTTAATAATTATAAATTAATTTGGATAAATAAAAATAAGAGTGGGGTACTGTATAAAATTTATTCTGATACATTTGTACCATGTCCTCGTAAACGTACGTTTTTTTCATCGCTCACACAAGAGATAATCACGTTTGTTTCAGTATTATCCTCTCCACTGAAAACTCCTTCGCAGTAAGTGAATAGATTCCCGATAGGATATTCAACTCATGTTTCGTTAATCCGGATATTTTCACCCAACCTACTGAAGATTTAGTAAAACAAAGGTGACGTTTGTGAAAATAAAACAAATTGGTTATCAGGACAAAAGATTGCGAATGGCATTTGTACAATTGATTAGAAAGTAATATCATTAAACGAAAAGATTATTTTCTCCTGTTAGAATTTCAGTAAAACACTAATTTAAACTCTGGTGATAATTATATAGTATAATTGCATTCCGGAGTTAAATTAAAAACGAGTTATTAATACACTTTTGGCCCATTCGAGCAGGAGCTTGTATCTACTTGTAATAGTGCCTACGGTCTTCTGTCACATTTATAGACATTCCTTCCCAGATTAATTACTATTAACGTCTCAAGCTCGCTTTTAATTTTATCTACCAACGTTATAGCAATGAAAATTATTCTAATTTTTGAACTAGGTTCACATTGCAATCCAATGAATTCGAAAATTGTCTGTATATGTATAAAAAAAATCGATTTAATTTAGCGTCAATCAATTACAATTTACAAATTATGCCTTGACGTCCAGTATTATACTCTGGAACAAAATCTAAGTTATTGTATTAAGGGACCATTCCACTGTAAAAAAAGTTTAAAATCTATTTTTGCATTATCGAAAATATAGACTTTCATAAGCATGCTGTAAAATTTTGATCGCGATTCGAATTATTCCGGTCGCTACAGCTTTTCTTAGAAAAAGAGATCAACCAACTGCGTATAAGATATAAGGCTAACTTTAAACGCGTTTATCTCGAAATGTCGTTTTTCAAAACGGTAGAAGATTATAAACGAAAAGTTTTCAAGATATTCGTCTCAAATTTTACCACATCATTCTTCACGCCATTCCTTAATGAAGCCTTTTTTTATTTTACATTTTTTTAACAAAAACTTTCGAAAAAATACCCAATTTGACAATTAATTTTGAAATGGACACCATTTTGTTAATTTACGTCGGAAAGATAATCCTCCGTAAGACTACATTTTTTCATACTGATTAATAATCTTTTTGTGTTTTTTTTTCAAACTTTTGGAAGAGTATAATAGGACTCCACCATCAGGCGCTTTTTTAGGCATCATTTTGCAGTGGCTAAAAAATTAGATAAAAATAAAAGTAAAACATTAAAAAATATTTTTATGTACAACATAATTCATTTCAATAAACGAAGAAAAATCGAATTGATTATAGAATTTTATTTTTTTAAATATCATGAAAATCAGCAATTTCATGCCCGTAACAGTGGAATGGTCTGACAATCTACTGACAGTTGTAATTAATGATACAGTTTATATGAATGACCTTGATGCATGCACGTTAAGTAGAAATCAGCGATATAAAAACAGCTGTGACAATTGTATCTCATAAAATACATAGAATCTATTCTATACCTATATTAATATGTGAACATCGAAATTTGTAGTACGTTTTTTTAGTATTTTTTATAAAAAATGAAACTTATATCATTCGAAAGGTACTGTGCCATAGAAGTGCACAAAAAAATCACGTGTGTATGTTGCCGATAAGGCAGGTAAAATAAAGTTAACATACACACTTGATTTCCCCTCTCGCTGTTTGTTTATTTCTCATTGCATCATTCAACAGCATAGCAATACTCCTAGCGCCACCAAGCGGCAAAAATAAATAGTTTTAGGTTTCAATTCGCGTTCAATTGCAGTATTTTTGCTTGGATGTTTTTGTTATAAATAATAGCTTTTTCGCTTAATAATAGAAAATGAAATTAGTTTCCAATTTTTAATTTATTCATTTTGCATTACAATTACGATTTCGCTTATTTTTGTGTAAAAGTAAACGGAAATTATATTTGTCATGCGTAGAAAAACGCTACCGGTTCGGATTGAAAGGCAAAGAGATAGGGAGGGGCAGTTTTTGCGTCGAAATCAAAATGAGAATAAACCGCGTATTAGAAATAAAATAGAACAAATAGAAAGTGATAATGATTGATTATGTTAGGTTAGATACTGTGCCATAGATGTGCACAAAAAAATCATGTATGTATGTTGCCGTTAAGGCAGATAAAATATTGGTCGATTTTCGACCATACGCGATACTAGTGTACATTATTATACATTTATTACCACTGCTCTAAAATCCCGATAGCTTTTACTCGAGAACTATTCTTTATAATACCAGACATTCGAATTTTAGTTCAGTCAAAGAAAGTGTAGCAATCAATACACAACCTAAAAATCACTTAAAACAACCTTCATATATACGCCATTATAATCTAATACTTTATAAAATTTGATATACACTTATATGATTATACTTCAATAGAATTTTCGTTTCCTTTTCAAATTTAACTTCCAATAAATTCAATAGATAATTTAATATCTTTAATGTATGTTTGATGACAGTCTTCAAATAAATACAGATACTTGTAAGGATATATTATGTAGTATAAAGGATCTTTATATTACATATTATCTTTTAATGGTATATTGACAATGATTTCCTTCAATACAGGGTATCCCAAAAAAATGTATAATATACACACTTTAATACTTCAGTGCAAGGGGAGGGGATAGCAAATTTTGAAAATCATCCTTACGCAATTATTATAATAGTTCCTTTAAAAAATTGGTGCGGTTGTATATCATTCTTCATAATAATATAATCGATTTGTCCTCCAATTACATACCTAACTACATTTTTATATTAATTTTTTCAATAATTTTTTTTAGCGAACTTTTTTATAAAATATATTGTCTCGTATTAATTCAACTGTGATCGTATATAAAAAGTAAATACAAAAAAATAAAAACTTTTTATTATTGGATTTTATTCCGCGTTTTACTTAATGTCACTTGACGTTTCGTGGTCTTCTTCAGAAATGAAGTGTCGAGTCCAGAAGGTGTAGCTGTTTAAATAAGCGTTGACGTTTACTAGAATAAGTTTATAATAAAAAATCAAGTGTTGCTTGGCAACAGTACCGGTTTCCAAGCACCAGGCAAATGAAAACCGATGCCTCTGTTATAATTATTAGGGTTCTTACTGATTTCAATGGCTTTTCTGTAGAGTCTAGGCCAAAATTTATCGGACCAGGCTAAGACTTTGACATCATTGGTGTTTACTATATGGTTTTGTAGCATCGAGTGTTCAGCTACTGCTGATTTGACGATGTACTGGTTCTTTATATCCTCTATGTATTCGTTTGTTCTTGTTTTATGGATCTGCCGGTTTGCCCTATATACACACTGCCACAATTGCACAGGATTTCGTAGATGCCTGATGTATCCAATTTGTCGTATTTTTCTTTGATAGACTTCTCGCTATTTTGTTTGTCCAACCTTTTATGTAGGGTAGAAATGTTTGGCTCAATACTTCTTGAGAAACTGTAGCTTTTCATCTGTCTCTGTTTAAGGTCTTGTGGACATTATTGACCTTGTAACCGTTGTATATTAATATGTTTTTTACTGTTTTAAGTTCGACGTTAATAGATCTATCGTCGCAGATTTCTTCTAAGGTTATTTTGCCATGTGACCAAATAACAAAAGTATTATCCACGTATCTAAACTAGTATTTTGGTTTTAAATCGCTCATAGTGATGGCTTTGTTCTCAAAGTCATCCATAAATATGTTAACCATTTTACAATTACAATTTAACAACCGCAAAAGTCTACGTTCAAAAATAAAAACTGTTTAATAAATAATTGTCTTCTTTTTATTCTGAAATAACAATGTAATGCTTGCGTACGTTAAATAATACAACGTTTAGATTTTTTATCAGATTCTTTTTTACTACTTTTTTCATATTCTGAGCTTTTTGATAGATGCAAATTCAATTCTGGTAAAACTAAAGTTTTTTGTGGTAGTGAAATTAACTTTTTCACCAAATACCTTTAAGTCTGTAAAAAATCACACTTTGTAAGTTAATAGTTTAATTAATGAACACACATTATTAAAGACACAAAAAATAACTTTTAAAATGGTATAAAATTCTCAGAACTTTTAATTAAAAAACCTTTAATTATTATTAACTGTTTTTTTATGTCTGTACCTCTTTTATATATACAAAGGTATAATATTACTGGAATTATATAACTACAACGAGCTAATAGAAATGTTTCAGTTGTTTCCATGGTTATCGTCATATCGTGCTAGAGGTGTAACCAGGATTTTTTTAGGGAGGAGCCAAAAAATCATCTTCCATATATATTATATAGTATAACCTTCCGGCCCTTCGCTGGTTATAACACTACGGAGAGGACACCCCTCACCACTGACATCTCCGTTGAATACGGTTTCTTACATATTTATATATTTCATTTCCAAAAAAAATCAATCTTAAACCGAATTCAGATTAGTTTCCTTTATATATTTTTTTTCATAAAAAACACATAGCTGTACCAATATAAAACCGCATCGATACAATTTCACGGTCGAGTGATACGCAACAATGTATCCATCACCGGAAACGCACGTAAGTTTCAACCAGATTATTGTCGGCACAGAAAGGCATCTGTGTCACATGTTGGAACATGTTTCTGCGTTAATCACGCGATTTGACAAATCCCACCAATATATAAATCAACCGTTAACACACGGTTGGGGGGAAGCTAAAGTACAACTGGTAATCGGAGTACAAATCAACCGATTTGAGCTGAAATTTACTGCATTATACAGTGGGTTGATATCTGGTAAAATTTATCAAAGTATGTTACTTACAAATAATCCTCGTTTCTTAGACCACGAAAAAAATTCTTCAGATCAAAGACCACTCGTCTTGTTAAATATAAGTCGGTCTCGTCTCGTACACGTGAATGAAACCAAAACGAAATTAAGACCGAGACAGGGAAAATTATCGATGTTGGATAAAAAAAATTTAATAAATATTTGTTCTACTTATTTTTATGTACTTAATAGAAATTTTGAAATTGTTTTCAAGAAGTTAATTTTTATCAAAATGACTCTCGGCGATACTAATAAATCAAGTTGATATCATCTCGGTCTTATCTCGTATGAATTTAAACCAAACTTGTCTCGATTTTGTGTCATCCGAATTTAAAACAATCTCGTCTCAGCGCGTAGCCGTACTTGTCAATATTTAGTAAAAATTTAATATTTGTATTAAACTTTGAATCAATAATTATAGCAATATATACAACATTGCACATTTATAAAAAGAACATTCTCAGCTATAAAATCCAATAATAATATACAAACATGTGTTCTATTTAAAAAAAAGTTATATTTAAATATATTTCTGAAACTCGATATTAAATATTTTATTTGATACCGTCATTATTCATCCCTGAAAAAACACTGATACTTTTTCCATTTAACCGGTTTTTTAGCTCCAATAATAAAAAGTTAGCAATGACCACTCGGTTCCCGCAGACAGCCTATAAATGAGATTATATATATGAGTTATATTTAAAAATGTCTGTTTATAACATAAAATTAAACGAAACATTTTTTTTAGTTCACACGAAACCAATATTTTTTTCGGGGTCGGTCACGTGTATACAAGACGAGACCGACTAAATTATCTAATCGAAACAAGATAGTTTCAATTACCACAATACGAGACTACAGTTACTAAAACCGAGACGAGACTTCAATTACTAAAACCGGGACGAGACAATACTTACCAAACTCATCTCGTGTAAATTATAATTACATATGTATTTAATTAGTGAACAGCTTTTTCCAGAATTCGGTCTACTGTGTATCAGCAATTATTTACCCTTGTTCCTACTACTGCATAGTCAAGTGTTAACTATGTTAGTTGATTTAACAACTGAATTAGATTTAGTCTGTTGCAGAGTTTTAATTGAAACGGAAAATTGTAATTGGAATGTTCCCATGTTAGTGATACATGTGCGGAGATGTCACTATAAATCATCAAAGAAAATCTAGTGTTTCCATGATGTGTCCATATCGTTTTTTATTCATCCATCAGATTTAGTTTTTATTGTTTGTTTTTATCAGGGCTTCGAACCAGGTTGTTAAGAATTTTGAAAATCGGTGAGCCGGTTGTTAAATTATTCCGCGAATAAAAATTCAGGCCATTTTTGTTTTCGTTTTCACGCGATATCTGTAGATTTTGGTTCGGTTCTACGCTCTATCGTAAAATCTTTGTATTATATACGCTACATACCGTTTTTTGCTATTTTCCTCACTTCTGCCAATCGTTTTTAAATTTGTGTTCCTAAAAATGTAAGAATAAAAAAAGAGCTTTACACACTGGCAATTCAACAGCGCGACTTAGCCGCACTGTTGAATCGCATGTTTAGGTTTTGCGATTTACGTATAAAACAATTTTAAAAAATAGCTAAATGTCGCTAGTGTGTAAGGAGTCTAAAAGTGCATTCGTTCTATTTTTTTTAAATACTTGTGCATTATATTCCCGGCGATTGCAGATATGCAAGTCTCATGTTTTATATGTTAAATGTCTGGCAGCACATCCCTGCTTCGAACCGTTATTTTTTTCGTTCCGGTTCGAGTAAAAAAATATATATAACGGTTTTTCGGTTTTCAGTCCAATTTCGGTTCGAAGCCCTGGTTTTTATCTTCTATTTGGAGACTTGAATACAATTCGATCAGAAAAAAATTAAACCAACTTCAATAAAAAAAACTAAAAACACTGAAAAGTAAACCTAATTACACAGCCACACAAAAAAAGTATGCTGTACCAAAAAAGCGAAGCATAGTCGAAATCGAAATTTTCGGAATTTTCTGCTTACCAGTTTTTTTTTTTATTTGAGTTTAGGTTAAATTTTTCCAAGTTGGTTATGAAACATCTAAAATCTTTTTTTTTACTATAAAGTGAATTTTGTATGCCTTTATGTTAAAAAAGATTTTCCCGAGTTTTGGTCGCGAAAAAAAATTTTCGCAAAAGTTATAAACAATAAAAGTATAATGTAAACACATCAATATTTTTCTCGTGAACTGCTAAACG
The DNA here is from genome assembly GCA_961205875.1 of Sialis fuliginosa. NCBI lineage: Eukaryota > Metazoa > Arthropoda > Insecta > Megaloptera > Sialidae > Sialis > Sialis fuliginosa. Next base: position 26,724,526 of record OY540812.1, on the reverse strand, counting down.
GTTTCTAACGATTTTTACGCCAAAAATTTTATTCATAGACGTACATTCTAGAAATATTCTTTCGAATATAAGAACATTGAGTTTGTTTATAAAAATATCAATTGTATATAATTATGTAATTTTATACTTTTTTCCACTCGAAAGTCAATTTTCACTGCTCGTTATTGTACATTTTTTATGAAGACATATTTTTAATCAGATTTCTTCGAATATCGGTGTCTCTTGTTTTCAAAAGACCTGCGCAAAGAATTTCGTATGGAAGTTCTCAATCTCTTGATACGAAGTATATCCTACCTATAATCTGTTAATGATCCATTGTATTCTTTCAGCTACAAGTAAACTGATGTTATTTAATACTCTTCATATCATATTTTCCATGAAAATTATATACTTCCAAATAACATGTTCTGCATGCTTGCGCGTCGCACTGAAACATTTATATGTACATACATATATGTATAAGGTACTGGCACCACTATAAGAGCAGTATTTACTTCTTACTATCGTATTTTTCGTAAACAGTTGATCTTATGAAAAATTAACAAAGTATATTTTTGTGTATTTTGTGGCATATGACCTCATAGAAGATCCAAACATGGGAAAAAATTTAAGAACAAAAAAATACTAGATAAAAATCAAAGAGCCCATTGGCCCCACACTTTCTTGGTGTAAAATCTAAAATAATCATTAATGGATACTGGAATTTGATAACACGTATTAATACTAAACCGATTATCAAACATAAAAAATCAAGTGAAAATTTTAAAATCAGAGAACAATTTTTTTTTAAAAGGTTACAAAGTTTCACATGTCTTCAATATTTATTGCTGACAAATTACTCCGATATATTCTCCACTTATTAATTAAGTATTAATTATGCTTTCTCGTCGTATCAAAGATACGAGAAGCTTTGTGATCGATTTTTAAAGAGAATAAAAATTATACTAGAATTTAAGCTACGTTTTTCTCCAATCTGACCGTCCGTCGCCCCTTCTGAACCCCGGGCGGTCATCCAGCCTCCCTTCTTAAATCCGGTATTGCTGTTATACACTTATACATTAACAAAATAAACAACGAATTTTAATAAATATAAAAATTTTAAACATCAACCATTCTTTTTTCCAAAGCTTACTTGACTTGAATTTAATATTACACTCGAGTGATTGTATAGCAATTTTGGTTGACTCCTCGACTTATGGATCTATTTTAATTTGTTATGGCAATTGTGATTTTTATTCAATAATGAATAAAATGCGTTGTATCTTTGCTGTGAGTTGTTTTATTATCGAAGATACAAGAAGCTTTGCGATCGTTTTTTATTGTTCTCCGATTTCACAATGGGTTCTCAAAATATTAAATAAAAACTAATTTTAGGCTAAATCTTTGGAGTAACTCACTCACGAAGAATTTCCGGACACATGTTTAATGTTTCTATGAACTTTTTTTCCTGAAATATTTTTCTTGATCAACTGTTTAAGTTTGTTCCACCTGATATGACTCATCCTGTATAGTGAAGTTGAAAACAAACGACTACCTATTTCAAAGAAACAAAAAAATACATTTCAATTACCTGAATTATAAACTGTTAAAAATAAATTATAACCAGTTTTCTATACATCAAAGAATAAATGCTCTACTCGTCTTTACCATTTATAAATGGTAAAGACGTTTCTCCATCATTCACGAACATGTGGTCGTTATTTGTTCTTACACCAAGTAAATATTGAACAAGTATAAAGTATTTGTGACACTTTACACGATCGTTTGCTTGGGGGAAAAATAAAAAAGAACTAAATGTTACGCATTTTTTTATATTCTATGATATTTTCTTTGTGAATATTCTTGAATTTTTTAACTATTGAACTTTTAAGGTGAGTTTTTTTTAATAAATCCAAATTATTAGTTTTTTTTATAAATAAAATAATAATTTGTAATTATTTCTTCAGCAGATAAGAAAGTTATATATAGGGTGCAGATTTTTTAAATTGAGACAAGCAAATAACTCGAAGAAATGACACTTTATGAAAAAACATCTGCTAACCATTCATTTTTAGGTTTCCGTAGAAAACTAGGAAACCTTATAGTTTCGCCATGTCCGTCCGTCCGTCCGTCCGTCCTCAAAAATTTTAAGCCGATTAAGATGAAATTTGGTATACAGACGAAGACTGACAACCTAAAAACAGAAATGATAATATTTTTGAAAAAAAAATTTTTTGGACCCCCTTTCTATAGACTGAAAAGTATTTTCAAAAAAAAAATTTCACTTAATTCATTAAGTAGGGAGTCTTTAGATAGGTCTCCTAAAATGCAATAGAAAATGCAATATGACATTTTGATTTTAACCCTTCAGTCACGATATAATTGCGTTCAAAGTCGTGATAAAAGCGTCCCCCCCACCCTAATTTCTAAACTATCAATTTAAAAAATCTGAAAAAATTCATGAATTAATTAGTACTTCCACTCAAATTATAACGAACACTGTCAAAATTATTTTGGCCCCCACTCCCATTGACTGAAAAATTAACTCACAATTTTTTTTTCACATATCCCATTGAATGTGATGTCATTGGATAGGTATCCTAAAATGCAACAAAAAATGTTAAATGATCTTTTGATTTTAACCCTTCAGTCACGATATATTTGCATTTAAATGTCATTATCAGAGCGTCCCCCCCCCCCTTAATTTCTAAACTATCTTTTCAAAAAATCTGAAAAAAATTTAGAATGTAGCTTTTAATTAGAACTTCCACTGAAAATTATAACGAACACTGTCAAAATTATTTTGGACCCCCCTCCCATAGACTGAAAATTGTTCTCAAATTTTTTTTCACTTAACCCATTGAGTGGGGTATCTTTAGATAGGTCTCCTAAAATGCAACAAAAAATGTTATGTGACCTTTTGATTTTAACCCTTCAGTCACGATATGTTTGCATTTAAATGTCGTTACAGAGCGTCCGTTGAAATAATTCTTGTTTATAAATCGTAATGACTACGGAAACCTATCATGTGCGTGCCCAACACGCACTTGGCCATTTTATTATACAATTTTATTTTAAAATATTTATTCGATATTTTTCAAAACACGCATGATTATTTATTCGTATATTTTTAATTTTTTAACAATTTCAATCTAAATTTTTATGTTATGCAAACGTGAAAATGACATTTGATATGTCAAAGTAAATAACGATTTAAAAAAACGAATAACGATTTTTAAAGCAAATTGATGTAAATCTTTGTAAGCACTGATCTGGTATTATTTAACATGTGTATGTTTGTAAGGGATTTTTTTTAAACAAACGTTGTAGTGATATTATAGAAAATTGAATGCTCTACAAACCTTCAAATTTCAAAATTCAAAATGTATATGTTTGTTGATTCAGTAATGGACAAAAGGGCGAGGTGGACGTCATTCCGGACCTCGAGTGCTAAAAGGGATTCCGGGCGGCAAGGTAAATAAAAATTATCTGCTATGGGTTTCATGGGACTTTCTTATACGTAATAAGAAAAAAGAGATTCGTATAAAAAGAGACCCTACTGTATTTTTTGCAATTCTAAAGAAAAAATCTATAAATAAAAACAGCTAATTTTTTGAGATCGGCTACAGTAAATTATTTCAGAATATTTTATTCTATGGTTTATACTGAACAATTACTTCTAAAAAAATGTATCTTTCTGAACTTTATTTGGAATTAATAATTCTTAATATATTTCTAAAGTTCATTTTCTGAATCAAATTATTATTTTTAAATTGGTGAATGTGAGCGAGATGTTACAAAAAAAAACCCTTTCGCAGAAAAATTCAATGAAAAAATGCATCAACTCGTGCGGTAGTTTAATTGTTTTTAAAAAACAAAATTAAAGTAAGCAGTTTTAGTCTTTTGAAATTTTTCTATGTAATTGCAAGATTAGAAATTAAAAAATACGTATGAAAAACACTTACCAACAAAAATTTATTGTTTTTGTGCGTAGAAGAAAATTTTGCAATACAAAATTCCATTTGATACAACAAAAACCTTCAATTGATGTTGAAAACGTTCACTAAATTGAAAATAAACAATGCCATTTTATTGACCCCTCAAAACAATACAATTTTTGTTCGGAACATGTTTCTGTAAAATTATCAAACTCATTAGTCAATTATCAGTTTTTTATTCCATTTTTTATTTCATGATTTTTTTATTGAATTGTCACAAACATTAGAGACATTATTTTCAATCAAGAATTTTATGTGATCCATATATCTGCCAAATAAACGGAAAGTTATTAAATTTAATACCGATTTTCTTCTTTTGTCGGAAATAAAAAGATGTTCGAGTCGTAGGTATAACACAAAGGTAGGTAATTACGGCATTTTGAATTTTAAATACTAAATCAATTTAAAATAAGTTAGAGGCACGTAGTTTCTTTCAAAAGATAAATCTAATAAATATCTGCTTCCTGAAAATATAAATCTACTTTATATTCTTATTTGATTGTAAGGTCTCTGTGAAAAAATAAAATAAAATTAGCTGAATAAAAAATACGTAACACGTTTTTAAAATATTTATTTTTTGTTTCATTTCTACCGAATATGAATTATTGCTGGACAACCCTATTCTTAAAAAATTTAATTTACAATTAGTGTAAAGCTTAACGCAATACGAGACGAAGTTTATCACTAATAATTCAATAATTAACGTAAAAATTAAGGGATTTTTACGAAAAAAAGAGGAAATATGTATTTTTATATTACAAATACGTGATAAAATTATCAAAAATAAAATTTGATTTTTACACCCACAATCGGCCATTTTTGAAAAAATGGAAAAGCTCGTCATTTAATGAGAAAACGTCGTAGGGTAAATTTTATTTTTTTTAATTGTAGACTTTTTTATGTACTATCTTGTGAACATATGCCAAAATCTATTAAATAAGTTAAAATATCGTTTTTTTTATTAAAAAATTATATATATGGCCACTACTATGTGAATAAAATCCTAAAAAAACGCAATTCCTGTAGAATCACACTCACATAATAATAAAAGTCATTTGCAATAACATAAAAAATATACAATATTAGAAATACCTACAAAATATCTATAATAGGACTATTAAAATCTGGTATAAACATATATTACGCGCACGTGGCCTGATAGTTTATACATCATTTACGATATTTTAATTTATTTAACAGATTTTAGCATAAATAATATGTTCACAAGCAAGAACATAAAAGAAGTCTACAATTAAAAAAAAAAAATTACCCTACGACGTTTTCTCATTGAATGGCGAGCTTTTCCATTTTTTTCAAAAATGGCCGATTGTGGGTGTAAAAATCAAATTTTATTTACATAAAAATACATATTTCCTCTTTTTTTCGTAAAAATCCTTTCATTTTTACGTTAATTATTGAATTATTAGTGATAAAAAAAGTTTTTCGACAATTTTTTTATTTTTGAGGTTAGGATGCGTTTGAAAAGTAACGCTACCTATACACTACAGTCTTTTAACTAAAAAAACAGCATGTAAAGTATTTTATTATTTTTTTTATTTTTCTACGACTTATAGACCGGAGATATTTCAAAAACAGTGTAGCGATACACTCAAAATGTATCAAAAATGCACAATTATACAATTTTCTCGGGACGCACATGGTCGATTTTTCCAAATTTTTTATTTTCAACTAATCTTCGAACATATAAAGAGAAAATCTTCCCGAATGCATCACTTCAAAATGCTAATTTCCCTCTACTAATAAGAAATCACTTGAACGGTATTTATTAAAATTCTTCGATAATTAAATCTCTCTTGCTGAATTTAGCATAAAGAAGCACTGCACAATCACTTAACATATATATTTTTTTCTTTCTAAAATTCCTTTATTATCATTTACGATTTGAATTTATTTATTGCTTCCGTTTGTCGAAATCTTTTCACAGAACTGTTCATAAAAATGTTTTAATAAATTTATTTCTGAAAAAAAAAACAATTTTTATGTATATAGAGCATTTGTAATAATTTTTTTGCGATTGTTGGTAACGTAATTAAAAAAAATTTAAATACCATCCAAAATGTATATTCTAAAATAAACGTTTTTTGAAAGTATTTACAAAAAAAGGAATGTATATTATTACAATTTCATCCAATTTAAATATATTTGAATATAAGTATATGTAAATGCATGTAGTTTGCAATATAAAATTTCCCGTAGTGATCAGTTTATGATGAAGAAAACATTGACATCAATATGAAATTTCCTGTCAAACATTCTTCAAAAATCAAATCAAATATACATACTGCTCCGGTTTAGGATATAGATATTTTAGGAGCTGATTCCTTGGCACATTGTGGGTAATAAAATTGTACGAAAAGGCTGTTTAAAAAGTTCCTTCAGAGTAGTACTTACAACAAAGATTATTTCATAACTTCAAAAGTAATGTAACTAGAGTCAGTTTCATAGGTAATTTATTAACGTATTTTTCAATATTTGCGTTATTACTAGCCGTGTTTCTAGTTGAGAGTAATTGTTCAAAAACTGTATTTATTTTTTTGAAATTTTTTATAAAAATGACATTTTTCTCCAAAAGTACCTACAATAAGTGGTATTTTTATCATTATTTTGGTTTGTTATAATGTTACCTACAAATTAATTACAGTTTTTCAGTTATAAATTTATCTAAATTAATCCTAAAGTGACCATTTTGCTACCTACCCTATTAAATGAAACTATCATACAAATTGTGTGGATATTAAACCGGGTAACACCGGGTCCAGTGCGCTAGTTAATTAATATAAATAGTTTTTTAAGCTAAACCAATTTGTATTAAAACGTCGGATTTTTTAAAAATTCAACTTTTATATAAACTCGGTAAATTTATAACCACCAATATGTTTTAAAAACTGTATGTTTTTATAAAAATCGAGTAAAGTTTATCGACAAAAACATGAATATATGGAACATGTCAAAATCAATGTATATGGATATCATATTTTATAAAGTTGGTACTACTATTCTCTGAGGTGCACTTGAAAAATATATTTCACATTCTGACAGGTAATATTAGATTACTGTAATGTAATTTAACCTTCTCTGACATATGATGCTAGTAGTGCATCAGGAAATAGGTATCTACTACTCTAATATGTATTATTTTCGAAATTTATACTCACTGATATAAATTTTCATTTAGTTTCAAACGTAGGAAATATTTATATAATATTAATATTTTTCATTTATTCAAAGCTTTATATTTAATAAGTTTGAAATTGCATCATTAAAATTTTCCAGGAATTTGTGAAAAATTATTTATAACTAGGTATATAGAGTGATGAAATACAATAACTTTTTAAACAAATGAGAAAATATAATACTTAAATCATTTCGTGGGCTATATGTTTTTTATATGTTTTTTTATTATACCATTAATTATAACTTTTTAATCTCTAAAAATATCATGTAGCTTATTAATTTCGATAGAATTCGTCACAAAATTGTTTTTTATCATCATCGTCGAAATTTCTACATCAAAAAGAGTTATAAATTAGATCAGCATTTCCCAACTTTTCTACTTAATGACATACTTTTCAAGGAAACCAATTTTCATAACGAAGAAAATTGAAGAATGTGGGAGGATTTTATAATTAGTATTTTCGGTTTTGTAATAAATTTTGTCATTTCTAATTACATATTCAATAAACGTAATTTTATTCAAAAGAAGGAGTAAATAAAAGTTCTCACTTTTACCATAATTGTTAAGAAAAGCACTGTTTTGCAACCTGAAATGCGTGCAAAAATTATACTTTTGCAAACGCGTATGTGTAACCGACAATGTATGAAATCTGCCATATTGAATTCCTATGTATTCTATAGAATGCTTAAAATCACCAGCTAATGTATAAAATAAAATTTAATTATATTCATTTTCTGATAACCAGCAAAGTATGAAATATAAAAATAAATTTTGGTCCAAGTACAGATGTTGCGTTACTTTATGTTCAAAATCCTTCAGATGCAAATATACATATAATAAAACAATCTTGGATCATTAGTGTGGAGGCTAAAACAGATTATATTTGGGTATAGTTTTAATACTCGCAGCATTTGTTACAAATGAAGTGTAGAATAATACCCTAAGTTTGCTCCGATTTTGGTTGTCCGCGACAGGAGTAAACCATGGTTCAATTGCAAAACTCTTCAGATTTCTGATTTTTGCTAAATAGCGGTCTAATAAGTATTGTACAAAAAAAAATTCAAATAAAAGTTATTCGCTATAAAATTCCCTGCAACCCCCTTTTTTTAAATTAAAAAAATAATTTGTTTATCCGCTACACTGATTAAAATGACTGAAAACACACTTTTTTAAACTGTAATAACTAATAAAGTTTAACGTTTTTTAAATTGATACCCCTGGAAAATAAACATTTTGTAGTACAGATCATTCACTGAAAATTAGGACCTGATATCTTCAATTGTTTTTGTTTTATTAAATTGTTAATAATGAAATCATACTTGTCTTTGATTAACAATAAAAGTTTTTGTATAACCTTTAGTTTTATAAAACTGCTTATATGTGTTCCCAAAGACTTATATAATCGATTGTTGCCATAAAAAAAGTAAAAAAATTAAATTCTTTGGCAAATGGTAGCACTTAAATCTTATTATTGAGTTTTTTAATTATAAACCAATTCAATTGTTTCATAGAACCAATTAACATTCATTATAATTTAAATTCTTACGGGTTTTACATGGAGTTTTCCCAATTGGGCGGTTATTGGGACAAAACGTGTTACATTTTTGTTTAGTACTCTACGGGGCTTCCTGTCAAGGCCCACAAGAGAATTTTCAGCAAGCCTAAAGAGGACCTAAGCAAAATTTTCTAGTCGGGAATGTGTACACCTCTTGATCATTGCAATTTTTATATTACGTTCGTTAGAAAATATTAAACTAACTTATACTTTTCTTGTGATCTTTTTATATTGTCTCTTATCACATTAAATTAGTAAAAATATAATATATATACCTCTAGTTATAATACATAATTTATAAACATAAGATTTTTGTAATTCTCTTCAGCGATATTAGATACAAATTTCAAACTGTTATTAAATCTCCTTTGTGCTACAAAATATAATAGAATAGATAGAACACGTATTACTTTTTATGCCAACAGTCTTACTTCTTAATAATTTGTAACTTTTGTAATATGTGTTATAATATCATTGAAATAATCCAGGGAATCCCAATATTATGCCGGATTAAAATTAATCATTAGGATTCAAAGTTTATAGGGGGATAAGAATGAGTAAAGTGCCCTCACGCCGATTATTCCCGTTATATTTTTTTATTGTTACTACTAACAGCTCAAAAATTAACGCCCAAAGGGTGAAAATTAATTTTGAAAATTTTGTAATAAATTAATAACTTTTGAACCGGTCAACCGATTTGAAAAAAATGTAATATGTCTCAGATGTCGCTGAGGTGAACCTAAAAACTTGACATAAATTCCAAAAAAATTTAATTTTTTTTTTGATTAATTTTAATTTTGTTATAATCACCAAAAAATTTTGGTGACTTTTTGGCATAATTTTTTAAATTATATATATTTTTTGGATTTATTTTTAGCTGCGTGACATCTAAAAAAATAAAATTTTGATTTTGATTTTTTTTTGTAGGTTATGTTTACCGTACAGTCACCAAAATTGTTCTGTGACTTTCTGGCATAGAAAAAAAAATGAAAATAATATCTTGCTCACTTCCAATTCAAATTTTTTTGAGACTTTCTAACATAGTTTTTTAAATTATATATTTTTTCAGATTGTTTTCCAGCTACGTGACACCTAAAAAACAAAATGTTGATTTTGTTTTTTTTTTAGATTATGGGATAAGTGGAAAAAAAATTGAATATACTTTTCAGTCTATAGAAAGGGGGACCAAAAAATTTTTTTTAAACCTCATTATTTCTCATATTTTCATTTTAATATAAAAATTCTATAGACGGACGGACGGACAGAGCGAAACTATAAGGGTTCTTACTTTTCTACGGAATCCTAATAAGATTCTTCACCTCTGATTTACACTAAAAAACTTTTTGGCCAAATACACACTTTTAATTTTAATAGAGACAAAAAAAGTGATAAATAGTGATGCATAGAATTTAGAAAAATAGGCCATATGCGTCCCGAGAAAATTGCATAATTGTGCATTTTTGATACATTTCGAGTGTATCGCTACACTGTTTTTGAAATATCACCGGTTCTATAGGTGGTAGGAAAATAAAAAAAATATTAAAATACTTATAAGTTAATAGACTATAGAATTGCATAGGTAGCGTTACTTTTCAAACGCATCATAACCTCAAAAATAAAAAAAAGTCGAAAAACTTTTTTTATCACTAATAATGTAATACTTAACGTAAAAATGAGGGGATTTTTACGAAAATAAGAAGACATGTATTTTTATGTTATAAATAGGTACATGATAAAATTTTCAAAAATAAAATTTTATTTTTACACCCACAATTGACCATTTTTGAAAAAATAGAAAAGCTCGCCATTTAATGAGAAAACGTCATAAGGTAATTTTTTTTTTTAATTGTAGACTTTTTTATGTACTTTCTTGTGAACATATGCCAAAATCTGTTAAATAAATTAAAATATCGTAAATGATGTATAAACTAATGCTCGATCAGGGCCACGTGCGCGAAATATACATATATTTATACTACATTTTAATAGTCTTATTATAGATGTTTTATTATATTTATTTCTTATATTGCATATTTTTTATGTAATGGCAAATGACTTTTTTTATTATGTGAGTGTGATTCAACAGGAATTGCATTTTTTTTTATTCGCAGAAGTGGCCAAATATAACATTTTTTAATTACAAAAAAAGATATTTTAACATTTAACAGATTTTGGCATATGTTCACAAGAAAGTACATAGAAAAGTCTACAATTAAAATAAATAAAATTTACCTTATGACGTTTTCTCATTAAATGGCGAGCTTTTCTATTTTTTTTTCAAAAATTGTCGATTGTGGGTATAAAAAAAAATTATTTTTGAAAATTTTATCACGTATTTGTAACATAAAAATACATATTTCCTTTTTTTTCGTAAAAATACTTTTATTTTTACGTTCATTATTGAATTATTAGTAATAAAAAAAGTTTTTCGACAATTTTTTTATTTTTGAGGTTATGATGCATTTGAAAAGTAACGCTACCTACGCAGTTCTATAGTATATTAATTTATAAGTATTTTAATATGTTTTTTATTTTCCTACGACCTATAGATTCGGAGATATTTAAAAAACACTGTAGCGATACACTCGAAATGTATCAAAAATGCACAATTATGTAATTTTCTCGGTACGTACATGGCCGATTTTCCAAAAATTTTATTTTCATCTCATCTTCGAGCATATAAAGAGAAAATCCAAAAATATCCAACTTCCCGAATGCATTACTTCAAAATGCTAATTTCCCTTTACTATGTATGTATAATATTAACAAACAAGTTTGTTTTTATAATATTAAATATACTATGTATATAGGGAAACACATGATAAAACTTATTAATTAATTACTCTAACTAGAACTTCAAAGAATGTAAATAATTTAGTTTTCAAATATACCTATCTATCCTATCTGAGTTTTTTAGAGAAAACTTTAATGTCGTAATGAAGACATATCTTGAATGGTTATGCAGAGAATTTTACCAATTACCATTTTCTCTACACTTTGCACTCATTAATTATTTACCTGTCTTAAATTTCGCAGCAAAATACTTTTGTTGTTGAAATTGAAGTGTATAATCAGTTCCCTATTATAAATTCTTGAAAAGCTATGTAAGTATAAGTACATACCTTAGGTATGTAATTTACCATCTTAGCAAATAAAGGCAAAGTTTATATGTATATTCAACTTATTTAAGAATTAATTTTAAAGTTTAAAATAGTTTCTGAGCCACCAGCACCGCACGGAGGCGCGGTGTTTCCATGTGCTAAATTCTGCAATAAGTAATCATTTCCATAGTGCGAAATGATTATTATCACGATAATTATCTTGAATAAATAAATCTAAAATAATATATTTTGCTTCCTCGCAATATCGAAGATACGAGAAGCTATGTGATCGTTTCAGATTGAGACAAAAAAAAAGTTCTCCAATTTCAAAATTTTAAATTTATTTATCCGTTTCACGTCAAGACAAACACTTTTCGTTCCGTGTCTGTCTGTCTGTCCGTGTGTCCGTCCGTCCGTCCGTCCGTCCGTCTGTCCCCTGAATCCTTGTCACACGCATAACTCATGAACCACTGAACCGATATTATTGAAACTTGGTCGGATGGTTGGGTTTGGTTTGAGGACGGTCCCATTTCAAAATCATCAAAATCGTGTGTAAGGGGGAGGGGTGACACCCCAAAATATTTATTATTTCAAGATATATCAAGAACGACACATGTTACGAGAAAATTGTATAGAATATTTTTTGTAGAGAATTAAATTTCCTATAATATGGGTCTACTATGTTTGTTGTAAAATATTCCCTTACAAAGATTTATCTAAATTAATTTTAAAAATTCGTGTTTTGTTTTTCTAAATTGATATTTGATTGGATATATTAAGTGTCATTTTGACGTTTTAAATGTCACTTTGGCGTTTTAAATGTCACTTTGACGTTTTAAATGTCATTTTGACATTTGCATAAATTTAGATTTAGATTGAAATTGTCAAAAAATTAAAATTATATGAAAAAATATTTAGGTGCGTTTTAAGAAAAAATTCGAACTAAGATTTTTTAGTAAAATTTGTATAAAAATTAAATGGTTAACCAATGCCAGGCAATTTATCTGAACACAATCGGTTTTAGTGAATTTAGCACGAGGAAGCACTGTGCATTTACTTGGCAGATGTTTTTTTACTTAAGGCAGTTCGCGTGTAAAACATCATTTCGGTAATTTTTTTTTAAATCACGGGATAAAAAGAACAATGATATCTATTCGAAGAAGAAAAATGTTTTAGGACCTTTTGATTTTTTTAACCCTTCAGTCGCGATACATTTGCTTTTCAATGTGGTTATCAGAAAAAAAATCTGAGAAAATTTCTGAATGTAATTTTTAATAGTAGGTACCTACTTTCAATGAAAATTACAACGAACATTATAGCAAAAATAGTTTATGAAACATTTTGGAATAACTCTTTTTTATAAATCGTAGTGAAAATGACTATGGAACCTGCTTAACACGCACTTGGCTGTTTTATTTATTAGATAATAACTAAAATGAAACCAAAAGAATTCACACAATGAATAAAATGATTACTGAACTATCATACTCAAAATTGTGTAAAAGATAAGTTACTTGGCTGTATTATTAACAAAAAGAACGCCAACAGAGGAAGAAGAAGAAGAAAAAGATAATTTTCCGCTGTGTGTCAAACACAGATGATCAGGGAAATCTCGTCATATAAATTACTAAATATATTATATCTATGTATTATCATTTTGTACCCTGAAAAAAACCTAATTTTTTTATTGCTGTTGACAATAACATAAATATTTTACTTAACCCCTATATAGAACATAGACTAAATTTGAAACTGTTAAGTCTTAGATAATAAACATTTCTGAAAGTATAAAGTTGCGGCATTATGTGCAACGCCCGCGCGCCGTTCCGTCAAACTAAACAAGCTTTGGCGAGTATTTACGTCTATTTAAATTAAGATTAGGTGCACTTAAATTATTAGACTAGCTCTCAACATGGCAGATATGTAATTTAAAGTGAATTAAAGTATATATCATTCGGATATTTACTCTCACATATTTGTTGAATTTAATATTGAAACTTTTTATATAAGTTTTAATGAGAATTTTCTCAGGTTATTTGAACCCTTTTTGCAAATTGGATCTATTTTTGATGTTCTGAAATTGCATATTAAGGGTAAAGTCATATGCTGAAATTACATAAAAGAGTTAGTTAGAGTCTGTCCATTTTATTTTAAACTAAACAAAATTAATTTAATAAAAAATTATAAGAAAAATGTGTTTACATTTTTCCAATAAAATCAAATATAGGCCATATTTCTAACATAGCAGAGTCATATAACCGAATTTATATTAAATTAAATAATCTCTCCAGCGATTTATTGGATTTGAAATGTTCTATGAATCAAGATAAGTACATATCTGAGTTTGTGGACAAATCCGTCTTCCGCGCGATATTTTTTTCAGTATTTTACGGTACGACTAATACTCGTCTCGCATTAATACATTTTTAAAATGTATAATGGTCGGCATATTATTTTCTAAGAACCATTGGACATTTTTCTGGTTGATGTCCTTGAGTCATTCTATAAAGAGAACTCTTGAAAACACTCAGTTCAAATTTGAGCCCTTTACGAAGTATCATCTCTGAGTTATTGTGGGCCCCAATTCAAATGTAAAGTTTTTAGAAACCCCGGTTTCAAATTCGGTGATAACATGATTTAAAGATGCTTATATTTATAATAGAGCTATTAAAGCTTAATTAAAGAACATATTATTATACAAACGGTGATAAAATAGGCCGAAAATGTTAATAAAAGACGTCGATAATATTAATTTATTCAAAATGTTTTTTTTTATTGTAACCAAAAACGATTAGTATGAACTTTTTTTTCTAAAATCGTTTATTTTGCAGTGAATTTTTGACGTCTCCAGTTTTTACGAAGGATAAAAAATAAAATAAAATTCTTTCCAAACAACAAAAGTATCTTTTTCGTTAATTGCTTCTTTCACAAAACAAAGCAAAGAATAAAAGGGAAAAAATATTATCTTTACATTTTCGTTTATGTTCTTTAAAATTGTGCTCATCTTATTCAACCGGCTTGTATGGTCTCATTCCCTTGGATTAGTTGGGACAATGAGGATTTAATAGGACATTTTAGCAACAAGATTCTAACACGTATAAACAAGACAGTTATATCTACAAAGATTACCACCTACAAGAGAATTGTGTAAATAAATATAAATATAGCACCGATCGTTTATACGGACGAGATTTTATACAAATCATTTAAGAACGTTGAAAGTAAAATTGTTTCTTTGCTCAGAGTAAGTAAACAACCCGTTTTAGGTATGTAATTAATTGTAAACATTAATCAACAAGTTTAGTAAATATTTTAATTAATTATAAATAATAATAATTTATAACTTCACAATAAAATAAAATTCCCTTACTCTCTAAAACTGAAATAGTGAGAAATCACTAATTCATAGTAAACACTCACTAATTGAAATAGTTAAAAGTATACCACTACCAATTAGTGGCTATTCACTACTTGAATTAGTGAACAGTTACTTCATAAATTATGGCAGAATGAAATGTTTTTATTTTATTTATTTTTTTATGTTAAAAACTGGAACAAACTAAAAAACTCATACATTATTAAATAAACATGAATAAATAGAAAATCGTCACGCATGACAATAATCTCTTATTAATCATTCATAACCTAACTTCAGTGTCAGTTAATGTCAATTATCGTACGCTAATTTATGAAAGAATCAAAATTAATAAAATACGTTTATTGTAAAAACACTAAAAATTATTCTTGAATAGTATTTTCAAGCTTTAGTTAAATAAACTTACCTGATTTATTGTTAATAATTCACTCAAAGCAGTTGATTCGTATAAGTAGACAAACCGAAGAATAAATGCCGTAACGGCGCCCATTTCGATTCGAAATCCTATTCTTTTAGTGAAATTTAAAGTGATTAATTGTAAGTCAATTAATTCACACATTTTTTACCTCTACCTCCCCCTTTGTCACGCTGCATTACATTTTTCAACCCCCTACCTAATAATAAAACCTGGACCGCCCCCAAATGAATTATGTAAGTTGATCATTAAAAACCACGGCTTCAAACCGGAACTGAACCGAAATCCGGAAAATCCGTTATTTTTGTCAGAACGAGAACGGAACCGAACCGATATATTTTTTGACCCGGAGCGAAAACCAAAACGAAAAAAAAAACCGTAAATAACAACTTCCTTTACATCGCGGTTGAAAAATAAAATCTAATACTTATTAAATTGGAATAAAATTGATGTTGGTATTAACATGATGTGACATGTTTGTTCAGACCCCTTTCCCTCTTGTCACATATCATCACGCTAGGCAAGTGCCCCCTCCCCCCTTTCCCTCCTTTATGCATACGTATTATATGGACAATCTCTTATAAGGAAAATAACATTTTAGTGTTTGTTTGATCAGGTGCACTGCCGTGCTTAGGTAAAAGGCAGTAAGGTTTAAAAAATAAAAACGAAGAAACCTGAACTAGAAGTTTTTGATTTTTTTAAACTGAATTAATAATTTTTTTTAGTTTTTTAGTTTACAATTCATTAAAAAGCCTTAATTAAGTGACTTACTGTCTTTTATTTCTGGAAATTTAAAAGCAGTAAGATTTTCTACTGTTTTAATTATTATAATAGTTTTTTTGTCATAGGTAAAACGCAGTAATAAAGAATAAAAATTTAGTTTTATTTCAATATTTTATTGAGATCAAAACAAAAGTCAGTAATACAATAATCTTTGTCTAATGAATATGAAGTCACAAAATCTTAAATAGTAATTAATATTAATTGATCTTTGTTGAACAAACAAATAATTATTTATAATTATTATTTGATGAAGATAATTTGATAACTGTCTTTTAGAAATTATAAGAACTTGGAATGATTGTGAATATTGTACGTATAGTAGAGGGAATAGAGACAAAAAAAGTTATGAATAGTGATGCATTCGGGAAGTTGGATTTTTTTGGATTTTCTCTTTATATATTCGAAGATCAGTTGAAAATCAAAAATTTGGAAAAATCGGCCATGTGCGTCCCGAGAAAATTGTATAATTGTGCATTTTTGATACATTTCGAGTGTATCGCTACACTGTTTTTGAAAGTCGTAGGAAAATAAAAAAAATAATAAAATACTTATTGGTGAATAGACTATAGAACTGTATAGGTAGCGTTACTTTTCAAACGCATCCTAACCTCAAAAATAAAAAAATTGTCGAAAAACTTTTTTATCACTAATAATTCAATAATTAACGTTAAAATAAAGGGATTTTTACGAAAAAAAGAGGAAATATGTTTTTTTATGTTACAAATACGTGATAAAATTTTCAAAAATAAAATTGGATTTTTACACCCACAATCGGCCATTTTTGAAAAGTTAAAATATCGTTTATTTTTTATTAAAAAATATTATATTTGGCCACTGCGAATAAAATCCTAAAAAAAACGCAATTCCTGTAGAATCACACTCACATAATAATAAAAGTCATTTGCAATAACATAAAAAATATGCAATATTAAAAATACCTACAAAACATCTATAATAAGACTATTAAAATGTGGTATAAACATAATGAAATAAAAAATGAAAAAGCTCGCCATTTAATGAAAAAACGTCGTAGGGTAAATTTTTTTTTTTAATTGTAGACTTTTTTATGTACTTTCTTGCGAACATATGCCAAAATATGTTAAATAAATTAAAATATCGTAAATGATGTATTTATAAACCTCGATCAAGGCCACGTGCGCGTAATATACAGTGCGTTCACGATGAAAGGAACAAATTCGTTTAAAATTCAGGTAATTATTTTGTGGAAAAACGCTCGTCGATTAGTATTTTTAGTTGTGGATTTTTTGACATAAGAAAATTGTATACATTTTTTTAAAAGCCAACAAAAACATCCTGGTATTGCAAAAAAAAAAAGAAAAAAAAGGAAAAAAAAAGTTCAATGTTTTTTCTTTTTTCCATACCAGGATGTTTTTGTTGGCTTTTAAAAAAATGTTCAAGATGTATTTTTTTCAATTTAAACATTTTATTTGACTTGTGTGTATTTCAAAATGTCAATTTTCAAACGTCATTATTCCGAAAACCACTGATTCTAGAGATATGATATTCTGTACAAAAAGTGTTCAGAATTTATCACACAATTCAAAAATAGTATAATATATAGGATGTTCCATTTAAAAAAAATCAATGATGACTGTATATGTTCTTCTTCAGACACCCTGTATACAATTTGCTTATGTCAAAAAATCCGCAATTAAAAATACTAATCGACGGGCCCGAGCGTTTTTGCACAAAATAATTACCTGAATTTTAAACGAATTTGTTCCTTTCATCGTGAACGCACTGTATATTACGCGCACGTGGCCTTGATCGAGGTTTATAAATACATAATTTACGATATTTTAATTTATTTAACAGATTTTGGCATATGTTCACAAGAAAGTACATAAAAAAGTCTTTTTTTCATTAAATGGCGAGCTTTTTCATTTTTTTTCAAAAATGGCCGATTCAAATTTTATTTATACACTCGAAATGTATCAAAAATGCACAATTATGCAATTTTCTCGGGACGCACATGACCGATTTTTCCAATTTTTTTATTTTCAACTAATCTTCAAACATATAAAGAGAAAATCCAAAAAAATCCAACTTCCCGATTGCATCACTTCAAAATGCTAATTTTCCTTTACTAGTATATTTTTCAGTAGATAAAAGCAGTATAGTTTAAAAGTTACTACTTTTTTATGTTGAAAAATGATTTTACTGCTTTTATATTCAGTAAAATTAACTAATTTGATATATTCGATACACTTTAAAAATTAATATTCTATTGAAGTAACATTCTTAATGATTAATTTTATGACTAATATGTACAAAAACCGTCTGAAAAACCTAATAGCAACAAAATTACTAAAAGGTAGTAAATAAGTTTACTGTCTTTTACCTTAGCACAGCAGTACAGCCGTTTAAACTCTCTTGAGTCTAGACGAAAACAAATAAACTTACATACATTATACATGCATTATTATATATGTTACATAGACTTATGAACACATCGCCTTGTTTTGCATACCTACCACAGTTGGATCAACAGTGATGTTAATTATAAATGCAATTTGTTGCATATAATAATACATATTATTATATCTAGTGGTATCGGAACGTCCATTTATTACGTAAATCTTTCATAGAGGAGGACGTAAAACCTTACGAATCCTTATGCGAGAGGGGAGGGCTCGAAAGAATTATTTATGTAAGTTTTCTCTTTCTAATTAATTATTTAAAATATGTTAATTGAAATTTAAGTGTTAGGAATTCCGATTTGTTCACTATTATAAAAATTAAGTAATGCTATATTTTTATTTCTTAAAACAACTTTCGGAACACTGTACTGTACATATAAATTTGTAGACTTTTTCTATTTTTTTTTTAAATCAAAAATGATGCCTGTAGGGAGCTTTAAAGCAAATCCAAAAAAATTAAAAAATTGTATACCAAGACATGTGGCATGTCAAAATGTACATCTGAGTTAGTAGAATTTGACCATATTTTTTAATTTTTTTCTAACTCAAAAATGGCGCCTGTAGGGGGCTAAAAGCAGTATTTTATTCTGCCCCCCCCCCCCTCTAACTCTGTAACTACCGGCTCAAAAAATCTGAAAAAAATTTGGTAACGAGGTTTTGGTGGGACTACCAACGACAATACTAAAGTCAACAATATAGTTTTAAATTTTGGAATTATAGGGAGGGGCGTCATAGAATTTTTTATTTTGATATCTAGACATGTGGTATGTCAAAATATAGATCTCAATTAGTAGATCTTGACACTTTTTTATATTTTAACTTTAACTTAAAAATGCAGCTGTAAGTGGTTCCAAACATTTCACGTAGTACGTATTTCGGAACCCTTATGGCATACACTCGTGTATTTCTTGCCCGAATTATTTATTATTAAACTACTTATAAGACTTTAGAGATTTTCTTCAGCTGTAGTTTTTGATTTCTTCTAATGTTGTAAGCACTTAAAATCTTAAATCAATATTATTGTTATTTCACTTATTTATTGAAAATAGCATCAATTTATGTTTTATGCATGAATAATATTCTTATGTTTATTTAAAGAATTATATTAGCTAATTAGCTATCGAGAACTAAGTATTTTACTAATTTGGCTTTTAATTTCATAAAAAAAGAAATAACCGCGACAGTACATTTTATTACTAGTATTTTTTAAGAAACCCCGGCACCGATGTATTTTTAATATTTTTCATTAGTTTTACTTATTTTCTTTATAAAAGAAATTAAATACTCTAATTGAACGTATATAATCAGTGATTTAATTGTTTACTAAACATCGATTAAGTTAGGTTAGATGACAACTGATCCGATTGTGTTCGTTTCGATTTTTACCACTGAACGCGTCGCTGTAATACAATACAATTTTCTTAGATCAGTTTGGGCCGGGCCAGCCCGATCCGGTCCGAATTACCCGGTCCGAAATTCGGATCGGATCGGACCGGGCTTAATTTTTGTTTGTAATGTTCGAACCGGATCGGATCGGACCTTAGTATAAACCAGACCGGGTCAAATCGGACTTTAATATAAATCGGATCGGATCGGACCGGTCCGAAGAAAAAAAATTTCGAACCGGATCGTGCTACTTTTTTAAGTTCCGATCTGATCTCTAGTATTTAAGCACACATTATTTTATACACTTTCAACAATTTCAACACTTTCAATTATATATAGTTTTTAAGTAATAAAAATTAATGAAATTAAATAAAACAGCTCGATTTATAATATAACATATATGTTATTGCTCAATTAGTACAGATCATACAAATCTAATGCTCATTTAGTCATTTAAGAAACAAGTATTTTTTTCTATAAGTAATTTTTTTCTTTAATGAATAAAATATAGTATTTTAATACTATTTTATTTTAACTATTGCCAAAGCACACAAAAAAATATCCTCAATAATATTTACAAACGTTAATACAGTTTATTTAGGGCTTGGGTATTTTGTTTAATACTTTTCTTTTAGTTTCACATTTGTACGCTAGATGTCTACGCCAAAAAAGTATAACATATCGTGTGTACAAAAGTACACACCCATTTTTTTATCTAATCAAATTTCGGTATATAAAGTAGCATATGTCCTTTCTCAGGATGCAAGCTATCTCCATGCCAAATTTCATCAATATCGGTTCAGCGGCTTAGCCATAAAAGGTAACAAACAGTATAACAGACAGACAGAGACACTTTCGTATTTATAATATTAGTATGGATAATTCACATTTAAATTGTTCTTGTTTTTTTCTACCTGCACTGACCGCATTAATAATAATTTTTAGTGTTTTCCGTTTATAAATATGTAACCACATTTACATGCTGTCTGAAACGGAAATTTCAACAGCAAACACCGCAATTTTAATTTTATAGAGGGCGTGGAAATTAGATGTTAATAAATTCATGTTATAAATGGTTCGAACCATGTTTTCCATGGAACATCGGAAAATTGTTTTTGACGCTAGTTTACATTTAAATTTTACATCATAGAAGTTATCAGTGGCGTCATTGTAGATTCAAATTAATTACGTATAATAATTCGGGCAAGACATACACGAGTGTATGCCATAAGGGTTCCGAAGTACGTACTACGTTGAATGTTTGGAACCACTTACAGGTGCATTTTTAAGTTACATAAAAATATAAAAAAGTGTCAAGATCTACTAATTGAGATCTATATTTTGACACCCCACTTGCCTAGATATCAAAATAAAAAATTTTATGACGGCCCTCCCTATAATTCCAAAATTTAAAATTATATTGTTGACTTTAGTATTTGTCGTTGGTAGTCCCACCAAAACCTCGTTAAATAAATATATATAATAAAATATAATAAATAAAATACTACTTTTAGCCCCCTACAGGCGCCATTTTTAAGTTAGAAAAAAAAATAAAAAATATGGTCAAATTCTATTAATTGAGATGTAATTTTTTTGTAAAATTGAAAAAGGGTCAAATTCCGCTTGTTTGATTATACCTACATTTTAATGTGCCACATACCTTGGTATAAAAAAATATTTTTTTTACCTAGATTTAGCTCCTTATTGCCCCCCCTAAAAAATTATTTATTCAATAAATTTGTATATATTTTACTAGAGGGTGTCATTTTACATGTTCGGTAAAAATTTCTAGCTTATATAGTTTACGAGCTATTTAGCTATGAGTGAAAAGGACGGACGGACGGCAAAGTGAGATGAATAGGGTTTTTTCGAAACCCTAATAAAAAAGTGGGTGTGTGTACCTACATATATACGCGCGTTATAAAATGCACTTCTTTGGCGTAGTGACATCTAGCGTGCAAATGCAAAAATAAAAACCTATATTACCGACTATCATAACAGAAATTTGTATTATCTATCTAACCTAACTTCTTGGTGTTGTTTTCCTTACATGGTGCGCACGCATCGTTGCATGCAACGCATTTCGTTGTCGTTACATTACTGAAATTTCAACCTGAACGCGCCTAAAGAAGTATTACTTCAATAAAACAATAAAAACAATTTGTTTAGTTAAGATTTAAAATTTATTTCTTTGATAACAAAATCAGTGTATTTTCTATTCACAAAAATTTCTCAATCATTTTTGTTTACTTTCCAAACGTAAAAGTATATATTTTTTAAGGAGAAACGATTTTAATTCAATTTTTCTCTTTAAATATTTTTAAATAGCTTATATCCTATAAAAACACTTAAATCACGTTTACTTTAAAATAAAACATAAAGTACGTCCGTATACTCGTATCTGCACAAATTGACATTTATAATATAAGATGAGGAGGGTAGAGAATTATTCATAATTGGGTCCCTTGATACAATATCTAAAATATTATATAATAAAATAATATACATATATGTATATGTATGCGTGTAACTTTAATCACATATTAGACCAGTCAAATTAGATCAAATTTTGTCCTGAAATAGAAAAATATTCAGAATAAATTAAAATCGATAGTTATGTAGGTGGTCCTCTACTACAGAAAAAAGTGCTCCGGTTATAACTGTTGTGATGGCTTAAATGGGCATTATTGTAAACATTTTTTTTTTCCTTTTTTTAATATTTTTAAAAATACTCGAGTTAAATGAAAATATACAAAATGTATGTATGCGGGCACTTACACTATGATGTGTAAACATGTTCTGGATTTGTTTCGCACCTTAAAATGATCCTTTAAATCTAAAATTCGATTTTATGAAGTTTATGCCGTTACTAACAAGTAACACTACTCAAGTGCCATTCGCCGATATTCTCGAAACTTTGCACACACGTAGTACATCGAAAAACATTAAACAAGTATTTTTTTTATTTTAGATAACAATGCGTTTTAAGGTTAGAAAACGCATTCGAAAGTCTAACACCATTTTGCACAATGCTAACTTAGCGCTACTCATGAGTGCACTCTCTTACAACTTTTACGACATTTCTCTATCATAATTTTATTGTCTGCGTGTTTTTGAAATCGGTAGTGAAAAATTCAATATGACGCATCCAAATGGCGGAAACTGTGCAAATATCGATGGGCAAATTTTTTAACACCCAATAAGCAAATCACGAAATTTTATTATTATTTATTTATTATTAGGTCTTTTTAATGTTTCCAATTATACAATCTGACATATAGTGGTCGGGTATAGTACCACTATGTAACCTTCACTTTCCCATAGCCTTCAGTTTCCGTCATTTGGATGCGTCATATTGAATTTTTATCCGACACCTCTAGGTTGATATAACTGTTGCCAAAATCATAATCATGCCTTTAATAAACTTCGCAAGTGGTGTTAAATAATGTTTTTGAAACTTCTGCGATTTTGTCCACCAATTTGTATTTTCCATTCTGAATCGATTAGTGGTCTCAAAAACACGTAGACAATGAAATTATGATAGATAAATGTCGTAAAAGCTATAAGAGAATGACACTCATGAGCAGCGTTAAGTTAGCATTGTGCTAAATGGTGTTAGACTTTCGAATGCGTTTTCTAACCTTAAAACGCCTTGCTAGCCAAAATAAAAAACACGTGTTTAATGTGTTGTGTGTAAAGTTCAAGAATATCGGCGAATGGCACTTGAGTAGTGTTACTTGTCAGTAACGGCATAAACTACATAAAATCGAATTTTAGATTTAAAGGATCATTTTAAGGTGCGAAACAAATCCAGAACATGTTTACACATCATAGTGCGAGTGCCTGCATACATAGGTACATTTTTTATATTTTCATTTAACTCGAGTATTTTTAAAAATATAAAAAAAGGAATACGTTGCCCGTATTTTATATGAAAAATGGGACGTAGTAGTATTCCCATACACCCCCCTGTTTTCGAGATATTTGCTTGTCTCATTTTAAATGCTGCATACTGTATACTATACATATGTACATACCTACATACATTCTACATATGTACATATTTTAAACGTACCGCAGTAATTTACGTAACTACAGCTGCCTTAAAAAGTCACGAGGAAAATGAAACATAAACCCAAAGTTTTTACCTTATTTTAGGTTATATACAGAATGAGTCATATCAGGTGGAACAAACTTGAACAGTTGATCGAGGAAAATATTTACGCAAAAAAGTTCATATGAACATGTATCCGGAAATTCTTCGTGTGGGAGCTACAGATTCTCAAATATTTTGCCAATTATATTAGTTTTTATTTTATATTTTGATATTATATAATATATTTTAATATCTTGTAATACAGTTATGAAATTTTATAACCGGTTTAGTATTAATACGTGTTATTAACAAAATAAGCAACGAATTTTAATAAATATAAAAATTTTAAACATCAACCATTCTTTTTTCCAAAGCTTACTTGACTTGAATTTAACAATTATGGCTGACGCCTCGACTAACAAAACAAACATATTTTAGTTTTTCATGGCAACTGTGATTTTTATTCAATAATGAATAAAATGCGTTGTATCTTTGTTATGAGTTGTTTTATTATCGAAGATACGAGAAGCTATGCGATCGTTTTTTTAGGAGAAAAAAAATGTTCTCCGATTTGAGAATCTTCACTCAATCTTTTCGTTTCAGGTCAGAACAAACACATTTTGTAATCGCTTTAATGTTAATATGTGTTTAATACTAAAACCATTATAAAATTTCATAACTGTGTCACAATGAGTTCTCAAGATATTAAATAAAAACTAATTTTAGCTCCTTCGCGAAGAGTTTCCGGACACATGTTCATATGAACTTTTTTGCATGAAATATTTTTTTCGATCAACTGTTTAAGTTTGTTCCACCTGATATGACTCACCCTGTACAAATTAATATAATATATCCAGAAGTCGACGGTCTCCCCGTTTTTGCTCACTCGACCCAAACTATACAAAAACAGGTACATAGTAAGTACACATATCACATGTACATTACAGCTATTGTATTCTATTAATAAAACATTTTGCCGAGTTTCCTTTTGATGTCGGTCACACCTTCACCCTGTGATTTATCGGCCACTAATATGTTAAAGTGCAATGAGGTTTTAATGCAATCGTGCACGTTCAGTTTATTTTATATTTCTATTTGTTGGTCTCAAAGCGTTACTACTAGTATGGGAGAACAGTTTATGTTCACTAAATTAATGTGCGATCGTGCATTGTAATATTTGTACTAGGTACGTATTACCATTGCATGCAATCGAGTATTAAAATGTACTTACAGAACTTAAATGATAAATCAAACATAGGAACTGGAATGTATATTTACGTTATTATCAATTATATCAAAAAAGTGTTCAATGGGAAATTCATGTGCACTTTTTAGCAGGGTTGGCTCCCCACTGGGTAACCCAAAAAACCCACCCGGGTTTTTTTGGGCAAACAACATTAAAAAAACCCGGTGGGTTTTTTTCTTTTTTAGGTATATTTAAAGGAAATATAATATTTTATAAGGAAATTAAAGAAATACAATCATTTCAGACCATTTATTAACTAATATAATTGAAACATTGATTCAAAATTCTGATTTTTAAAATAATAATTCAATTTTTTTAAAATATTCTCTATATAATACATAGTTAATTATTATATCAAAGATAAACTGGCACTACCAATCTTTCTGGTTCTGTTCTTATATATCTATATATTTTAAGTAAGTCTAAGGCTTTATCAAAACCAAGTCTATTCCGCATTTTGGTCCAAATCAAACCATATGTGGAAAATATTCTTTCAATTGACGCTGAGCTTGCCGGACAGTTATGAAAAGATATGAAAAAATCACAAAAATTGATGGGTAATTTGGAAGTTTTCTCATTTTTGGCTTTCATTATTTTCCACCATTTAGCAGCTGTGAATTTATCTACCACATCGCTGTTAAACATAGCTTCGGGGAAGTAATCCGTGTCTTGAATTTTAAAAGCTAAACAGTAGGCCAAGAAATTTGGGTGTTTTTTCACCAACAATTCTTCTGCAACACTTTCTTCATCATTACTAAGGGATTTCCCCAAATACTGTGGATGCATCATGTTTGCTAAGTAATGTGCAGGGGTAAGTGCACTCTGCATTCGTTTCTTGATAAAAGGTTTAATTTTTGCAGTTGCTAAAATTTCACTTTGTCAGTCTATTATACTTCAGTAGTTTTATTAAAACACAGTATTTTACAAAATAAGCTATCGATAGTTGATACAAGCACGAGACGCGAAGATTAAAGACTGTTATGAATGCAAGAACACAACACGTGTAGCAAATATGTAATTTTAAATTATAATAATTATAACAAGTAGAAAGTGCCTATCCATATAAATTAAACACACATACATACATATCAGAGCTATTTAAATAAAAACATAGAATATGTAAAAAAAATTTATTAAATTTTGCACAACAATTAGCAAACAAATTTTAAAAGTATGGTAACTTATAAGTATGGTAAATAATATACATACAAATAAAGGACCCCGCAGTTTTTGATAGGGAAATCTCTTTGAAACCAACTGGAAAATATTCTCTAAATCATCCCGATTAAAAGTCTCAATGGTCGCAACCGCCTAAGTTCCCGAGGTCTCGCGCAAAAAGCTGTTTTGTACCTAATACTGCAATATATATAGTACAGGATTTCCCAAGTTCAATATTTAATTTATTATAACAAATGGAAGAAAACTTTAAATACAAAAATTGTCAGGCTAGACAAGCAGCATATTTTTAAAATAGTTATATTTATATAAGGTGTCCCATAAGTGTGTTACAAATCAAAGTTATTTTTTTATGACAACTAATTTTCTATTGTTTTTATTTTACAATTTAATATTTTTAATACTATCACTAGTAGCTGGCGCTGACGGCACTACACATACATTAACATGTTTTATAAAAACTTTATTATAATCCATAAAACAATTTGCTAGAACTTGCAAACTTTAACAACATAAAAATCTAGAAATTAAATAAACAAAACGATAAATTAATTTCTTTGTTCAAAATGTCCTGTACTATATCGATTTTTTTATTGCATTATTAGGTACAAAACAGCTCTTTGCGCGAGATCTCGGGAACTTAGGCGGTTGCGACCATTGAGACTTTTAATCGGGATGGTTTAGAGAATATTTTCCAGTTGGTTTCAAAGACTGCGGGGTCCTTTAAACAATTAAAATTCAAATAAAAAATTTTGCGTTCGTAAAATCTAAACACATTATTTAACTCAAAATAATATAAATAAAATAAAAATAATATTAAAATTGCTAACGTAACTCTGCCTGCCATTCATAATTCTAAGTGGTACAAAATATTTATTTTTATTGAATATTACTATATAACAAAAATGTAAATAATATATTATACCTTATGTATATGTTACTAAATAAAACCCAATAAAACCCAAAAAAAACCGGTAATAAAACCCAATAAGACCCGGTGGGCTGGGCTTTTTTTAAAAAAACCGGGTTTTTACCATAACGTAATGAAATATTTTTTAAATGGCAAAATAAGTTAGGCGCGTTGAGGGTAACATTTTAGTATATGTACAACGAAATGCACGCGCACCATGCAATAAAGAAAATTTAACAGGGTGAAAAACTAGACGGGTAAGCATGCAAAATCGGCCTTTGCATAGATTTGGTTGATTTTTTTTGGAGTCATATTCTATGTAACTTTTACCTAACCAAATATTAGCCTCCAAAAATGTATAGTTTACGAAAAAATTTAAACATTTTTTTTGATAATTCGTCAATCGAATTTGATGGCTATTGTAATATATTATAGAGGTACCTACTTATGACTTACCAGAGGTAATATTATTATAATCCTCTGTACATAGTTAACTAGAAAAAAATTAATAAAATTTAAAAAATAAAAAAGCACTATGTTGTACTCGGAGGGCAATCACCATTTTTTCATAAAATATAGCTTGTATAACATATCAAAATCCCAAACTGATTAAAAGAGTATAACATACTCATATAAATTTGCATGCGGTTGTATGGTGCAAGGGCTGGTGCTAGCTTGTAAAGGGATATTAGGAATTTGATGGGGCCCATAACCTGTCAAAGATAAAATATAGTGGCCGTAACCGGAAAAGCATAGGAACTGTGCCATTGAATCAATTTAACTAATTTTTTTCGTAGGCTGCTTTTTATGTAAAATGAAATCGCCCCAAATCACTTTCGAAAATTATAATCGTCTTTAGTAGTAACAAATCACATTGTCGCTGTGAACTATATAATAAAACTTCTTGCATTAAAAACTATAGGCAAGATTTATTTTTTTTCAAAATAAAAATGTTCTCAACAAACATGAACATTCTGAAACACAGATATTTAGAGCGATTTAATTTTACCGAAAAAAAAATTTTTTTTTAAACTATTATATAAATTTTTGGAAGCTAATATTGGTCAGATTGGAAGTTACATAAAATGTGAATTATTCCATTAATTTTCGATCTCTTATCAGTTAGCTAGAATTTTTTTTTTAATATACTTAGAAACACTCATTATCAGTACAGCATATAAGAAAGTCCCATAGTACCTACTACCTACCTATTGCAGCTTTTTTAAATTATTTTTCACTAACTGTAAATTTATTTAAATAATACTGTTTCAAGTTTCGATACGCAAATAAATCAACTGGTTATTAATTTTACCTAACCCTGTATAATATTAAAATGAGTTTCTCGCAAACAAAATCAAATTAAAATATTTTTGTAAAATCAGTGTAGAAACTAAATTCCTTAAATGACAACATAACACAACTGTCAATCGTACTAGAAACATCTCGTGGAAATATTTAATATATTATGTATTGATCTTCCGCTTCACTCCTCCCGAAAACATAAACAACATTAAGGAAGTTTGCTACTGAAACAAAAATATTTAAATCGATCTCAAAATACAGGACATTCACATTTCTACTGTTTACAAAATTTTCCTCTGTCACGTTTTTAAGTAATAAAAATTGGGTTCCTATATACATGCTCTTATAACGAAACAACACTATTATTTTTTAAACTTTATCATACAATAGTAAAATTGTTTCAAAGAATTTTATCATAAAATAGTAAAATTGTTTTAAAGAATTTCTATGCAAAAATTCTAAAAAAAATCCAGAATGTAGCTTTTAATTAGTACTTTCAATAAAAAAATTATAACGAATACTGTAGAAATTTTGGGCAATTAATAATTCATTTGGGCAGTATTAAACTTTTTGTGCGGTAATTAAATCAATTGTGGTAGTAAAATGTATATAGCAAGTAATATACAAGATTTTGTTAAGTTATTTAATCTTACAGCGGCAGTTAAAAACCTACTCGAGCAGTAGATTTAATAAATGGCCTGTGCAATAATTATTTGAGCGGTAAAATAATTGAATTGGGCAGTTAAATTAATAGTTCGGCAGTTGGATAAATAGTTCGGTAAAAGTTAAGTTGACTTTTGGTTGAAAAAAGCGGCACGCGTTTGTTAAAATGGACGAACTTACGTGATAGTGACGCGCGGGCACATCAGTGTAATCAGTGGGGGGCAAGGGTACTTGATCACTCGCTGCACTGGTGTAACAAGGATATTTTTTGGTGGAAGGGGGCATTTTTTTTATTGGAGCCATTCACATACATATAATATATATTTTACAAATATAAAAACAGGTACCCTTGCCCCTCTCCTTGTGTTGTAATAAACAAGAGACCAAATGGTTACACAATATAATATATATGTAATATATATATATTATATGTTAATGGCCCCCATAAAAAAATCCCGACCTTTTAATTAAAATTATTTATTATATTTTAAAATTTCAAAATTTAAGTTAATATAAATAAATAATTTTAAATGAAATTAACCCCCCCCCCCCCCCACAAAAAAACTAACAAAAAAAAAACACCCCCCATTCCCCTAAAAAGTCCGTCCCGAATTGCCTTCTCAGAAAAAATGGTTACCGCTTACTGCTCACGTGTTACTGCCCAATCATTTATTTTACTTCCCAATGTATTTATTCAACCACCCATTTCATAATATATTACCGCTCGTTTCCATTTTTTTACTGCTCACATTTTGTCACCCAATATATTATTGAACTTAACATTATTATTTTAATACTGACCGAAATTGTAATACATATATTACCACCCGTTTAAATCATAGCCATTCATTTTTATATATAGAGATAATTTCCTCTGTTAATCTTAATATTTTTGAAAACGCAAACCTTTTTGTACTGATGCCACGATTACAATACTGACTAATATAATGTATTTCAAAAATGTTTTCAATTTATTTATTTATTAAAATCATATAATGGAAAATATATTTTAATTGACCATTTTTTCAATAAGAAAGTTTGTGAACGGTTGGTACTTTAACACAGACAATCCCCTCTTATCGTTTGCACCTCAAAGACTAACCAGTAACCTTAATGCTTTTACTGCAATTATACTCGTAAATTATTGTTAATTACTTGCAAAGTACGTGCTTACCTTAGGAGTTATATTCGAAAATTAATTTATTACAGATGCACATGAGTAATTTTAATATGTTCTTAGTTTTATATTTTAAAGCAAGTTTTACACATAAATTGCAACATTTGTATGATCTAATTTATTTAAAAGATTAATTAACATTAAATGTGAATCTAATATTGTAACTGAACTTTTAAAAATCTGACAAGGGAACTATGTAGGTTGGAAAGGTTTTGTAGATAATAACAAGACATATTTATTTAAAAAAAGGTCATACCTTGCTCCAGGCATTAACAAATTATAAGTATGTATTTTTAACTGAAACCAAAAAAAATGTTAAAATATTAAAGTTGTTTTAAAAATATATTTTACAGCCGAGATTATATTAACACACAACATGCAAATAAAAATTATTTATCAAGTTTTTTTTTATTCTATGCAAAACAATAATAATAATAATAATATCTGTACTCCACACTTCACTTCTGAAGATGGCCACGAGATATTGGTCGAAACGTCAAGTGACAATAAAGTGCAACGCGGTATACAACCCAACAATCAAATGTTTATACAATAATATTGAATTTTTTTCATTTTCGCCTTGATTTTTGATATACTTCGCATGAAATTTTATGCAAAGGAGGACACCGTATTTTTTATTCAATTTATGTAAACGAAGAATGATTTCATAAAAAAACTTATTTACAATCCCAGTTTTGCATTGTTTTTAACAAAAATTCAAAATTATAAATATACTAGCTGATACCCGCGGCTTCGCCCGCATGGATTTCGAAACTAATTACAACCCTTCATACATGACAGGGAATGAAATATTTAATTATTTTTTTTGCTTTTTATTCATTACACAAAATCGTAAATATCTCGGCTCCTATGCGAGACAGGGGGTTGTTTTCCCCCTAACCCCCCAACCGCCGTAGTATTTTTTTCCGCTGGATCGAATGAAATTAATTATCCGTCCGTCCGTCTGTCTGTCACAGGCAATTTTCCCTGAAACTACTCGACGTAAAAATTTGAAATTTAACACAAAGATAAATTTGTTTAAATTTTTTTAATGAAATCGACAAGGTTTAAAAGCATTAAAACAGCCTCATCATTGTTTTTTTTATTTATTTACTGGTGTAGTTTTAATTGTTTATAAAAATATAAATAATTACAATTTGAAAAGCCTTCACATTTTTATTGAAAAACTTTAAGTTTTTTCGAAAATAGCCACATACATATATGAAAATTGTTCAACAAAATTTGTATAAGAGGCCCTTTATTTGGATGTTATGTATTTAGCGGTACAAAATTTGAAAAAAAATCGGTCGGCAATGAGAAAAAGGCGTAAAATAGATTGTACTTTATATTATCAGAATATATAATTAGATATAATTTTGCCCACCAGATGTGAAAAAAGGGTCTCGGATAAAAAAAGTTTAAGAAAATAAAAAATACATCGATGTACATAGGTATCTACTTATAAATGTGAAACATGTATAAAATTTTAATAATTTCAACTTTATTATTATTATTATTATTATTATTATTATTATTATCACCCGTCCTTGTGATCAGGGTGTTGTTAAAATTTGTCTTGGGGTTTAATGTTTGATAATATTTAACTGAAGGTCCTGTATTAGCGAGAGATCGGTTATGTGATTTTTATTAGAAGGACGTGATAAGAATTTCAGTTACTGACGTTATTACTTTCTTAGAATATAATGTTTGTTTTTAGCTGTTTATTTATTTTGCACACGGTACCATGCAGTACTTATTATTTATCTTATTATATTGAAAAAAAAATATAATTTCATATTGTCATAATATATTTTTTCTTTTAGGTAGTTCTTGCAGAAGTTTGTAAAAGAAAAATAATTTTTCTGACATCGAGTAAAAAATTAATGGGTAAAATAACAAGGAACCTGATACTATAGCAAAATATTTTGTATGATACATAGTAATAAAATAATATATATGTGTTCTTTTTATGATTTAATAATATCTCCACACAAAAATATTTTCCGAGTATAGAGGAAGAGGCAGGACCGTAACTACAGGTTCGGGGGAACCGGGGCATGAAGTGACCGAGGGCCCTCTAGAATATGAAAAATTGAAGACTTTTTTATCCTTACTTGGAAATGTAACATATCTGTAATTTAGATTTTAATGACATTTTTTTTTATTTCTTATTATGGTGATTAAATCAAAATTTGTAATAAGTGTATTATTTTCAAGAACTGAATAAAAATAAAAGTTTTATGCTGCCACGGCTGCTGTAGTTACGGCCCTGGGAAGGGGTAAGATGACATGGAGTAAAACGGTACAAACTTTTTATTTTCATGTGTATCACTGCAGCTATCTTGATATACATTATACATTAAATATTATTACAATAATTATTGTTATTTGTATGTGTCGTCGATGGTAAAACTCGAAACTAACACAATCGGTTCAGTTGTCATCTAGCCTAACTTAATCAATGTTTTGTAAATAATTAAATCAATGATGAACAGGATTCTTTCTTTCGCGGAAGCAACGGACCTGTTCAAAGAGTGAAGTCTTGGTAACCTCAAGGGGGCACAAGCGGCCTAAGTGCAGGAGCCTCGCTCCACTCCCCCTTTATCTATCTATCTAATCAATAATTATACGCATTTAATTTCTTTTATAAATAAAATAAGTATAATTCTTCAAAACAATTTCCCATTTTAATTAAACGCGTTTTTCAAACTAACAACTGACAGATGATTTGATAGGAATAGTTCCTTTTTTCAAACACCGTGGCGTACGATCTTAGACACATACCAATATTATTGACGTGTAAACTAAAGAACTACGTCTTCTCAGGCTCTATTTAGGGGTAACTTTATATCACTTTGAAAGCTTATATTAGACGCTAATAGGTAGCGTATCAGTAACGGAGCTAGAGGTCGCTGCGCCCCCAGCAAAAACTAAAAAAGCATCCTTCTCCCTCTGGTGTTATTGACGACGTTTTTTTTCGTTGTCATGTCAATTTTCGCGCTCTAAAACTGACTTATGCGTCGTCTTTTAGTTTATGAAAACCTTTTTTGTAGTCTTCATGTCACTTGAATCCTCATAATGCTCTTTCTGCCTCAAAATGGCGCACCTTCGATAACGCCAACCCCTAGCTACACCACCGGTCTTATTTATATTTAAAAAAGTTTTAACCCTCCGCCCCTCATCCTTTAAATACAGTAACTTAAATAAATCAAGCTAATTTTCATAGGTTTTGTACAAATAGTCGAACATTAATATTTTGCCCCCTGTCACAGATGAAGGGTTGAAATTAAAAAAAAAAAACATTCTAAAATAATTCGAACAGATTTTGTTTCTTATGAAGTTGAAAATGAAAGTTTGAAAAAAAAATTATTTTGATTAATACTCGTATCTCAAAAAATTACAGTTAAATAAGTTATTTGTTTTTGTGCGTAATATAATACAATCACAGTTGTCACAAATACTTTTGAAAAGTTTTTAAATACTAAATACTAAAAGTATACTAAAAACTATAATATTTAAATATTACATAAATAAGTGTTTAAATACAAAAAAGTATTTAAATACTAAATACTTTATAATAGTATTCAACATCTCCAAAAAGATAAAGATAAACGTATTTTAATATTTAAAAGTATTTAACTTTTCAAATACTTGTCAGCTCTGAATACGCAATTTAATTTAAATTCTTTTTTTTCATTTGAGAAAAAAAAGTTTACCTTTAATTGACGTGAAAACACTCACTAAATTGAAAATAAATACCTCATACTTCAGGTGGTCCTTTGAAAGAAAATAACTTTTACCTCGAATCATATTTTATAAAAATACTTTTCAATTTATTTAGCTGTCTCATTTAAATAGACCACCCTGTATATACGTAATTTTCATCATTCATACGCTACGAAGTTCCGAATTACAACGGATAGATAGCTCGGTAATTTCGTTTTATACAACCCGACGATTTATCTCGCTTTACTTTCCCCGGCCTGGGATAGGTTCCCTAACCACAACACTCTCAATACTAATGGAACTAGCGAAGCTGCAGAGATATAGTATATTTCAACACGTTCAGCATTTATCTGTACGTACTTTTATATAATAGAAAAATAACCGGTTTCAAATGACAAACCGTGAAAGAAATAGGATACGGTTTGAAACTGTTACCGTTTAGCTCCGAACGGTAGTAACGTATCATTCGGGTATTGAAAAAAAAATGATATTGTTGACTTTAGTATTTGTCGTTGGTAGTCCCACCAAAGCCTCGTTACTATTTTTTTTCTGATTTTTGAACCAGTAGTTACCAAGTTAGAGGGGAGGGGGGAATAAAATACTGCTTTTGGCCCCCTGCTGGCGCTATTTTTGAAAAAAATTAATATAGTCAAATTCTACTGATTGAGATCTACATTTAATACCACACACGTCTTGGTATACAATTTTTTTTTATTTGCTTTAAAGCCCTCTGCAGGCACCATTTTTGATTTAGAAAAAAGAAAAAGTTGTCAAATTCCACTGGTTTGGTTTTATACATTTTGACGTACCACATGCCTTGGTATAAAAATTTATTTTTTTAAATAGCTTCAGCTCTTTAGCTCCCCCTATAAAATTTTTTTTTCGACAAATTTGCACATCTTTTACTAGAGGGCATCATTTTACATGTTCAGTAAAAATTACAATAGCTTACATAATATAATTTATGTGATATTTTGCTTTGACTGAAAAGAATAGACGGACGACAAAGTGAGATTAAAAGGTTTCTTCGGAACCCTAAAATAATTAAATCACATCGAACGAAAAAATTATTTGTTTCTACTTTTCCACATAAAATCAGCACATTAAAACAAAAAACGCCCATAAAAAAATAAAAATATTATTTTTCCGCTTTCAAACGAACTATAAGTATAACTTATATTTTGTAAAGTAAGTAGCTTAATTTACTAAATAAAAATTTGCAACGTTTAATTTTGAACACACATATGCAAGGTTAGTATATATATAGGTTGCCTCATAACTTTTTAACCAATCAGCGGCTGCGTGTGATGACGTCACCCTGAGGAACCTTTAAACGTTGTTTCATATATTAAGTTTTTTTTCAAATTATTTCGAATTTTTGGATATTTGTATTTAAAAAAAGTAAATATTATTGTTTATTACAGAAGCACAAATTATTACATATAATATTTCTTCATAAAAACTTTAAAATGATGTCAGAAATCAATGCTTAAAGAAAATACATTTCTTGGTTACACATAAAAAAACACTTGTTTAAAACTATAATTTATAATAATAAAATAATAAAAATTTAGATTTAAAACTCAGTACACTATCAATATCAAATGAAAATATTTAAAAACAACTTACAATAAATCAGCTTAACTAAAATAAAGAGTAAATATAGTTTGACAGCCATTTATAATGTCAAAGAGTTCCTCACGATGACGCGTTCTCCCCTCTCATGCCACTCCCCGCCAGAGTTATGAGGCAACCTATTACTTTACTAACCTTGACACATATGTACCTATGTATATTAGAACATTAATTAAAACGCAATATAAATACTCGTACCTATTATACTTAGATATGTGTTATTTATATTATAATAAAACAAAGATAAGCTATTCGCAAAAGTGATCGAAACGTAGAGAGTAGACAGAAGAATCTGCTAATTAATGCAAATATGAGATTCGCGTAATAGAATATACAGTGGCGGAAACATGGAAATATTTAATACCCAGGAAATTGAAAAGTATTGAATTTTGTAGTATACATAAATATTAATACATGAAATGTGTATTCTACTTCGCAAGCTGTCATGGAAGTTAGAGTATACATACCTAAAATTAGGGTTGTCCATTTTTCCGACACATTTTTTATTCGTTTCTGTGCGAAATTTTTTTAGTTTTTGACGTTTTAAAATGCTTCTTCAAATATTATAGTCCAGGCTATAAAGTAGGTATCTAAAATATGAATTTTTAGGCACAGTGTTGTTACTCACAGGATTTGTTACTATAGAATAGTACCCTAACCGATTTTGGTTGGCCGCGTCATGGGTAAACCATGGTTCAGTTACAAAATTCTTCAGATTTCATTTGTTTATCCGTTACTCTGAAAAAGTGGCTAAAACACACTTCTTAAAGTTGTAATAATTAATAAAGTTTAACGTTTTTAAGTTGATGCCCCTGAAAACTAAAAATTTTGTAGTACATAACAATCACTGAAAATTTGGGCCTGATATCTTTAATTGTTATTATTTTATTAAATTGTTAATAATGGAACCATGCTTGTTTTTGATTAACAATAAAAGTTTCTGTAGATCTTTTATTTTTTTACAACTGTTTGTATGTGTTCCCAAAGTCTTACATATATGTATATATAATTGATACTAATATATAATTGACCATAAAATAGTCAATTTACAATTATTTGGGAAATAGTAGCATTATCTCTTATTGTTAAAGTTTTTTATTATAAACCAATTCAATTGTTTCATAGAACAAGCAATATTAAAAAATTATAGCTAAGAACCTGCTCTCAAATATTATTATATTATATATTTTGCAAAAGCTTCATATATTTTTTTCTCATCTATCCCATTAACTTATAAATTAATTAATTTATTCAATAATGCAGTTTTTTGACTTGTTCATTGAATGCCCATTACAGTTTTGTCTGGTGTTATAAATGTTTTATTTATTTATATCTCTCATTTATGATTATAGTCCTCAATACGTCGACCATTTTGTTAATTTATTACTATATTTCTGAAAATTCGTGAGTGGCTTCTTTTTGACGAGTCTTCCAACTTTTTTATTTGCGAAAATTCTTAAAAATGAGGAATTTTCGATCGTGCAGCCGCGGAATCTTCCGGGCGACGAACTGAAAAAACGGCCCAAGATATTTGTCGGACAAAATGACCAATGGATTGTAACTAACAATAAGATAATATGGTTATTATAGGTTATAATATGGTTAATATATGTTATTATAGTTTATTACCAGCTACCTGAAATTTGTAGGATTTATTATTTATTTGTAGGATTATTAAATAATTATTTTTACAATTCATTGGTCATTTTGTCCGAAAAATATCTTGGGCCATTTTTTCAGTTCGTCGCCCGGAAGATTCCGCGGCTGCACGATCGAAAATTCCCCATTTTTAAGAATTTTCGCAAATAAAAAAGTTAGAAAACTCGTCAAAAAGAAGCCACTCACGAAGTTTCAGAAGTATGGTAATAAATTAACAAAAGAGTCGACGTACTGAGGACTATTAGTCATGCTTTGATTTAGGGATGGGCGAGGCGAAAATTTTTGAAAACCACTGAGCTAGATGATAAATTGTTAAAATACATTTATGAACTGGTTCTCAAAATTTCATCAGATCGTCCGTTATTTGATTAACTGTATAAAACATCCAGTTCAATATCGTACCCATCTTTCCCTTACCGCTAGTTCGAATCATTCTCAAATTCCACGTTTGATCCACAGAGCTACCGGCTGGTTCGTGAACGCAAACGCGTCGCCTGGCTTCTACTGCTATTAGCAGTGCTATTCGCGGTATGCTGGTTACCGTACAGCGTGCTGAACCTTCTGCTGGACACGGGTGGGGACACCAGTCGCGGAGTGAGACCCTACCGGTACGCGCTGCTACTTGGCCACGCTAACAGCGCTGTCAACCCGCTGCTCTACTGTTTCATGACCAAGCACTTCCGACGCAGTGTGAGGGACCTGTGGCGTCGCAGACACGCACCTCCCGTCATTCACTCGCAGTGGTCGGCTAGGAGACGAAGGCGCTGCCAGGTAAGATATCTTCAGAGAATGCTTTGATGGAGTAATTATGGAATCAAACATTTATTGGTTATATTCGTCCATACATCAGAGCAAAATATCTTGTAAACTATACAAGCTAAATTAACAATACATACATGGAAATTCATGAACTCCTCAATATAATTTATTTTATAAATGTAAAATGGAGGACGTCATAGAGTTAAAATTATGCTAATTGTAAGACTTTTTTTTATAATATCGAGACTTGTGAAGTACTTATCGAAATGTAGATCTTAATTAGTAGAACTTGACTTTTTAGGTTTCCGTAAAAAATTAAGAAACCTTATAGTTTCGCCATGTCCGTCCGTCCTGAAAAATTTAAGCCGATTAAGACGAAATTTGGTATACGGCCGAAGACTGATTACACAAAAACAGAAATGATAAGATTTTTGAAAAAAAAATTTTTTGGACCCCCTTTCTATTGACTAAAAAGTGAACTCACATTTTTTTTCACTTACCCCATTGAGTCATTATTTCGGACTCCTAAAATGCAATAAAAAATGTTATATAACCTTTTGATTTTAACCCTTCAGTCACGATATATTTGCATTTAAATGTCGTTATCAGAGCGTCCGTTGAAATAACTCTTGTTTATAAATCGTAATGACTACAGAAACCTATCATATGTGTGCCCAACACGCACTTGGCCGTTTTATTTTATTTTATTTTTTTACTAAAAAATGGCTCAAAACAGCCATTTCTTACGACCCACTCTATCACGATAACTACTAGCTCAAAAAACTATAAACTTCTTGATAACAGGTCTTTGGTGATACTATCAATCGTTAATCCAAATTTCAACAATATCATTTCAAATTTTGGAGCAATTGAGAAATAGCATTTTTAAAGTAAGATAGCAAAATATGTGATTTCATATAAGGGTAATCACGAGCGCGGGGTAATCGCTGTTATAAGAAGAAAGCTAATGTTCTCTCTGCACTTACCGAAAGTTGAGCCTACGTCTAATATCGTATCGTTAACGTTCAGTGTAGATCAAGCTCACAGTACAAAGGAAGCTTAGTTCCATTTTTATATAATATTACATCAAATTTTTAAATTTTTTATTAAAATAAAAACCATGTAATTACTGATATGTATGTATGATTTAGTAATGCTCAAGTAAGCCTTGATCAAACAGTATTTGGTGTCATCCGTATTGTTTATTTAATGATCCTATATCCTCAAAAAAAATATGTTTCTTTTTGTCAACCTTCCGAACGATGTAAAAAAATACTGATGAAAACTAAAACTAGAAAAAATGCGAGGAATCGAAGTTATTTTAAAGAGAATAACCAAATAAAGAAAATTGATGAAGTATCAAGTAAAAATATAACGACCAAGTGCGTGTTGGGCACGCACATGATAGGGTTCCGTAGTCATTCACAGTACGATTTATAAAAAAAAGTTATTCCAAAATGTTTCATAATCTATTTTTGCTACAGTGTTCGTTATAATTTTCATTGAAAGTACTAATTAAAAACAACATTTTTAATTAGTACTTAATTTTCTCAGATTTTTCTGATAACCACATTGAAAAGCAAATATATCGTGACTGAAGGGTTAAAATCAAAAGGTCATATGACATTTTTTGTTGTATTTTAGGAGACCTATCTAATGACATCCCACTCAATGGGAAAACTGGGAGAAAAAATGTTAGAACACTTTTCAGTCTTTGGTAGGGGGATCCAAAAAAATTTGACATAACTTTCTAGAAGCTTACAAAGCTGCCTGTCAGTTATTTGGAAAAAAACACCGGAACTGTAAAATTTAGAATAAAATAGGTTATCGTTTTTAATTCATTATCATATCAAACAAAACGATGTTTTCAAAATTTTTATATTATTGATATTAACTGAATTAGAGGACATGAAAAATCACCTTGCGTCGTTGAGTTTGAAAACCACGTCTAAAATATAGAGTTCCGTTTAACGAACAAATAGCACACTCAATACTCTTCGAAAAATCGATTAAATTTAAATTTTATTAAGTGAAGATTACAAGCTTCAAAATGTTAAAAAAATCTTTTATTTTTTTGTATGTAAATTTCCATGGAAATATCTGCTAAATATAAATTGTATCTCATTTATATAAAAAAATCCTTATTGCATATCATTAAATATAATAAATGCAAAGCTAGAATTTTTTCCTGTTCTTTTTTTGATTTTATATATAAACAAACAGTTATTTATTTTCTTTGTAATTTTAAAATAAAACACACATATTGCGTAAAACAATATGTTTTGTATTTTATATAAAAAATACAATCAAACAACGTAAGATCAAAGCTTCTTCTACCTTCCTTCCCACCAATATTATATACGTAATTGAATAGGTTTCTTCTAATAATTGTTCTGTTTTTTTTTTTTGTAAAACAATTCCTATGTATGCAAAAAACTGTTATGTGAATTTTCAGAAATAACAAAATAAAGAAATTGAAAAATAATCAATTGAAATGTTAAAGTTTATTTTATTAAAAAAAGAGTTGATGAAAACATAATAAAGTATTAATATTAAAAGAAAGATATTACAATGTCAAACATTTTCACAAAAATCAATTTTCAATTATTTGAAATTCATTCACTGTATAAATATATTCAAAGAATTAATAAATTGTATTTTCATAATAATGCTTTGCACGCGTTGTTTTTCGAAATCAAATCGATTTCAATTTGATACATTTCATTATAAAATATTAACTGTACATTTTCCTTAATACGGGTCTGACCTAATTCAATTATCATAGAACCATATACTTATTATATGGTTTTAGACTTTCGGACAATCAAAGTATCATCAAAAATAATTCGCTAATTTTCGTTTCAAGTCTAAACATAAACAAACATTGTAAAAAGAGTAGAGTACTATAGTAACTGTGCCGCAACAAGTAATATAACTTATCTATTATACTTCAAGAGCAAGGTTTACTGTTTTTGTGATTGGCGGGCTTCTTTTTTGTAATTCTCATGAATTCGTGTTACTAATAAAACAAATAACTCTTTATTTAATCAATTTAGGGGAATATAGGTGAATGGCGGTCAGCGGGCAATACCGGTCACTGTCAAATATATAATTCCGAGAATACTTAAACTAAAAAAATACGGCTGAATGAACTAATTTACGAAGTAATGCCATATTCCACTTCGTTCTATTTTAAAATTAAAATAAATAAGTAATAAAATGTAAACTTTTATGTTAAATTAGTTTTAAAATAGTTGATTTTCCTTTGCAAAATTTGCTTAAAGTCACTCTATCAATCTTTAATATCGAAATAATATGATTTTTAACTTTTTTTTAATTAATGATAAAAACATTTTGAGAATTAGTAAAATTATATGAAAAAGGATTGAAATAAATGTTTACCGCTTAATTTGTGCCATTGTTTCATAAAAACAATATGCGAATTTTTGTAACCGTATACACACATCAAGCAATATTGCAAGAATAACATTAAAAATATATTTAATACTTATTCCTTAAATATACAACATATTGATACCTGTGATATACATATTCCATAAATGGATTAAACTACCCTTCAGATTAACGAGACATTATGTTAGAAAGCAATAAATTCAATCCTTGTTATTAAATTTAAGGTGTCCACTTTTTTTTATCAGTAGTGTAACTTCTATGTAATGCTTCCCAACGTTACTATCAATATAACAAAATCTGGTGCTTGTAAATAAAATGTATCTATAAAATAATAAAATAGTATTATTACGTTTTTATTGTCTCCTGAAAAAGTATATATTTGTGACATAGCAGATTTTGCACACGCAAGGACAAAATATTATTAATATGTAGCTTATTATGTAAGCAAGTACTCTGGTATATCTTAAGTAAATATATCTTAAGAGAATATAGTTATTTATTATGTATAAGTATTAAGTATACTCGTATATCATGACAACAATTGAAAAACATTTATTTTGAACGCTATTTGAAACAATAAATTTTTATTTGTGCTATCTAGAAAACAACGACAAAAAGGATATTTTCATTAGTTTGAATTTCATTCAGTCTTGTTCTCCTAAAGAACTTTATAAAGTCTGAAGCGGAAAAACAATACCATATTGTTAGTTCAACTTTTAATAATATACCCAATATTGCTTTTCAGTTTTCAAACTGAAAATAGTGTTTCAACTTTTGTTCTTTTTCATACATAACAAAGTTTTCGTTCATATGAAGAAAATGATTTTTATCTTTTGAATAACATATTGTAAAAAAATCGTTTATTAATTATAAGGCCATACACATACCTGCTGATCTGTACAACTACTTTCTTCAATTTCTCGAGAAATATTAGCTGAATTTTCTCTTCTAAGAAAATTATAAAAACTACATATTTATACTAATTGTGATATTGAAAAAACATCTGCCAAGTAAATTCACAGTGCTTCCTCGTGCCAAATTCACCAAATTTAAATAAAAACCGATAAAGTGCTCAGATAAATTGCCTAGCTTTGGTTAACTATTTAATTTTTATACAATTTTATAAAAAAATATTAGTTCGAAATTTTTCTTAAGACACACCTGATTAGTTATTCCTGTATTTTTAATTTTTTTACAAAAGTGTTTGTCTGGACGTGAAACGGAAAAATCAATTTAAAATGTTGAAATCGGAGAACATTTTTTTTTGTCTCAATCTAAAACTATCACAAAGCTTCTCGTATCTTCGATATTGCGAGGAAGCAAAAATGTATATTTTTATGAGAAGATTTTTGAAGATATTTTTAATTTTTTTTTGTGGCCAGTACTAATTCGAAAAAAACATCTGCCAAGTGTTAAATTCATCAAAGAGAGTTAATTATCAAACAATTTTAATATTTGACAATTTCAATCTAAATCTAAATTTTGACGTAAGATACATATGTCATTCTTGAGATATCTTCAAAAATATTTTGGGGTGTCACGCTTCCTCTTTACACACGATTTTATATTTTGAAATGGGACCGTCCTCAAGCCAGACCCAACCAACCAAGTTTTATTAAAATCGGTTCAGTGGTTCATACATGAATTATGCACACTTATTAAGCCCTGTAACAAATTTCATAACTGAAACATAATGTGTTCTCAAGATATTAAATAAAAACTAATTTTGACTAAAATCTTTCGAGGGTTGCAGCCCCCTCACGAAAACTTTTCAGACACATATTTTTTGCTTAAAATATTTTTCTTAATTTACTGTTCAAGTTTTGCAGGACAGTGCTGAATCACTTTGTATATAGTCATTTTGTACGACTAACAAAGTTTCATTGATATGGATGGTTGATGACAGAATAAAGTGAAAAATATTACTCATCATAATATCTCAAATTTTTTATCAATTACGTAACATAAAAATTACAAATCATTATGAAGTAAAGTAACTTTTTTCTGAAGACAAAAGCCTAGTGTTTTTTATCCGGACTTGATTTATTGTTCATTGTTAGTATCTTTAGTTTAAAGAAGTATTCCTAAGTACAAAGAAATTTCTTTTATAAATTCATGTTATCAAATGGAAAGATTTATAGCGCAATCCTATATAACAGACAAATCGGTTTTCAAATAGTGATTTTAATTGATTATTACTTAATTAATATTATGTAGATCTATAACTGTTGGAAAAATTGAGCGATACATTTTTTTATAATGATTTATTTACTTTTTATTAAGAATCCTTATATAAAAAACAATCAAAATTGACAGTAATAATATACACTTGGTACTTCTTTCTAATTATTACTAAAATAATTATTTACCAAAATATATTGAAATATTTAATAAGACACTGGGATTTTTTTTAATCTCCGTAGATCTCATTTTTTCAAAAATTCAAAAACTCTGTCATCTTTGTTTCTTAGATCTACCTAGATTTAAGAAAAAAAAATGGTTGGATTACATTTTTTGAACAACGTTGTTCAAATTAGATCTGCGTAGATCTACGTAGATCTATTTTTTTTAAAACGATTTTTTTCTGCCTTCTCTGTTTCTTGGAGATACGTCGACTAAGTCTATTTAAAATTTAGATCTACGTAGATCTAAGAAACAAAAATGGTCGAATTACATTTTTCGAACAGCGTTGTTCAAATTAGATCTACGTAGATCTATTTTTTTTAAACGAATTTTTTTTCTGCCTTCTCTGTTTCTTGGAGATACATCGACTAGGTCTATTTAAAATTTAGATCTACGGAGATCTAAGAAACAAAAATGGTCGAATTAAATTTTAGATCTACGTAGTTCAAATATAATCTGCACGTAGATATACGTAAATCTAGTTGAAATTTGTCTTAGATCTATAACGATTAGAATAGGTTTACGTAGGCCTACGTCGATCTAAGAAACAAAAATACCTTAATTAAATTTTAGAACTACATTGTTCAAAT
This sequence comes from Sialis fuliginosa, assembly GCA_961205875.1. Lineage (NCBI taxonomy): Eukaryota > Metazoa > Arthropoda > Insecta > Megaloptera > Sialidae > Sialis > Sialis fuliginosa. Next base: position 26,679,540 of record OY540812.1, on the reverse strand, counting down.
CAAAATATGTAGATCTGCGTACATCTACGTAAATCTATTAATTTTTTTTTAATTCAAAGTTAACTCTGCCATCTTTTAATTTTAGATATACGACGATACCATAGATTACTTTAGAACTACGTTGTTCAAATTAGATCCCAGTTAGTAAATACATAGGTTGCCTCAGTAACTTTTGACCAATCAGAATCGAATGACATAGTTGAAAGTTAGTTTACACGTTCAACTTCAGTCGTTCAACTAACAAGGAGACATTCTGCATCCCAAACTTTGAGCATTGTCATATGTTGTGGCATATGAGGACGCCCTAGTACATTCTTTTTATGCATTCAAAACGGGGAATCGGCATGCGATGAGTTTCGAATTGAAGCATTTCTGATTTGAACTCAAAATTGGAAAAAATTGATTATTTCATAAAGTTTTTGGAGTTTTAATGCTAATTAAAATACTGTTTTATGTCATAGAATTTCCTTTTTTAACCTCTTTCAGTCATTTACATATTTTACATCAATAAAAAAGTATACTTTTGAGTAAAAAACGGCGACAAAAAAGTCGATTTTTTTTAAAGAATCACTTTTTGGGTTGCAAAAATCAGAAGTTTATTTATTATAATTTATTTTCATTTTCGTTCATTTTTTCCACTTTAAGCCGTTTTTTACCCAAATGCATAATTTTTTGTTAGTGTAAATTGCGTGAATGGTTGAGAAAGAAAAAGACATAAAGCAACATTGTAATTAGCATTAAACCACCAAAAAATTAAATACTTTTTTTTTCTCATTTTCGTTCATTTTTTAGGGTTCCGAAGAAACCCTATTAATCTCACTTTGTCGTCCGTCCGTCCTTTTCACCCAAAGCTAAATAGCTCGTAAACTATATAAGCTAGAAACTTGAAATTTTTACTGAAAATGTAAAATGACACCCTCTAGTAAAATATGTACAAATTTATTGAATAAATATTTTTCACGGGGGGGGGGGGGCAATAAGGAGCTAAAACTAGGTAAAAAAAATTATTTTTTTTATACTAAGGCATGTGACACGTTAAAATGTATAACCAAATAAGCGGAATTTGATCCTTTTTCTATTTTTTTTCTAAATCTAAAATGGTGCCTGTAGGGGGCTTTAAAGCAAATCCAAAAAAAAAGATAAAAATTGTATACCAAGACGTGTGGCATGTCCAAATGTACATCTCTATTAGTAGAATTTGACCATATTTTTTATTTTTTTTCTATCTCAAAAATGGTGCCTGTAGGTGGCTAAAATCAATATTTTATTTTGCCCCCCCCCCTCTAACTCTGTAACTACCAGCTCAAAAAATCTGAAAAAAATATGGTAACGAGGTTTTAGTGGGACTACCAACGACAAATACTAAAGTCAACAATATAATTTTAAAATTTGGAATAATAGGGAGGTGTGACAGAAAGACAGACAGACACACTTTCGCATTTATAATATTAGTATGGGGTATGGATATGGACTAGTATAGATATGGATTAGGGGTGTACCGGAATTCTGGTCCAGCCGGAACTAGAAAATTCCGGCCGGGCCCGCCGGAATTTTTAATTTTATTTCTATATTCTACTATTGTGTTCCTTAAGTCGTTAAGTATTACCTAAATTTATGTCCTAGTCAAAGTGATACTTTAGTTCCACTTAACCTGAAAACTGTACACAAAAATGAATATTGTAAACATTTTTGATAAAATTATTGATGGCAATGCTGCAGATATCATAGGTATTTCAAGCCAAGTTTATTATAAATATAACCATTTTCAAATCAAAATTAACCTTTTTAAAACTGTTTCGTTTAACAAAACCTCCAGTGTATGCTTTTATAACTCGTTTGAAGAATAGACTTGAATATTTATATGACATGTTAGTAGTATTTTTTTAAACTAATATAAAAAAGAACAAAAATTATAATACTTTGAAATTTCATATATTTAATATAGGTATTAATAATTGCTCTTTTTGCGTATAACTTGCTTCTCTCTTTTATCGCTTGTGACATTTCTGTGTATTACTGAATATTTTTTGGATGATCAATGCACAATTTATATCCAAAATTAATTATATTAACATAAACCAAGGTTTAATTACCTTGATAATAAGATATACCTGTGAGATCGACGTAAAATTTAGGTTCAACTTAAGACTAAGGAACACTTACAATTAGATAAGGAACAGAAATAAGTTTGAGTAGTGAGACCGGGTATAAGAGATTCTCAAATAACAGTATTTTTGTAAAAAAAATAAAAATATTAATATAATTTTATATTTTATTTTTAATGGAAATAAATACTTCATAACACAAAAACAATTTTTTTACTTTATATTTTAGATATATTTAATTAAAATGATTACATTAATTAACTATCATAAAATAAATTTTTAGTAATACAAGATATGTAATAAAAATGATATTTAATTATTGATCTGTTTTGGAAAAATAATAGTTGTTCCCCATTTATGGGTAACATTTTAGATATATTTAATTATTTCTAAATATCTGATTTACCACCTTTGATTTTATCCTTTTATAATTTATAATCGAAAAGAACGTATGATAAACATTTTATTAAAAACAACAATTTTGTAGAATGTAATGTACCTCATTCCTACACTATTTAAAATAATTAATTGTATTGATATAAAACGTAACCTATGTATAAAATATTTTTATTTATATTCTTTATTTGTTAATATTTCATACAGAATTTTTTTGAAAAAATTCCGGTTCCGGTCGGATTTTTTTCGTGAATTCCGGTAATTCCGGTTCCGGCCGGAACTCAAAATTCCAGTTCCGGTACACCCCTAATATGGATGGATATGGATGGTTCATAAGACGAAGTTCGTCTATGGTTTAATTATGTATACACCTACATAGTTAAACCAAAATTACAAAAATTACAACAGAGATAGTTATAGATTTAAACTTGATGATTTATCACCCCATGTTTTTAGACTTCAAAAGATACTAAATGTCCACTACATTCAATACGAGAGATAAAAACACTGATTCATATGAACGGAAAAACAACATACATGATATGAAAAAATATCTAGCAGTAAAACCAATCAAAATCTGTTTTAATTTTTGTTAAATAAAGAATGATAAATTGTTATCGTTTTTGCACATGTTCCCATATGATTTTGGAAAAATGTTGTGTTTTTAATATAAATGTGTCAGATTATATCGACCCTCTGTGTATTTATATTTGTAATTTATTTAATTCATTTTTTTTATTACCAGATATTTATTTTCTTTTTACTAGAATTACTCCCACAGCTATAAGCTATAATAGTAATTCTAAATTTTTCGTAATACGTGCTTGATTATTATTTTCTAAATCTAATTTTATCTGCTATAAATACACGTGTTTTTTAGGAATTAAATCTATGTATACAGGCTCCCACAGACCTAACAATAAGTGAAACATTCGCAGCGGCTGCGCGGCGCGGAAAAAACGTGTTTGTTGCGCCAGCGGAATTCACAAATCTATTCACACCGACGCGGAGCGACGCATTTATTTTATCAATAATCTTTTTTTTATATATATGTAATTTTTTACATAGAATAAGTAAGAATTTGATCAAAATTGTCGAAAACCTGAACAAAGAAATATTTCAAATTAGTATTTTATAATAAAATTGTAATAAAAATTGTAGTTGAGATGTTATGCTTTAAATTTTCCAAATATTATATTTTTTATTTACTACTGAAATTGTTTTAGGTCATTATCTAAAAACAAAATTATAAAATATAAAAAATAAATAAAAATATTTTTTTAAATATTAGAAAATAAATTTGAGTCCTTAACATCCGCTAGACAAATTTTCTTAATCCGCCACTGAATAAGATGATTTTTTTACAAATTATATTACTTTTTTCGTTCTTCAAACAATCGTGGCAGCGATTAAAATGTTGTCGAACGCGTTTTAAATTTCCGGCAAATAAAAACTGCCTCACCGGTCTAACACGTACATAAACCACCATTATACGGTGTCATTTTTTTCTGTAGGCTTTCGTGGTCTTTGTCCATAAAATCTAACTTTTCGGGCTGTTGTCCATGTTGTCGTATAATATTACTTAACTTTTCTACTTTCATATTGGAGTCTTCTTCAAAAGTGTTTTTGAAGAAGACTGCGACATGAGAATCAAACAACATTGACAACAGATCCAAAAGTTAGCTCTTATATACTGTGCGATATTTTATCTAAATTCGAGTGAGGTATTAAATTAAAATTGACAATTCAATGAATTTAAAATTGTGAACGTTTTATACTTCTAAAATTTTCAAAAAAATCAATAATAAATTAATAAATTAAATTAAATATCCTAAAGGAAATTCAACCAACCGTATTTTCTGTATAATGCAGACGCACTTAAATTTGATGTTTACACATTCCACCCTTAATGAAAATAATTATTTATCAAAGAAACTCTGTGATTTAGTTCAACTCTTAAGAAAACATATTATATGACATAAAAGATTAAAGATGGTTTTGTTAGATAAATTTATCATGAATGATATCTGATTTCTAAACATTTCTTTCCATGTCTTATGAACATACTCAATATGATTATTATGTGAAATACAGATTTATCAGGACATTGTTTATGCAACTGAATGACTTTTTTTATACATATTAGGGTCATTTCACCTGTTTTCCCACCAGTGCTTGTTTCGACCATTTGACGAATCATTCTTAGAAAATAACGGAAAATAGCAATATATGTATAATAGATACACGTATATAGAAATAATGTATTCTTGGAAGACCTTCAATGTTTTAGCAGCACATAATTACACACACGTACGAAAGCTGGATTTTTTGGTCGAAATTTGGGGAAATTGGCATTTTCAGCTTTTTAAATTTTTTTTAAAAAAACAGTAAAGTGACTACCAAAACCGTTAGATCGAATTAAAATAGAGTAATTAGAAAAATATATTCTAGTTTATTTTTTGTTCGAAATTACAAAAACATGTTTTTTGTGCTTCCCAAAGTTGACAATTGCACTAATTGGTCGAAAACCGGCTCTATATTTTTATATAGGTACATACATATATGCTGACTTTCGACATTTTTATGTTGCCTTTCAAATCTCTACAAAACGACTGAGGGGGGGGGGGGGGGAGCATTTGCATACGAAACTATTGTTCCCTATAAATATTTCCATGACTCCTAAACTATTCCGGGAAAGTCAACCCCCCCTTCCCACCGGGTTACGCCTGTATTAAAAATTAATGGTGTAATTTTGTCATATCACAGCTTTTATTAGTTTGTGGATATATTATCTCAATAAATAGTTTGTTTTTTAGGGAGTTCATTTAATTATGTAAATTTGTACCTCCATATTTTAGTCATTTTAGCTTCTGACCATTAAAGCAATGAAGAACAAGCCGGTAAATATATAAACACAATACCAATGTTTAATGTTTACCTAATAAAAATATACCGCATAATATAATAAATTCACTGTCATTTTATGAAATTGTTTATAACAGTTGAAACGTATATTTTTGGAGACGTGTTTACACAAGTGGCAGTTCTCTGCGCGCTCGTGATTAATAAATATGATTAATATCGGTAACGCTGCGGCCAGATTGTCTGCACAATTTCAAACCTCATTTACTCGTGGGTGTAAATCAAAACAGAAATAATTAAATACCGTTCTTTTGTACCCGATACTGTCGGAAAATTATTGATTGTTATTTCGAAACTGCTTCGGCGCCTCTTAATTGTGCTATCGAAAACTTTAGAGGTTAGGTTCAATGGTCTAAAATAAATTACTGTATACATTATTTTACAGAACCTAATAACTTGGAAACGGTTCGTATACTGGAAAAATAAATAAAATATAAATAATAGACGAAAATATTCTCTATCACATTTATGTATTCAAAAATAATAATAAAAATAAGAGGTGCACATTTACTGTATTTTTACGAAGATAATTTTAATATTTCGTGTTTGTAAGTTGTATCCTTTTGGTTGTATAACGTTCACAGACCGACACACAGACGTGATTAAAAAAAAATCATGTTTTAAAATAGTAAAAGGGCTATGCACCTACTAATGCTACCCTGCTATAGCTTAATTTTTAAAGTAATCTTTTTATTAAACTATAATATTTAAATTTTGATATTTGATATAAAAATGGATGAGGTAAGACAGAGTATTCAATTAATTTGTCAAATATAATAGTAACCTTTTCACTATTTCTGCAATGATGTTATTATATTTATAATAACATATCATATGTAAATATGACTTCATTATTATAATTTTCCAAAAATATTCTATTTATAAAATTTCTTTAACGTTTATACCAGATCTCTTTACCTGTTCAATCTCTTAAAAAACATCCTATATATAGACGCATGCATGGATGTTGAAATAGAGGAAGTAAAATATGTATGTATATCTTGCTTGTATGGAAGGCATTTCGTGCAAGAGAGAATCTTGAAGAAATATAAGATAGTGCAAAGGAAGTTGAATCCTGAGTGAGAAAATACTTACAGAATGTTTCATATTAATTTGTCTTATGAAGATATAATTCTAGGAAATTTTAAATTTGTTTAGCGAATTTAAATTTTGTTAAATGAATTACTAATTATATTAATTATTCCCCTATTTAGTGATTTAAAATCATTTTAAAGGAATCCCTTTATATTGTAACAAATAATATTTAATTTAATAATATATTTATAATTCTCAGTAGACCTATTAAATAGGTATTATTTATATCATTCAAGAGACGGATTTGTACTTTTTAAGGTTCCGTAGAAAACAAGGAATCTGTATGATAAATTATAATGTAGCTTTTAATTAGTATTTTTAATGGAAACTATAACGAATACTGTAACAAAAAATAATTTATGAAATATTTTGAAATAACTTTTTACTTTCTTATACCGTGTATATGAAATATACAATAGTATAAGTATAGTGAAGCCGATTTTTTTCGAAATCCGGATTTTGATGGAATAATCCATTTTGATCTTCTCTGAATCCATTCTGACTATTTTCGCCATGATGTCTGTGTGTCGGTCTGTCTGTCTGTAAGCGCTGTAACTCAAATACGACAAATCGTAGAAGGATGAAATTTTATATTTAAGATTAATTTTTGTGTGGGAAGTAAACGTCCTATTTTTGAAAACGATCTTTCAACCGGATACGGATGTTTACCTACGTCAATTTTTGAATTTTCGAATTACTTTGAAACAGTGCGAAAAAACAAATTTAAAAAAAAAATTGTTATAATTCAATTGGTTCATAACAGAGAAGAAATATCTGCCATGAGTGTCATGGGACTTTCTTATACGTATTACAGAGATTAAACAGTGTGCGTGTTTGCCATAGGTATCATGGGACTTTCTTATACGTAATACTGAGAGTGAACAGTGTGGGTGAGTCTAAATAATTATTTTAAAAAATTATTTCTGGCTAAATCATAAATGTTGGAAAAAAATGAATGGGGGATAAATTATAGATAATAACATATTCGACATTTTTTCTTATTTCAAAAATAATTCGAAAATAAAACCGATAAAAAATTTACTTAATTGTTTTGGCAACGGAGCCCTTCATATATCATATTTCAAATTAGTAACATAAAATAGTAAAATAAAATTATTAACGTAGGTCACGCACTTTTGTAATTTGCATAATCTATCTATTCGTGATCATTAATTCGATACTATTTAATATATTTTCCAAATTAAAAACCTGAATCAGAATATTTCTAAATTATGATATTATTCGTGTATTAAAATATTCAGTATCACGTTTTTATATGTATGTATACACACTTTTAAAAGTGTGTTCAACAAATCAAATATTTACATACGTTAATAAGTATGATGGAATTTGAATATATGTATATACTATTTGAATATACATATGCATTTATACATATATTATATACCTACTTTGTGATCGTTGGAATGAAATCGATTAGTGATTATTTTTTCTAACATTTGAAAAATCTAAAGCATATACTTAGAAGAAGTCGGAACAAGTCAAAACAAAGAAAAATATAAAAAAACAAACAAAATGTCAAAATTCTTAGGTATCATCTCAACAAATTCCTTCAAAGTATAAAAAAATTTTGTAATAAGAAATCTTTTAATTTCTTATTGAATTGTTTCATAGATAAGTTTTTAATTTCACCGGGAATATTATTAAATATACGTATGCATTTGTTAAAAACTCCTTTGTTAATATATTGTTTATTTGTTTGAGCAACTTGTAAATCAGGGCTTAATGAATTTTCTATTTTATTATATAATATATAAAAATTCCGAAATCATATCAAGTTGAAATTAATATCAAATACTAAGGTATATATCTTCATAGTCCTGTCACGTTAAAAAAAATCAAATTTCTAACTCACTGCAATAAAAAGATACGGCCTTTTAAAGCATATTCTGACTAACTGACTGACTGATCAGTAAAAGGGTACTTCCCGTTGACCTAAAATCTTTAAGCTTGGTACAAAGGAAGGTCTCATAGCACAAGTAAAAGAATAAATCAAAAATCATTAAATTCTTATTCTGCGTGGAATTATAAACAATAAACAACAAATATGGTGTTTACCATCTAATTGTAAGAAGCACACGCCACTGTATTTTTATTTTTAATTGCAAGCAGTGGCATTATTAAAATATATTATCTTCTGTAAATTATCTTAAGAATTTATTTGTTTTCAATGTTTATCTTTTAAAATGTACAATTTAATATTTTGAGAAAATGTGACAGTTTTATCTCACTTGTTCAGCTTCCCCGAGTTTACCCGAATGAGCGTTTCACTTCCGAGCCTGACGCAAATGACTTATATTCTGCCCAGGAAAAATCTGTATAATTTCAAAAATTGTTGAAAATTTAAAAAATAGGTATTGACTAAAATGAGAAAATATTTATAAATTGAATTAACATGGGTCCTCAAACCAACCCTTTCAGATACATGAATGGCTCTGAAGCTTGAAAATTTTAATGAGATTTTACAGCAAACTTGACTAAACAGGGATAAACAAATTCCTTCAATAGAAGCAGGACAGGCTCGTATCTCTGGAAGGGTTGGTTTTCGAACCTATGTTTATTAGAAGTTTTGACATACGTCTTCGCCGACAGTATTAGAGGATAACATATTTATAATTAGTGAGCACAAATACAACGAAATATGTCTCACTTCGAAAACATACATCTTCGGAATGCCAACAAATAAGATACTGGCACCAGTTATGGCCGCTATAAGAGCAAGGTTTACTGTTTTTGTGATTGGCGGGCTTCTTTTTTGTAATTCTCATGTTACTAATAAACAGGGCCGTAACTACCACCGAGAGTAGGGGGCCACCGCAACGTAAAAATTGGAGGAAGTAAGTAAATAGGAAAATTTGTGTAAGTTAGGAGCAAAAAAAAAAAATCTTCAATTTTTCCTTTTGCATATTCTGGGGGGCCCTCAGCCACCTCTTGCCCCGGGACCCCCGAGCTTCTAGTTACGGCCCTGCTAATAAAACAAGTAACTCTTTATTTAATTAATTTAATTACAAAAGTCCGCAAATATAGTTTGTTTTTTTAAATTATAGCCTTTAGTTATCGTTAAAATATTACACAGAAAAACTATCCCAAATCGTTGGTCTATTTTGAATTTACATAATAAATCGTTTGGTGTCTATAGTGTCCATCTTGAAAATCATGATAAAATGACGCAAAAAATATGAGCGCGTAGATAAAATGATATGCCGTGTTTAGACCGAAAAACGAATAAACCCTATACATTTTTAAATACGAAGTGTTCTGTTTTTTTTTTTTGTCTAAACACGGCATTAGATTAACGTTGCGACCAAACAGAGTGGTACGTGTTGTTCGGCTCGGCATCGCTTTGTAGCGCTTCCAAGTTGGTTTTTGTTAAGAAAGGTACCTTTCTTAACAAAAACTCATTACGAACACGTCGCTTGAGTTAACGGATAAACATTTACAAAAAGTTTAATAAATTTCAACAACAAAATTGAATCTAAATACGAACTATAAATACAGTAGTGGATTTAGAAAAACTTACAGCCGGAGTGGAATGTAATGTTTTACACTCCCTGCCAGTGCCGGCCTTAGCAAATCTGGTGCCCTGGGCGAGATTTATTTTTTCGCCCTCTCTCCCCCTAAAAAAATGTTAAAAAATCACCGAAAATGTCAATTAAAATTGATAAATTAACAAATAAGTTGAATAATTCATATCTCAGCTTGGCGCGATCCTACAGACTCTTACTTTTTTTTAAATATAGCTTACATCATTAACTTTAAGACTATCAAATGCCCTAAAACCGTCGATACCTCCTTCTCCTATTATGAACAAATTAAAATTGATAAATCAACAAATAAGTTGATTAGTTAGTATCTCATTAGGTATTATAGTCACATAAATAATGTATTTTTATTTATGACTTTATAAATAATATAACAATAGTACAAAACTATAATAATTAACAATAATAATATTTTATAATGTTGAGGCGTAATATCCAAAGTGCTGTCCAGTATCAGTTGCTGACTATCGGGTACTAGATATTGCTTTCAGTACGGCCAGGCGGTACTTACATATTTTATATACCCGCTGATCCGTGGTGGGGCGACGTGACTTAAGTCGGCTGTGGCTTACAATTAGCTTGTCAGTGCTCTTATCAGTCATGGCCGTATATTAATTATCATACTACAGTATCTAATTTTGTGAAATCTTAATTTTTTCCGTCGAGCCGTTTTACTTAAATTTACTATGCAGCCCTTCAGCTATAATGTTTGTCCATCCCTAGCCTATTTAATTTTATTATTATAATCAACCATTGAACACAGTTAGAAGCTAATTTTTCATAGGTTTTCTAAATATAGCCTACCTTCAATATATAGCTTCTTGTCACATAGGAGCTGAGATATTTACGATTTTGTATAATGAATAAATATATTCTAAAAAATACGTCACACAAAAAATGTTCTATATACACAAGTTGTGTATCAAAACATGTGTCTTGTTAAGCTTGGTTGGATATCTCTTTCTATAAAAAAAATTCACAGCATTTCATAAAACACACAAGTTCTACTGATATTATATGGCCACTTCAGCCACACACGTAACATCGATGTAATAGAGCTGGTTAGAGAAAATAACGTAAAAATTGTGTCCATACCTCTAACCAACAGACATAATTAGAAAAAAAGGGCAAAAAGAAAGGAAAACAAGGAAAAAAGAAAACTAATGCCCGTTTGCACCGTATTAAACTTAAGTCAGGCTTAGCTAAGTCTGGATTAAGTCTGAGCAAAGCTTAAGTTTTGTTTCGTTTGCACCGTCTCCCAAGCCATCATGCTTAGCTATAAAACCATTAACGATGACAACACTGTAAAAATCTAGTAACTTTTTATATCTTACGTTTGTGTACTTACACCAAGAGGCTGATTTTTTAAAAACACATCTGTCAAATACATATTTTAGTCGAAATTCAAAACAGAGGAACATAAATTCAAAAGAGAAATGTATTTACTAGACATAGAAATAAAAAAAGAAACATTAAAAAAAATGAATGAATAATTTAAAGTATTTTTATTTATTTATACATAGGTATAATAGTCATCAAACGAAACCGTCGATAAAAATTATATTCATCCATATCATTAAAATAATTTGAACGGGCATAATTCAGTCTTGGAAATCCAAACTCAAATCGTCCTAAAAAATATCGTGCATTCAAATATCCATGATTGAATTCAACATAAAACAAATTATACTTAACACAAAGAAACAGAACTATGTGACAGACGTTTGTAGGTTATGCAGTAATGTCCAGGTTATGTACAATAAGTATGTCGTTTGCCGATGTAAACTTAGATTTAAGATAGACTTAAGAAATTGTGCAGAACGGCGCAACGAAAATCGTTGTCTTAAGATTGACTTAAATTTAAGTCAGACTTAACTAACACGGTGCAAACGGGCATAAGACTGATAATGAATCTGCAGACTCTGAGGATAGAGACCTAGTCCAGTTTGATACAGTTAGTGAACCTGATGCCATAATAGGAAAAACGCTCCTATCTCTGCATATGCAGAGTATATGTTCTGTTAACAACTTTTTTCTGAAGATACTCAAGGAGAAATGTGGGTGTCAAATGTCTAATGTGTGAGCTCTGGGCACATAATAATTGCGCCGGTCCAGAGTTTGACACTTGGATTTGTGATTTTTACTATAGTAGATTAAGTTCCTTTTTAATTTTAATCAAAATTTACTTACCTCTTAGAACGCTAATACTATTTTTGTTATTTTCATAAAAGAAACATTGTGCCTTATTTAAATATTGCATATTTGGGTATCTATTCTATTCCATAAATATCTACTATTTTCTTATTTTGGTTTTTGCACAGTTTTAGTTTTAGATTAGGAAAGACTTTAGGTGCATAACAATCAATGCTAGTGCGTATATAAAACCGTTACCAAAATTATACGGCAGTCATCTTTTCTTAAATGTCAGTTTCACCATTTCCATGCATATTATCCTAGAGTCGTCAGTTTAAAATTTATAATATGCCAATATGCTTAAAATTACAATTATATTTAGTAGGTACGAGAGATGATAGTTTCAAATAGACGTTTCTCTGTTGATCAATTATCACTTAAATACGTTTAAAGACAATATAAAACATTTATTCATTTATTAATTTTATAATTCAAAACAATTGATATTTATTTTAATATCTTAATAATACGCCAATGACTCGTGGAGCGATATGGTAAGAACGCTAGGTAATGTGTTATTTGTCCTTTATCTTTCCTTATTTAATCGTTTAGGAAAGTTTATTATTATTAAAAACATAAGACTATTACTGTCAAGTGAAAATGTATAACTGATTACAATTACCATTCAAAGTATAAAAGTAAAATGATTTTATTTTTTGTCAAGAAAACAAAATGGTATTCCATATTTGGTTACTTTCCTCTATATACCTTTAAACAATTATTTAACCACGAAAAATGGTTGAAATTGGGCAAATTTTGAAGAAAATTTCATAGCTGTAACTTGAATACTAATTAATGAAAAAACAACAAAACATACCATTGATATTGGTCAATATTGACGAAACCCACACATTGTGTACGATTATGATGTATACTTTACTACAATAGAATTCTAAAAGCGCAAAATATCATTGTCAGTACATAGACACATCATATTTTACCTCTGCGTGTAAAAAAATGTATTTAATGACGTTATTTCACACTTACTCGTAAAACAATGTTTTTCATCGTAAGTGACTAAAAAATGTATTCCGTGTGTAATAAAAAAATGTGTTACAAAAAATATTTCCTTTGTAGATACTTTTTTACATAAATATGTATACACTAATTAAAGTTACATTTGAAAATGTTCAAGTTGTATAAAGTTCATACAACTTTATGTTACGTAATTTGTACTTAATTATAATTTATCCAAGCATGATTAATTGTATTTTTACTTAATTTTTAGTTATTTTGTACGTAGTACGTTTTGTACTTACTCGGGGATATAAATTTAATCTGATACCTCTTCGACAATTGTTTTTTTTTCGACTTAATATACACAATATATCCACAAATTATACACCTAAACCCTCCTCGTGAAACATTATATCCATTAGCGAAAACCAGAATAAAATCCGTTCAGTAGTTACTGAGAAAATCATACTCATAAAGACAGACAAACGTTGCGAAGTACTTTGTTTTGTACTATGTATAAATTGAAAATAGGGATATGTCAAATAAATTATGCTGCCACCTTTTCGATAATATTTAAACTGTTTCTATTTGATCTGCCTTAAATTGGTTCTTAATTTTAATCAAGGATTTTGAAAAATGTATACCATTCAAATCCAATAATTAAATTCAATTATTTTTAAGTTTCTATGGTTTATGTACCATTGCTAATAATGTTCAGAAGTGCAAATAAAATCAATATTGCTTCCTCGCCATATCGATGATACGAGAAGCTTTGTGATGGTTTTAAAATGAGACAAAAAAATTGTTCTCCGATTTCAAAATTTTAAATTGATCTTTCCGTTTCATGTCAAGACAAACACTTCCGTGTCTGTCTGTCTGTTTGTGTATGTGTGTCTCTTAAATACTTATCACACGCATAACTCATGAACCACTGAACCGATATTAATGAAACTTTGTTGAATCGTTGGGTCTGGCTTGAGGACAGTCCCATTTCAAAATCAACAAAATTGTGTGTACGGGGAAAGGGTGACATCACAAAATATTTATTTTTCAAAATATCTCAAGAACGACACACCTTTGGTGAATTTAGCTCGAGGAAGCACTGTGCATTTACTTGGCAGATGTTTTTTTATGTGTGTATTGTGTATAAACATTTTTACCATAATTGCATGATCTTTAAATATATCCTCTTTTTCTACAAATATTTTAATCCTTTATACAAGTCTTGAAACTTCCGCGGTGATCTTGATATAGATCTTGGCTTACACCCAGAAGCCAAGATTCATTTTTATCCTTTAATTATTTTAATACGTGTGGTATTATTATTCTTTGTTTGTACAAAATTAATGAGTATTATGGTATAATTAATACTGCCGCGAACGTCTAAGAAAAATAATCAGAAACTCCATTAGCAGTAATCAAATTGTTGTGTATTCAATGAAATCTTTATTATATAATTTCCGGTCGACAGCTTCGGGGCTTATTATGAAGTTAACTTTGTATGTTTAGGACGATAGCAAATATTATTGAGTTTAATATTAGTATTTTCCTAGTTGCTCAACTACAAAACAATAAACGTTCACTGATAACAAACGTTCCCTATGTCAATGAATTTCAAAATTAAAATTTATTATTGAAATTCATTCACATCGGACATTGTTATGCACTAATGTATCAAACCACAAAAATATCATTTTCAGTGTTCAAAAAATACTTACATTTGAAATCAACACTGTGTCGATCTGTCAGCCTTTTAGCTACTGAACTGTTTGATCTAAAAAGCTGAAATTTGTCATCATTATAGTAAATGGTGAACCGGGTGGACCAATAATAGACCCATACAGATGAAATATAAGGGTGCGCTTATAAAGATAATTTCCAACGTACCGTATAGCTCCTAGTATTCTCTAACCTAAACATGTTTCAGTTGTTTCCATGGTTACCACCATATTGTGTGAATTCAATGTTTTTAGTCGGTTCACGCTGTCAGCCAATCAGAGCTCGTTAGACAAGGAAGTGCGGTACCCGAGTATAAGCTATCTCAACTGACATATTTATAACATTGAGTTATCGCTCCAGTTATATTACATCTCTATGAGTACATTTACACAGCGCTGTTGTTCTAGTTTTAGTATAACCGATGTAGTTAAACCGTTTTAAGCGATGCTGTTTACACATACGAGAATAAGTAACACCAGCTGGAATTATAATTCCGATCTAATTAGTACGCTATAAGTTCGATGGCGTACCAACAAGAAATCCCAAAAATACTTTGTCTCCTCTACGTTCCACGAATCACGCTTTCTTTTGTTTTCAATCTCTTTGTCTCAGGTGTTTTAACCATGTTTTAACTGACGACGTTTTTTCAAATGTAAATGCGAAGTGCATTACGATGAAATACCTACACTCCGTAGATACTTATATTTTTGGGGATTTGGCGTTTTTATTCCTGCACTATTCCGGTTTAGTTATGTTATGCCTGTAGACCAAGAGGAATAGCATAACTAAATCTGATTAGTTATGTCAGGTGTAAAGCGCCATCTACCCGAACTTTTACACCCGGTTTTATTACATCGGTTACAGTAAAACCGGAATAACAGCGCTGTGTAAACGTACTCTATGAATAGACCTGAGTTATAAAAATAAAATGTTGTGGGGGGTAAATAGTTATTTCTTATTAGTTTATCGTTAGCAATATTGTCGGACGAAAACAATAATATATTGTAGAAAAATATTGTTTACGTTTCGACCCAAAGAAACCTTTCTACTTGTGATATTTTAAATTAAGTACATAAATTTAATAAAACAAACTGACCCAACATTACAAAAAATATTCGTGGAAATTTTAGTGATATAATAAAATAATGAAAATATCCATTCTATTATGTGATATAAAAAAAAAACGAAACAACGCGGCTTAAAACTAGAAGTCAAGAACCACTTCAAAATCACCGTAAAGCGTGTTTAAAATTTAAAAACTATTACTTTTTTAAGAGGAGGCATTTATATAGATAAATATAGAAATAAAATAATTTTTAGTTTTGTGTTTCATATTGACAGGATATTTTGATTAAAAGAGATCAAAAAATATACTAATCATAACAAAATGTCAAATGTTCAAAACCTTTGAAATAAAAATCAACAAAGAGTCTTCAGCTTTGTGAAATTTTCGCATAGAAATATTATTTTTTAAATTATCTACACAGAAAATTGCTATATAGGTACATAGGTAGCTTTTAAAATAATAAACTTCAGACAAAATGAAATGTTTAATTAGTAAATTTTAATCAGTCTGGAACTATTAGGCTCCTAATGAGTCGATTGACATTGTTTTATTGTGGTTAATGTGTATATTTTTAGTTTAAGTGATTAAGAAACACTTTTCGCCGCCTACCTAGCGAGAAATAATAGCGAGAGATAAAATACCTCAACACCTTTTTTGTATAAATCACAAAATTCTCTACAAAAAAGTTATTGAAGGCATATGTCTAACTATTTTAGTTTAAACGTGAAAACTCCCGAGTGCCTGCGTGACTCAAGAAATAGACCAGCTAGTTAATTAACAATTCAAATATTCGCCAATAATTCTGAAAAAATTCATATGTCAGCTAAATAAAAGTCGCACATTGAATTTTTTAACGTTAATTAGGAAAAAAAAATCGATTTGCATTGAACGAAAATGTAAAAATTGTACTTATGTTGCAATATTTTATAAAACTTTCACGTATTACTTATAATATGTGTACTATTAATACTTAATTTTTATTGTTTTTTTCTTCAATTATATTTTATTTTACTATTAGAATTAATTCAAATGGTTATAAATATATAAGCTTTCATAACGTTACTGGCGGGTCAATCCATATGAAAAGGTCCAAAATTAAATTAAATGGTTGCTTGGCCATTCTAAAAAAAATTTATTTTTTGTGTGTAATTACCCTAACATGTTGGTAGTTCGAAACGACCATTATTTTAATTTTATTGTTGTTTGTTTTCGCGTGACGGCCATATTTGTTCTACAGGTCGCAGCATTTTTTGTACTTTAAAGGGTTTGCGGAAACTAAAATATCTCAGCTTCTATCAAACCTTTCAACATCGGAGTAAAAGCAAATTATTCAGAATAAAACGGGCTACAAGATTACTTCTAGACATTTTCACCTAAATGTTATCTTAAAGGGTGAAATTTCAGCCTTAATTCTTAGTTCTATTTTTGAAAAAATCCCATTTTCAAGGGGATGTTTTTGCAAGAAGGGGAAAAGTTAACAAGTCAAATTATTTTTTACAAATAGGTGGGTACTAGTTGTATTCACACACCAAAGTTCAACTCTGAGACTTGCTCCCCTTTATTTCAAAAAATTCTCAAAATTTGAAAATTTGAGAAAATGGCACTTTTCAATGCTAAAATAACTCTGGTGGGGGACCAGATAAAATCTGAAATTTTAACCCATAATAGTACTACATAATGGTATTACGTACCAAAATTTTTGAGATTGAGATTTAACTACAGGCAGTGGTATTGCAACCACAATATTCAATAGGAGTTTATATGTTAATACAGAGTGTCAACATTAATATAATATCTATTACTATCTTTTTTCTTCTTGGAAATAGAAGAATGCTTGAATGAAGAAAAAAATTGTATTTTTTCTGAATGTTTTTAAAATCTCATTTTTTATTTTCTGTCACTTCCGGTTGAACCGGAAATGATGTCAACTTTTGTTTTTCAAAGGTGACACCCTATATATATTTTATTTTTAGATAGAAAATTAGGTCAGCTTTAAAAATTTATAACACATATAATAACTTAAAGTAACTCATAACAAAGATATAACATGTTTTAATTATTATTGAAACAAAATCACAACATGTAAACGCTCATTGAAACATGCATTTTTGTGGTTGCAATACGACTGCTTGTAGTCAAATCTCAATCTCATAATTTTTGGTACATAATACCATTATGTAGTACTATTATGGGCTAAAATTTCAGATTTTTATCTGGTCCCCCACCAGAGTTATTTAGCTTTGAAAAGTGCCATTTTCTCGAATTTTCAAATTTTTAGAATTTTTTAAAATAAAGGAGGGCAAGTCTCAGAGTTGAACCTTGATGTGTGAATACAACTAGTGCCCACCTATTTGTAAAAAATAATTTGACTTGTTAACTTTTCCCCTTCTTGCAAAAACATCCCCTTGAAAATGGGATTTTTTCAAAAATAGAACTAAGAATTAAGGCTGAAATTTCACCCTTTAGGATAACATTTAGGTGAAAATGTCTAGAAGTAATCTTGTAGCCCGTTTTATTCTGAATAATTTGCTTTTACTCCGATGTTAAAAGGTTTGATAGAAGCTGAGATATTTTAGTTTCCGCAAATCCTTTAAAGTACAAAAAATGCTGCGACCTGTAGAACAAATATGGCCGTCACGCGAAAACAAAAAACAATAAAATTAAAATAATGGTCGTTTCGAACTACCAACATGTTAGGGTAATTACACACAAAAAATCAATTTTTTTTAGAATGATCGAGCAACCAGTGCTGGACCAGTTCATATGGATTGACCCTGGCATAAATTCTCGTCGCGTACTTACTTTTATTTTTTAATGCAGATCTTCAGCTATTTCCTCATACTCTCTATACTACCTACATCGACGTTAAAACGATTCGTGATAAATGTGCTATTTAAATATGACAATGAGAACCAATTTACTATAATGTGTGTCGTTACTATGATAATACGTGTTGAAGATAGCACTATACATAGAAAAATAGGAAGTCCGGGAGAGATGACCATATCTACTTACTTTTATAAATACCTTTAAATGGTAGTTCTGTTCTATAGTCTTGGTGTAATTGTTATTAAATATTAACATGAAAAAAATTAAGTATCCTAAAATACTAAAAAAAAAAAAAACAAAATAAAATAAACAGGTTTTATATAACCGAACATAAATAATTTTACTGTTCTTTGCAAATTATTTCACTGTAATGTTTATTTTTAATAATTATTTTGACTTAAATGTTATTACAAATGATATTAGAGCCTGAGACTTGAACTTGAACCCGAACCAGAACCATAAACCCGAAAAAAAACATATTTTTCATTAATCTGAACCTGAACCGAACCGGTATATTTCAAAGTCAACGAATCTGAACCTTAATCCGAACCTTTTCATGGATAACCGCTAACCATACATTTTAAAAAAAGATTCAATGAATTATGTTTAATATTTTTCTCCAATGATTTTTAAAAGATATTATGAAATGGAAATCTGTTTGAATTTTATGGTATGATGTGAGTTACCAAGTCCACTACTAAAATTTACATATTTTTTACTTTCTTTTTTAATTCTATAACTGAATTACATTTCAATTTGCAAAAAAAATTTAAAAGTACAAATTTCAATCTTTAAACTAATTTTATTTTTGCCCTTTCTCTAACCATATTCTAAAAGCTATTAAAGTTTTTTGTTCTCCAGAAAATGTTTTGTTTGTTAATAAAAGAGCATTTTATTTTTTCGAACAAAACAATTTTCTTTAAATTACAAACTTGAACCCGAACCTCAACCCTGAAAAAATAACAGTTTTTGAACCCACACAGTTTGCATCTTGCTGAACCCGACCCGAACCCGAACCACAAATAAATTCCGGTTCAAGTCTCTAGATTAGAGCATTGTAACCTCAAATTGTAAATTCAATACGTAGTTAGAATGTCAATTTTAGGTGAGCTATCTCTACCACAAAATCTTTTTCCGAATTATATGGACATACCTATAATGCTGATATTTTTTCTTTGAACTGATTATTATCATTATTTTATATGTATGTATTAGTTATGGATTTATTAATGATGCCGATCAAATAAATACAACAAATACAAATAAATACTTTTCTCATTGTTTTGAAGGGGGGTCGGGGTGTATTTTAACGAGGAAAAGGATATAACATATAAAATTAAAGCAAATTAAATAAAATACACACGTATATATATAAAAAAATTGAAAATTTTCATTTAAATTGTTCTGTAATATCTATAATAATGAGTAACGAGTTTGTGATTTTTTATTTTTTATTAAATAATGCATGCATGAGAGTGTTAAAAAAAACGCAAATATTATTACACAAAAGACAATTTTAATGCTCAAATTGTATGAAATAATGCGCGCCTAAATATTATTCGTTCTCGTATAATACCAGGTATTAAATCTTCTTGGTAAAATATGTACCTACTATGAAATAAGGTACTGGCACCAGTCTTGGATATAACCCCAGTAATGGCTATTTTTTAATTAAAAGTACTGAATTAGAAATATTTGTTACTTTTTCATTACTACCATTTCTGAATATTAATCTATATACATTTAACTGTATTACAGCTTGATTTGATGACAATCGGCCAATAGGTGTCAAAATGGTGGGCATTCAAACTAATTATTAGTATAATTCATTTATTAATTATTATATTATCATAGCAACTGCTTGTTTCAAATTTGACAATTCATTCTTTTATATCTTTTGTGTCGTAGTACTTATCTTTTTGTAATCATTAGCAAGTGTCCATCACTGCGTGCTCATTACTAGTTTTACTTTATCCATTACTGGAAAAAAAACATAAACAAAATTATAATTTAAAAAATAAACTATATTTGCGGACTTTGGTAATTAAATTGATTAAATAAAGAGTTACATGTTTTATTAGTACCATGCGTTCATGAGAATTACAAAAAAGAAACCCGTCAATCACAAAAACAGTAAACTTTACTCTTATATATGTATATACCAGTACCTTATTGTTAATTTACTAGGAAACATCTTCAAGAAATGAAATTACGTACGTGGTTACTCTTATTTGAAATTATACATTAGAAATAAAATGACAATATTATCTGGAGTTTTTTTTTACCGCCAACAATTTTTCAT
The DNA here is from genome assembly GCA_961205875.1 of Sialis fuliginosa. Taxonomy (NCBI): domain Eukaryota; kingdom Metazoa; phylum Arthropoda; class Insecta; order Megaloptera; family Sialidae; genus Sialis; species Sialis fuliginosa. The sequence goes on along the minus strand of OY540812.1, from coordinate 26,658,393 downwards.
TAAGTATAAATATTTATTATTACAATAGATATTTTAAATCAGTTTTTTATTAAGTTTTCGCTTTGAGTGTATACATATCGTATTTCATTATTTTGCTTCCTCGCAATATCGAAGATACGAGAAGCTATGTGATCGTTTCAGATTGAGACAAAAAAAAAGTTCTCCAATTTCAAAATTTTAAATTTATTTATCCGTTTCACGTCAAGACAAACACTTTTCGTTCCGTGTCTGTCTGTCTGTACGTGTGTCCGTCCGTCCGTCCGTCCGTCCGTCTGTCCCCTGAATCCTTGTCACACGCATAACTCATGAACCACTGAACCGATATTATTGAAACTTGGTCGGATGGTTGGGTTTGGTTTGAGGACGGTCCCATTTCAAAATCATCAAAATCGTGTGTAAGGGGGACGGGTGACACCCCAAAATATTTATTTTTTCAAGATATCTCAAGAACGACACATTTTACGAGAAAATTTTATAGAATATTTTTTGTAGAGAATTAAATTTCCTATAATATGGGTCTACTACGTTTGTTGTAAAATATTCCCTTACAAAGATTTATCTAAATTAATTTTAAAAATTCGTGTTTTGTTTTTCTAAATTGATATTTGATTGGATATATTAAGTGTCATTTTGACGTTTTAAATGTCACTTTGGCGTTTTAAATGTCACTTTGGCGTTTTAAATGTCACTTTGACGTTTTAAATGTCATTTTGACATTTGCATAAATTTAGATTTAGATTGAAATTGTCAAAAAATTAAAAATATATGAAAAAATATTCAGGTGCGTTTTAAGAAAAAATTCGAACTAAGATTTTTTAGTAAAATTTGTATAAAAATTAAATGGTTAACCAATGCCAGGCAATTTATCTTAACACAATCGGTTTTAGTGAATTTAGCACGAGGAAGCACTGTGCATTTACTTGGCAGATGTTTTTTTAAATTTTTTCATTACAGTATGTTGAAAAATACATTTTTTCCCAGAGATGAATGGATTTAATATACTTTATTTTGCATTTATAATCACCGAGGCCTTTGATCTTTATAGGAAATTTCTCATTTATTTTTGCACATTTTCATTACGAGTTATTTTTTACATATACAAATGACCGATACAGCGATGTAATAATTATGATTAAACTGAATACCTTGAACATTTCAGGAGATTTCATCAAAAATATGTATGAGAATATAATTCAGTTCAACCAGAGGATTTTTTTTTTCTTAAAAAAGGACTTCAGATAAAAAAAAATGTGAATAATTTTTTGGGAAGTAGGGGGATAATAATTTAAATACCGCTATGGGCCCCGACCTTCTTAAATCCACTACTGTAGAGAGTGCCTTTAATATGAACGAGCGAGATCTAGACGAGACGTCAGAAATTTCAATGATACAATATCAACTTTATTTATTTAATTTAAGATTCGTCGAGTAAATGTAAAAATTTACTATTTAATATTAATCTTAAAATGAATAATTAGTGTAAAATGTATACGAATCGTTTTTATTTCAAATCTTTCTTTTTAAATCAAAAAATAAGGTACTTGCGGCAAATAAGGCCCAGGGTGTAATAAGGCCCATGTGAAAGAAAACACATTTGCAATAGTTGGATCGGTCTGGATTTTTATATACACATAGAAGGTACTTATTCAAAGCTAACTACATATCGACTTGTCTCTCGCCGCGCTAATTTTTCGGTATCTCTGAATTTGTTGCGAGAGATAGTGACGAATGCTCAATTTTATAAAAACAACCAACAAATAATCTTAATTTTTGTTAAACATTTCTATGTAGATACTATATGTTTCTTATTTGTTCAGGTAATAGTTCGATCCTTAAAGTTTGTGGTAAAAAATTGATTTCTATTGTTTTTAAGTTTTTGTTTTATAAAATAAAATAATAAGGCCCACCAAATTTAGGATTGAAATTTTTATTATTTATCACAATTTATGATCACAAATTTTGTTCTAGATTGGTATGCCATTTTTATTTACTAATAGTTCTATAAAAAAATCATCTACAACGAAGAAATAACGTGGTTTGACGAGAGTTTAGCAGCTGCTATGGATGCAAAATCGGCACGTTATGGATAAAAAATAAATGTTAAAATAAAATAATTAATAATTTATTAATTAGCTGTAATTAAGCAAACATTACGCCAAATACTGATTAAAACATAGTTCCCATACAAAATAACATTATAATTATCTGAAAATGTTTAATTTAGTTAAGTGGCCTTATTATATACCACCATAGTTTAATAAGGCCCAAGTTTACTTTATTTATTTTATTTATTTAAGAAAAGTTGGTTTTCATACTTCTTTAGATTAATAATAAACCAAAATATACCACTAACATAGCTTTTTTAATATAAATAACTTATTACCCGAAATACAGCATTTTTAATTAAGGTGGGCCTTATTTGCCTCCATGACCTTATATATTTTTTATAAAAAATTCACACGAGACCAAAATTTTTCTCGATCTCGATCACGTATACATGACGAGATCGAGACGAGATTGTCACTTATAAAATTTGAGACGTGACTTATCTGACTCTCGTCTCGTTTAATCTCGTGTGCAGCCTTACTTTGAATATACTGTTATAAAATGTAGAAATATTTTTTTTACATACACAACCCAGGGCCGATTTATCGGAGGATAGAGTGGGGGTACTGCAGATTGGGTCGTGTATAGACAAATCGGGCCGATTATTCCGCGAATAATCGGCCCGATTTTCCTATACACGACCCAACCTACAGTATCCCCTCTCCCGACAAATCGGCCCTGCAGATTGGGTCGTGTATAGAAGCCTTTAGTTATACTTGAAAATTAATGGATTCCAAAAAGTAACTACTGTGCGTAAAATAGCAATTGTCAACCAACATTGATTTATTTTGAATATTATTTTTAAATATATTTTTCTAAGGATGGGCAGGAGTTCTCCGAAAAAAACTTATATATAAGGGTTCCGTGAGTCCACAAACTTTGAAGACCACTGATCTTGATGATTTTTTTGGGGATCTGATCCTACGTAAAAAGTTTTTAAAAAAACTGGCAAAAAATGCTTGTTAGGTTCATTTGTGATTTAAAATAACATTCTTTCTGTTTTAATTTAATTTATTTTAAATCACAAAACCTGCGTTCCGTTTATTCTTTTTCTAAAAAAAAACTTTTTTATATATACTCAGATTAAAAAATATTTCGAACAAAAGTTTCCTATTTTTCACACAAAATCAAAATCTTAAAACGAAAATATGATTACTAGCTGTACCCGCGGCTTCGCTCGCGTGGACTACGGAATTATTGTTTAGGATTTTTGAATATAGTTGAATTAAATACAAACACGTTATTATTGTAATAATAATTTATCAACACCTAACTTACTTAACAAAAACAGATCAGAACAAAAGTACAAATAATTTTTGTTCTGCTTACATTTAAAAGTTAATTATTGTAAAAACAAAATAAACAATTGACGATAAAAGGATCGAATGAGTCCGAATGCCGACCGAACGCACGCGAATCGTTCCTTCCTGCCCCACGCCCCAACACGAGTCTTCATTAGTTCGTGCGATTAATATTTTACCGTGAGTATATTTCAAGCTATTTCCTAAACTCTAAACTATAAGACCAAATTGAAAGTGTAAATTTTATCTAAATAAAACCTAAAGATTTTTAATTTTCTTTGTAACATAAGCAGTCATTGTGGCTTAAATATAAAATTTAGATATATGGTGTTTCGAACTTTATTTTAGATTTTTTTTACTCTACATAATTCTTTACTACATAATATTGTTCAATATTTATTGGTTTAGGCAGCGTATTGCAAAAGATCCCGCTAGCGGCAAACTTTTTTCCGACTTGATTTACTATTATCGTCACTGCTTGTTCCTTATGTTACCTAACGTAACAAAATATATTCTATAACCTGACCAGAGAACATATCTATGAATTAAAAAAAAAACACGTAAATCGGATAAGTGGTTTTCGAGTTATAAGCATGACACTAACGGACAGACAGACAAACATAGAAACGTTAAGCTTTATAATATATATGGATAAATGGATATAGATAATCTAAAAAATAAAGTTACTATAAAAAATGCCATAAAAAACACACACAAATAAAAAAATAATAACTAAAGGAAAACAATTAGTAAATATTTACTATATAAAACATATTTTCATAAAGTGAATTTTGCAAGCTGCATAAAACATACCTATTCATTATCATTATATAAATGTTTTTCAACATGACAAAGGATATGCCTTGCGGTGTTGTTTCCGATACTAATTAAAAGTCGCGACATGTGTCCGGGAGGTAACCGTGCGTCGTTACCGTCAGATGCCGCGTGCGCCGCCGGAAACCGGAACCGGCTACTGTATCAACGTCTTACCCTCGTTACGAAGGTTTTCACGCTACGGCGAGCCTTGAGATCGCGGTTTAAAGACTTCGCTATGGTATTCTCATTTTTACATCGATTCGTTTCTGATTATATCTCACGTTATTCATGTTGTGCCTACTAAGAATGAATCCAAACGAATTGATTTTAGAAGAAGAAAAAACAAAGAATGCCAAGGATTGTTTTACTATATTTTCAACCAGGGGCGTCCACAGGGGAGGCAAAATTTCTTTCGACTTTAATATATGTATATTTATATTATATTTTAACTTAACTCATAAACTACTCCGATGGAAGGGGGTATTCTTTAGACTAAACTACTTAAATGTCCAATCAAAATCGGTTCAGTAGCTTTCATGTCAAATCGGAATAAACAAGCAGACAAAAATTCTAAAACAAAGTACAAACCTATAGACCAAAGTGTGGTACGCGTACCCCAAAGGGTGCGCGAAGATATTTCAAGGGGTACGCGACGTTCTTCTTAATATTTTTATATTAATTAATTTTGTGTTTTGACGAAGAAATTCTACATAACTGAGGTTTGTTTACTCTTTTTTTAATTTCGCTAAGCGAATTTGATTTTAGAAACGTTTTTTAAATTCAAATTTTAATACATTTTTTCAAAAGTTTCCCGACCATCCTTCCGAAATTGGCTGTAAAGGTACACCGGTAACACTCTCAAAGGAGGTACATGGGGATTTTAACTTTAGTAAACACTGCTATAGACCAAAAAATATTCAACATTGTACAGACAGATCCTACAAATTTATATATGTTAGTACTTATACCTAAACCACACATATGCTATCCAAAATAACATCAACTTCTCTAGTAGATATAGTTTCATAACGTACTCTATTAGTCCCGTATATATCTGGCAATTTACTTACCGGCAGAGAAACTTGGAGAGTAATGCTGCCGTCCTAAGCGAAAAAGACGTAAGTCTATTGTGACGGATGTGTGACCCTTCAAGCTATACTATAAGGAAAAAACAGAATTTTGAGTTTTTTCAACTTACGTCCTTTTCGCTTAAGATGGCAGAATGGATCTCATATACGGTAACTTTACCTTATTTCACTTTACTTCGTAAAACAAACCGTCTCTGACCTCTTATGTCCGGTATTATAAAGGAGCTAGCAAAATTTGCTAGCTAGCAAGCACTTTCAAATGGGGTATTAATTCTATACTAGTATCTATGGAATTTATAGCAGTGACATTTCAACTAATTGTAACACAGTTGGCATCTTTCACCGTACAAAATAATTTTCATAACAAATTCCAAAAGAACTATACAAATCTTGAGGCTTCCGCAGTGATCTTGATATGGATCTTGGCTTCTGGGTGTAAGCCGCGTCGGTTTGGTCGTGTTATCGGCCAACGTTTCGTCACACATTGCAGTGGACATCTTCAGGGCTCTTCTAAAAGTACACTGCAATGTGTGACGAAACGTTGGTCGATAACACGACCAAACCGACGCGGCTTACACCCAGAAGCCAAGATCCATTCCAAAAGAACTATCATAAGTTTGATATCTCATTTGAAAGTGCTTGCTAACTAGCAAATTTGCTAGCTCTTTTATAATACCGGACATTAGTCTTCTACTGTACATCCGGTAAAATTAAAAATGTTAATTAATAAAGGGTAATTAAATGTATTTACAAGCTTTTATTTTAATGATTGACTTATTATGATGTAATGATCATCTCAGGGAGGGATCTCACCCAGATTGCCAGTCTCGCTAAGGGCATTCCTGTACATAGTACATACTACTACATATGTACATATTAATACATTATATCCATTAGGTTTCTTAAGAAAATTAACTAAAAATTTAAGCATTTCGGTATAACACTATTTATGTAATGTATATGAAGGGTTAATTTAATAGGATTAAGTTACAAAAAGTTTTCACTCTGCCTTTTGTGTTTGTAATTTACCGGTTACTTTTTACGACATTTTCTTTTAAACTTAATGACGTTATAAACGTAACATGAAAAACTACGTTCGCTTTAACGTAATTCACAAAAAATAAAAGTAAAAAACCATTAAATAAAGTTTTTATAGGATCGTTCTGTAAATAAAATATACTTTTTTAATTTAAAATCGTGTTAAATACAGTCTTGTAACAGTTTATTAAATAACTCTTTTGTTATTGTGTAATTAGGTAATATCACTATTTTAATTTATTCAAGAAGTATACAATATTACACGTTGTTTACACGAAGCATAGCAACGATATTAATTGTAAGATTCATAAAATATCGATTTGTGTTCATGTAAACGTCCCTTAACATTAGTTCTGTGACTGCAATTAAGCCTTACCTGATTTTAAACTGCATTTAGTAAGCAAACGCTCAAGGTATATAAAGACAAGTTGGTCTCATGAACTCCTTGACCAATCAGCGTTGGTGCGGAATTAACGTCACCACGAACAAAATAATGCTCTGAGAAATTTTCAAAAAAAAAATTCACGACTAAGTAAAAAAGTATGATTGTAATTATAACATTAATTGACCTTAAAAAAATAAGAAACTTTTTTTCTAATAATACATTAACAAAAATGCATTGTATTACAGTCATTAAACTGTTCAATTATACAGGTTGAGTCATATCAGGAAGAACAAACTTGAACAGTTGATCGAGAAAAATATTTCAAGGAAAAAAAGTTCATATAAACATGTGTCCGGAAATTCTTCGCGAGGGAGCTACAGGCTCTCAAATATTTTGTCTAAAATGAGTTTTTATTTAATATTTTGAGAACCCATTGTGATACAGTATTAAACACGTATTAAACTAAACAGATAATACAAAAGAAAGATCGAGTGAAAATTTTGTAATAGGAGAACAATTTTTCTATAAAAAATGATCGCAAAGATTTTCGTATTTTCGATAATAAAACAACTCATAACAAAGATTAAAGGCATTTTATTCATTATTTAATAAAAATCACAGTTGCCATGAAAAATAAAAATATGTTTGTTAGTCGAGATGTCAGACAAAAACTATAGTGCAATATTAAAAAGTCAAGTAAGCTTTGGAAAAAAGAATGGTTGATATTTAAAAATTTTATATTTATTAAAATTCGTTGTTTATTTTGTTAATGTATAACAGCAATACTGGCTTTAGGGAGGGAAGCTGGGCGACTGCTCATGGTGCCAGTTAAGAAGGAGCGGCGAACGGTCACATGGAGAAAAACAGCTTGAATTCTGGAAGATTTTTTTTTTAGGAAAAAAATTAAGAACAAAAAAAACTAGACATAGTAACTGAAAGGTTCCATTGGCGGACTGGCCCCATCTATCATTGGTCTAAATAAGCATTGTTTGAGACAAAATCTTTGAGAGTCTGTAGCTCCTTCATGAAGAGTTTCCGGACACATGTTTATATGAACTTTTTTGCTTGAAATTTTTTTTTAATAAACAGTTAAAGTTTGTTCCACCTGCATAATAAGATTCTCCCTGTATATCAAAGATTTTCGAAAATTTCCAATTGTTGTGGTGTAAAAATAAGACTTGTTCTGAATTTTTTAATAATACTGTAGCCCTAAATATGTTTTCCTCAAAACTTTAATTTCGAGTAGTAGGCATTCTTTTCTCTGTAAAAATTTATACCATCTTCTCTATTGTGAATATGTCTAGATGCTGTTTGTGATTGATCACATTTATAATTTGACACTAGAAATGTAATTAGATTCGATCAGGAGGAACTATGATATCCAAACAATTTAAAACAATCGATCTTACGAAACTGTAAAAATTACAAAATTTGTAAAACAAATATCACAATAACAACAATCAAAATAACAAATGAATATTTGAAAACAATAAACTATTTAAAAAAAATGTTACTTACTTTTTCGATACAAGTTACATATATTGTAAAGTAGAGTAAAAAACACGTTCAAATATGCTATAGTCAACTTACAATTAGTGTCCCATACAAAAACTAAAGTTAGGGCTTGTAACTCGGAAACTAAAAGAGATATAAAAATTCAAAATACACCAATCAATTCTACACAAAAAGTTTTTCGAAACCGCCAACAAAAAGTACATATCTACTTTGACAAAAAATTTATACTACCTAAACCACATAGAATTATTAATATTTTTTTATGTATTATAGTAATACTCACCCATTCCTTACAAATAATTCATCTCAATCTGTATCTCTTACCGTTTAGGAAATCCCCATGCATTTCTCGCTTATCTTGGACTTCCTGTATATTTGACTTGAAAAAATATTTTCTTGACAGAAGAAAGTTGTGGTTTATCATTAAAATTTGAAAAATGATGATCATAATATCTCGAATCTGAGCCAGTTTTCTTTTGTTATAGTTTCACTCTGTCCGTCCGTCTGCCTGTCTGTCTGCCTATATAAATTTTATACCGATTAAGATGAAATTTGGTATATGGACGTAGAATGAGAACCCAAAAACAGAAATGATTAAAAAATATTTTTTATTTTGACCCCCTTTCCATAGACTGAAAAGTATATTCAATTTTTTTTTCACTTAATCCATTGAGATAGGTCTCCTAAAAAAACAAAAAATGTCTTCAGTCACAATATATTTGTGTTCAAAGTCGTTATCAGAGTATCTCCCCCTCTCTATTTTCTAAACTATCAATATAAAAAATCTGAAAAAATTGAGAATGTAGCTTTTGAAAAGTTGCAGTCCTTTCTCTCTGGGAGTTCTCAAAATACTGAAACTACAATGGAAGATGCAAAGTCTTAAGACAGTTTGACTATGAAGGAAAATGCTGTATGCCAACTTACACCTTATACCAACTAATAGCCCCAATCTTCCCTACGTATTAAAATAACCAAGTTACTTCCCTCTAATAAAAAATATCGTGTTAAAAAAATGTATAGTTTATCCTCCACAAAATCATTCAATATATATGAAGAGGAATACATAGATTTCTATAGAACTGAACGGTTCATTTAATATTCTTTACATTTCAATACAATCTATTGACAAAAGGATTGGCATCCTGTATCATTTTACATATTACTGAATGTGCCGTTTCATCACAAATATCAAAATATATCCTCTACCTTTGAACTTTGTGTTACATACTCAACATAGATAGATAGCTAGATATTTATTTCTGACTCCGAGGAGTGTGAACAAGTCAAATATATAAATATTACAATAGATAACAAATAAGAAAAATGAAATACAAGAAAATAAACTTATTATAGTTATATACTTAGATCATTCTTATAGGGACATTTCTCAAAAAGATATTTTTTTAATTCTATTTTAAGTTTAAATTGATAGTGTTAATAATATCAGCGGGTAATTTATTATAGAGAATACCAAGGTTATTAAACTATACAAGTTGTCTCGTAGGGTAGTTTCACGCTATTGGTTGACGGCTAGTGACGAATAACCAGCTGTCAAAATTCATGGAGACTACCAAGGTATGTAAAGTACAAGGTAGTATAATAATAACCTTGAGAGAATACTACCTTTAATTAAAGGGCTATTTGAGCCCTTTTTTGTTCTATAGTAATCAATATAGATTTTTTCATTATTTCTAGTAGGAATGTATATTGGAGTAAATATTTAAGTTGTTTAGGTTATTTTTAATGTCTACAATTAATTCATAATAATAAATTCTATATAATGTCAAAATTTTGTACTTTAGGAAATATTCTCTACATGATTCTCTATTATTTAATTTAAATATTTTTCTTATTATTATTTTGTGAATTTTGAATAGAGTTTCTAAAGAATATCCCCATAAAATAATGCAATATTTCATTATACCCTTACATAGTATAAAACACAACATCTCTGTCTGTCCGTCTGTCCGCTAATGCACTTATCACTCAAGAACCACTTATCCGATTTACGTGTTTTTATTTAATTTCATAGATATATTCTTTGCCCAGGTTTCAATATATATTTTGTTACGTTTGGTAACATAAGGAGTAAGCAGTGACGATAATAGTAAATTTTTTTCTGACTTGATTTACTATCATCGCATATGTAGTCACTACAGAGTTGAAAACTTTTTTTACATGTCAAGCCCTTTGTTTATATGTGTATGTTTTCTCAATACCGAATTACTTATATTAGGTTTTCCTATCGTTTTGTTATTTTGGACCTATTGTATACATCTTTGTTAATAATATTATTAACATTTAATTCAATTTTAACAATTCTTGCCATAATTACAAACCCCCCAAATCCCACCTATACAAAGTTTACAGATAAATATATGTATATTGATTTTATCAATTCCATCCCACCGCTTCGCCCCATTATCTGTTTATTTGTAAGACAACCTAGACCAACCACATAAATACAAATTAACGCTCGAACCTACATTCATTCACACAAACGATGTTTCTAATTTTAGACTCTTTGTAATGAAATATATCGTCAATAAATAAAATACATATAAATAGGGAATTATAGTAAAGGTTAATTTGAGTGAATTTATGAATGAAGTTTGTGTTATTATATCGTAAAAATATACGCAGTGGCGGACTAAGAAAGGTTGGGGCCAATGGCGAAATATTAATTTCCCCCCACCCCTAAAGTTTTCATTTTTAAGAGTACAAGAAAACTTAACTGTGTTTTAATTATTTTTTTATTTGCCTTTACCTTGTCGCCCGGAACTCACATGACACACGGGACCCATGTGCAACCTTAGTCGGTTATTGCATGTACGTAGAAAAATGGAATTTAATTTAAATCCTTTATAAGTAAAGTATAGATATGTCATATTTCATTTAATTTTAGGACTAATTTAGTTATACTGATAATATTATCTCCAATCTACATTCAGAGTCGGAAAAGCCCAGACTTAGGATGGTAGTTTTTTAAAGCGGCAAATTTTCAACAATCATATTAATAATAATATTATAATAATAATAATAATTTACAATTTGTACTAATATGTTAAATAAAGTGCAATAATAAAAATGTTCTTTATTATTGAGAGTGGAAATGTGAGCGGGCCTATTTTATAGGAGGCAAAAATATAAATCAGGTCCTAAAACTCTGGTTTATTATTTAAAATCGGCCCTTAGAGTCATTCCATTTATAATCATCAAATTTATTAAAATATAGAAGTTGCACTATTTTTAATTTTGATGAAAGTTTAATCAGTTGTTATTATACTTATTAGATAGCAGAAACTGTACTTAGAAAAATTTTAATGGCCATAGTTCGGGGGTGGTGACCGTTTTACCCTCTTAAGATATGAAGATTTCGTCGATTTTCAACGTTTTTTCAACTCGCTATAGCACGCGTTCTAATAAAGCACTTACAACGAGCTTAATGTCATTTGAAAGACTAAAGAATCTAGTTTCAATTGATCTAGCACAATTTAAAGTTTAAATTATTTTTTTTGTAGATAGAGGCTTTTCAATTTTATTAATAAAATTGTCATATTTTCTATTTTTCGAAATTTATTGTGGCTCTAAGGTTAAACTGAGAAAGCTATAATTATGTGTAAGTTATGTTCATTTATAGTACTCAGTACCCACAAAAATCAGCTTGATTGATGCACATCTTTTATTAAAAAAATTTAGTTAAATATCGCAAAAATCACGAAAACACCAAAATCAGCTGTTTTCGAATCAAAAAAAAGTTATGTGGGGGACGAGATAAAATTCTGAATTTTTTTTACAAATGGTCTAAATAGTTATCTTTGAAGGCCTTATAGATTCGTTTTGTTATTTTCATTTTTATAGCAACCAGAATTTTTTTTTAAATTTAAAAAAATACGAAAACTTAAAAAACGGTTATTTTTAAACATAATACAAAAATATGTTGGGCACGAGATAGAATACTGAATTTTTTTTTACAAATGCTCTAAATAGTTAAGTTTGAAGGCCTTAATGATTCATTTTGTTATTTTCATTTTAATAGCAACCAGAATTTTTTTTTTAATTTAAAAAAATACGAAAACTTAAAAAACGGTTATTTTTAAACATAATACAAAAATATGTTGGGCACGAGATAGAATTCTGAATTTTTTTTTACAAATTCTCTAAATAGTTATCTTTGAAGGCCTTATAGATTCGTTTTGTTATTTTCATTTTTATAGCAACCAGAATTTTTTTTTTATTTAAAAAAATACGAAAACTTCAAAAACGGCTATTTTTTAAACAATACAAAAATATGTTGGGCACGAGATAGAATTTAGAAATTTTTTTTATAATTGCTTTAAGTAATTAACTTTAAAGGCCAATTGGCTTTTTCTTGTTATTTTCATTTTTCTAGTCACCAGACTTTTTTAAATCCTTAAAGTGTAAAAACTCTAAAATCATGTATTTTCGAAAATAAACAAAAAAAAAATTATGTGGGGCAAAAAATAAAATCTAGTTGTTTTTAACAGATACCTTAATTAATTTTTTTAACGGTCAATTGGTTTTTGATGTTATTTTAATTTTCTACCCTCTAAAAAATGTAACTGCACCTAATAATGCGATTATATTAATCGCTTTTTCTTAATATTTATTTCTTATTCATAGGATATTTAAAAAAACTCAGATATTGTACTAATCAATACTAAAGAGAATCTAAATTAACTAATCTTACACTTAATAATAGTATTTACTACTTCGGATTGAGTTTCATATTTTTTCAACTTTTTGATCAATTTCATTTTTTTTCTTTGATAGGTAAAGGTAGTTTTTTAATTACAACAGGAGATTCATTCAAAGCAGCACAAACTTGGTTGATTTTTCAAATACAGGGTTCAAATATTTCATCCCTGATATAGTAAATAATGAATTTTTTGGACATCACGACATATTCATAATGAAAAGAAATATTTATAAAAAACATATAATATTAAACCTTTCACAGAAGAATAATAAGTATACTTCAAAATCAATTTAACAATTAATTTATTTGTATGCTTTAACATCATAAATATAATAATAATAATAATATAACACATAATTGTTTTTGTTTATTTTCGAAAATACATGATTTTGGAGTTTTTACACTTTTAAGGATTTTAAAAAAGTCAGGTGACTAGAAAAATAAAAAAATAACAAGAAAAAGCCAATTGGCCTTTAAAGTTAATTACTTAAAGCAATTATAAAAAAAAATTCAAAATTCTATCTCGTGCCCCACATTTTTTTGTATTGTTTAAAAAATAGCCGTTTTTGAAGTTTTCGTATTTTTTTAAATAAAAAAAAAAATTCTGGTTGCTATAAAAATGAAAATAACAAAACGAATCATTAAGGCCTTCAAAGATAACTATTTAGAGCATTTGTAAAAAAAATTCAGAATTCTATCTCGTGCCCAACATATTTTTGTATTATGTTTAAAAATAACCGTTTTTTAAGTTTTCGTATTTTTTTAAATTTAAAAAAAAAATTCTGGTTGCTATAAAAATGAAAATAACAAAACGAATCTATAAGGTCTTCAAAGATAACTATTTAGAGCATTTGTAAAAAAAAATTCAGAATTTTATCTCGTCTCCCACATAACTTTTTTTTGATTCGAAAACAGCTGATTTTGGTGTTTTCGTGATTTTTGCGATATTTAACTAAATTTTTTTAATAAAAGATGTGCATCAATCAAGCTGATTTTTGTGGGTACTGAGTACTATAAATGAACATAACTTACACATAATTATAGCTTTCTCAGTTTAACCTTAGAGCCACAATAAATTTCGAAAAATAGAAAATATGACAATTTTATTAATAAAATTGAAAAGCCTCTATCTACAAAAAAAATAATTTAAACTTTAAATTGTGCTAGATCAATTGAAACTAGATTCTTTAGTCTTTCAAATGACATTAAGCTCGTTGTAAGTGCTTTATTAGAACGCGTGCTATAGCGAGTTGAAAAAACGTTGAAAATCGACGAAATCTTCATATCTTAAGAGGGTAAAACAGTCACCACCCCCGAACTATGGCCATTAAAATTTTTCTAAGTACAGTTTCTGCTATCTAATAAGTATAATAACAACTGATTAAACTTTCATCAAAATTAAAAATAGTGCAACTTCAGCACCTTGATGATTTTATATGGAATGACCCCTTATCATTTCATTGTAGCAAGTGTTACAAGTAGTTTTGGTTCTCTAGTATCTGCTACATGTAGCAGTTTCTCTCATTCTAGTTCGAGCGGTGACCGCGTGTTGGTACGGAGTGCAGACTCTACGACACTACCATAGATATAGAACATGGACTGTGCATCTGATTCGAAAACAGAGTCTTCAAAAAAGAAATAGATAGAGCATCATTGGGATATATTGTCGTTATTTCAACAGGAGTGTAACATTGAGCTAAAAGATAGATATATCCCAACGATATCCCCAACTCTCTTACTGTTGTCAATCGAATCCTCACTAGTCTTTCGTAAGAAGTTCTTGAAACTACCGTCACATCATATTTGATTTCTCAACGATGGTTCCTCGCCAAAGTCATCTGCATTTAAGTCTTTCAGCAAATCACTTCTACTGTATTTTTATCTAGCTAATAACGACGGCCGAACCCAAAACCTACGTTTCCTTCTATGACATGCCAAAAATATCGTAATAGCTGCCGCTAGCATTAAGTCTTTCCTCCTCGACATCTTCAATTAGACTGGATGTTATATAACTTTTGCTACATGTAACACAGTATCATTTTAGTACAATTTGAAAAATATAGCAAATGTTTTATAACATTTGCTATATGTAGTACTGCTACATGAAGCAAATGTTATATACACCAATACCTCACTTTGCGTCGTGGTTACGTTCCAAAAAAACTAGACGCAAATTGAAACGACGCAAAGTGAATTATGATTTTCTATAGAAAATCATGTAAAGATCGAAGATAGGTTCCAGGGTTACGAAAATACTACTGTTTAAAAAGAAAATTAAACAAAGTAGAGCTGGGCGCGGGCCGTGAATTTTTCGGGTCACGTCGGGTCACGGCTGTGACCCGACGTGACGTGAGCGATTTTCAAATATTGGATCGTGAGCGGGCGTGATCGTGAGTCAAAATAAAACAGTCGTGCGTGACCGGGCGTGAGTACATTTTTGTCGTGCGTGAGTCCGTGAGTATATGTAGATATGTATATTTTGATATTTCTTTAATTTCTGATCTCATGCATATATGATAATAAATCGAATTTTTATATTAAAAAATATAGTTATAAAAACTAATTAAATTAATAAGAAAATCTTATAATAAATCTAAAATTATTATAGGTTAATAAAATATAAACAAATAACGTATTAATTAAATGCGTGTACTGGTGGTACTACTGGTAATAGTTTCGATAATTTCCGTGGACAGCGCCAAATTGACATTTGCACATAATAATATATTCTGTATTTATTTTAAAATAATTATTGAATATTTGTCTAAAAATTTGCACTAAAAATGCAGTTTAGAAAAATTATACAAATATAAAATATACACATATTATATTGCACGAAAAAAAATTCATTAAACATTTTATTTATAACATATTATTCGGGTCACGAGCGTGACCCGTCGTGCGTGATCGGGCGTGAGTAAAAAAATAGAATTCGTGAGCGGGCGTGATCGTGAATACTTTTTTTGTAACCGTGAGTGAGTGGGCGTAACTAAAATTTTTTCTCTCGTGAGCGTGCGTGATCGTGAGCAAAAATTACTCACGCGCCCAGCTCTAAAACAAAGTAAACATTTAAAAAACAAAAATAATATAAAATTTTATTACATACATACAAAAAACAAAAAAAAAACAAATTCGATTAAAACAAAATTAAAAGTTCAATTAATTTATAAAATTACATACATACAAAAAACAAAAAAAAAACAAATTCAATTAAAACAAAATAAAATATTCAATTAATTTATAAAAAAATAAATAAAAATTAATCACTCTCTGATGAGTCCATAGTGGCTGTTGTCGTAAGTCGGCTTTCTTTCACAAAAAATTGGTCCAATGTTTGCTGAACAGCTTTTTTTTTCAACGTAAAATAAATTTGAACTCTAAAATTAGCAAAACAAAGTGAAAAATAAAACTGTATTAAAATTGCGTTGATTTACAGTTAGAAAGGGAATCCCCGAGTTTTGATGGCATGGCGCCAAAATTAAAGACTCGAACCCAAAACAACGCAATTTCGAAAATCTAGCGACGCACAGTGAAAATTAGTACTAATTCAGCAGCGACGCAACTTCGAAAAAACGCAAAACGAAACGACGCAAAGCGAGGTATTGGTGTAGTAGATTTTACTACATAGTGTAAACGCGGCTTTATAAATTGAATAATTTAATTTATTATTAATTTCTCTTAACTTTTATTGATATTTCATTTAGTAAATATTAATTTTAAAATACCATTACGCAATAATTAAAATAATATAAAAACATAAAGGAAAAAAATAATTAGGTATATAGAAATTTAATTAGTGCGAGCAAACAAACGATTTAATTTTAGTGATTTTTTCTTAATTGTTTGCTATCACTTAAACCCCCAGTTTCAAGTAAAATAATTACGAGTTTTAAATAATTAATTAATTTTTTAGTAGGTATATATTGCGATTTCAAAAATACTTTTAAATATCTACTGTATAATTATTGTAAATATTTCTATAATTCTATACTTGTATCAGTGGCGTAGTAAGAAAAATTTTCGGGGGGGGGTTAAGCTCGGGGCTCCCAAAATATGCGAAATTATTTTACAATTTCTAATTAAATGATGACCTAAAATTTAATCTTATGACTAAAAAAAAAAAAAAAGGCAGTTAAATATATTTTTAATAATATTCATTCACTTCAAATTTAGTTCCCACACTTTAAGAACATTTAATATTTCGGGGGGGGGTTATAATCACAAAAAAGGTCCTTCAATTCAAAATTGTAATAATAATTTCATATATTTTTAGAACATAAAATATTTCGGGGGGGGTTTCGACCCCAAAACCCCCCCCGTTCCTACACCACTGACTTGTATTTTGATCAATATTCGATTATTGTGGATTTTTATTAAAGATTTGAGTATCAAAATAATTTTTATAATACAACTTGCAACAATTGATTTTGAATATTAATTGTTGCAAATATGTGTACATACTTTATTACGCTCAACATTCGATTATTGTTTGTGTGTATGTTCTTTCTGTTCTTTTTGTTCTCGTTTCATACAAATGGCATCTCAAAACTCGTCAGATCCGGCTAATAGCTCGCTTCAACACGACCAAATACACAGCGGATGCTCCCGTAATGGCGACGGCACGCGCATGCAGTGGCGACATCGCTCGGGACGCGGGGGCAATTCTCTGCACGGCGTGCGCCCGCCGGTCGGCAACATCGCTAACAACCGCATCGACCAACAGAAGTACGGAGATGGAAATGGAAGTATGTTTATAATTTTTTTAGTTTTGTTTCATGATACAAATATATATGTAATCTTTCCACCATGGTTTTGTTTTAATATTTTACAAAACTAGCGACTTTTAGTAGCGCGACTACCGCGTCATGGCATGCTAGCATGCTATTCGCATTTGTTAAACCACGTTAAAGGAAACTAACATGGGCGCCGGGAGGTACAAGGAGGTGCACTTGCACCCCCCTGTCAAAAAAGAAAAAAACATGAAAAGATTAAGAAATACAATTTTTATTTTAAAATTCATTTCTTTGAATAACAGTTTAAGTCGCCTTGGTTGTTGTCCAAATATTAAATGTACCTGACGATTGATATTATCAGTCTTGCGCTTTTTGCACAAAAATCGTCTTATGCTGTTCATTATTTTAAAAAAATGACCCACACGTATTAGACCAAGAGCTCGCTGCAAGTAACAGGATAAAATGTAATACTAATAAAATGTAAGGTTCGTACCCATTGCGACCATGAGAAAAATCATTCACAAGTGCCTGGCCGGAACTTGTGAAAACATTTTTAGCCGTCCCCTCTTCCGGGAAATTTTTTGTACAGCAATTATACCAATAAAGTAACAGTTTGAAATAACTGCCAAAATTTAGTATTTCTAAAGTTATATAAAAAGAAATATTTGTGCCTTATTACATCCTGTTGTAATATTTTGGCACAAAACTTTTTAAAATTTTTTTGACTCATTACTATACCAATCGAGTAACAGCTTCAAACTATAACCAAATAAAAAAAAAAATTTATTTTTATTTTAAACCGCTAAAGGCGTGATTATCCTCACAGTCGAAGATGCGTTCCACAGATGCATATTAAAATACCCGCGTGATATGAATTTTAAATAAATTTAATTTTATATACCTAGATGGAAACTAATGTAAGATATGTAAAGTACAAGGTAGCCTCAGTAGCTCGGCGCGAGAGAGGGAAATACATCATCTGGAGTACCCAAATGTGGAGAGGGGGAATGATGTGCCCAATCATAACAAATATAGCCTTGTAACTCGGCGCGAGAAGGGGAAAATACGTCATCTGGGGTGCCCAAGCTGATTGGTCAAAAGCTACTGAGGCAATCTGTGTATTTACTAACCTTGACTAATATGTTAATTTTTTTTTAATATGTCTATGGATGTGTTATGACGTCATCATGTCATTGTTTCGTTACAATGACTATGTCTACCGCGCTCCGCGCGCGTTCCATTTCCGTTGCATTACTAAAATTTTATCCTTAACGAGCCTAAAGAAGTATAACTTCAAAAATCTAGCAACAATTATCTTATATAAATTTTCTAGTGTTTCTATTTTCTAGTATTATTAAACTAATTAATTAAACAAAATAATATATCAAAATTACAGCTCACTAACTGCTAACAAAGAGTTTGATTTTTCAATTAATTGTAAATTTGCATAGGTCCTGGACCACTGGTGCCATCTACACGGCTATGTGACAAGCATGCACACAAACACGATGGCTCGGTCGAGCAGCAGTGCGCTGTCTACAAATGGCGTGGTTCGGGGAGGCGGCCGCCGCAGCAGCAGTGGATACGACTCGTGCCACTCGATGGCACCAACACCGACAAAGATGTGGTCATACGACAATGCGTTCAGCCAGAGAGAGAGGCAGCTATCGTCTCGAGACAACACGAACCGACGAATGATTCCACTCACAACAATGAAACAAGTGACGGAACGAAAGGCGCCCAAACAGAATCGACTGTGTTTAATATTTAAACGGAAAAAAAATCATGCCGAAAATGATGCTGTGAATAAATTAGATGATGATTCTGATATTGTCTTAAGAGATCTTTCTTCGAATACTCGATGTTCAAAAGAGAGATGTCAAATGAAGCATAGGAAAAGGGTTGAATTTATTTGAATTAATAATAATTTAATTGATAAATGAATGTCGCAATCAGTGACGCAACAAGGAACAATAGAGAGGGGTAGATTTTTTTTGTAATTATATGTACATAATTTTCATTCTTTTATCTATCATATTTGTTAAATTAAATAATGTATATTGACAAATTCGGGGGGATATGTCCCCTAAAAAAAATCACCCCTGGTCGTAATTATATTTTTAAAAGACATTCTGATATTTATTATTTTTACTAAATTGCAATGTTTATGCAAACATTAAAGTGATATAAAGGACTAATCAAAATAATCGCCTACAAATGTAACAATTAATAATAATTATTGTAAATTTTATGTAAATATATTTTAAAATTTAGATATTTTCAAATTATATGCTGCCTAAATACACATATTATCCAACGAAAATGTAATTTTAAATAGCAAAAACACACAATAAATTAATCAAAAAATGCGAAAACCAATATTTATAATCATGTACTATTCTTAATAGGATAATAATTTAAATGAAGAATTATGGCAATGTAATCATTATTAATGTATTACTATGTATAACTTTTTGTAATTAATAAAATATTAAGAATTATTGTTGGTTTTTTTTTGTTATACGTCATTAAAGGTAAATATTGGTCACGTTCACAACTGACCAAAAACAGTGAACAACGAGCTTTGATTGGTTGATTCATGGAATTTCTAGTGGAATGTACCAGAAATTTTAGATGCGTGTAAGAAAGCGGGAAAGAAGTAACCAGAAATTCCATGAATCAACCAATCAAAGCTCATTGTTCCGTTTTTGGGTCAGATATGAACGCTCCCATTGGGTATGTTTTAAATAATAACATAATTTTTTTATTTTTTATTATCCGCGTTCAAAAACCTAAAAATTAATTGCATTTTTTATTCATTTCCTATTCATAATTTTTATAATATTTATATGTAGATATAGTTACCAGCTTTAGACTATGGAGTGGCGGTGGGCCACACGGAGAAAAATTTTACTTAATTTCTAGTAAAAATTATTAATGTTTAAGAAAAAAATACAAGCATTGTAACTTAACGAATAAACCTATCTAATAGTTTTTCTTACCATTACCATTGAGTTTTTGAAATCCAAAGTATTAAAAATTAACAAATATTTCATCATTCGTACTGTTTAATTAAACTTCCATCCAAAAATGTAAGTTTTCTTTTTTTTCATTGAATAAAATGATAATAGCAAAGAAATGTATTTTTAATGATTGACTTGATAAAATGATCTTCCCTATAGATTTTATTTCCACAAATCTAGTGTAACCAGGGGGATGGGTTACCCCCCTCCCATATCAGTATTTTTTTAAGCGGTAGAAAAATGTAATAATAAAAAATTTCAAGTAATTCCCCTTTAGTACAGGAAACATAGGGAAAAAATCGACCTGAAAACAATATAATTCTTAAACTATTGAATATAGAGTTTTATGATAAAAAAATTACTATACATATCAACCCCCTAAAACTCTTCCTTGGGGAGTAGTTTGAGGGGTACATGCCCGTTTCTCAGCAAAATCGAATGGAACGGTATATCCAAAAGTAGATAATTTTAAAGATCATAAAAAAGTAAGAAACTTTTGTAAAAAAAAATTTTTCATACATTCAACTGTTTAGAAAATATGGCGACTTGTTCCCAAATTTTAGGGTTTTACTAAAAGTGCTCTGGTCTCTAGTTTCGTTAAATGTTAATGAAATATTATTTTTAAATTTTTATTTGAAAGTAGAAATAACGAACTTTTTAATGATGTTATGATTATTTGAAATTTGGATAATTTAAAGTGCCATACGCGACATATCAAAAATGCAAAACTTCAATTGGAGATAATTCAAAAATTTTAAATGGAATGATATATTAATTAGTACTTTTTCTTAAAAATTATATTTAAATTAACAACTTTTCTTACGAAAATTTTTAATTTTATTTGAAAAAATATATATATATAATTTTAAATTTAAATTTTTTTTAACAAAAGTTGTTAATTATAATATAATTTTTAAGATAAAGTACTGATTGATATATCATTGCATTTAAAATATTTGAGTTATCCCCTATTGAAGTTTTGCATTTTTGATATGTCGCGTATGACAATTTAAATTATTCAAATCTCAAATAATCATACATCATTAAAAAGTTCGTTATTTCTATTTTCAAATAAAAGTTTTAAAATAATATTTCATTAACATTTAACGAAACTAGAGCATTTTTAGTAAAACCCTAAAATTTGGAAACAAGTTTCTAAACAATTGAATGTATGAAAATTTTTTTTTAGAAAAGTTTCTTACTTTTTTATAATCTTTAAAATTATCTACTTTTGGATATACCGTTCTATTTGATTTTGCTGAGAAACGGGCAACTACTCCCCAAGGGGGAGTTTTAGGGGGTTGAAAATATTTTCTTGAAATTCTTTAGGGTCGTTTATGCGTAAAACATAGTGGACTGGTGGTCTGGAACCAAGGTTATTAAACTATATTATATAGTTTACTAACCTTGGTCTGGAACACCCGCGGTATAAACTTAAGTAATTAAATTTTAATTATTTAAAATATAGATAAACGATCGACGTTTAGTGAAATACATATACTTATTAATAGTTAATTGTAAATAATATATACCAGTGCATATACCTATACTTATATCATCTATTTTATTCTAAAAAAAATGTTGTTTTACCTGTCCCATATAAATTCGATCAAAGTCCAAATTTCAATGTAACTTTTTTACCGCAATAATAAAAATACGTAATAAGTACCTACTATTTGATGGTCAAATATACATTTAATTCTATTAACATTACATAGGTGTTGAAGGTATGGATATTTTTAATAAAATTAATTTATTAATGTAAACAATAATAGTACCTACGTTGTGTAATATTAATACAGGTAAGAAAATTGGCTCTTATCTTTTCAAATGTTACTAATTAGAATGTTTTGATTTTACTTTCTAAATATTTAACTGCAAATGATATTTTTTTAATGACGCCACTGTTTGTAGACGTTTCTCTTCCCCCACCCCAATATCAAATGCCAAATATCGCAAATATCCTTGTTTTTGACATATTATACCTATTTATTTTTTTCTTCAAATAATTTTTGTAAATAATGAAATATGTTGTGTGAACTTAAAATAAAAACAATGCATTGATACGACATAGAAATGTAATATAAAAATATAGAGTTTAAAAGGTTAAAGATAGATAGAAATAAGAAAAACATCGTGAGTATGACAATTATCTATTATCATAAATTATTTTGATTGTACTGTTTAATCAAGATAAGCAGATCTACACATCTCATTTCACATTATTTTGCACAATATTCTTATTTAAATATAACCTGTAAACAATTAAATAAACATGAGTGTCTGTGTTATAATTTAAATTAAGAATCATTTCGTAAATAGTATAACAATCACAACAGTGCGGTACCAAAAATGAGTGCTCCCTTGAAACCATGGGAAGCCCCACAACTTAACAGTTCAATCGGAACTGCGTTACCTACAATATCATCAGGTCCTTCAATACTTCCTAGTGCATCGGCTGTCAGTACTCCGCCCCCTGTACCTCCTCGAATAGCTAACCCCATTCTAAGAACTGCGGCCTATGGAGGAATGCCAACGTATGGAGGTTATGGTGGCATGGGAAGTTACGGAACTGGATATGGAGGATATGGCGGAATTGGATCTGTAGGTGGATATGGAGGTTATGGTGGATCGATGTATGGAAATTATGGAAGCAGCTATGGTGGTTATAGAGGTATGGGAGGGTACGGAGGATATGGATATGGTGGAATGGGACCAGGACAGTCAGATATAGAAAGTCGGTAAGTTTTGAACTTCAAGTTGTTAAATAAAATATAATTTTTATCATAGTTGAAAAATATTTTTCATAAAGTACCTAATAAACATTGCTTATTTAGTTTATATTCAATTGATTTAAATCGATAATATCTTGAAAGATCATAAAAAGTACTTACTGATTGGAGCGTATAACTTTGAAAATGTTTATTTAAGATTCTTCAATTAACATGCGAAACTGTGTTTTCAACAAAACTGTAACATTTATTAATTAAGAACTATGGAGACTTTTAATCAGTTACATCAGAATTACTACATACTTCAATTTTAAAAAATATAAAAATATTCAATATAAATCTTTTCAATCATGTCCACATTACAGTTTCATTCAACTAGCTGAAGAAAGTTCCCGTCCAGCTTTCAACACAATAGAATCAGTCGTTCGAGCTTTTGGATCGATTGCATCAATGCTCGATAATACATTTTTTGCAATGACCTCGTCGTTCCATGCGATTCTAGGCGTAGCAGATAATTTCGGACGTCTGAGATCACTATTCCACCAGATGTGGACATCGTTAGCTATATTCAGAGCACTAAATTGGCTCCTTAGGAAACTATTAGCATTGATAGGACTTGGAAGTGGTCAGGCTGTTGCAAGCGACGCTTGGAAAGAAGCCATCACAGGTATTGTTTAACTTAGAACTGACAATCATTTGTCATCACAGAAATGGAGGTTTATTTTAACTTTTATTTGCAGATAATGTATCAGCGGGATTAGAAAACACAGCATCAAGATCTAGTTGGCCTGTCGCTTTGTTCTTAGGTGTCGTCGTTGCAGCTCCTTATTTAATTTCAAAAATGTTCGGAGCTATGACAGATACTTTAGAAGCAGGTAAATTTATTATAGATAAATATTTATAATGCAAAATTGACATTGTGCTTTTGATTTCAGATAAAAACCTAAAGGTTTGTCCTGCTCGAGCTCTCTATGACTTTAATGCTAGTTCTACTGAAGAACTTAGTATGAGACAAGGTGAAATCATATGTGTATTAGATCAGTCGTATCAACGCAAACACAACTTACTAAACTCAGGATGGTTATTAGTTATTAACAAACAACGAAAACGCGGTATCGTGCCTCAAAACTATATTCAGATGGTATCTTCAAACAGTACAGCCAATAGTGTAACTTCAACAAATAAGTTAAATGATGTTAACATTATTTAATAGTAACATTTAAACATAAATATAATCAATCTTATTTGTAAACAAAATTTTCTGTTACATTTGTTTGGTGTAATATTTTTTATTGATTTATATATGCTAGAAAACATTTTGTAACAGTGAAATATGTAAGTTTATGAATAAGGTATTTTATTGGATTTAAAATTGTATGAAGTACATATGTAATATATCAGGGAATTATTTGTAACTTTTTATAATTTTTAAACTTTGTAATTGTAAAAGTATTATTTAAATATAATGATTATTAGTTTATTTAATTGTGATTTAATTTCTATAAACTTAACTAGTTATAAAATTAAAAATATTAATCAAATTTCTCCGTTTATTAGAATTCAAGCTTTTATTGTTACTTGATTCGAATGAATGAAGTAGGGTTGGGCAAAAATAATCGATATATCAAAATATCGATATTTTTTTATAAAATAATCGATAAATATCGTCGATATTTATAATTGTCATAAATCGATATTTATTTACGAGTATCGAATTCGATATATTTTTAATTCAATTTAGTATAATTGGTAAGTGTCACTCCGTACTATTCTTGCTATCTTTGGAATAGTTCAAAATTGCTAGTTATATTTTTATGTCAATGGAAGCGTTGCATGAATCCGATCTTAAAAAGATTAAAAACACTTTGTCAGGTTTGTCTATGGTATGTTTGCGTATGTGTTTGCGTATACTTTTAAACGTCAAACAGTAGTTGACAGCTAAAATTCAAAAATTTAAAATCGGTCACGTGACTAGATTTGACGCAGCGTCTAACGTCACATGAAAAGGCACCTTTACAAAAAAATGTCGATATAACGATATATCGATATTTTTTACTCGATAATAATCGATGCAGCTTAAAAGTATCGATTCGATATTTATCGATATATTTTTTTCACATGCCCATCCCTAGAATGAAGTCCTACTGTGTTATTTATTTTATTACAGGCTTGCCAATATATTGAGTTTAAACATGTGATCGTTACCAACATTTGGTTCTTAAATTAGAGTAAGAACTGTCAAAATCTTGTTTTTTTAAATTAAATGCAATTAATAATATTTCAATGCAATTATTAGTAATAAAATATATGTACATAGCATTAAAATTGAAATTGCGCCATTAAAAATCTTTAAATCAGGTAAATTTAAATTAAGATGTCCTAAATTGCAATTTCGAAATAAAATGACCTTTGACACATTTGAATTTCAACCAAAATAGATGAACTGCATATCACTACTGCAAACAACATTTAGGTTACGCTGCTACATTAAATATAGTATGGCCTGTTCTAATTACAATAAATGATTAATAAAAATGTATGTGAAAAATTAATTACGAAATACATTCGAATCGTTTCCTAAACGAACACACTTCATTCGAATTTGTGCGGGAAAATGGATGAAATATTTTTCAGAACATCTCAACGTCTAGAAACATTTCAAGTATGTTATATATATTTTTATTATAAATAATAATTTTAAAACATTAATTTACTAATATCATAATAAAATACATAATTTTTTAATAAAGTTATGTAATTTTTTTTAGGTACAATTAACATTAGCAGCTCAACAAAGTAAAGCTTTATTTCTACAGTACTCTGAAAGTGGCCGTGATTTAGTCATTCATACATGGAACAGTCCTAAAACAATACAAGTACGGGAAGCTTTAAGAGAATTAATAGATGTGATATTGACGATAACTGAAAATGTCCATATCAAATCGGTTACGTTCATTCAAAGTCCAAGACGATTCTTCCACGAGTTTAAAGGCATTATAACTGGAGAATGTATGTATGCATTTAATTTAATTTGTTTTAAAGTAATAACGTAATAAGTTATAAGAATACAACGAAACAACTAAAAAAAAAACAAAAGCAATGGCGTAACTACAGGGTGGCAGGACTGGTAAAAAGCCAGGGGCTTCGTAACAGGTATCCATATATAGAGTGGTGTAGTAACGGAGGGGGGGGTTGTGGGTCCTGAAATTTGTCACTACCCCACTGAACAAAAGTATATTTTTATACATTTTTCTCAAAGCAGTGTTTTTTTTTACTTGGTTGACAGCATAAAATTTAAAGAATTGACTTTATCGTACAACATAGATAGAGTTGCCAGGTATCCACTATTTGAGCGGACAGTCCGCTTTTTTCACGTTATGTTCACTATTTTTTTCACAAAATAGTGGACAATTTTTTTTTTTTTCAAAATCGTTATGATAAAATGATACGTAATCTAAAGCAAGCTTGTCCAACCTGAATTGAAATTGGCGCGACAAAAAAAAAAGGTCTTCAGTTTTTATTTTTGCATATTCTGACCCCGCTTGTCTGCTAAACAGAATAATTTTGTTCATTTTCGGAAATTAAAATTGCTATCGAATTTCTTTTTAAAGGAATGATTTTTGTTTCTTTTTCAAATGGAAAATAGCTCTTAAGTCTAGGCTGTCAACCAGACAATTGTTCTTTTTTATAGCTGTACCTCTGCTATTTTGTAATATACATATATTTTTGAACAATATATTTATACATGCTCTTATAGACTTACATAATGTAATTATTACTATTTTAGGGACGAAACAAAATTTATATTGCTTATGCTGCGGACTCGTCATAGGTGCATTAATTGGATTTTCCTTTGGAATTTCTTTTAGTAGGTCTCCCTACTCTTATCCTCATGTCAAAGCAATCATCTGCAATAGCTACAATGGAATAGACGTGTGTACATTTAAGTATATATACATATTAATAAAATATAAACGATAAATTAATTTTCAGACAATAACTTGCACAGATGATGCATACATGCCCTCTGTAAAACAGTCCGATGACGTTTTAATCCAAGTTAAAGCTGCTTCGATACAAATAATTGACACAGAAATATGTAAAGGTTATGGTAGAAATATAAGAAAACATACTACAAAGTATTTTCAAGTAAAATATACAGAATTAATTCTTCTTGTCTAACTAATATGAAACTGTTTTTTTTTTTTTTAGAACTTCCATGGAGAATTTCCAATAATTCTCGGCCGTGACTGTGCTGGAATTGTTAGTGAAATTGGACCGAAGGTGACGAGGTTTGAGATCGGTGATGAGGTTTGGGTAACGGTGCCGTTTTGGCATCCAGGCACTATTGCGGAAATGATTGCGGTGAAGGAACATTACGTGGGTAAGAAGCCTAAGGATGTCGGATTTGTCGGAGCTACAAGTATTCCGTACAGTGGAAGCATGGCTTGTCACGCTTTAAAGAAAGCTGGCTTGAATGAAGAGAATTCTAATGGAAAGAGGTAAGAAATAATGCTTTCATTACAAAAACAGTAATAAATTTCTAGTATAAGCCTTAAATAAAATATAATTAAAATTTTTTTGTCAACAAAATTTATAAAAGATACATTTTTTTACTTTGGGAGTGTCAATAATTATGTAATTTTGGAATCTTCGACCTTCCCTCTCTTGTAAGGATTAATACGATTTAGGTGATCCTCTTTCCCTTTTTTACAACTGCCGAATTATCATAAGCGACAAAAATTTAATTTTACAGAAGAGGTATTTTGTAGAAATACTTTCAGTTACTTTATTGAAGAAATAAGACAGTTTTCAGCAGTTATGATAGAAATATCAAGATTTATTGATGTCGTCAACTAAAGAATTTAAACTACTGACTAGAAATAAGCCTGCCAAAAACAAATTTGTTATATTCCAGCACTTGCATTATGTGACATGACAGTAAGGTGACTTTTCACTTCCACCGGCTAGCAACAATGATGTGATGATCTGTCACTTTGTAAATAAAGTAAAATCATGGTTTTATTGCCATCACCTAGTGAATGAACTCTAAAAATTATTGGTGACAGTAACAAAATAGTCACTGTAACAAAAGTCACTAGTACGCACCCAGACTTAAACTTTATTCTAACTTTTTAATGGTAAATCTCAGGCTTGCAAGGATTTTTTTATGATTCTATGTGTACGATGATATCTTTTGCGATACAAAACTTAATTTTGGAAAAATTGTCGCTTACGATATTTGAACGGTTAAGGTTTGATATGTTAATTTTAGGTGCAAAAACCATAAAATAGAAAACCCTATAATATTTGTGACAGTACATATATTATTTTAGAATATTTATACAAGGAAGCTGTACTCCAGTAGGATGTATACTAATCCAAATTCTCAAATTATGGGGAGCTATAATTTCAACAACAACAACAACGCGAACCTTACCCGTTTCAAAAGCACTCGGTAGTTCCGATAATATAACTCTTCTGTACGAAGAAAGCATAACATTGAGTTCACCACCAAACGGTGTTATCGGCGAATCAAATCACGACGATGTGCCAAATAAGACTAATCAAAAGACTGCTTACTTACTTAAAGAACTGGAAGTCAGGAATACGTTTGATGGAATATTCATCACTGAAGATGTAGGTATTACAATGAAGGAATACAGGAATTATGTTAAAAGAAATGGCTTTGTCGTGTGTGCAATGGAAGAAAAATTGAGGTCAGATAATTTTGGGTTCTTATTGGGAACGTTTTTCTCTGTATGGTTGCGGTCAAAATGTTTTATGCAGGTGAGGATATTTTTATAAAGTTTTTTCTAATTAATTCAAAACTTTATTAGCGTTATTTAATTATATAATTATTAATTATTATTTTTACTTGTACATTTTTAAACAATTTTTTTGGGTTCTGTAGAGACCATATTATACTCACTTTGTTTTCTGTCAATTTTTATGTCATGGCAAAGTATCTCATTAACTATATAAGCTAGAAAATTAAAACGGTTATGACACTCAGATAAACATATAAAAATTTATAAAGAACATTTTTTCAGAGGCCCCATAGAGCTAAAGCGAGGTCAAAAAATAATTCGATCTCAATCATTACAATTTGACCATATTGTTTATTTTTTTCTAACCCGAAAATGGCATCTGCAAGAGGCTCCGGACAGTAATTAATCTAGTTCGCCATCCCTCTATCGCATTAACTACTGGCTCAAAAAATCTAAAAAAAATTTGGTAATAGGGCTTTTGTAATACAGTAGAACCTCTATAAGCCAAATTTCTAAGAAAATGAAAAAAGTTTGAAGTAAAAAGGTTTTGGCTTAAATTTTCTCAGCAAACAATTTTCAAAAAACAAACAATCTCATAAATCACAGCAATTTTTTCTTCGAGTTATAGAGACTAAAATTAAATAACTTCGACTTACAAAGGTTGTCAAAATAACACATTGAACACTTTGAGTTATAGAAGTTACAAAACGGTAACTTCGAGTTATAGAGGGTAAACAAAATACCTCTAAGGGAAATCATAATTAGTTTGAATTATAGAGGGTTCATACTTAAAATAATAAAGGTTTTTGGGTCTTATGAGACGTCATGAAGTTAATTTTTTGTATTTTCATAAATAGGCAAATGGGTTGTTGTAAATGTAGATCTCAATCAGTAGAATTTGACCCTCTTAATTTAAAAAAAAATGGGTCTCCAAATAGTCTGTGTAAAGTACACATTAAGTAATAGATATCTACAGAACCCAAATGGCATACAGCAGTATATAACTGACTGATTTTGTACGTCCTTATCAATCTAGCAACAGACTAATCAAGTTTTGTACTAATTATATTAGTAAACAATATCTTTATAGAATTCATTTTTATAGAATATATTCACTGGACATATATCTAATTTGGGAGGACCATTTTTACATTATTCAACACTAGACAACTTGTCTAGATTTATTGAAATGAAACAGTTACAAACGGTTGTCGATCACATATACCCTCCAGAAGAAATTGAAATAGCGATAATGCATAAACTGTCTTCAGATGCGATAGGAAATACAATTATTAAGTTTAAGTAGATATACAATATTGAACTGTGTTCGATTAAATAGGCCAAATAATTCAACAAATCCTATTTTGCATTATTTTTCGAACAATTCAATATATTTAAGTGCAATATAAATTTTTTTGGACGTAAAAAAAGTGTTAGTAATTTCTTAAATTAATTTTATCATTGAATTATATTATTTATACAAATTTTTGTTTTTTTGAGTTTGAATATATAAATACCTATACAATATACACTGTGTTTCAAAAAAATAACATTAGCTCTCATTACAAAATAAGTAAGACCTAAAAAAAAACTTTGTGCAACGAATACCCTGTAGCAAGGGGGATTCAATTTCCCATTTAAATAACATAGGAAAATGATTCTTTAGTACTAAAGTCTTGTATTATTGATTCATGAAAACTAATGAAAAAATTTTCAAGAGATTATTTTGTAGAGAGTTAAATTCCCTACAAAAGTGTCCACAAAGTCAACCCTGAATTCAGCGGGTTGAAAGTTACGATTCAAAGTGATTTTTAGTTGATTCTTAGGGCTAAACTGTTGCTCTACAAAAATAAGTTAAATTACAATTTTGAAATTTTTTAATATTCTATCTCTATCAGAGATTACGATCTCGATCAATAAAATGTTAATTTTTGTAAATAATATATTTTAAACGTTTAAAACCATTGCATTTATGCGTATAACTTTCTATATAGACTATCTTTATAGAAAATATTATATAATAATATTTTAATAGAGACAAAAGTTTAGCCATGGGAGCCTTTTAAATGTAAATTTTAACAAAAATTTCGCTTTGATCCCCTGTGACTTTTGATCCACTGAATTAAGAGTTTTGAAATATTTTTCACCTTGCATGAGGATTTTTTTAAATCCTAAACAAATTAAAAAGACCCTAATATACATATATTATTGTACATACATATTATTATAATAAAATATATTTTATATCAAAGTCAGTGGCCCTAAATTTGCATGTTGCAAATCTTTTACAGGTGTAAAATTTACACTTTTTTAACCGGTGTTTGCCTTTTAATCTCTATTTCTCCTTAAGTATACCACAAACGTAACTATTGAGAACCACTGCATCAAGTACTTATTTATTATACAATTTTATACTAAAAGACAAAACTCTGTTGAATAATATAAATATAAGAATATGACAAGAAATGTAGTTTTAATTATGTACTAAAAAAATAACAGTGCCTTAGATTTTTTTTGCACAAAAATATGTGAATGACAATATTATTTTAAATGTAAATAAGTAAATACAATTATGAAATGTTTTTTTTTTTCTGGAATATTTATAAATAAGTTATTTAAGAAATATATCGATGGTGGAAAGTTAAAACCAAATAAGCGACATACAGCAAATTTTATATTAGGAAAAGTATTTTCTCAGCAATTTTTTTCTTATATCTACCAAAAAGTCACGTTTGATATTTAAAAAAAAACGACATTTATTCATCATAGAGCATTGTTGAATACACCATTCAACAATGCTTAAAATACTGTTTTTAATGGTATATATAATTCAATATCGGATGAAATGTTGCTTATTTGGTTTCAACTTTCCACTGTCAATACACGTATAAGTTGTTCAAAATCTAAAATGATTAAATTCACTAATCAATACGAATTGCAAATGTTTTTTTCTGTTTTCTGTAAGTATTTGTGAATTTAATCTATTTGGCAATTGAATTTGAACCCTTCATATTATATAACTTTATTCAAAATTTGTTTTTATTTGAATATTGTATTGTTTTATAGAGAAATATATAGTTTATTGTAAAATAAAAATTATTGTATACACAAGCGGCTCAAAGGAAGGAATTATTTAGAAAGATAAAAGTATACATTTATTATTTTAAAGTGTGTGTATATTTGGCAGCAGGAGTGGATTGAGGAATAATTTTGGTCTGGAAAATTTATAAAGACTGACTTATTTACTACAAATACATGATAATTATGTTTTAATAGTCAATCCACTCCTGTGAAGCTGAAAATACAAAATATACATTCCCCTTTAAAATGATATAATAGTTATTTTTTTTACACTTATCAAAATAGCTGTTACTTTGATTCAAACGATCACAATAGAAATTTTAACTTAAAGTTTTCAATTGGTATAGAGGAAATTCAGCTGCAATTTTTATACTTATTTGTAACTAAAAACAATATTGATAAAAAATTACCTTTAATTTATCAATGTAGCTTCGCTAAAAATCGATCATGTTCAATTGCTCTAAAGAACTGAAAAAAAATTTCTCAAAATTTGCAAAATGACTCATAAAATAAAAATTTCAGTGCACTTTATTGGTTGTTTGTATTTTTTTTACCAAAGTTTATTTGAATATTAGGAAAATAAAAATCATTTAATTCTTTTGACGGCAAAACTTTAGTATCCGACGTACACACAGATTTCATATTTTTGTTTGTTGGCAATACATTATTTGAGGGTGCGCGCACATATGATTTATGTTAGTGATTGAACGGTGTTCAAACGGTGGAATATATGCGACCGCTAAAAGATTATAGTATAATAAAATAATATTATAATTATATTATATTAATAAACAAATTATGTTCACACGTGACACACCTAAAATATATGTGTATATTTTACTTTTCATATATATTATATATAATTAACCAACGTAATGTGTAATAAGAAATTCTGGCAGGTTCCGTTACATTTTGGGTTTGGTATAGATTTTACCTTTATTTTTATCTTTAATATACAATATTATAATTTTGCTTACACCATTATCTTTAAGACTATCTAATGCCCGAAGACCGTCTTCGGCTATTATTAAGAAATTAAAATTGATAATTTAACAAATAACTTGAATGTCAGCTTGGTGCGATCCTACAGATTCCAATTTAAAAAAAAATAATCAGTTATATGTTGAGAAACATAATATGTTTATTAATATAATATAATTATATTATTTTATTATACTATAATCTTTTAGCGGTCGCATATATTCCACCGTTCAATCACTAACATAAATCATATACGCGCGCACACCCAAATAATGTATTGCCAACAAACAAAAATATTAAATCTGTGTGTACGTCGGATACTAAAGTTTCGCCCTTTTGACAAGTGTATTATAACTCGGAACGAAGTATTCTTATTTTAGTCAATATAAATAGTCATTTTTACTTACCTCCTATTTACGAGCGCATTAAAATGCATAGTTTCTTTGTATAGATGTTGGAATGGTGTGACCTTTGTAAATAATACAAAACTAAACTAATTATATCAAACTGTATTTATTTATGAAATTTATTAAATGTATTACAAAAACGATACCATTTTTATTTCAATCGATAACCTGAACAAAAAATATCCATGTCAATTTAAACAAATGTTTTTTTTATAATTAGTTACAAAAAGATTTATACATAATATAATAACTTATTTATTACCAGTGTATTTTGACCTATATAGAGTAGACGTTCCACATTGTTAACCCCCTTCGTTTCATACTGTTGATCACGGCACTAGCGCAATCAATTCTACTAAAAGTGACAGCTCTACAGACACGTGGAGGGTTTTTTTTAGGAGTAAAGAATTTACAGTATGGAAGGTACCGTGCCCAAACCTGTTTACAATATGGAACGTCGACCGTAATTCAATTTATATATATTCTTTTATAACCATATTAGTTTCCAAATTAATTTGGAATTTCCATAAAAATTAAGATAACTCTCTCAATATCATAAGAAATTAGCTGATATTCGACCCAAAATATTAATATTTTGGTACTTAGAGAGATAAAAAAATGGGTTAAATTTGTGTACAATAGCTTAAAAATTACACATTGAAATCCATTATTATTCTTAAGTCAGTTTTTTCTTCAGAGTATATAAAAATGAATTTCAACACGGGTCATTTTAAGCCCAATCATACACGGAAAGTTTTAAACCCATACGTTTTTTAAGGGGGGTCAAATTTCACCCCGATGTTAACAGTTTTATATCAAATTTTACTGAACATATGTGACAATATTTATTCTTCATCGTCGTCGTCATCATCAGCTTGACCATTTTGTTGTGCTCCTGACTCTTCGTCCAAGTTCTGGCTGTCGTCTTGTTCATCCTCTTCATCGTCATCATCACCGGCCACTTCAGCGTTCTCTTGTTCTAATCTCTCTAATTGACGAGCCAGTTCAGCCTCATCAGTTGCTGTCACCACTTTCGGCTAAAACCAAGCACATATTAGCAAAAATTACCATCTACATCCATTACAAGGAGTACATAACAGAAATCTTTATACTGGTCGACTTCAAAACATATTTTTTATGGACCATTTTGAAAAAAAGCATTTTTTACTGTTTCTCTTGTAGACATATTTTTTTAAATATCTCTGGTTCTATATAAAAACATAATTGACTCTGATAATTTGTGGGAAACTTATAGTAGTGACTTTTTTAAATTGTAGATTTTTTATGTACTATACCAGCGGTTCTTAAACTTATATGGTCTAGAGACCCCTTTTTGAACAATTATTTTTCAGAGATCCCCTCCCCCGGATATAAAAACAAAGAAGGTCATTAAATACTAATTAATCACTAAATAGAAATGTAAAACTTAATAATAAGTAAATCAAAAAAATTTCTCCGTCTTCCAGTTCCTTATTCAAAAAAATGTTCGCAATATTACTCCACTATTAAAATCGACCGTAAAGGAAAAAAAAGAACTTCCTATCAATTTAGTGAAATTTGATGATTTTAAATTAATTACAACTATTAATTATTTTTTATAAAAACTCAAATACATACAGCCATTTGGACAGTAAAAACACCACCAAGTTTGGCTATAGTTTCCTTAATTTTCTCTATAACATCCTGAAGAAGTTTCAATCCTTCTTGTTTCTCCGGTGTAGACGTAGTCATCACTGTAATTTTAAAATATGTTACGAACATGTCAAATAAACAAATAAAAATAAAACTCACCGTAAAGAGGTGGCGCAATTAAATTAATTTTGACTGGCATTTCTTCCGTGGATAATTCCAGTCCACTTTTTAAAGCCGCCTTTACTGCATCGATGCCTTCATAACCGTAGCAAGCACATTCGATATCAGCACGGATTTTAACAGCTTGAGATGTTAACTTCTGTTTAATATTACTTAATAAAACGGCTTCTGTTTTTTCGTCTAAACCGCATTTAGCCAGAATTGTTGGATCTCTGTAATTAAACAATATATATATAACTAAATCGTAAATCTATATTTAGTAAATAAATATTGTACTTACAATACTGCTTGTTTAAAATAATCATAAGCACTGGCTTTGGCACTGCCGTGTTTCTCTTCTAATTGCCACGCTGTACGTTGGTATAAATCTTCCAATTGTGTATCGTCTTCAAAATGTAATAATTCAGCTACATGTCTTAAAATAGAATTTATAGCTTTAGCTTTTGAAAACCGCTCTGTACATTTTTCAACATCCTCAGCTGATACACGACGTTTCGATAAATCGATATAACCTAAAATTTATGTAATTTTAATAAGTATTCTGTCTCGAAACTAAATTTTAAAAATACCTTTTTCTTTGTCAACTCGAATAACAACAACAGGTTCAGTTTTACCAACACGGATGAGTTTGTTTATAGATCTGATACGTCTTCTCGACAATTCACTTAAAAGAATCATACCCTCGATGTTGTTGTATTCTAAAAGGTGGACGTACGCACCCATTTCAGCTATGGATCGTACATTTACCATAACTACATCATCCACTTCTGGATACTTTTCCTTATAAAACCGGCACGAAAGAGGCATTTTGACTGCAAATATTAATAATAAGAGTAATAACTGATCTATTAAAAGTTTTCAGTAATAATATATAGGTTAGAAAAATTTCATTGACAGTTGTTATGTTAATAGTTAAAATTAATAGAACTTTTTAAATTATTATTTACTTTTATAGATGATAAACACTGTGGTATGTACTTACATTGAAAATTTAATAAGAATATACAAATATATAATTAAAAACTGTTGAAATTACTAGCTCACTGTCTCAAAACATGTGGCAAGTCAATAACACTGTGTAAAAGACAAAGATGGAGAATGCAGAATTTTTAAAATATGTACATTCAAATTTTCAAACACATACTGCACATACTACTTTAGGCCAGGGGCGTCTAAAGTGAGAGTAGAGTGCAGTACAGTGTGCACGGCATCCGGGCGCAAGGATATAGGGGGCGGTAACTAGACCTTGGATACATTACTAAACTGTTTTTCACCTAAGGCAATTTTATATTTTTAAATAAAATAAATCTGTTAAATGTTTAGAACATTAAACCTTATGTGTTCTTATCATTTAAACCTTAATCCACTCAACCGTTCGTATTTACAAAAAATTATAAAAATGTCATTGTATAAAAATGCCTTCCACATTGCACTGTTAATACTAGGTATATAACCTTTCACCACACAGCGATATGTAAGCTAGAGCTGCCTCTGTTTATATCTTTGGCATTTTATTAATTTAAGTTAATATATATATACTTACTTAATTAATACGCTGGTTGATTTCAATAAAAACCTATATTTTGAACTGATTTAATACTTAAAATAAAAAAGAACACAATAACATTCTAAAACCGTAAATATTATTCATGTAAATCACATACATCATTCATAATCAGATTCATAAAATATTTCAACCATTTTGTAAAAAGTAATCAAAATGTATTAATAATTATGAACAAATAAATATTTGGACCACAAATAAATTTCTTAATTAAAAAACAGTTAACAAACAGTTCTGTTTAAAAATTAAACTGATTTCATCAGATATTAAATACAATATAAAAATAATGGTACATAAAATTTATACAAATAAAATATATATTAATATACATAAGCACCTTAATGTCTATTACAAGCACAAAGGTTTACAATATAATAAATTATGAGTTCGTTGTAAATATATATTTTCTATAAATATCAGGGATTTGAAACAATTACATAAGCTATAAAAAGAGTACATATCTTGACAATTTTGAAAATAGTAGTCATACCCCAAAGTTACATCATTTTGAAGTAACTATTTTATATTTTTAGGTGGTTTAATGTAATGCTGTTAAGAGTCATAAAAACGAACATGTCTGTATAGTGTTAGGTATGATTGTAATAAATACTATTTAATCTAATTTTTTTAAAGATTTCCTTTAGAAATGAGAGGAGACTGAAAAGTTTTCAACCTCAGGTACTTCTCATTATCGTAACTGCTTGTGCTATGGTCACTAGTCGCGCAACTCTACGAGAATATAGGGTAAAAATCAGGTCATTACAGTAATTACGTCTCTAGAAATTAAGTGATAAATGTCTTTACAAAAATGGTAGTCATTAAGTTCCTGACAAAAACCAGGAACACGCCTAAACAAGTTTTTGAAGAGATGTCTGCTGTTTATGGAAAATCTGGACTGTCTAATATCACAATAAAAAAATTGATTCGACTATTTCAATAAAGAAGTCAATTGAAGATAAAAATAACAAGTTAATAAATCATCATCAGAATTAAGATGTGGCAGATAGCCGAAACTGTAAGGAACAAATTAGCGACATTTTTCACACACATCGGTAATATGATTCAAAATCCAAACAATGGATTTAAGAGAGTGAAAGAGTTCTGGACAAATTCTCTAAACAGTAGCCATCTTTTCAAGACTTTTTTGATGTTTTTCTGGCTTTGGTTAAAAACTTAAGAACATTTATCATTTAATTACTTGACAGATAATTACACTTATGACCTGATTTTTGCTCTAAGAGTTGCAGCCTGCCTCATATATATCAAGTATAAAGTAAATTGTTTAGAACATTAATTCAAAACCCTAATAAAAATTAAATTTTCAATTTATTAACAAATTTTATTTACAGTTGTTAAAACCATATATATCAAACAGAACTGTTTTATAACTAACAATTACAAAATAACAAAGAAATAACAAGAAATATTTGTTAAATAATCTATAATACCTTCATCGATTAAATAAGACTGAAGTAAAAATCCTAAATTAAACGACCTAATTCAATTATTTTAAACTGCCGGTTGCAGCTTCACCCGTGTCTTTACTGATATTTACATTATCTCCATGAATGTTCTCATATTTACGCAAACTCTTCCTCGCTTTATAACTTCCACCTTTTTTGAATTTGTTCTTCCCCTTGTGGGACGCATACACAGGCCTCGTATCATTTTCTGAGTTATTTTTCTTCAATTTCCCAGCACCGTGAACCACAGGAAACCCATTTTCCATTATGTCGTCACTTCCGGGAATCGAAATTTTACGTTTTACTGATCCGGTCACTTCTACTTCGTCATGATTAACTACGAAGTCTTCGTTGGATGATACGGATGTACTGAAACTAGATTGTACGCTTATCCCATTGCAAAGATCCTCGGGTGAATTATCGTCTTCAGAAT
This sequence comes from Sialis fuliginosa, assembly GCA_961205875.1. Classification (NCBI taxonomy): domain Eukaryota; kingdom Metazoa; phylum Arthropoda; class Insecta; order Megaloptera; family Sialidae; genus Sialis; species Sialis fuliginosa. Next base: position 26,619,424 of record OY540812.1, on the reverse strand, counting down.
AAAGCGATCTGTTGATTGTGTCCGTCATAGAGACTGCATTTTTTAAACCGGGGTAACGTTGATTTGATTGATCTCTTTCAGGAGAATGTTTTCTACCGTTAGGTCTGTTGACGGTGTAAACTTTCGGAGGCCGTTTCGAGCCTGGAATAACAAACTCTGGTATCTTATCGTTGCTCGTAAACGTAGACGGTATTTCCGTATTCAGTTCAGAAGACGATGCGGATATTTTATTTCTCACTAAATTATTTTCACTACTATTTTTCTTTGGTAAGTTTAAAGTCTTTGGAACCTGTTCTTCTTGAACTGATGATGTAGAGTTACTGACTTGTCTCGCTTGACCGGGCGTCACTGCGTTACCAAACGAGCCTCTCGGAACATTTGGTACATTGTCGTTACTGCTTGTCGAACTTCTCGATGAATCAAGTTCATATAAACTAACAAATCTAGTTGGGATTTTTGTATAGCTGTTATTTATACGGCCATGATATGAATTTGAAGGAGAAGGTGCATTCCTAATTTCTGGTTTCGATTCGACAAAATGCTCTTCTGAAACATTGACCACAGTATCTTTGCTTGAAACATCAGTAGCATTGTTAGCTGCAAGTTCCTTTGAACTTTGGGTTGTATTTTCATTTTGTGGAACATTAGATGCAAAATGATTTTCATTTGTAACACACTGATTTAAAGATACCTGGAATATTAAAAATATATTTGAATTCATTATCGTGTACCAGAGCTCTCAATACTTCAAGTACATTTAAAAAATGATTTTTCATATTTTCAAATGTAGTGAATACTTTACTATGAACAAACTCTTTAATATAATACCACATAAAAAAAAATCTATGGAGATAAGGTCTGATGTTTTTTCAAATCAAATGATAATACTATTTTTATCAACCCAAGATTTAAAATATTATTTAGAAAATAATACTTTTATTGTACGCTTGACAGATCAAGTTAGTAAATATATTTTATAAAATGGTAGACTATTATTATTTATAAGAAACGACAATTGGATAACACAAATATAAACGTAAACATGTTAATTAACTATCATACAGACAAGCTCTGTGAGTTTATTCTTCTGTGGCAAAGTTGTTTGTTGCACTTAGAGATAACTTTTTGTTGTTAATATTTTTTTATATAAAATGCAAAATAATAAAGATACCTAGAAAATACTACCGTTAGATAAATAAATAAACTATATATTTATTGTTTTATTAACTTCAAATACTTTTATTGAGTAATTTTGACAGCTAACTATAGTTAAAACTATATTTTTTTTATTTTGGAAAGTCAAAGTAATCACCTGTACACTGCCACCCTGCGCTGCGACCACAGGCATCTGCACAACACTCGCCTGCACCTGCGACACGACTGGCTGTGCCCGTCCGCTGCTCTTGATGCACCTCAGTCGCACCTCGGGCCCGCCGCCGTAGATTCTATGGAAGAACAGCCACAGCTGCTCACTGATCTGCGCGTAGTCAGAGCCGACGCGAATGACTCCGTCCCGAGCAATGCTTGAATTGTCGATAGGGTCTGGAGGTTCGTCAGTGTACCCTCGAATAAACGACTGCCACTGCCGGAACCAGTTCATGCTGATCGCGTAGATTGTCCCAGTAGATGCGTCAGATGACTGGAACAAATAAATTTATAAATTATACCTATTATATAATAATCATTCATTAAAGTAGTTAATTAATTCTTATTTAATAATAACTAAATTTAATAAAAATATAGATTAGATTATTAGTGAACATTTTAAAACCAATCTGAAGTTTGTGATGTACACTTTACAATATTCTTAACCCAATTGTGCCCAGCATTACATATATGTAACAGAGCGCTTTTGTTAAGATTTTGGGTTTGATGTAATATTTTTTCGAGTTTTGGACTAAATACATCAACAATGCAATTACCAACGTTCTGGAGTTTTAGTATACATAGATAAGTATGAATTGAATGAAAAATCAGCAATATCGGTAAAAAAAAAACCTCGGGAACGATTGAGTTAATTTTCAAATCAATCTTATGTCCGGTATTATAAAGGAGCTAGCAAAATTTGCTAGCTAGCAATTACTTTCAAATGGTGTCCCGATTTGACTCACAAGAAATCTGACAACCCTATGATATTGTATATTGCCTACTATTTCTACAAACAAAACTAAACTGTAGATGTTCCATACTGTGAACCGCACGGGTGCAATCAGTTCTATTATAAATGACAGCTGCACAAATATATAGGGACCTTGACGAGTGAGAGTTCACAGTTTGGAACGTCTACTGTATTTACAATTTAACCATGTTTCGCTTCACTTCAATTCAATAAAATGAAACATTAATTAATTAGTGTTACAATTAACTAATCCAACAAAAACTCTAATAACTGCTGTCATCATACCTGAAACTCTTTATTGAGCTGAATAAATGCATCTAATTCATTCTTGATTCTCCTGGCAAGAGCGTCAGCATGCCTCTCGCACACAGGGCATTCATACAGCCTGTTGCACACGGGGCCCCCTCCGAATGTGTCGTACAAGTACTCCCAGACCGGCTGAGACAGTTCCACAGACAGCCGCCTGGCTTGAGACACTCGTGCGGGACACACGCCGCCGTGAGTACAGACAAAGTCCGTGTTGTCAATAGGGCCTGGCTCCGCACATCCCTGAAACCGATTCAACCACTGGCGCGATATGTAAAAGCGTATGGCATCGTCTGTCCGACTGCGGTTGATCGTATGGGTCGGGTACTGCCGGATTAACTCCAGGTATCGCTGCCGGATGTGCATTATATGACTGGGATTTTTTCTGCATCAAAATACAGTTAAAATTTAGTCAAATAATCATTCAAACCTCAATTGATTAATAAGTTTTAGTAAAAATTCGACTTTTTTTTTGTTATTTTGCCAAGAATGACGAAAAAAAAAAGGCTAATTGTAAGTTTAACAATAACTACATTGCAGTTTAAGAAAAATATTTTTTTTTCGCCTAACTAAAGATATTGGGTCCACCATTCAGACAAAAATATTTAATGGACCATCACTTTCAATGAATATTAACAGGGCTGGATTTACAGGTATTGAGGATCTGGGGCAAAAAGAAGTGAAAGCCTCTAATTATGTTTAAACCAAGATCAAATAGACATCGTTACAATATTTAAATAATTTATAATAATAAGATTTCGTTAAGAAACACACGTTGATTATATAAATTATCAGAAAGAATAAATAACATATATTTTTCATAACCCTTACATATTTCATTTAAATTTTTTTTTAATTGTAAAAAAGATCTTTATCACCACAGCATTATATTAAAACAAAAGAGTTATTGACATTTTAAAACAATACCTGTAAAACAAAACGTAAGCTTCACAAGCTTGTACAGTCTCTGGCGAAACCAAAGTCACATATTGATCATCAAACTCAAACCATGCACCGTTATTTAATGCGTAGCATGTATAATGACCACCACCCGCTGTACCGTGGTGACAAATTACACTAGATAAACTGTACTGACTTACAGTCGATACACAATCTGAAACAAAATTAAATTATTTTAATCATTCCGACAACTACTTTATTGTTACGAATAAAGTAATGCTTAGAATGATTTGAAATTGTAATACATAAAACTAGACTATATAACAAACATTTTAAGGTCATTCCATAGTTTCTATGATTTATAGTTACAGAGTACTATGTTACCGAACAGGAGACGTTTTTATATACCGGTATATTTGATGTGCTTTATTGAAAGAGCTTAAACTAATAAAATAATTGTCAAAATGATAACACTTTAATACATAAAATTAGACTATATAATAAACATTTTAACACCATTCCGAAATTTCTATGATTTATAGTTACAGAGTACTATGTCGCCAAACGAAATATTTTTATTCCTAGTATAACCTCAAATGTTATATGAAACATTAATCAATAATATAAATATATGTAAACATAACTGATCTTTACCTTTATGAAGATATGGACGCATATCTAAGCCAGTTAAAGGGAATGACACTTGACTTGAAATTTTTGAACTAAACATAAGTTCATGTCGGAAACGTTTAAGATGAATACAAAGTACTTCAGGAAGTTCCATGACTTTTGAAAATTTCATTCCGTTACGAAGTTTGTTACACTTTTCACAACTGAAATACAACAATTAAGATTATTATTATTATTATTATTATAATTAACAGATCATAAAATAAATGTAAATACATACCTATACATATTATCTCCTTTCAATTCATCAGCACTAAAGAAAGCAGCCAGACAATCGTGCAACGAGACCGAAGGTCCATAGAACCAGGACCGCAGCCAGCCCCAAAGCCAGCCGAGCCAAGACCCAGCCGCATCTCGTGTCGTGTCCGCACATGTAGCCAATGGCTCTCCGCCTCCGCCCGTAGTTGCATGTAACATTGTCACGTGGTCTCGGCTGGGTATCGGCAATGAGAGATCTTGAAATGTTTCTATACGAGTTGATATCTGTATAGAAAATGCATGTATTAAAAAAATACATTCTTCGATTAGATGCGATTCAATACTTACACGATCACAAGTGAGACATTGAACTGAAGATAATAATTTTCCATCAAACAAATCAGAAATGATGGAACGATATTTAGGTGTTTTTTTATGCGTTGATGACGTATTAGTATTACTTGTACTAGGTTGTGATTCTGAAATAAAAACGAATGTATTTTAAATCTGGTATCAAATATATACACATTTATTAAATTTCTTAATGAATAAAAGAATAAAAAAACAACGTAACTATCAAATATCCTGTCAGCACCTCATACAGAGGTTTTCTTTTTCTTTTATTTGGAAAAAGTAATTTGTAATAGCAGGCAAAACTTCTACAGAAACAACCAAGTAAATTTATTCTGAGAATAAACTGACAGTTGTTACTTCACAGAGTTGGATTTTACCAGAAAAAAACATTATGTCCAGTAATATAAAGAATTTGGCCTAGACCAAAATCTAATCAAATGCTCCCCCCCCCCCCCCCGGCTCCGGCACCACTGAGTGAATATCTAACTTAATTTTAAACTTCAAAACGTCCATATCTCTTATAGTTTAGACAAGCATACAGATTAAATGGTCTGTATGCTCATTTTTTTAACTGCGCAGCTAATTTATTCACTTCTCCGTTTTTTTAGTGATAGCGTGTTACATGTATTTCTATAGCACTTCTGAGATTTCAAGGAACGTGTTGGTGCAGGTTTCATCAAAATCGGTTCAGTAGTTTTTGAGATTACCTTGGTCAAACCCACATACACTTTCTCTTTTTATATATTAGTATAGATTACCACCATTGCTCTAAAATTCAAATCAAATTCATAATGATTTGACACCTTATAGAAAGCGATTTTTTTAGATTTGATCTAGACCAAATTCTTTATAACACTGGGCATTAGATTGATAAAAAAATTATATATAATTGAATTTACTAAGTTAATGGATGGATACAAATTATTGCAATATTAAGTACCAACCGATAACACAATGTGAAGTTAAAACAGGACTTCTGTTCCCAGAAAACCTTCGAGTTATCGGTACAGACTCTTCCTGCTTTTTATCAGTAGTATTGCAAGTATTATTTAAATCATCTGTTGTCGCTATTGCCCTTTCTTTGTCTGGAAACAGATAACGACATTCCAGAATAGTTTAATCAAATCACACTTAACATAAAACATACATACATAGTAATACATACATTAGATAAAATTTACAAAATCCCCGACTCCGAAGGATTAGGCAATTATTTCGAAAATGGTTTAATTTAGAGAGCTGTTTCAAAGGAAATTTTTCATGGTTTTTACCCTACTTTTGATGATGTATATTAATAACTTTTGTTGTTGGGTATTTATCAGAGCTGACAGAAAAATGAATCAAATATATTTTTTACATAGAGTTATTCAAATCGGACATATTTTATCTCCAATTCTTGTGGCCTGCTATTTTTATTTTTTATAACTAACTAGCTGGGCCCACGCGGCTTCGCTCGCGTAGACTACGGAATTATTGTTTAGGATTTTTGAAAAATATAGTTTAATTAATTAAGTACAAACACAATTAGTTATTATTGTAATAATAATTTATCAATACCTAAATTACCTAACAAAAACGAATCAGAAAAAAAAAGTACAAATAATTTGTGTTCTGTTTAAATTTAAATGTTAATTATTGAAAACAAAATTAACTCAAACGTCAGCCGAGGGACTCCGAATATCTACCGAACGTAAGCGAATCCAGTCTGATGTACATCGCTTCGATCCGGCACGACACCATACATTTAAAATGTTACCTTTATAAATATATTTTAAGATATTTTCTAAACTATACGACCAAATTGGATGCTGTAAATGGCAAACTATATCTACATTAAGTACTTATGACGATGAAATCATTTATTTCGATAAGGATTAATGTTTTGCAGGTCATAAGTCCATGTAAACAAAACCCAAATATTTTATGTTTTTTTTGTAACATAAAAGCAGTCATTGTGGCTTAAATATAAAAGTTAGACATATCGTGTCGCTGACTTAATTGTAGAACTTTTGATTCTACACAATTCTTTAATACATTATTTTGTTCTATATTGAACGGTTTAGTCAGCGTATTACAAAACAGCGCGCCGACGGCAAAATTTTTTCCGACTTGATTTACTATTATCGTCACTGCTTTGTTGTTATGTTACCTAACGTAATAAAATATAGCCTATAACCTGGCCAGAGAACGTACCTATGAATTAAAAAAAAAAACTCGTAAATCGGATAAGTGGTTCTCGAGTGATAAGGTAACTAACGGACAGACAGACAGACAGACAGAGAGACGTTGAGCTTTATATATATTAAGGATAAGGCCTGACTCAGATAAACCAATGTGTAACAATTCACCAGTGGTTACGCAGTGAGATGTAATAACCACACGTGAACAACTTTTAGTGGTTGCATGTGGTTAGAATAACTATACTGGTTGTATATATGTCGCCCCTATCACGGCGAGGTGTGGCTGCACTAAACCACTGACACTGACAATTTTGTCGGTGATACCGACCATGTATTGAGTTAGCTGTCGAATTCAGTTTTTTTTATGTTATTTCATTACAGCCTACTGTGTAATCACTGATGAATGGCTGCGCAGTGGTTCGTCTAAGTTAGATCTTAAAGTCAGTAGGCTGAGATTACGGTTTCATAAAAATAATTATCATCCGTAGAAATAGAAATTACTGGAGTGACAGCTTAATGTTAAAAACCTGCTCTGTGAAATAGATAGGGCAGCGTACTGCAACCTCTTTGTCTAGTGAGCTCTGATTGGCTGATAGCATTCATAACTTTCTGTAATAAAAACATTGAATTCATATGATATGATGGTAACCATGGAAACAATTAAAATAATTTTAGGTAAAGATGTTTTAGATGATCAGTTCAGTCGTCCGTTCAGTAAAACTGTCCATTTTTCCTATGTGTAAAAACTAAAAACTGACAGAACTGAAACTGAAACGGAAACGGATAACTGACAGGATGGGTAGATCTATTTGTCTCATTTCAGTTCTTAGAATTCCTATGTGTAAACAATCGCATCATGACTTAGTCCTTTTGCTCACGTCAATTCTCTTGAAAGTCTGTTTCAGTGTACAAGGTTCTAAGCAAAATTCCTTCATTAAATTTACATCCGACAATGAATTCCTTTAAAGCTACTGCAATGAGACAGTCCTCATCCATGAACTACATGTATGTGTACACTTTTGAACACTTTAAACATGAAACACAAGACCACTTTGAAAGTGCCATTCAGACTGAAAAGAGAACTGAAAGGACTGTGAATTGAGAACTGAATGGATCATGTAAACTTCCGAACACAAATAAGAAAAACGGACAGTTTGACTGAAACTAAATTAAGAAATGAACCGACCATCTAAAAGGACCTTTATATTATATCTCTGTTGTTGTCTCAAAAATTTGGGATAAAATGTCTGCAATTTGATAGCTCAATTATAATTTTATTAGGACACTTGTTTTTAGCATAAAATTATTTTTCCGACTGTGCAAAAAGGACAATGTGTAATTTAAACAAATATAGTTAATCCTGCTACCAGCAGTTAACACCCTCACATATATTCATATAGATTATAGCACTTTAAAAGCAGGTTAAAAAATATGAAAACTGGCCTTTACTTCAACTCTTTTAGTCAAGCCGTTTTTGAAAAATTCATCTGGTTCTTCGAAGCTGGGACATATGTAAAGTAAATTGAAAAATTATTATTAATATTCTAAAAACATACCCGAAGATGCAGATCCATGAAACAAAATGCCCTTCCTGTCAAACGGTTGTTGCTCGTTCGTCTGCCTCTCTAGCAGCGCCCTGTCTATCGAATGTCTCTCGGTATCGTCGCTCAAGCTAGACCTCTCGCTGACACCACTGTCACAAGTCTCGTACTCTCCCTCCGACTGCGATGGGCTGGGGCTGTCACGTCTCCAAACGTCATCGTAAACTTCCTCAGGCTGCTGGACGCACGACGGCTGCTGCTCGATCGCAGCAGGTTTTACCGGAGGGTGAGGTTCGGCGAGCGTCACGACAGCTTCTTTCAGCTCCTCGTGCAGCTGGTCCATGAAACATCGGAGAAATTCTTGTGTGTCATGTTGGTGGTAACCACGGAACATTGAATGTACCTTCAGAGAACAATATAATTGATTTTTTCTTGCAGTTAAAAATAAATTTGTGCTTTTCTTTTACTTACACTTCTGATACCATAAAGTATCCCTGATGGAACGACACATCCTCTTGTCCGTTTATTCCACATGTCCTTCATCAAACGCTGATATGATCGGCTCAAACCGGGTTTTTTGTTTTCACTCGCTAACGTAAGTGCTGCATTACATTCAAGGAAATAATTTGTCAGTGGTGCAGTGTTACTAAGCGCTTGGAGAGCAGAATTCATGTAACACGTATTTCCTATATTTTGTAAACCGACCAAACCTACAATAAATTAAATTAGTTATTTAACTATACAAAACTTATCATATATGAGGTTTGATCACAAAGTTTCCGTTATTTTAAAAGACCAAGTGTTTATGAGTGATATGAACATTTCAAAGAGGATCGTGAAAATTTAAAGATGATGAGAAAGTTGGACGGCCTAGCACGTAACTACTAATGAAAACAAGGAAAAAATTGAGAAAAGCAATTTTTACTAAAACAACCAAATTAATTCCATAATTGTTGGACTCATTTGTGATTTTTTGTCAAAAAAGAACACTGTAGTGACACTTCAGCCATAGTATTTGCCAGGCACAATCAACTGCGACATTTAACTGTTCCTACATAAAGAGAATGTGCTTGCAGATGAAGGACGTTTGGCAACCATAGAAGAGATAAAGGCAAAATCGCTGAACGAGCTGATGAAAAGATCGTTTCAAAAGTGTTTTTGAGGATTGGAAAAAACGTTGTCATAAGTGTATTATATCTCATGGGAACTACTACGAAGGAAACCATATAAATATTGATGAATAAATATGTATTTTTTTAAATAAATAAAAATTCCGAGATTTTTTTTATTAAACCTCATATATGCCAAATTATTTTACACCTATTGTTAATATTGATGACCTATCCGGACCATTAAATGCAATAAGCAACTGTGTTTATTATTTTATCGATTAGTAAATAGCAGGTATTAAAAGATTAAAAGCCATACAAAATACTAACATCTATAAAAAATATTTTTTAACCATTAATGCAGTAAAAACAAAATTACAGGTTAACTATTCTAAAGAATGTCATTTTTATTAGTGATTTTTTCATCTCTACTTTTAATTTTCAATCTAAAAACAACTGCTGAACTAACGTTTAATACTTCAAGCATAGACAATGCAAAGAAGCTACAAATTCCAGTAGGGGGGTAGAGGTCTAATAGAGTGAGGATTAGATGGATTAGCAAGTTTCAGAACTGGTTTCTTTTAGAAATACCAAAAAATATATTACCGATGCAGTCTGGTTAAAGGCTAAAAGACACTAATTTAGTAAATATATAACATAAATTACCTCGAGGTTTTCCATTTAGCTCACTAGTTTCATCAGCATCACTGCTATTGTCTGAATCACCTGACATTTGTACATTTAAACCAACATTGGTATCAAAACCATACGATGCTGCACTGTTACGCCTTTCATATGGTTCCATTTTTAATGTTGAGTAACTTCCTCTTCCTGAATAACCACGAAATAATATATAAATAATAATATACACAAAAATTAAGAAATTATTTTTTCAGCAATACTTAAAGCATTGTAACTAGTAAAAGTGATTGGAATTATAGTCGATATCACCAAAGACCGATTCGGCAATGTAATTACAATGCTTAGACTCATCATTTTAAAGCACATTATTTTTTGTATTAAATACCTGAATCGTATGATGACCTATCTAACTGTTGGCTACGAGAAACTATACTACTTGTAGCATCTTCATTATCACTATCTTGTTGGTATGCACTTGGCTTGACAGGACCCCATTTTGACTTAACAAATACTTCCATTTCGCAAATGTAACACCATATTCGATGGGTCATCAAGTTCATGTGAATACAATGTACTGGATAATTCTGTAATATAATTAATTATTCTTTTTAATTTGGATTATTTTACTAAATATTAATATTATTATTTGATAATAGTACTTTTAATTAACATACTTGTGTAACACTTAAATAATAAATGTAAATACAAATAAGTGATTTTTTTTGTTGCCTAATGTTCTTCTCATATACTTTCTCTCATTCACACTTCAAATATTTAATTATTCTAGTTATAAGGGATAAAATTTTTAAAATGATTAAATGAGGGACGCAATAATAAGTCGATAATTTCTTTGTGTTAAGGCTAATAAAAACTTACCATGTAATGTTTGGTGCTGTGATCGTTGACGTTGTCACAACACCCAACTGATAAACAGTCTTTGTAGAGACATATCCACATATTAGAGCCATGGTACGAACAGTCCGAACAAGGGGCATTCTGAAATAGTATATAAACATTCACAATTGTTCAAATTGAGACATGAAATCTACATGAAAGTTAATAAATTGTCATTAAAACACACCTACTATAAAATAAATAATTTAAATAACTTTATTAGGTTTATTTACAATCTAGATAAAGATGTATAATGTAATGAATTATATTATTCTTTGTTAAATTGAATTATTTAATTATTTTTGTCTTATTTATTATAAGGATAGAGTAAAATAGAATAAATAAATACTATTATTATTATAATTATAGAAATCCTTGAAAAGGTAATTAAATAATGTTAAATAAAACATAATATACTATTGTATTTTAATTATTTAATAATTGATATGGGATAAGGAAAGCAATTTATTGAAAATATACTAATAATCATTTATAAAGAAAATAATTTCTTTGTGGAGATAAATTTCTATAGTTAGAATCAAAATTATATGAGTAATCTTACCTCTTTAGTTTGTACAATTTCTATTATGGATAATTCTGTTGATGTCTCTAAATGACTACAAGAGCAATGCCCTGCCATTGTAGGAATCTAAAAAAAATTGTCTTTTAAAACATTTCAGCGATGAGGAAAAATTATATAAAGATTATCCGGAGAAAGCATTATGATGTTTTACAAATAATTGCACATGCATTGTGGTTATAGATTTTTTGTAATCAAAACATTGAGACTAAAGGCCAATGTTTCATTATTTTTTCTATATATTAAAATATCCCATTGGTATTTGACCATGACAAAAAGAAATTACCTGTTCAAGGTTTGATCTTATAGAATTTAATCGCGGCGTAAATGAATTTTGAAAAGTTCCAATATTTGTATCAATTAAAATGATTTAATCCGTTTTTTAAATTTATATAACCATATGATAAGTACTGTAAAAAATCACATTTGATAAATTATCTTTACATGGTTAATGTGGTTAATGTTTTATCATGTTAATAAAACGTAGTGTGAAATACATAAAAAATGCAAAATAAATATTACAATAAATAATATAGAAATTGCGTTTTCTAAATTGTGGATTTCTAAATCGTGAGTACTTTATATTTATTGAACTTACAAGTTTTATTTCAGTTGTACTTATTTCATCGTTGTTTGCCAATAATCCATTTTTACGAAAAACAATTAATTTTTATAAATTACAACTAATATACATTCATCACGTGTTTAATCATGCTTTTATTACTAAAAAATACAATAATTTTAATTATCAGTTATTATTTTCGCTTGTCATTACTAACGCAAGGCTTCTTGACCGTCATCCGATAATTGGTTGTGGAATGGTATGACCACGGTATGACAGAATAATTTCTTCCTAGTAATTTTTGTGGTAACTTTTTGTTACGTAAGAACTTCACAGCTGTTTATAAAAGGTATTTTAAATAATGGCGCCTTTTCTTGAATATTTACATTCCAATTTTTCAATACATGAAAGGTTTCCAAGGAAAAGCTAATTGTTTATCATTATTGATTATTTTGTTTGATCTTTATATAATATTTACAATTTTGATGGTTAATAAACCATAATATATACATTTATATTTTCTAAGAAATTAATAATGCCGAAAATTCAAAAATCTACACAAAAAATATGTCCCCCCAAAAATGTTTTCATATCTGGGATATATACAGAACATAGGTAAATTAAAAATTAATTATATTAATGTTATATTTCAATCGTTTAAAAAAAAAAATTATACTTGTACAGACCATCACAATGTAATCATATACTGGAAGGAAAACCCATTCATCGGAGATCTGAAAAAGCATTTGAAGGTAAAGAAACAACAAAAATACTTATGAACGATGGCATCCGAGAAATCGTTGTACCATCAAGAAAACCGATTAACTACCCAGCAGTTGTACATACAAACGAATTAAGTCGTTTAAAAAAACAAGCATATGTAAGTATTAAATTTTAATACGAAAAAAAACTAATTCTATCTACGTAAATCAAAATTTCGATCTGCGCAAGACTGTAACCTGTAACTTATTAACTCTCACTAACTTTAATGTCACTTTCTTATTACTTACTGTTAATGTAAGATATAATTGTATACATATTAAAATAAGTTATAGTATGAGGGCGACGAAATAATAATTTAAGCCATGATATTTAAAAATCTATACCAAATTTAGGATTTACGTAAATCTAAATTATTTTTCCCTTTTTATTTTTCTACAATTTACTTTGAATATTGTTTATATTAACTATTAGGTGATGACAGCAAAAGAAAAAAAAACACTTATAGATGAAGCGGAAGAACAAAAAAATAGAATGATTACTGAATGTGAAATAAGAAAAATACATTTAAATAAAGTGCAAAAACATCAAAAGAAACATGATTCTGAATTAGCAGAGGTAATTTAATAATATGTAATTCTTTAAATGGACAATTATTAACATAATATTATAATAATTAATATAGATAGAAAATGATCAGAAAGAAAGAACCGAACATTTGTTACAAAAAGCTTTACAATTACGACAAGAACAAGAAGATGAAATTAAGAAAGCCAATCGTTTAATTCTTGCAACTAAATGTCATGCAATTCGAGATGCTCAAGTTGCTGAAAAAGGACAGATGAAAATAGAAATCGAAAATGAAGAAAAACGTTTAGAATTTATGATGCTACAAAAAAACAAAGAAGAACTGTATAAAGACATGAAACGCCAAGAGGCTGAAAAGTAAGTCTAAAGAATGTTAATAGTTTACAAGTTTAATACAAATATATTTTTTCAGGATAAAAAATGCAAAATATGTATCAGAAGTACAGCAGCAGATACAAGAAAAAGAGGTACAAAGGTTGTTTGAAATGGAGAAGATTGAAGAAGAAGCTAGGACAATAAATCGTGCAATGGTTCAGTTACAATTAGACGAAGCGGAAGCTGAAAGAAGTAGAAAAGAAAAACAACAGAATATACGCGATGAACTGAACAGAGCAAACAAACAAATTTTACAATTTCATCAAATTGAGAAAGAAGAGGAACGAATTGGTGATCTAAGAGTACGATATTTAATTATAATAGCAATAGATATATAGAATAACGATGTAATTCATTTCAGATACAAGAATTTATGCGTAAGAAAGCAGAACGTACAGCTGCCTACGAAGAAGAACAACGGCAAATTGAACAAGCGAAAGAACGCGAGATAGCTCGTTTAAGAAATCTTCAAGTAGATCATCTATAGTTTGTTATTAATTATGTATATTAATTTCTAAATATTCAACATTTTTTTAGCAAAGAGCAGCCGATTTACAAGCTCAAACTGATGAAATGAATGCAGCACGAATCCAAGAGGAAGTTGAAAGAAAATGGCGTCGAGATGAAAAAGCGGCCGCTCTAAGACGGAAAGAAAATCTTGAAAAACTTAAGCAAGATCGGGAAAAACAAATTGAAGATTTACGCAAGCTCCAAGCACTTGAAATTGCACGCGAAGAAAATGAGTTTCACAAAGTTATACAAGTTCAGAAAAATCTCTATCAAGTAATGTATTATTATTATTCAACTTAATTAAGTAATTTTAGGTGATATTTTTTAATTGTTCGATTTAATGATGAGCATAATCGAATGCTTGATTCGAACAACTCGGTATTTGAAATATTCCATTGTGAAAACTATAAATTCAAATGCTTTTAGACATTCGAAGTGTATTTAGTAACGTATTATATTTATACTTTAAAGTTCATTTATAAATCAGAGAGGATATGAATACAAATTTAATTGACTTATTTAACACTGTAATATCAGTACAACAAAATAAAACATATCTATCAAAATAAACAAAAAAATTTAAGATTATAAGTAATTAGATATAAGAAGTTTCCTTAAAAAATAAAAACCAAAATAAATAATTCAAAGTAGAGTTAATGACTAAGAGAACACTTTGAATAAATTTGAATGATTAGAATATTTCAATTGTTCATTTATTCAACAATTGCTTACCTCTAGTTTAATTCAATTTTAGAAAGAATTAGATATCAAAGCTCAAAGGACAGCTGCGGCTTTGCAACACAGAAAAGAAATTCTTAAACAGATCAATGAAAAAGAAAAAGAACGAATAGTTTCTCGTAAACAGAAGTTTGAAGAAGGACTCGCAATACGAATGGAAATGGAAAATTACGATAAAATGATACATAATGTTAAAGCTAGGAAAATCAAAGAACTTAAGTAAGTAAACTCAATATTAACGTAAATTTAAAAACTAACCAACACGATGATTTTAGGGACAACAAAGTACCTGACTGTTACATAAACGATGTTTCAAGACAACTGAAAATAAATATTAATTGAAATTAACCACGCTTGTAGTAAATTACACATTTTTATTTTCTTTAAAAAATTAATTAAATATTTATCAATAAAAATTATATTAAAAGATTATTATTATTGGTTGACAAAAGCATTTAAATTATCTCTTAAAGTAATCAGTTTCTCTTTTGTATCTTCATCGATTTCAGGTATTTCTGACGGCCGCATACCCCTCTTTGGCTGCACAGATATTATGCGTCCATCGGGTAAGGGTATATTCACATTAGCGTCTTCTGTCATAAACGACCCAGTCATTACAGGACTCCCGGACATGGAAATCACTAATTCACCTTGTTTAGGTCTCCGTAAAACTGTGAGAGGTCTGTTAGGCTGTACCTACATAAAAAATTTAATTAATTAAAGTTACTAAATGTTATATTTATAGTTCAATTAAATTTAAAAAATGTGGTTGTTTATTTTTTAAACACCACAATAAGTTACGCTGAATGGTCCAAATTGGAGGGTCTGAGTTGCGGGGAAAAAATTAATTATGTATATATACTACAAATCCCCCTAGATAACGATTAGTGAGTGAAGCAGCTACGCAAGAACAGTTGGGTAATAACATCAGTAAAGGGGCCATATTTTAAAATTAAATATCAAGTAATTAAATTTTACTTATCAATTATTTGCCGCATATATTTAACATTTTTTAATTTCCTTCATTTCGGCTCTCCAAAACCGCAATCTTTCAGAGGAATTTTTTATATAAGTTTTGCAACTACTTCCAAAAGGCTATTGAATAAAGGTTTTAGAAAGGAACAATAAATTGTGTTAAAGTACATCTTTTTCCGGCTGTACACTACGGTGCGTTTGAGAGATGAAATGTTATAAAATGATATAATATATTTATAAATAAATAGTTCTTTTCAAATAAATGCACTTATATTTCTCTAATTAGTTAAATATTAAAAAAGAATTTACGTAACGTTTTATGAAAACTAAAATTTTATTTTATCGTTGTCGTACAGCATATGCCCATGGTGCCCGCGGGTATAAGGTTGGAGATCCCTCCGCTAACCCATGTGTGATAAAATCAGATGTTCTAATAACATGGGGTTCGTGGAAAAAAAGAATATGAAATATGTTTACCACTTTAAGGGTAATGAAAATTTATATTAACAAAAACCGGGGCTTATTTATATATTTTCTACAACATATTATACGTAGGTTAATAACTTACTTTAGGGGTAACAAAACCAAATGTTGCTGCAGGATCCATAGTTCTTAGATGTGCCGCCGGTGTTTTGAACATATCTAGTTTCGATGTAGATTTGTATGGTATTAGACTACTGGGGTATTTGTCTGTACTCGACTCTGAACTTGATTCTGTGGTAAGATAACCTGTGTAAAGAGACAAGCGCACAAATTCCATGTGCAGGTTAGAAATGATAAATGTGGATTATTCACAGTAGAAAAATAGGTTTCTTTTTATAACATTTATATACAATAGAAATTGGGAAATTTTATGTTAAAATCGATGTTGAATTGTATGTCATAAGTATTATCGTAAATTTAAATATATATGACCTATATTTAACATTATAAAAAGAATTAAGACAAGGCCAACACCTAAAGTAATATAAGAAATATGATTTTTAAATGAATGTAATTAATAAAATGTAAAAATAAAAATATAGTTGGTACTGCCTTATGTTCAGGCCAACATAAAGTTTTAACAAATTGTTTATATAATTTACCTTCATCATTTGAAGATTGAAGCTTAGCTTTTTTAACAGAAAAAGATAAAGTATTGATGAAATCTTCAGAACTGTTTGTTATACTTGATTCTAACTGAAATATTAAAAAATATTGAAATAATTGAATACTAATGAATATTTAATAAACAAATAAACATACCAAATCAATTAACTTCGTATTTAGAAAATCATTAGTCATATTAATTTTAATTCGTGCAAAATCCTCTTCAATCTGTAATAAGCGACGTTCATACTCACTTTTGACTTTTTTCTTTATTTCTTCAACTAAAATAAAAATAACCATTTGAAAAATGCTACTGAATAAAAAAAATATGGGTGTGTTTACTTATGTACAAGTATTAGAAGTTGTACTTATTTGGCGTTATTGAAAAATAACTACAAAAAATTAACCTAACATATTTTAAAACACTTCTTAATCACATCCGAACACCATGACGTGTAGCTCTCTAAGTTTACCCAGAGGTTTCTGAAACATCATGTGATGCGTCACATCACATGTAAATGTTTTTCAATGCCCAACAAAAATGTGTCGCGGTGTGTCTAAAGAATTATAACTTCAAAAATATCTGCCAAGTAAATGCACAGTGCTTCCTTATGCTAAATTCACCAACGATAGTTAATTATCGAACAATTTTAATAAGCACCGATAAAGTATTCGGATAAACTGCCTGTACTCCAATCAAATTAGAAATTTCCTCTAGGTGGCAAATGAAATTACTATTCGCCTCAATTATTTTAGAGCCAATCGATGGAAAATAATGCCCTTAATAAAATATCAAAAATGCAAGGCTATAGACCCAGGGAAATACACTAAAAAAATAAAAACAAAACAAATTGAGTGCCGATTATGCTTAAATCGTCGATGCAGTGAAAACAATGTAAAATAGAGCAAAAATGAACAGAATCAATTTTACAAATAAGAAAATTTTCTATAAGAATGGTACTCCAGTTAATACCTAAGGAAATTCAATCTCCGCCGCAACAAACTGATTTTAAATAATTCTGTCAAATAAAAATTCCTATATGTTACTATTACAGATGCAGCACATTATACTTTATTCTAACACATCATTGATAGTTGTGCCGTCGAGCTACCCATGTTCTCTGTATTTATCACCTTTTCTTTGAAATAGTGTACCGCATTATGAAATATGGCTGCTGATTTAATCTGTCAAGCATATAATTAAAGTATTATTTTCTAATTATCAATTGTTTGAATCAATCTCGTCCACCAAAAGTAATTAGGTACACCAAATAATATAACTTTACTGTCATTAGAAGAATGTAGAATTACACAATTATTATAAAAATTAAAATTTATACCAACCATTTTCATCAAAATTGGTGTGACTTATTTTTTCTTCCTTTTCAATATTTTCTACAGATTTTAAGACAGTGTTTTTATTAGAACATTTTCTTTGCCGCGTACGAGGCATCTGAAATTATATTTTATATAATATACTATTATCCATATTAATTTATTTAGATTTTGTAAATAATAAGACTTAAATGGATAATATGAAATTACCTTTAATAATTAGTATTAAATAAGTCAAAACTGTATAAATTTAAAATATCACTATTATAATTATACACTGATCTGGTAATATACAAATACATATACATATAACAAAATTGACGGAAACGACCGTTAAAACAATTTTATGCCCGGTATTATAAAGAAATTGCATGGGTGCAAATTCGCGCCTGCGCACATTAGCTGTCAAATAACGCTATCTACTGGGTATTAAATGTAAATTACAATTACTCAAAAATGTAGCCAATGAAATCGTAGATATTATGACTTTCACGCATGCGTGTTATTAAGTAGAAATCAGCAGTCTTAAAACCTGTTGTGATTTTGTGATATACAGAAAAATAGACTTCTAGTCAATATCACTAAAAGGAAACTATTCAATTTGACATTTCTTTATTATGATAAACAACTAAATCAAAATACTATAATAAGCAATAATAAGTACTTATTTTGATGAAAAGTTTATTTAAGTATATAAAAAAAATTAAAATGAGAGAAAAAGGATACAGTGTGATGATGATAAGCAGGTTTTATTAGAGCTGGTGTTAAAATACATAGATATTATCGAAAATAAGACAACCGAAATAGCTAGTGAGTTCAATAATATTACAAAGACAGGCCAACTACGTAATGGTATTCAATTAAAAAATCTTCACGAAAGTATTAAAAAAAAAAGCCAAGAAAGATTGTGCGGATGAGAAGGTAATTCATTATTATAAAATAAGTTTTACAAACAAATTACTAATTGAATTAATTTTATAGAAAAATAGATTTTGTAAGACAAAATTTTTTTTACATACAATTGGAAATAAAACTAGGGAGCTATGAAATCCTGTTGGTAGCTGTGCACCTTTCGGTTTGTTTTTTGGTAATTTTTTATCATTCATATATAATTAAAATATCAATTAATTTAATTTTTCTTTATTTCAGATGCCTTATTAGAGAAAAGCAGTGACAACAAAATATTTGTAAGACCAGTCATAACATTGCAATAATAAAAACATTTTAATCAATATTATACATTTATTTTCAGATTGATATACAAAACAGAACACCGCAATATACTTATGTTTTATCTCAAGTACTCTCATCTCCTATCAGCCGTAATCATAATCGTTCCTTATCGCAAGGTCGGAGAAAAACTCGATCAAGTCTATCACAGATATCCAAGGCTCCCTTGTTTCATTGACAGATCTCAAGGTTTCCTTCTAGAAGTAATGAATATTTTAGGACTTTTTAGTGACTTACTAGTATTATGTTATTAATAATGTTTAGTTTATAAATAAAGTGTTTTTTTTAAATTCATTGTCCATTATCTTTTTTTTCCTTTATTCACTTTGTCTAAAAAGGTAATGACAGCACAAAGCTACAGATTGAAATGTGTAACTACTTTTATGTTATGTTGTTTATAAACACATTGTCAGCATTACAGTTAAAATTGTATTCAAAGCTGCCTTAAGAAAGCTTCCGACCAACCTTGAGATAAGGAAGAGAACAAGGAGGAACTATGAATACGGCTGAATATCTTCTCCACTGCTCTCGATTCCTTTATATACATAATGCTGCTTTTTGATCAGCTTCTGCTGTATCCAAACCACCTTATGACGCTTGTAAATTCGCTTCTTACCGTATACTTATACACACCACTTTTCGAACATCGATCATTTCCCAGCCATCTTCTGATGCTCATTTTTTAATCTTTTTTTCAATCATTAGGATTGGATCATTTCTTTCTCTGAACACCTAAGGCTCTCTTGGTATTTGAATGTTATTTTCAAAGTTATCTGAAAATAATACTGAATATTCATGTGATATAAAATATCCAGATGATACAGATGAAATTGATGACATTTTGAGACGTTTCTGTAATATACAAAAAGTTGAGATAAATACTATATATTATAAAAGTATAATATAAAAATAAATTTTATGTGACAATTAAAAGTAAACAATGTTTTTCATCTTCAAGCGTTTTGTAAAAAATTCCAAATGCAGGAATTGCTTTAAAGAGCTATGACATATATGAATGTGTTATATAAAAGTATATTTACTACATACCAGCATTTTAATTTTCAATTTTTACCACAACACGTTATATTTTTGTACATAAATATCGTATACTTAGGTTATGTGTCAATTTAAATTCAATATATGTAAACACATCACAGACTTAAAATACACATTTGTGTACACCCATATAATGTACATGCATCGATTACATTATTATGTGTCTATTTATTACCACTGCTTTAAAATATCGAGCAAATTCATAACAATTTAATACCCAATTGATAGCGTTATTTGACAGCTAATGTGCGCAGACGCGAATTTGCACCCATGCAATTTCTTTATAATACCGGGGATACCGGGCATTAAACAAGTTAAACAAGCAGGTCTGCGAAGTCTGCGAAGCTAACGACGAAAGTATAATGGTGCAACGGGTGCAACCAACATTAAATAAGCAAAATTAATACAAAAAGTGTGGCAAAAAGTTTAAATATAAGTTTGTTTCGCGCCAAGGAAACCTTGGTCCCAAGGTATATATTATGTAATTTTTCACTGAGAGCCTAAACGGCCTAAACATTGATTTAAATCAATAAATTGGTTGATAATATCGGGCATTTATATTTATTATTCTGGAGTTCTATATAAATTTATATATTACTAGCTGCTACCCGCGGCTTCGCTCGCGTTGATTTAGAAACTAAATACAACCCTCCATACGTGGCATGGGGTGAAATATTTAAATTTCCTTTATTTGTTTTTTTATTGATTATTTGTTTGTATTGAAGAGTATTTATTTTAAGTTTCAAATAAATCCGGTCAAAAATATTTTTCCTATACAAAATATCTCGGCTCCAATGCTTTCCCCCCTAAAACTCCCTCCCCCGTAATATTTTCCCGCCGTAATACAACCCTCCACGCGTGACAGAGGATGACATATTAAATAATTATTTATTTTTATTCATTACCTATAAAAAATCGTAAATATCTCGGAACTTATTGTTAGTTAAAAATTGCAGAAACCCACCCCTTGTGGACCCCCTCCATTAGGAGTTGAATGTCGAAATTTTTATTTTTATTGAAGACTGTTTTGCCGGAATTCACCTTTATAACATAAGCAGCTATGCAGTAAACATATATCAAAAATCCATCCTCGTCCCCTTCTTACGCTATTAGGGGTTGAATGACGAAATTTTTAATTTTATTGAATATTATTTTGTCCAAATTTACCTTACACCTTACACCCCCGTCATCCCTTAGGGGTTGAATTTTCGAAAATGTTATTTGTCTTGTAGATTATTTGTGCAAAGTTTCATTTGCAACCCCTTAAGGGATGAATTTTGGTAAATGCTGAAAAACGTGTTTCATTATTTGTATTGAAGAGTATTTATTTTAAGTTTCAAGTAAATCCGATCAAAAAATATTTTTCCTATGCAAACATATCCACCCCCTTAAGGGTTTAATTTTGGAAATGCTTGAAATACATGTTTCATTGTTTGTATTGAAGAGTATTTATTTTAAGTTTCAAGTAAATCTGACCAAAAAATATGTTTCCTATACAAACTTATCCACCCCCTTGCACCCCCTTAATGATTTAATTTTGGAAAAGCTTGAGATACGTGTTTCATTGTTTGTATTGAAGAGTATTTATTTAAAGTTTGAATTAAATCCGACCAAAAAATATTTTTCCCATACAAACTTTTACACCCTCTTACCCCATTTAAGGGTTTAATTTTGGAAAAAGCTGAAACATGTGTTTCATTGTTTGTATTGAAGAGTATATATTTTAAGTTTCAGGTAAATCTGACCAAAAAATATTTTTCCTATACAAACTTATCCACCCCCTTAAGGAGTTAATTTTGGAAAAGCTTGAAATACGTGTTTCATTGTTTGTATTGAAGAGTATTTATTTTAAGTTTCAAGTAAATCCGATCAAAAAATGTTTTTCCCATACAAACTTTTACACCCTCTATATCCCCTTAGGGGTTGATTATCGAAAAATCCTTTCTTAGTGGGTGATTACGTCATAAAGGGAAGACACCCTTAAAATTTCACGTTTCTAGGACCAAAAAATATTTTTTTCATACAAACTTTTACACCCTCTTTTACCCCCTTAGGGGTTGATTATCGAAAAATCCTTTCTTAGTGGGTGGTTACTTCATAAAAGGAAGATACCCTTAAAATTTCACGTTTCTAGGACCAGGGGTTTCGGCTGGGCGATGATGAATCAGTCAGGACATGTTATTATATGTATATAGATAATAATTCCAAAAAATATGTATAATTTGACTATTTTATAAAAGTTGGGGGCTCTAAGCAGAATAAATATTTAAGGCCCCCATTAAATTTTTTTTGTAGAATACGAAAAATTAAAAAAATTGTAAAGAAAGGTCTTCAAGTTATGTGACAATCTTTTTTTTTGCTTTTCACATACAAATTTTACTTTATTTGTATACTGACCCCCTCTTTAGCTCGGGGCCCCCTTTTACTTCGGAACCCCATAAGCAGTTGCCTAGAGTAGTGCTTCTTAAACTTTTTGAAGTCGCGACTCCTCTGCAACGCAATCAATAACCCATGGCACCCTTAAATTTTTTTTGGAACCCAGGCTGGTTAAAATAAAATTCTCTATTTCATGTTCACTCCTGTACAATTGTGGTGCTACCTAGCTGTAAAGGAAGTATTTAGGATTCGCACCAACAGTTTAAAATGCTAGATTAAAAAAAATTACGCATGGAATCAATACAGCTATATTATAAGCCAGTTGTAAAAATATAATCATTTTAATATTTGAATATTTTTTGAACTTATTTAACGATAATATATACATATATGAATTTGTTATATTTACAGCTCTTCGCGATCCCCTTGTGGGAAAGGCCACGGCCCCATAGGGGGCCGCAGCCTACCACTTTAAGATGTAGTAGGAGTAGGTCATGTATAATAATATATATATAACATCAACAATTATTTTAAGAATACTTTCTTTATTAATTTGAATATTTTGAAAATTGATAATAAATAATTTTAACATCAATTGGTAGCATTAAAATTCTTAAGCGGAATAGTGATATATTTTTAGTTACATTAAATAATCAACAATATAATATTCTGCCATAGTGATGTTCGAATAAAATAAAAAATATATAATACTTATATTGCTTACTATTTCTTCATGTAAGATATAAAATATATTGATTGAATTATAAACCAAAGTTTATGTGTTTTTAAATCAGTATTTCTTTAAAAAATATACGTTCTAAACACTTTTATTTAAGGTAGTTCTCATGCAAACATCATTTTGATAGAATTTTTTTTTTTAAATCACGGTATAGAAAAAACAATGATATCTATCCGAACGTGAAATTTTAAAGAGATCGACCATTTTAAACGAGATAATTGTCACAAAGTTTGAAATTTTTGTTAAGTACGTATTAGGCCCATTTTCTTAATTTTCATGACTAAACGATTCGACAGATTTTTATAAAAAAACTACCAAACAACAAAGGGTTATTATTCTGATATGTGATAAAAAATTCAAAATGATTGAGCAATTTCTTATCACATATCAGAATAATAACTCTTTGTTGTTTGGTAGTTTTTTTATCAAAATCTATTGAAGCGTTTATTCATAAAATTAAGAAAATGGCCCTAATACAATCTAATACAACCATGGAAAGTATTAAACTTTAACAAAGAATCGACATATCGACGGATTGAATAGAATCAATCTGTGTGTAGCTAGATGTGAAAATAAAAGAGAGCGAGTTTTCTTGAATTTTTAGAACATCTGTGTGAAGGTGCTGGTTCTATTTGTTAATGTGTTTGCAATTTGAGAAAATGTATTCATAGTATAAGTGTGTTTGTAATAATCTGTATAGATGGCTTTGAGTATAGACTTGATCAAAAGTTCTTTGTAGCAACAAATTTTTTTTCGATATTTTACCATGATATTAGGAACGTAACTTTTTGATAGTATTGTAGCACGAGAACTACCTTAATGACTTGAAATAATCATAAAAATTGTATCAAAATTTATATAAAAAAATCAATTTTGAAAGATTTTTTTAAACAATAAACATTATGTACTTTATTTAATGTAGTCATATATTTTTTATCAAATTCAAATCTCACTGAATGAATTTCATATTTTTATATTATAAACACTCAAATGATACAAAATACATTGTGTAATTATTATATTAAAATATATATAATTAAATTAATAAATAAAATAAATTATTATATTTTAGCTTTTATCTTACACTTACAATCGATAATAATATTTTGTACACTATTGGAAAGTGTTCACTTTAAAACACATTCTTTTTCTATTTTTATTTTATTTACTCTACACTCAAAGAGTAAATCAAATAAAAATAATGTTTGATTATTCTTATATAAATTAAATGAACATAAAAATATAATCTTTCACAAAAATAAAACTATTACTATATTTACTTAAAAACATACATAATTCATATTATATTCAATTAATCATAATAAAAGCCCAGGAAAAAATGAACAGATTAAAATATAGTAGATCCATTTTGATCTAATAAGATATGATTAGATCAAACTTTCTGTCACATCTGCTTGGATCTGATTAGATCTGATATCATACTTGATGAAGTATAAAGATATTTTATGGACACTGGCTAAATTCAATTAGAACTGATAAGATATAATTCTATATCCAGTCAGAGTAACTTAGCTCTCACTAACAGCATAATTTCACTTAAATAAAATAGTACGGAGATGAGTAATAAGCCATGATATTTAATAAGATGTTCCTCGTGAGAAATTTTGTAATGTTCGTTGATTAGTATTGAAATATTTCTGCTAGGGATCAGATCCAATCAGATTAATTAAATCCAGGTAGATCTGGTTGGATCTCTGATGTAATAGACATTTGGATCTAATTAGATCAGGCTATTTTGATCCAACTAAATCTGATCATTTTTTCTTGGAAGTATATCAAATCGTGTTAATATATTGTGTTTAAAATCGGACACATTCTGGAATTTTCTGAGATAATATTAACCACTTAATTTATTGGACCAAAAAAAATTTATTTTTTTTAAATAAAAATGTATATATTTACCACAAACCCAACGTTGCAGCCTTTGTAAAAATTGCCAGTGTTTCACGCGGTTGTAAGAAATTTAATTAATTTAATACACATAAAATAAAATTGCCTATATAAACCACAGGTTTGCAACAATCGGTCAAGTGGTTAAATCAATCCTTGATAATGTAAGCTATGAAACAGGCAACAAATTCTAATAATGATAATTATATAAACCCTGTATTACACTTGTCAATTTTTTCACGAATTTTATGTAGGTACCTACTAAGTTCAACTTATTGGTGAAAATAAAACATGTTCTATTTTATCATCAATTTTATAGCAATTTCTAAGGACACTAACGTTTGTCAACTGATATTCTTAAAGTTCAAGATTACCGTTTGTTAATTTGAATGATTTTAAGTTAATTAAATTATTATTCATGCATTTTTTTCTTCAATAAGGAAAGAGTTTATTTAAGGTTTTGTTATTATATATAATTTCTTTAAATTGGTATTGCTGATTAAGTCAGAGAAATTGTTGAAAAAATTGATAAGTGTAAAAGGCCCAGTAAAAGGTTTTAAGCATAGACATAGAGCTCAATGTCCATGGTTTTAAGGCTATCAAAAAAATTGGACCAGTGTAATACAGGCTTTACTTATTTATATAAGTTAGTTATGTGCCACTCTGCTCGCAGTACCAGTAAATCACGCTAAAGCTAATAATGTTTATACTGTTTCTGATGTTTGTTTTTTTATGTAAACAGCTATTCAAATGAGAAAGATAAACAATCTTAGGTTTAAGTGTAAACACCTTAATAATAGATATTTTAGTTAATAAATATATTAATTAGTAACTATTATGTCTATTGATGCTTCTGGTATGATTATTTTAAATATTATATATTTCTGAATTGTGACTGGTAAAATAAAACCATATTAATTTTATAACACAAAATATATCGATGAAACAATGTCTGTTAAGTAAATATGTAAAAATCAAATATACAAAATGTAATAAATAAGCAAATGAAATAGACTTGTACTGTGAATGATAAAATAACATTATAAAAAAATTAATTCTCCCGAAACTAATTCTATTAACTTAATAAATTTCTTTACTAATTAGTCACCATGATGGAATTCACACGATTGAAATTAAACAAAATGTTATTGCAGTTTGATTATTTTACAATTTAATGCCTGTTTTACACCAGACAAAACACAAACATTAGGTTTTATTTTAAAAACACCATGTTTTTGTTTTGTCTATTTGGTGAATAATGGGCCATAAAGAAAACATCATTTTTAAAAGTAAAGTGCATGTGAATTCTGAATAAAATGAAGATAAAAATTATACTTGTTTGGTTTTTATAATTATCAGTTTATACAATATTTTTATAAATCATATTTTATTTGCAATACTAAATAAATATTATAAAATAGGCCAGGAACTAGTAGAAAAAATTTCTCCCCTCCAATGAGGCGGAAGATAAAAATCAGTCTATGCCAATTTCTCGGTTTTCAACTTTACAACTAAAATAGTTTCATACAAAATTAAAACTACTTAAAATCTCTACAAAAAATGTTCTATAAATATTTTTTGTCTGATTTGTACTTTACCGAATAATGACCAAAATGACAATATTAATAAATTCAAACGGTCATTAAAAATTTATATAAAACTATTTTTGTTGTAAAATAAAAAGAAAGCCAAAACATTAACAAAAACTGGTTTTTGTCTCTTCCTTTAAAGAACTATTATATGGGGGAGAAATATCTAATCTGAGTTTCTCCTACTCCAAAATACTGGTCTAAATATTGATGAATTTCTACTAGAAATACTTTCAATTGAATTTAATAGTTTTGATTTGACAAATAAATTAATTACCAATTTACTTTTGATGAACTTTCAAGCTAGTAAGAGTATATTCAATTTTTCCTTAATTTTTATACATTTATAATTTTAGTTTGAATGCGAAAATCAGATGACATTAAATATTTAATTTAATATTTAAATAAAATTATCATTATGTAAACAAAGTGGATATGTATTCTTAAATTACATTATTTGTATATAACCAGCTTGAAGTGTTAATTTTAATTTATTTTAATCAAGAAATAAAAATCTATGAATTTAAAACATTTTCTAAGGTTCAGTGTTGACATTGTATGTATATTACTTATATAATAAATACGATTAATATCATAAAATTACTTAAATTATAATCATTTCCATATTATTATAATAATAATAAATAAACACAAATAAAAAAATATATTCATTTATAAAAAAAAATAGAATTCATTATTAAAAACTTCTTTATAAGTAGAACAGTGCATCCTGGCCATGAAAAATCTTCATTTTTAGTTAAAAAAATGTTACAATTTTAAAAATGTATAATACCATTTATTTCTTGAAATTACTTGCAGCTCTTCCTGAGTAAATTCACAGAATAATAAATATAAGTAAATTCAGTAAATAGAAGTTGTATCTATTTAATATTTTTTTAAATTAAAATTAAATATTTATTAAATTCTCGTTCTGTTTCTAAAATCAATTAACCATATATGAAAATAATAAAACATTATTTTAGAGGGCTGCATACATCTAGGAAGAGCGAAAAAATGGATTTTTCAATAATATTTTTATTCGATTTAAGTATATTCTCTGAAAATTTCATTATAAAACTCTAAAAACTGACAATGTTACAGACGTGAGTTACCGACCTCCCCAAGTTGCCGGCAAGTAAATAATAGAATTGATTTGCAAAATTTGATGTGTAATGAACCGGTCTTATATTATAAAAGAGCAACGGAAGTCTGGAAAGCATCGAAAAAAACTTTCAAAGAAGAAAATTATTATTATAAATATATTATTATTATAATATGTTTTTATATACATATATTTTGCAAATTGGTGCCAAAGATATTTTTTAAACTACTAGACTGGTTTATAATAGTTTTTTAAATCATTAAAAAACTAATTATTGTTCAAAAAATTCAATTAGCCTTATATTTTTTCAAATGTAAATTTTGAAAATTGCCTACAATAAAGACTACGTATTTTTTAAATTTTAAATGACTCAGAAAAATTATATTACCAGCACCGCAACATACAATAATAAAACAAAAAAATCATGAAAATGTCATTTTCTCTACCTCCCTAGGTATATCTGGCCCCGTAATGACAAACTATATTAATATTGTATATATTTAATAAATACTATTATAACATATGCTTCAATACAATAATTTTTAATAATTATAATTTCATTGACTAGGTAACACTGTATGATATTATTATTTTAAAAAAAACATTACATTAAAATAAAGAAAACACATCTGTATCAATGAAAAAATCTACCACAGCCTTAAGACTGCTCTAACACATATATTTTAAAATAAAATTAATAAAATTTCCCTAATTTTCAGGTTAATTAAATCAGTCTTTTCTACAATAATTTTACAAAGACAAAGAACATTTTCAATAAATAAATGAAACATTTAATTAAACGCAAACATGAATTTAAAATAAATATTATTTGTTTTTATAGCTGTCATAATATTTATATACATGTTAAAATTTTCTAATTTTTAATAATTCTACTTTATTATAAACTAATATAATTTTTTTCAGTATTTATATTCTAATTCTTTTCTTACAAAATGGTGGCTAATATTCTGAAAAATTTTGTTATTTTTAATTGTGCTACTTAAATATGAAAAATTAACTAAAATGTTATGATAATAATTAACAGAATTAAGTACGAGAGTAAGAGATATTTCAATTTGAAATACTCATTGATCTCCTAGATTGTTAATTACCTGACCGTTTTCTTTAACATTATATTGATTCCTTGTTCTGTATATTGATTGTAATGGCACGTGTAGAAGTTCAACTATTTCTGTGTAGTAACGTTCTAAAAACACAAACCA
This sequence comes from Sialis fuliginosa, assembly GCA_961205875.1. Classification (NCBI taxonomy): domain Eukaryota; kingdom Metazoa; phylum Arthropoda; class Insecta; order Megaloptera; family Sialidae; genus Sialis; species Sialis fuliginosa. The sequence continues at coordinate 26,589,793 of OY540812.1, read as the reverse complement.
ATTCAATGATTATTAATTGTAATATACTAGTAGTGACGTTAAATATAAATAAAAACAACTTGTTTGTCTAAACGTCAAAATTTATTAAAGAAAAATTAATCGTAAGCTTTTGAATTCACAGATTCATAAATTCAAAAATATAATATTTAACAATTGTTATTTATTATATTTTTAGCCTGAGGATGAATCTGTGAATTTGAAAGCTTGCAATTAATTTTTCTTTAATAAATTTTGACATTTAGACAAACAAGTTGTTTTTATAAATATAACTGTATATAAAGTTCAAAAATTTGTTTGTTTTCTTGACTCGTTAGGTAAATGAATGAAACTAACCTGTTTCTGGTGAAATTAGTCCATGTCTTATCAAGAAATCAACAACGACAGGAGCACTAGTAGTTTTAAAATCAGGCGATAAAACCTTTTGCAGACACTCATTGGCAGGCAACAGCTCAAAATTTTGCACTTCTCCATCCTGATTAGACGGAACAAAGTCAATCGGCAATTCTAAATCAAACACGAACTCCGTGTTCGGAAATAAGCCACGTTCAGATTCAAAGAAGAAACTGCAATAGATAATTGTATAAAAAGTTTGACAATTCACACAAATATCATTTTTGAGTTATGAATGCAGTTTCATTCAAAATAAAGTTTAAAATATTACAGAAAATAGCTTATAGCTATAACAAATTTATTTCAATTATAATTTAATTAACAAAAACACATTTTGCAAAAAACTCTTTTCGGATGTACCTATCTAATTAACCAACCAAATGCCAAATAATATTTTTCCAATAAAAATGAATGTAACAAAATCACAAATGTATTCGTGTGCATCAGAAACACCGATATCTCGAAATGAGGTTTGTGTGGGTTGATACATTACTGTAAATTGTAAAACATAGTACATTTATAAAGCATATTAAAAGTTAAGTTGTCAAAATAATTAAGTGCACATTTTTATATCTCCCAAGTCCAATTTAACTATTTATTAAGTCTATTTTTATGATCCTTTATGTAATTTATAAAATTTATTATCATTTGTGCTATTAGTCTGTAAGAATTTTTTTTACCCCTTTTAGGGCTGAACTTTAAAAACCGTGATACACATATATTTTTATTTTAAAAGAAGAGTATTTTGCTTTAAATTCACCTTTATAATATACAAGTAGTAATGCAGATAAACATATTAAAATAAAATAAATACTAAACATCCTTTTTCCTCTGTTAGAGATTGAATTTCGAAAAATCCCTTCTTAGAGGGAACTTATGTTATAAAATAAAGATACCCATATAATTTCATGTTTCTAAGTCCAGGGTATTAGGCTGTGTGTCGATGAGCCACTAAGTGAATGGGTGAAGAAGTGAAGACAGACTTTTATAAATATAAATTAGTTTTCTTAACTTAAACATTTAAATATCTTTCCCCTTTATCGAGATATAAAGCCCTAATTTCTGTTTATTTCTTATATAGATGATTGTCTAAGAATGTCCAGATATTCAATTACAAACTTCTTTTGGCAGGTATTTTTAGGATATGTAAAGGCAAATATTGCCCCATATAGACTTTTGAAGATTCAAAAATTTGAAAAATTATATTTTCGCTCCACAGTGAGAAATATTTATCGTTTTGTGTAGCCAAAACTGAGAAAAGGTATGTGACTGATGCCGTATCTCATAACTTGGGAAGCAAAAATCCTGAAATCCGATTGCCATGTCTCATATTAAAAACTGCCATTTTTTGAAGTAAACCTTTTTAAGCGAGACTAGTGAATTGGAATGATCTCGACAAATTTTAATATTCAACACGTTTTAAAGATGAAACGTTAAGGACAGTGCGGCATATGTGTGAGTAGATATATAAGAGAAAGATGGATAAATAGCGCATGCGTACAAATCACTTTTAGTTGGTGTCAAGCTATGTGTTATTTAAATGTTTTTTGTGTTAAAATAATACATTGGATTATTGATTTAATATATTTAGCTTTATTTATTTAATTCTCATGGTTAATGAAAATAAAAGAAGTTTCACTTCAACCGTGCGCTTATGTGGGTGAGGCACACACCACTTTTTTTGTTTGTTTGTGTATCTTTAATTCCTTGTTATGCGATTGAAAGCTCTGATAGAAAGAGAGAATGAATATTTGTTATAGTATAGTATTTATACTAGATGAAAAACATATGATTTCAACTTACGATACACATCCTGCGCTTGTGAGATTCTTCATCAGTTCTGGTGGTATAGAAGCCTCCTCCATTGCTTCCTTGTGAGCAGTTTCTAGAATTCCAAAACCTACAGATAAACCGCCACCAACCATGTTATCCCATTTATCTGAAACAAATATTATTATAATAATGGCAGAGACAGACTGAGGAGAAATTTTGACTCGGAATTTTTGTAAAATCTTTTCAGAATAATGGTCATAGAAAATGCATATTATATGATTCACATTAAATAACAGTAGTTTTTTAAAAGTACAGTAAAACCTCAACTATCCAGATTGTACAATACGGTTAATTTTAACAGAAAGAACAGTGGATTATACAAATTTTAACAGGACAGACAATGTCTTTTCACACAACAATAATTTTCTGTAGGTATATATTTGCATATATTATGTGAAGCTATATATTTCAATAAAAAATTATTAATTCTAGATAACCATTTAGTCAAGATAAATTATTTTAAAACTATTATAGTTTTATCAAAATCACATATTTAATTTTAATAAAAACTATTTTTCAATTTATGTAAGTAAGAGTTTTCATTTTTAAACAGTAGACATGGACAAAGGTGACTTAAGTACGAATGTAAGGGGGTGCACATGCATAAGTGATTTTTTTCAATTATAAATTTATTTTTGATCTAAGTGGCAGTTTTTAATTTTTACAAATTTCTGTATGTGTAGGTACCAATAAAAATTAAAAACATTGATATACAAAAAACAATTTCCACATTATAGTTAATACTAGTGTTAAAATAACGAATTTGCATCGCTTGAGTTTTAAAACTGCCTGAAAACCAAAGTAAAAGTATACAGTGATAGAATAATTAACTAACCCATTTATATTTAAATAAAAAGCGAGTGAAGTAAAATAATAGTACATACTATTCTAAAAATTATAATTACTTTTTCATTTTATCAGTAGTTTTGATGTGCTTTACAAAAACGACTAAACAATTTATTTAAACTTTAAATTGTGATATGTAAAACTAGACTATATTAAAAATATTTAAGGACTATTCCGAGGTTTATATGATTTATAATTTCAGAGTAGTATGTTGCCAAACATGAACAAGAATCAAGATATATGGGTAACCTAGAGGGGGACAGCACATGAAAATTCGCATCCCAACGGTAGGTAAGTTAGAACTGCCCCTGGGCATAAATACCTCTTTTAAAATCAATGTATATCTGTTATATCAGATAATTCAATTGATTAAATTATAATATTTATAAAATATTATTAAAACTGAAACAATAAACAAAGAACTTGATTTTAAAAATATTTATCAATATATATACGCATTTTTTTATATGATTCATGGAAGCCAACAAGATAACATGATAATTCTAAAGAACACACTTACTTGGCCAAGTTTGTTTAGTAGCAGATCTCTGCTGTAACCATATGCATAAACCTTTACTCGGATGTAATACATAACCATTTATGTCCACTCCATAGTTTCTTATACCAAATAAACATGTAGCAGATCGGTCCATTTTGAGCAAACTATCTGTTATGAATTCAGCACGTACTTCATAACACTGAAATTACATATCCAATTAAAAATCAATGCAATAAGCTTAAAACAATAACTCATAAATAATAGTACCTCATCTCTCCAACCTTTTAAGGTAATGAATGTTTTTTCTTCACGAAATTTTTGTAGTACCCTATCAATGTTTTCACTTCGTTCTTTATAATCACGAAAAGCAGGATTTAGTTCTACACAATTATCATTTATATGAAAAATCTAAAAATTAATTTGTATTTGAATGTGCTATATGTACCTATACTATAGAAAATATATGTGTATATAAAAGTATAGTACTACATACTTCTGGATATCTTAAAAGTTGTTTCATTACATCGGGTCTAATTAAGCCAACTTGATGCCCTTCTATAATAAAAGGGCGACATTCCCCGCTCTTTAATCCTAAAATGCATTTTAATAATTTGTTTATACATTTTGACAGCTAGAAAATGTTATAAGAGAAATCAATATTTTCTTATTAAAAATAGCTACAAACATCTATTTATAATAGACACTTATTTACTATTGTTCTTACAATTTATGTCGATGTTAAGTAATTCATACGTACCTGTTAAATAAAAACAGTTAAATTTTTTGGCTAAATTAAATAGTCTTGACATTTTTAACTCGCTCGAGGCCATAATGACACTGAAGATACACAAGTGTCAAACGAGCAGGATATATATATGTATTTGACAAAGATAGAGATACTTGTGTAGGTAGTATTATCAACTATCTATACATATCTATATTTAATATGATTTATTTACATACTTTGCATATTCAAAAATTATTTTATCTTACTATTAGAAATATGGCTAAATCATAGAAGATGGAAGGCCAAAAAAATAAAATAATAATACAATAACGTTTTTCTTTTATTATAGTAATTAATTAAGTGATTCATGTAATCAAAATGATAAAAACCATTGACATGTTTTTTCTGTAAAGATATGAATTATTAATTAATCAAATCAATTAAATACTTGCACTATTTAATATTATTGCGAGGTAAAATAGATTAATTAATCAAATATTGAATCAATTTCAAATTATGTACTTACATGCAGGGGTGTGCTGCTAATTTGTCAACAAAACTTCTGTAATTTTTAAGAAATTATATAGGTATCCAAGACATCTCCATTGATTTTACAATGCAAATTGAGATAGTTTTGAAATAAAAATTCGAATTTTATTTTTTTAAAACATCAGAATAAAAAGATTTTGTATTTAAAGTAACATGTATTACGTTACAGAATAGGGTTGGCAATTATGTACAGTTAGTTATCAAAAGTGGTGAACCACTAATTCTCAAAATACATATTTTTATTGAAACATTGTGGAATATAATAATTCAAGAAACTGGCCTCAAAGTCAACGTTCATGCTCCAATATCTCCTTCATTCGTGATATTCGTTGGCTGACGACATCACCATGAAAACTGGTGAGAGAAAAGAGATATTCTCGAGGTAGTTCACCACTTTTGATAATAACTGACTGTTATTGTATTACAGTACTTTTATGTAATATTACATTTACAGATTTTTTAAAACTATTATTTTTGGCTACATAACATTTTTTTGTACGATTTTTATATATTTTACAGAGTGCACACGAATTAATCCTGAAAATAAAATATAAATACATAAATACAATATTAACAATAAAATACAAAATAAAAAGTGAATATTTTATTTACTATAACTAAAAAATTACAATCCAGGCATTATATATGCAATATTATCTAAAGTCTGTGCTAACTGCTCAGGAGGGCTTCCATGTGTACCAACTTCAGGAATTTGTTGTGTCAAACATAATAGTGGCCCCAATGCACACAATAATGAATCTAGAAGTACGGATAAACTGCCAGATACAGCGATCTGCCCCTAGAAGTAATTTAAATAATAGTTGGGAATTGTGACCCAACCATTAAGTTCTGCGATTATAATGCTAGAAATGATTTGTGAAATGAATATACATATACATAAGATAATATTAGCTTTTATACTGCATCAAAATATCAGTAAGGTATTACAATAAAACTTTAAATTATTTTAATACACATATTAATTAAATATGTATACATTTACAAAAAATGTAAGTGCTGTCTTTTGTTTTTGGGTAGTATTTAAGTGCGCAATATTTTATATACTTTGGACATTGAGCATTAAATATATTGTATTTGAGCAATAACATTTTGATTTCTGACCAATATACTGGGCATAAAGTGTGATATTAAAAATAATTTTTTTGAGCAATAACATTTTCCGTTTTGAGCATTAAAATTTTGTTCCATTCATTATTATTGTATAATTTAATTTTATAATTTTAATTTGGGGGGGGGGGATGTTCCATTACCCCTACACAAAATAAAATAATTGTATTATTGAATTTGCTTTAATTTTATAACTTTAAGTTTTTTTAATGTTCCATTACCCCCCCCCCACTCCCAAATAAAAAAAAAATTATCGTATTATTGAATTTATTTTAGTTTTTTAATTATTTTTTTTTGTGTGGGTGGTCCATACGATCCTCCTTTGTTTTATTCGCTTTAATTATTTTGATGGGGAGGTAGGCATAACACAAAACAAATAAATCCTCGCCTTTGACCAGGACTTACATACCCCAGCTCCCTTCAAAATGATGAAATCTTCGTCTGTCATTTATTACAAAAATTTTACGTATTTGTTTCCGAAGAATTAAAAAATAAATTAGTTCCGATTTATAAAATATTATATAAATACATGTTATTGCTAAATTAGTACAAATTTTACCAACTGTATACTCATTTAGTCATTTTAGGGAACAATTTTTTTTTATGTGTTATTTTATTTCTTTAATCAACAAAAAGTATTTTGTTAACGCTAGTTTATATTAACTATTGCTAAAACACAAAAAACTACTGTTCAATATTTACAAATAGTTTATAAAGTCTTAGAACAGTTTATTTAATGCTCTTTGCTATTTCTCATTTCATATAAATAATTTAAAATAGTGCGCGTTTTATTTGTTCTCTTTGTTTTTGCAATACCCAGAGGTGTAGCTAGGGGTTGGCTAAACCAACCACCACTGGGAACTGGGCCTAGGGGAGCAGAAAAATCACTTTATAAAAGATAGTAAAACAAACTTAGTTATTTTTTATGAAAATAAGGGGCACTGATACAGGTCCTTACCAGGGGTGCAATGAACCCTAGCTACGTTTCTGGTAATATCGAGTTCCTTTTTAAATAAATATTGGATTTTTAGTATTAATCGAAAAAATATCTAAATATAATAAGATATCATTAATCTTGGGATGTCCTAATTAGAGTTTATTACATTGCGTGAGAAGTTGACCAAATTAAAAACCTAAACAAACTGGCTTGCATTTAGAAACAAAGAATCATTATTAAAATTAATTTTTGTAATTTTATATAAGATATTGGCTACACAATATTGTAAATTTTGTTTCATATTTTAAGGGCCCGAATATAAATGTTAAGCCAAAGTAAAAAAACAATCAAATATTTTAACAGTTCACATCTTTGAAAGCAAGTTATAGAATAACGTTTAAAAAATAAAATTATAAACTAAAAATAATTTTACCTCGTGTTCTTTAAGCCTCTCTCCAATGATCATCAGACTCTCCCCTAACAGTTTGAGATGCGCTGCTACGTCGACAGGTGCCGTCCCGCTAGTTCTAAACAATCCTACCGACTGTGGCTCCGGCTTCACTCTGTTGTCGTGTGGAGTAGAGTGATAAACGGCAGCGCTCAGCTCCATCGGTGGAGACTTTTCCACGATACTTTTCTTGTTAATAAACTTATTATTCTTGCCTGTATTTTTAAATTTAACGTTAACGCTAGCATCTGTTGTCTGCTCTGTTGATGTTTTTGAATTGAGCCGCTTGGCTCTACGACGCCAATTGAACTTTTCGTTGTGCGGCACAGTAGCCCACAACTCACCCAACTTTTTTGACATTGTCGAAAAATCAATTTCGGGAAAATTTTTTAACACATCACGACGGATATCTTTCGACCATAACATATAAGCCGTGAATCTTGTCTTACCTTTGTCCTTGCGCTGGGCTTTCGCTCGGCCGACGATTTTACCGTCTTTGATAACGAGTTTCCGTTTATTCGATCGCTCCGTCATATATAGGCTTTGGCTTGGCGAATCGTCGACCAACCTCTGGAATCCTGCAGGTTCTTCTCTGTCGCTATTGGACTCCATAGACTCATCTCCGCTCGAACCTCCTGTGTAATAATCATTTCCTGCATCGTAGCTTGGATCATTGTCAAAATGTTCGCAATCATACTCCTCTGTTTTTATTTCACTTTTGATAACATCCTCTTGTTCAATAGCACGTGGTTGAAATGATGACTCTGAGAATTTCCGAGGTGTATGTTGTGCTACATTTGTGATACGTTTGTGGCGGCTATCTAAATCGTCTGGAGACTCGAAGTCCATTAGTTTTGAAGATTTTTTTCGTACACGTCCACTACGTGAGACACCCATTACCTCTAATGGTTCTGTAAAATGAAACATTAATTTTATTCTGAAATAATTAATCGATTTTATCATGATTTGGACTGATAGAACAACTAAATCGATGCGGTTTATATCCAGAAGACAAGAACACGGCGGAAGCTGTAAGGCTTGTATTTTATGTTTTCGATATCTTTTATTATTTAAATTTAAAGAAAATAGCTTAAAATATTCTAGATTTCTATTTTACTTCCATGTTCTGAAAGAAATGGAAGTATTGTAATACCATCAAAAAATCGTGTCCGAGAAAATGACAAATTCAGATTGTACTAACTTCAAAACTTAAAGAAAAGTTAATTTCCGCATGGCGGCTGTGTGTCTGTGCGGATGTAGAATTTTCTTTCGTTCACGATAACTACTGTAAAAATGCACCGATCTGAATTATTTTTGGGGAAAATGTTTGTCTCAGTGAGTACTCCAGACCTATTGATTTTGGTGCTAATCGAATTAGGGGTTTTGGAAATATTCGCAATTTTGTAACTTTTTTCGTCTAAAAAGTGAATATTGCGAGTATTATCTCACTAATTTTGATAAGATTTGGTACATTTGCAGTTCAATTGAATCTAAGGGACATTTATTATTTGTACGTGCCTAAACAGCCATTAAAGGGGTGAAAAACACACTTAAAATTTGAATTTTAAATACTAATATGTCATTAATTCATGTTTCCTTGGAAACAAATGCAACTAAATTCAAATTGTCAAATTAGTTTTTCTACGAATGTGTTTTATGTTTTTGACATTAGAAAACTAATATTTATATACAAATGGCAAAAAGAGCTGTAACCGTTGTAAGTATTTATGTTTTTTTAATGTATTACGATATGTATATTCATAGTAGTAGGTTATATAAATAAAATATTTAAAAAAATGTATATTTAAAAAGATAGAAAGAACATGGAAGTCATGTATGGTTCTCCATACCGATATTTTTTAATAAAATGTATTTGCTAGCCAATATAAAATTAATATGATACAAGTGAAAAATATATATCTAATGTGCAAAAGTTGCTATATTTTTATTATTATAATTAAAATAAATATTCACAGTAATATTATATTACAACTAGTATTTTCAAATTAATGAGTTTGGCTGAAATGATACAAGTTGGAAGAATAAAAGATAGAAAAAAAGTAAAATACTTCTAGATCTCTATAATTAAAGAGCCATTTATAAAAAAAAATGATAATGCTACTTTCAGTTATAAAGTAATGTCTTCTTTTTACCATTAAAATATTAAAGTTAACTTACTCCAATTTTCCTACAAATTAGTCAATACTATTTTAATAATTTCAAAATAAAACACATGACCTTGTTCATATTATATTCTTTTATACCTGTAAATTAATATTATTTATCTCGGCATGTCATACTGGTAGATAGTATTATAATTAGAATAATTATAGTTAACTATTAAATATACAAGTAGATTGAAAAGTTCGTAGTCTAACATACACTTATCCAAAAAATTAAAAGAACAAACAATTACAACTTTTTTTAAAGTGTTTTTTGAAGAGCTGTATCTCTGTAAAAAATGGTCGTATCGAAATTAAAAAAAAGCATTCTAAAGCTTCAAGTTTCTAGTTTTGAGATTTTTTAGCATAATTTTTTTTTGAGTTATGGTTATTGCGCAATCATAAGAAATAGTGGGACACAAAAATTTTCTTATTTTTTTTATTTTTTCTAAGGGTTCGCGGGCTCGGGAAATTTTTGTTCAGTTAAACCAATGCATTGGTCAGTTAACTTGTTAATTCAGCTTTAATGTGTTTTTTTTTGGTCCCTCTCAATTTTTTTTTGCCGAGATATCTGACTTTAAATGAAAAATGATTAAATTGATTAAAAGAACAAACAATTAAAAAAAATGATTCTTTTATCTTCAATCATCAATATATCAGCAACTAATGATTAAACAGTAAATTTAAGGGCAGTTTTAAAAACTTGAATAAATTTCCTATAAGACACTTTCATGACTTTATTAGAAAAAATTTTTTTTTACTCTCACCATTAGTTTGAAAAAGTACAAAAAAATTACTAGTTATGGTCTTTTAGTAAATCTATCGCTACTTTACAAATATTGATGGGAAGACTAATGTTGGCAGGTGTTTTTACAGCTTAATGTACCCCCAACAGTCCTGTAAATTTTGAAATTGATCCATCGAACCGTTTTTCCGGACCGATTGATCAAAGTTTTACAAAACAATTAAAGGAACAAGTGTATTGTGTAATCATCATCTAAATGAAAAAATCGATTATCGATTTTTTGATTTTTTTTACAGTTTTACATTAGTTACTAGTTAAATTTGAAATGGAGAAAAAAAATTCCAAAATTTTTTTAAAAAATTTAAAAAAATTTGAATTTTTTTTTCAAAATTTTTAAAACATTTCAAGAAACAATACTGACTTATTTTTGACACGATTCGGCTTTTGCGTACCATAATTTTACTCATCTTCAATTAATTACATTAATTAATTCTTTCGCAGCGGGAACCGTACGAAATTGTAAAATAATCTTGTGTCTTGCATGCTGGAATCGAATTAATACGCAAGCAAAATTTGATCAAATGGTCCGAAAAAACGGTTCGATTGATCAATTTAAAAATTTACAGGACTGTTGGGGGTACATTAAGCTGTAAAAACACCTGGCAACATTAGTCTTCCCATCAATATTTGTAAAGTAGCGATAGATTTACTAAAAGACCATAACTAGTAATTTTTTTGTACTTTTTCAAACTAATGGTGAGAGTAAAAAAATTTTTTTTCTAATAGTCATGAAAGTGTCTTATAGGAAATTTATTCAAGTTTTTAAAACTGCCCTTAAATTTACTGTTTAATCATTAGTTGCTGATATATTGATGATTGAAGATAAAAGAATCATTTTTCATTTAGTCAGATATCTCGGCAACAAAAAATTGAGGGACCAAAAAAAAAAACAAATTAAAGCTGAATAAATAAGTTAACTGAAAAAAAATTTACTGAGCCCGCGGACCCTTAAAAAAATAGGAAAATTTTTGTATCCCACTATTTCTTATGATTGCGCGATAACCGTGACTCAAAAAAAAATTATGCTAAAAAATCTCAAAACTTGAAGCTTTAAAATGCTTTTTTTTATTTGGATACGACCATTTTTCAGAGATACAGCTCTTCAAAAAACACTAAAAAAAAGTTGTAATTGTTTGTTCCTTTAATTTTTTGGATATGTGTAGATAGAATTGAAACCATGCCATTACATATTCAATAGATCAAGTGGAAAGAATTTAGAGACTGTTTAAAAATAAATAAATGGGTACCTCACAATCTTAGTGGACGAAATAAATAAAATCGTATGTCAATCACCACAAGTCTGCTCTCATGGGGAAAAATCGACTCTTTCTTAGGTAGAATTATAACAGGTGATGAAAAATGGTCTATTTATGACAATATCATCTACAAAAGACAGTGGCTTGATAAGGATCTGCCACCTCTACCAGATTTGAAAGCAAACATTCACTGTAAAGACTTTATTGTGTGTAAGGTGGAATTGTCGAGATATAATTCATCACAAGTTGTTGAAGTCAAATTTAGAGATTACTGAAGTTACATACATTCAGCAACTGCAAAGAGTTCAAGAAAAACTCCATGAAAAGCGTCCAGAACTCGTCAATCGTAAAAACGGAAGTTATTTATGACTCAACCTAATATGTGTATTCAACATAACTTATAGTCAATGTTCCTTCCTATAAATGTCCATACAATGCGCAGCACTGTCGCAATCAATTCTATTATAAGTGACAACTGTACAAATATACAGGGGCTTTAAAGGAGTAAGAATTTCCAGTATGGAAGGTACCAAAACAGAATTACATCATGGAACATTTACTGTAGATGAAATTGAAATAATTAAAAAATCATTTTACCTTTTTACACTTTATTTCAGTTTTAATATAAAATTTGTCGGTATAAAAATCATGTAAATTAATACCAAAACAATTAAATTATAGAAAGTAAATATTAAAAAAAAGTTTTGACAATCTGCATACAAGTTCTCTCAAATACGAAATGTGATTTAATACAAAATTATTGTTAAGTTGATAGTGTTTTGTCTCATTCTTTAATACATGTAGAGCAACAGTGAAAATATTTACTGCCAGCAAATTACAAATAAATGATATATTATTTTCATTTACAAATAAAGTCCGTGTCAATCTTCAATCCACCCATCTTCATCACTAAGGAACTTCCTTTTATGTGCTGTATTCATATAAGGCCTAAGGACCCATTCTGTCTCAGCTGTATCTTCCACATCTAACGTTCCTAACTTAATCTGATACAACTTCAGTACAAATCTTGGCCCTACTTCACTCAAAATAGTCTTCCTTTCAACAGTTTTATAATTATGATGTCTGAATACAATCATATCATCATGGTTGGCAAATGTAATGACTCTCTTAGAATCTTCTTTTGGTACAGGAAACAAATATTTCAAGATATTCATTGTCCGTTCACCCAATTTTGTTTTGAAATTATGAAATATCAAATGAGGATATTGTTCTGACATTGTACCTATTTCCGGTATGTCATGCCTCATTACAACATCAGTTATATTAAAATAAGCAGTTGGACCGTATGGTAAGTGACATATAATCAATCCATTTGGAACACCTCTATGTTCATGCACAATAATAAAATCGGTAACATCGTTAGCACGACACGCATTAATTAACTGTTTCATTTCATAATTGCCTCGATTCATTCGTTGTGAGTTCGGGAAAATCAATCGTAATTCCTTGACAAACATTTTTAAACGAGAACTAGGATCTCTAGAAGTTGTGATTACTATTTTTGGATCTTCTACGCCTGCATAACGGTATTCATCATCTTGAGAATTTGCTAAAGCACCACCACTCTCTCCTCCAATGAGAACAGCTGTTTGGGGACCTGTATCTTCCCATTCGATCTTCTTTTGTAAATGTAAAGCTTTTTTTTGAAGATCGCCATGTATTGTGACATTTTCATCTAAATGCTTTTTTAATCTGTTCTTATTATCTTGAATACTTTTCTGTTTGTCTTCAACACTTTTACGATATAAATATTCACGCCGTAATCTAGCTTGTCGCCGTAACATTTTAAATAACTTATTATTATTAAAATTATAAATAACACGTTTTTACTTTTGGTTATCTTTCAAATAATAACATTAAAGTCTATATATGCATGCTAGCCAACAGCATGAGTGACAGACATTAAGCAATAATAGTAAACATTAAAATAAATAAGTATGTATGTATAAAATAGAATATTTTACGAAATATAAGGAAAAGGGATCGAGAAAAACATTACCTTCAGATTTATTCTTTTTCTGTGGAAATGAATCCATTCTTTAGTGTTTATAATTATCACAAATGTATTATTTTTCAGCAAAATTTGATTTTGACAAAGCCAAATCGTATAAGAAAAACATAACTTTTTTGTTGGTAACACTATATAAATAAACGCAGATCGATAGAATCATATCCGTTTCCTATTATGACGCACATCCGAAAAAGTTTATTTAAATTTTACATTTGTACAAAATATTATTAATATTTAAATCTTTTCTTAAAATAAATGATGTAAATAAAAAAAAACACTTAATTTTCAAATATATCTATCTTTTAAAATTCTGTATGTTTGAAAAATTTCACAATCGTAGCTAAACTCCGATTAGTTTATCACCAAATGTCATAAATTTCATTTCCGGATTTTCACTTGCATTTATGCTGCAAGTTGCAACTTGCGACATATGGTAACATATTTAAAATTTTGACGTCTAGTACACGTTATAAATTACTTAAGAAATTATTATAACATTATACGTTAAATTACTAGTAAAATATATGTTTTATTATACATTACAACTATTTTAAAATGGCAGCAGGTAATTGAATAATTTTAAAGTAACATTTTTGACAATATTTATAAATGTACTAAATTAACGTTAGATTTTTGGTGTTGCATTAAAGTAAAGTTATTTCTTATTTTTTCATAAAAAAGGGATTTGTACAGGTATAGTTATTTTTATTGAATACATTGCCAAGTGTAGGTACTCCTACACTTTACGTTATTATAATAAGATAATATTTCATGTTTAAAATTTTTTTTTATTGTTTGTGTCACTCATAACTGCTTTGTTATTTCATTGTAACGTTTTAGCGTTTTATTTTGCTGTGATTGTATATTTAAAAAAAGTCAGATAACCAGTGTTGCCAGTATGAACTCCCTAAAAAGTACGATAGGCTTATCATAATGGTACGAAATTTGACAAAATGGTACAGTTTCAACTTTTTAAACTGTTGTGATTAAAGAACTTTTTTTGTCAAATTTTGTCACCCCCAACCCCTGATACTACAAATGTTTAAATTGTTAAAAATGTATTTGAATTTTTTTTTTTTTTACTTTAAATTTTACTGGTGTTATTCATAATAAACATTTTATATAAAAATCTTGTAAAAATCTTTGTGGGGCAAAAGGTACGGTCAGAGCTGAGGTACGATTTTGGTACGGTCGGATCATGAATAGTACGAAAACCGTACTAAAAAGTACGTTCTGGCAACACTGCAGATAACTATAAAGACAAAAAATATATACGAGGGCTGTTCAAAAATGATTTTTTTTTTTTCTGAAAAGAAGGTATAAATTTGACTGATCGGATGCATTGTTTGGTGTTGATTTTTGTAAAACTATTATTTTTTTGGTGGTCAAAAATGGAATGAGCTAATTTAATCGAGCAATGAACTAACATCAAATTTATAGTTAAACTTGGAAAAAAAGAACATGAAATTATTGAAATGTTGAACATCGTGTATAGGGGATCTGCGATGAAAAATAGAGCAGTTTACAAGTGGATAAACCAGTTTATAAATGGTTGGGATTGCGTAGAAGACGATAAGAGAAATGGGCGTCTTTCAACGTCTTGTGTGGATGAAAACGTAAAGAAAGTACACGATTTAACGCTTTCAGACCGTCGTATCACCGCAATGCGTTATGACGGAGTGCCTGAAGAGATTGACAGAAGAAGATACGCAGCATTGTTTTAAAGAATACGAAAAATGTTGGGGCCGGTGTATTATCTGTGGGGGGGAATACTTTGAAGGTGATGCCACTTTTGTAAATAAATAAAACGATTTATATTTTTTATTGATTCAGTATATGTACTTTTTGAACAGCCCTCGTGTATTGAAATGAATCACATATAATTATTATTAACATAATATTGATAATTTTAGTTCAAGAAGATTTATTACAATGTCCTTTCGAAAAGTCACATCAAATTTTGAGGTCACGGATGCAAACGCATCTTACAAAATGTCGGAGGAACCATCCCGATGAACCAAAAGCGACATGTCCTTTTAACGCTACACACATTGTTGCAGAATGTGAACTAAAGGTACGGGTATCTTTTTTCATTACAACACATAATCGATTAGTAATTATAATCAGGGCCGTAACTACTACCGGGGCTTCAGTGGCAACGTAAAACTTTTTTTTAATTTGGTTCTAACTTGAAAATGTTATTATAAATTAATTAAATTAGATTTTAATGACGTTTTTTTTCATTGCCAACTTGTATTTTACACTTATTATTCATTAATATTAGTAATAAGTGTTAAATTTGCAAATAAGGATACAAAAAAAAGGTCTTCAATTTTTATTTTTGCATATTTTTGCCCCGGGGCCCCCAAGTCTCTAGTTACGGCCCAAATTATAATCTATGAAAATTGTGAATTTTAGGTGAAAAAATTTCTATCAGGAATTTTATTGGTTTTAGAATTAAAAAAAAAAGTAGTGAAAATCAAATTTATACAGGTTGGTTATAAAACTACTTCCAATTTATTTTAAATGATTTACTTACTATTGGTATATGTCTTAGATCGTACGCCACAGTGTGTGAAAAAATGAACTATTCTTATCGGGTCAGCTGTCAGTTGTTAGTTTGAAAAACGTGTTTAATTAAAATGGGAAATTGTTTAGAAGAATTATACTTATTTTCTTTATAAAAGAAATTAAATACTAATTGATAAACATATATAATCACTGATTTAATTGTTTACTAAACATCGGTTTACTCGATTGTGTTAGTTTCGATTTTTACCACTGAAATCACCGCTATTATCGACGACACATACCAATTATACATTTATAAAAATTACAATTATATAAAATTGTGTTTCCTACATTTTTAGTCCAGTAAAATTTTCTCAAAAATCTATAATTTCTAAAAATGAAAAATCAGTTATCCAAACACCCCCAGTTTCCATTTGATTCGAATAATCAATGCTCTACTGTAGTAGTCAATAGAAAGTATTAGTAGCAAAAACAGAAAAATAAGTCCAGTGACTTCATTATTCAATTTTAATAATCAGTGATGTATTTTAAAACTCTGCACTCCTGGACAAAGATGATTTACCGCCCATTTTTCAGGCTTTATTTTCTTCAACTTGTAAGAGCGTGAAAATCAGCAGCGGTGCGCGAGCTGTATTCACGTGAGGCCATGCGAATTGCTATCATAGATCGAACACATTCGGATTTTGTCGTGTCTTCCGAAAGGGTAATACTCTGCCGTACCGACTGTGTCGAATATGTCTGATCTTAACATAAACTGTCACTGGACTCGCATGAATATAGCTCGCGCACCGCCACTGGTGAAAATAGAATATTCATTCAATCTAATTTTTCAAAACTATATCAGCCATTCCACCAAATACAATAAAACGACATTACAATAACATAATATACATAGTTTATTTATATTTTCTGGGAACTTGTAGGTTCGTGAATAATAATAATATTTATTTTAAAAACTGTGGTACAGTGTAAAATAAGTTGACAAAAAAAAAAAAAAAAAAAGAAAATACAATGCTAATATAAAGAGAGAAAAGAAATAATAAATTTTACAAAATTAGGTACTAAATACTACCAAAATATAGTCTATAGAATATGTTAATTTTGCTACCTAGAGCAAGTCCCCTTTTCAGCCTTATTATGTCCTTGTGATCAGTAATAAAAGAAAATAAAGTACATTTGCATTTTAAGTGTAATGTTTGTTTGTGATCTGCTGTTTGAAAAAAAATGATATAGAACACCCATGTTTTACTTAAAAAAAGTATATATATCTTTCAGTATCATATGAGCATGTGTGATGATCAAAAATTAATTCTGCGAGAGATCACAAAGCAGGAACCTGTCGAGTCTGTTATTCTTCCGATTTCAGATATATCCATTTCCTGTGATGAAAATTGGGATAACGTACGTAACTTAATCTGTTTTATTTATGATCAAATTTTAATCGAGTTTTTTTAGGTTAATGTTCCTACTTATGACCCCAATGAACAGTTGGAAAATAGACCTATCCTGAGAGACCTTCATGGTGCTAAACCTTCAGAGAGAAGATTGTTCAGGTCTAAAGAAGTTGAACGTTTGCAACGTTTAAAAGAAGTCGGAAGTGCTGGAGGATCAGTTGTAAGCGAACAAAGAGAAGATGTAAGTACATGATTGGACTATGTTACAGATGAATATTGTAATATAACCTCAATTATATTAGAAACATAACCTCAATATTGTATTGTTCTGATTATAGTTTGTTTTTTTTTTACAGAATATCCGCCCTCAGCCTTTGTCATTTTCGATGACAACAAAAAACAAAGTAATTACCCAAGTATGTAATTATTATAAAAATATAGATTATTTATTAACCATTATTTATATTATTTTTTCCAGTCTATGTCTGCGGTAAATAACTCCAGTGCTAGATCAAATATGTATGTAGAATTTTGTTGTTATTTAAATGTTAATTAATGTTATTTTATTTTATTACAGATCATCAGGAATTACCTCAAAGACTGAAATAAAATCTATGTATACAGCAGGCCGTGGTAAGAGAATAAATAGGATTGATGACTAATTATTTTTTTATATTGGTTGTTGGGCAGACAAAAATATCGGAAGAATGCCTTTTATAAAAATGTTAAATAATGTGACAGGAGATTTAATTAAATGTATATATTTAAAAATATAATTTTTCTATGTTACTGATTGTTTTCTTTGACATTTTGATTTTGAAGGTCTAGTGCAGGGTATCCGGCGAGTTTTTCGAAACACAATTTTTCGAATCACAATTTTTCGAATCACAATTCTTCGAATCACAATTTTTCGAAACACAATTTTTCGAAACACAATTTTTCGAATCACAATTTTTCGAATCACAATTCTTCGAATGAACAATTTTTCGAAAAATTTAAGTTTTATTGTTGAAATTTTATTTAGTTAATAAAATATTAAGTAAAGTAAAATTTGGACATTTTACGAAATATATTTAAGTTGTATTTGCATGTTTTTTGAAAGTTGGTTTATTAATAAATTCAATTTAAGCGATTTTTTTTTGTTTTTTAAATCCCAATAAATGTTCTTTTTGACGCGTATGTTATTATTAACATTAAACAAAATTAGTTTATTGATGAGAGGATTAACCAGCTCTCTCACAAACTGCATATGTACTAACATATGCATGTATGTACCTAAATAAATTACATGGATTTTTGTTTATTAAATACTAACTGCTACCCGCGGATTCACTCGCGTGGATTTCGAAACCCCCATCCCCATGATATTTTTTCCGTCGGATCAAATGAAACTAATTATAACCCTTCATATGGGTAAAATATTAAATTTATCTTATTTTTAGTTTTTTTTCATTATACAAAATCGTAAATATCTCGGCTCCTATGTGAGATAGGGTTGTTTTCCCCCCGAAACCCTCGCCCCCGTGGCATTTTTCCCGCCGGATCGAAAAAACTACTTACAACTGTTCATATGTGTCGGGGGGTATAAATATTAATTACTAAAAAAAAAAAAAATTTTCCACCCCCTTGCAATTTCTTAGGGGTTGAATTTTTAAGATACGAAATAGCCTATGTCCGTCCTCATGATGCAAGCTATCTCACTACCAAATTTCATCAAGATCGGTTCAGCGGTTTAGCCGTGAAAAGATAACAAACAGACAGACAGAGAGACAGACAAATACACTTTCGCATTTATAATATTAATATGGATATCGTAAAATGTCCAAATATTAATTGTTCAAATTTTATTTATAAATAAAATTTGAACAATAAAACATAAATTTTTCGAAAAATTGTTCATTCGAAGAATTGTGATTCGAAAAATTGTGATTCGAAAAATTGTGTTTCGAAAAATTGTGTTTCGAAAAATTGTGATTCGAAGAATTGTGATTCGAAAAATTGTGATTCGAA
The DNA here is from genome assembly GCA_961205875.1 of Sialis fuliginosa. NCBI lineage: Eukaryota > Metazoa > Arthropoda > Insecta > Megaloptera > Sialidae > Sialis > Sialis fuliginosa. Next base: position 26,570,245 of record OY540812.1, on the reverse strand, counting down.
AAATTGTGTTTCGAAAAATTTACACCAAACCCTAGTGCAGAGGCTCTCAAACTTTTTCAGGGGGAAATGCAATTTCGACTTATTTTATGTGTGTATGTGTATCTCAAAAACAAAGCTCTTATAAAATACGTAATAACCGTTTTGCCCGAGTATATTTGTGCAAATATTTATTAGTTTATACAGTGGCGTAGTAACGGTGGGGGGAGGGTTGGGGACGACTCCCCTCCCCGAAATAACAAAAATAAAAAATGATTGGAATTTGATCTCGGGATCCATTGTTTATAAGATCTTTTATAATTTTTTGTAAATTTTGAAATATAAAACAAACGGTATTTTATATCAAAAAATCACAAGAGACACAATAATTTGCTTTTATTAAGGGGATTCCAAAACATATTTGATATTATCGATACGATAATTAATACCCGAGATATGAATTATTTTCAATTTTGAACGGCTGCCATTTTGAAATTCATAAAGGAATTCCGCTAACTAACGAACTTACCTGAGGTATTTACAAGATCGATTTTTCTACCAAGTTTCAAAAAGATCGGAAGAATACCTGAGAGGCTAGAGACACCACAAGAAAAAAAGCTTTATAATAAAATTGAAAATAATTCATAACTCGGGTACTAATTGTCGGATCGATATTATCAAATATATTTTAGAATCTCTTATGATTTTTCGATATAAAGTGCCGTTTGGTTGATATTTTAAAATTTACAAAATTTTTTAAAAAATCTTGTAAACTAATGGTCCCGAGTTCGAATTTCAATATTTTTTAATTTTTTTGTTTATATTGTATAATTGTAGAGTAAAAAGTTAATAAACAATAAATGCTAAATAAAATTCGCGTTATAATTCTGCATACGGTTTATTTATTTCTTATTTTATGAATTATTAAAAAAGCGCTAAGGCGATTTTTTTCTTTTTGGTCTTAAAATGTTCCTTAAATACTAGAGAATTGAACCGTACAAAAAAATTAGAGGTAATCAATATTTTTTATTAAAGTTGGCTTCCAGATCACCGTGAACGATTCTTAATAATATTGTTAAAAAATCAATAATGTACAGCAGTGGCATAACTACTTTTAGGCCCTCGGTATATTTTTGAGTTGGGTCCTCTAGCATCTTGGAAATTGATTTGAGCTTGCTGATAATTCATTTCTTTGAAAGTGACATTTTTCTCTATTTTTGTAGGGTTCAGTTAAAAATGGTGTATGTGTCTGTTTACTGTTAAAAACTACATTTCATAAAGTAAATGTAGTTTTTATAGTTTTTATTTAGGAAATATTTAAATAAAAAAAGTATACAGTAATATATAATTTTATTAAAATTTGTTGCCTCTCTTAAGTTACAATATTTTTTACAACAAAGGAATTAATGAAGTAAATAATTTATATTCATATTTTTCTAGAACAGCTAAATGAAAAAAATTGATTTTGGTAGACCATAAATTAGTAAATACTTTTGACAGGTGGAGAGCCGTACATCCACTTATTATTAGCTGGCACGGAGTCCCTAGCCTTTTTACGCCACTTATGTACCTATAATATGAAGTTACAAAATAATTCTATATTATAATGTTAATATAAATTTATAAGATAACGTTATATAATCTAGCAATGAAATATTTGAGATGTTCTTCATTATCTGTTTTCCATGTAAAATACAGTTGGGCTTCAGCTTCTAATAACTTACTGGTATTTTAAGGAATAAAATTTTCTTTGGTTATCAGAGATAACGTTAAAGTATTACGTAAATATAATTCAGTTGATTTTAGACCCCCATCTTCTGTAAGAAAAAATAAGAAAAATGTTGACTTTCTCCCCCCTAAGCGATAAGACGTAAGCAGTTTTTTTTATTAAACATCAAAATAAATAAAAATAAAAATCAGATTATTTCTATCAGTAAATCATCAAAAATGACAGGCCAAAAAAACCTTATATGCCTGGGATTTCCCAAATTGAGCATCACTAGATTTATGTAGACTTCTATGTATTAAAGTACACTACACTGTAGTGTAGAGATAAGAGGAATTATCAGAACGTGTGTTTAGTTCTTATAAAGAATATGTAAACAAAGTATAATAGTAAAGAAAGTCATTTTAAATAATGGATTTTATTTTTTAAATATTCATTATTTTGTAGTTTTTACCTTACCTAAGATTTTTAATCATCCCCCCCCCCTCCACTTGTCAGCAAAAGTAAGAAAAAATTTATTCCTCCCCCGCCCTTTAAGCTTACTTATGTAATACTTGAATGCCCTCTTACCTGTAAATAGTATTTTAGTGACAATCCATTAACAGAGATCGTCTATTTGCAACCATCACTAGTACAGATCAAAAACTATAATTTTAAACATATACAGGGAGGGGCATTTAAAGTGTTACAGATTATTATCTCATAACCATTGCATATTTGTATATAATGTTTGGTTGTAAGGGGGTAATCGAATAGTAATATTTATTTGCTGTTTTCACGTGGCCTTCAAGAATATTTGAAGGTCAACATCATTTTTTTTCTAATAGGAACCTATAGTTTTTATTTAGTAATCTTATTCTACGTGAAAAGACACGAATCTTTCATTGAAAACTTTTTTTGAACAACCTTAGCTTTCCAAGGTATCTAACAAAATAATTAGAGATTTTGAACTTTTAAGAATTTTTTACTCAGAAACCATAAACTAGAAAAAAAGTACAAAATACAAAAAATGTTTATTTTGGTCTAATGAAACTTGGAGAATTATTCTAGAATTTTTTTTAACATTTCATATTTTTTTTTTGTTTTTGCTAAAATAGAATAAATAGAAAAAGATTTTTAAATTAATTCTCCAAGCTGTATTAAACCAAAATAAACATTTTTTGTGTCTTGTACTTTTTTTCTAAAGTTTATAGCTTCTGAATAAAAAATTCTTGAAAGTTCAAAATCTCGAATTATTTTGTTAGATATCTTAGAAAGCTTAGGTTGTTCAAAAAAAGTTTTCAATAAAAGATTCGTATTTTTTTATGTAGAATAAGATTGCTAAATAAAAACTATAGGTTCCTATTTAAAAAAAAAATAATGTTGACCTTCAAATATTCTTGAAGGCCACGATAAAACAGCAAATAAATATTACTATTCGATTACCCCCTTTCAACCAAACATTTTTTGGTTGAAACATTTTTTTCAAATATGCGATGGTTCTGATATAATAATCTGTAACACTTTAAATGCCCCTATATCGACAGTTGAAAGCTGAAACCCAAACATTTTGGCCAATATTGAGTTATACATACCATTAAAATTAGTATTTTAAACTGCAACATAGCTCTACTATGAAAAATATGCCGGTTGTATTACAGTAAATTTAAAGTAAACTTTTACAAAGAGCGACATCATGTATCACAATGGACATTATTTTAAAAAAATGTCAGATATAAATTTTCAACAGTGCCATAAGCCAAAATATATTTTTAAATACGAATTTATAACTTATAATTATTAAAAATTGTTTGTAAGTGTATGAAAATATGTATAAACTACTAGAGTGGATTTAGTCTTTATATAAAGGCTCTCTCAGACCGAAGCGAAATATTTGCAGCAGCGATTAAAATATCAAGTCTGTTGTAGCAATGAAATTTGTGACATCTATTCACACTGAAGCGTATTTATTTATCTGTCTTTTATGGACTCCGCTTCTACAAAATCGATTTTAATACAGTTTGTTTCGTTTTGAAGCTTCATTCTTTCCGAAGTCGATGAGTTATTAATTAATCATGAGTTATTGAGCTATGATTTTTTCTATTTAACCACTTTTTTTTTTCTTTCCCTAGGTGACCAGTTCATAATTAATCTAGACCATCTTTCTTCATTCATCCTCTGAACAGTGGTTTTCTAATTTTCACGTTATTGATGTCTACTTCCATTTCTCTCCAGATCTGTTCTGTTCTTATTCTATTCTTGTGTATACTGCAAACTTCTCAACTCGTGAAATCCAATTCCACAGTTCTTCTATTATTCATCATAGGCCATAGTTCTCCACAGTAAGTAAGTTGTTATACTTTCCACAATTGTGTTGAATATGGATTTCATGGAGTGCATTAGTTGCTCTTTTTCCTTTTTTTATTTTATCTATTTTTTCCATACTTGATATTATTGAGCCTAAGTACTTATAATCTATGCATGCCTAATTTATAACTTCTTGTTCTATGTATAAATTTTGTGCTGTCACTCCAACAGACACTGATTTCATTCCCGATAAAAAACATTAACATTTTTAACAAACACTAAATTTTAATGTAAAAAATTAGATTTGATTGAAATAGTTACAAAAAACTGTTGGGCACGTATACCACACATCATAAATATTACTCAATATTATTTTCTAAGTAAATTGTATAATATATCATCAATAAGGTTTGTATTCTAATAGAAATTTCAACAGCATATTTAAATTAAATTAAATAAAATAAAGAAAAATCATAAAACATTTATAATACTACTTACTACTTTCGATTAATTATTTTCCAATTTCTGTCCATATTTTCTTTCTTATGTTTTTAGTCTTCATTAGTGATTAGATAGATCCTATAAAATAAAGTTTTTGCCATTGTAGAAACAAACATGGCAGCTGCGTTAAACAGCATTTTAAATTTCTGCAAAATATTCACAGCAGCTTCAAATATTCCGCTTTGGTCTGTTGGACCCCCTTAAGTTAAATATCAGGAAATATACTTAAAATTTATTTTATAAGTGTGTAGGATTATGACTTATTTACAACACTTTGTTGCACATCTTGTTTATGCACTTTCCGAACATGCCTAATTAAAGATTTAACTGTACCCAAAGAATTTGAACAAAAATCACACCGGAATCGTCTTTTAGTTTCATCGTGTAACTTAGAATGTTTATCCAACTTCTCTTGTGTTGGATATGATTTAGTACAACCCGTGTAACTGCACTTAAATTCATGTAAATGATCTTTCCTATGTTGCTTCAGAGCATAAATGTTATAATAAGATTTACTGCATATATCACAAACAAAAGGTTTATGATCCATATGAATAGAGACGTGTTTTCCGTAGTCACTTTTTGTTGGAAACATTTTTGGACAAAACTCACACTGAATCTTACGTATCCCTAAATGTCGATTCTTGTGTTCTTGTAAATCAGCTCGCAGTTTGAAACTTTTGTTACATATTTCACATACGTATGGTTTTAAACCTGTATGGATTAACTTATGACGATACAAGTTGCTTAATGATGATAATATTCTATTACAAACATCACACGTAAAGTTTTCTGATTTTACTGAATTTTTTAAACGTTTATATGTTTCTACATATTGGTCGTAGTTTTCTTTAGTTATTTTATACGGTTCTTTTTCAGTTCTGCTGTATATAATTGATGTGGAATTTATTTTATTATCAGTATTTTCTATTGTGTTCACGTGGTTGTCTTCAAATTTTATCGAGTCGTTTTTGGCATCAGCAACTTTTTCACTGTTTTCGTCATTTTTGTGTTCAACAACAGCCCCATATAGTTCTACTACAGACGGAATAATTTTTGTTTGGTGGTCTAGATCGTCGATTATTATAAACCTGCAATTAATTATATGATCTATAAATTAAGTGTATATACATTAAATTTGATTTTTACATGATTTTGATATTACACATTTGAGACAAAATTATTATAAACCAATTCATTTATTATTATTTTTTTTGAACACAGTTGAAAACCCTTCTATTAGTCCAGTCAAATTAGATTTTCGAATGGAATTAATATTCGTCTTGATTAAAAAAAATTATCCTTCCAAACAACACCTTTTTAAAATTTCTATATCTATATTTTATGTTCAAATAAATATCACCAATTTTTTACCTATCATTTCGATGAGCAAAAGAGTGTGAATCCGCCTCCTGTTTATAAGTAAATCCTCTGTTACAGACCACACAAAAGAATCTTTTAGGGCCATGCTTGAATCTATGTGCTGTTAATGCACTCGATGACACAAAGCTCTTTGCACACACTTCACACACGTACGGTCTTTCTCCTGAATGTTTACGCATGTGAACAGTCAGATCACTGTTGAATGTGAAAGTCTTTCCACAGGTATCGCATGCAAACCTAAATAAAAAAACAGTTTTATTTATTTATATTTTGAACGACATTATTTTACTCTAATTTTTTATACAAACCTGCGTTCTCGAGTATGAACTATACTATGTGATTTAACGTATGCTGGTGTTGCAAATCTCTTTCCACATACTTTACAGCTATAATTTTTATCTCCTTTGTGGGTCCGTAGGTGTCGAAGCAAATTAGGTCTATTTGAAAACGTCATCTTGCAAGAATCACAGTAATTAACTTCTGTAATTATTTTATCTCTATCTACTTTATGGCTTCTGGTTGTACTTTGTGAATGAGAATTACTTATTTTTCTTTTGCATCTTTTCTTTTTTAAAATAGATAAATTGCTTTGCCTTTTTTTGACTTCAAGTAAACTAATATTTTCATCACTATCTTCATCATTTTCAACATCATCTCTGCAACTTGTTTCTGAGTTTTCATTTTCTTCTTTTAATTTAAATTCAATACTGTTGTCTTTTATTTGATCACAGATATTTAACTCGTGTTCAAGTTCTTCTTTTAAAATAATATTTTCTATTTTGGTGGAAGTAGTAAAATCTGAATTACGTTTACGTAGATATATGTCAGACTGTATACATTTTGCTCTAAATTGATGAGCCTTCGATAAATCTTCAATACACATATTACAAATATATTGTGGCAAATTATCATCAGGATTAATCTGTAAAACAATAATTGTTCATAAATAAAAATATTTTTAATTTAAAATAATACAATTTCTTACATGTACTGGAGCGCACTCCATGATGGCAGTTGAAATCATGTTAAATTTCTCATAAGATGTAAATATGTTTGTTAAATCAAAACTTGTGATAGAATTGGTACAAATACGACACACATTATTGGCAGATTCCATTTTAAAAATTAATTTGCACTAAATTAATACTTTGATATATACAAAACATTCTTTATTGTTTTGACATTTTAATATGTAAACATAGAATTGACACTGACAGATATTTCCAGTGACACTCAAAAAGTTTTACGAAAACTACGTAAATAAGTTTTTGAAATTATTTCGTACAAAATACAAAGCTCGGAAAAATATATGTAAATTAAGTTTTGGAATTATAATGGCTCTTATATTTCTCTTTAGTTACTATATATCCATTTTTATTGAAGTACGATAATTTGCTTATAAAACATAAACAATATTGTTATATTAGTTATATATGTACCTACTTTAATTTTTAACTATTTACTATAATACAACTTTTTCTAGAAAAAAAAAAACTATCGAGGCAGTGGCGTCGCTAGACCACCTCGAATGACACTCATCTCATATATATTTTGGTTATTTAAAGTTTCCAGTAGGGAATATATGTAAAAAATAGAACCGACTGATTTTTTTATTATTGAAAGTCTATAAGAGGTGACAAACGTCTAATTTATAAAAAAAGCCTCTTGATATTTTTTGGTTGTTAAAAGTTCACGGCGGTGACATCCGCCTATTGTGCAAAAAATAAAACCTAATAACCTTTTTGGAGGGAGGTGACACTCTCGATCTCCGTCCCGGATGTCACTTTCTTAGGGACACCACTGAATGTAATTAAGAATATGTATACTTAACTATAAATAGGGGATAACTACATTAAGTTTGAAAACTCTGAGCAAACATTATTTTTCTTAATTTCAGTTTTGAACGATAAATAAAAGTTTTTTGGTAATTTGATTAATAACGAATAATTAAACAAATATAACTTAAACCTTGGGTTGCACAAAGCAAAATAATCACAATTACTTTATTAATCAGTTTTAAAACCATTATTATGTCAATTCTAAAAAACAATCACGGTTATGATATATGTATTTTATAAGGTAAAAAATTATCATATTTAGTGAATTTTTCATTTACAAATTGAAATTAAGTTTAGAATTAACATAAACCATGGTTTGAAAACAACTGATTAACTAATTGCGGTTAATTTTGCTTTATGCAACTCGAGGATAGTCTATTATAGAAACGTAATTTTATTTACATACAATAATAAAAAAATAACGTATGTATAGATATTTAGTTATTGAAAAACAGCCTTAATTAAATGAGTTCAATATATGTATTATGAGACTTGGAATTCAATAATCTATAATATATTTCACTTCATTCTACTCTCTGTAATACTTTCAATGCAATATTTCTATCTGGTTCATTTATTAAAATTGATTTAAGTTCTAATTCTCCGTCACCTATCCAATCAAATACGAAATTGCGTGCCATCTAAAAATTAAATATGTTATGAATAGTTGGCAACTCTGATGTACATATATCAATTACCTTTAATATCAGAATATGCATATTTTGTTCCGCTATCCGCCTTGCAATACAAGACCTGGGTCCGTGTCCAAAAGGTAGGACTAAATAAGGATCATGTTGCTTGTATAGTTCGTGCCCTTTTATCCACCTTTCCGGAATGAATTTGTCAGGTTCACTGAAGTACTCTTTTAAGCGACATATAACTTGATTTTGCGTCACAACATTTATCTAAATAAAAATTAGTATTAGGCAGAGGTTCAAAGTGTGCGTCGCGGCACCCTAGGGAGCCACGGAATCTTTACAGGAGCACCGCGGCTCTGTAGGCTCCTCTATCCCATTAATTGAATGTTAATGAATAAATGTGTTATCCCTTTGAATCGACACAGAATAATTGTATGTAATATCCACAAGAAAAAAATAATAAATAATACACTTAATTGAATACGGCATCTGACTAATTAATAAAATATATTGTAAATTGATGTCCATGAAGTTAGCAGAGCAAAGTCAGCAAAACAAAAGTTCATTTGACTGATAATTAAGTGCTAATTAAATGCTAATTAAATGAGCAAAAAGAAAATTTAATGCTCTTTTAGAAAAAAAAAATTGCATGTTTTGCTAGCTTCAGATGAACTGAGCAGAACAAAGTGTCGAATAACAGTTAAAGTCGTATGAAACTACACGAAATGCTTCAGAAAATTAAATGCTAATTAAATGCGTAAAAAGAAAATTTAATGCTCTTTTAAAAAAAAAAAATATTGCATGTTTTGCTGGTTGTAGATGAACTCAGCAGAACAAAGTATCGAAAAACAGTTAAAATCGTATGTAACTACACGAGATGCCTCAGAAAATTAAATGCTAATTAAATGCGCAAAAAGAAAATTTAATGCTCTTTTAAAAAAAAGTATTACATGTTTTGCTAGTTTCAGATGAACTCAGCAGAACAAAGTATCGAAAAATAGTTAAAATCGTATGTAACTACACGAGATGCTTCAGAAAATTAAATGCGCAAAAAGAAAATTTAATGCTCTTTTTAAAAAAAAAATATTGCATGTTTTGCTAGCTTCAGATGAACTCAGCAGAACAAAGTGTCGAAAAATAGTTAAAATCGTATGTAACTACACGAGATGCTTCAGAAAATTAAATGCTAATTAAATGCGCACATTAACAAAATTGTATTCTTTGTACAGGGCGTATCAAAACTCTGAACTTAATTTTTTTCAAAACACCAAAATGAAGAAAGTATGTTTCTGTGTATTTTTTGACAAATAATCTTCTACAAGAACCCTACTCGGGAAATAATTAAAGAACAAAAAAATATTTGAAAAAAATCGACGGGTCCACTGGCCCCAAACACTCCTGGTAAAAATTATTATTGTTTGATACTGGAAATAGATAATACTTATTAATAATAAACCGGTTATCAAATTTCATATATTTCAACTGTATCACTATGAGCATTTAATTAGCATTTAATTTTCTGAAGCATCTCGTGTAGTTACATACGACTTTAACTGTTATTCGACACTTTGATCTGCTTAGTTCATCTGAGGCTAGCAAAACATGCAATATTTTTTTTTCTAAAAGAGCATTAAATTTTCTTTTTGCGCATTTAATTAGCATTTAATTTTCTGAAGCATTTCGTGTAGTTACATACGATTTGAAACTATTATTCGACACTTTGTTCTGCTGAGTTCATCTGAAGCTAGCAAAACATGAAATATTTTTTTTTTAAAAAGAGCATTAAATTTTATTTTTGCGCATTTAATTAGCATTTAATTTTCTGAAGCATCTCGTGTAGTTACATACGATTTTAACTATTTTTCGACACTTTGTTCTGCTGAGTTCATCTGAAGCTAGCAAAACATGCAATATTTTTTTTTTAAAAAGAGCATTAAATTTTCTTTTTGCGCATTTAATTTTCTGAAGCATCTCGTGTAGTTACATACGATTTTAACTATTTTTCGATACTTTGTTCTACTGAGTTCATCTGAAGCTAGCAAAACATGAAATATTTTTTTTTTAAAAAGAGCATTAAATTTTATTTTTGCGCATTTAATTAGCATTTAATTTTCTGAAGCATCTCGTGTAGTTACATACGATTTTAACTATTTTTCGATACTTTGTTCTGCTGAGTTCATCTGAAACCAGCAAAACATGCAATATTTTTTTTTCTAAAAGAGCATTAAATTTTCTTTTTGCGCATTTAATTAGCATTTAATTAGTATTTAACTATTAGTCAAGTGAACTTTTGTTTTGCTGACATTGCTCTGCTAACTTCATGGACATTGTAAATTGTGCGTATGTATATATATATATAAAAAAAAAATTACCGTCAAAACGCTAATTCAAAATTAGTGGTATGTGTGACGTCAGTTGCTACTGAACAAACCGATACAAACGAATTGAAATCGAGTATTTCGACTTAACATATTTTTTCACGACATACCACTAACAGATGTTCTATACGCATTTTTAATCACGTGTCAAACAGGTTAAAAATTACAATTTTAATTTATTTCACGTAAAAAACACTTGATTTTAAATTATAGTAACATATACACTTATCCAAAAAATTAAAGGAACAAACAATTACAACTTTTTTTAGTGTTTTTTGAAGAGCTGTATCTCTGTGAAAAATGGTCGTATTGAAATTTAAAAAAAGCATTTTAAAGCTTCAAGTTTCTAGTTTTGAGATTTTTTAGCATAATTTTTTTTGAGTTACGGTTATCGCGCAATCATAAGAAATAGTGGGACACAAAAATTTTCCTATTTTTTAAATTTTTTTAAGGGTCCGCGGGCTCGGGAAATTTTTTTTCAGTTAAACCAATGCATTCGTCAGATAACTCGTTTATTCAGCTTTAATTTGTTTTTTTTTTGGTCCCTCTCAACTTTTTTTTGCCGAGATATCTGACTTTAAATGAAAAATGATTCTTTTCTCTTCGATCATAAATATATCAGCAACGAATGATTAAACAGTAAATTTAAGGGCAGTTTTAAAAACTTGAATAAATTTCCTACAAGACTCTTTCATGACTTTATTAGAAAAAATTTTTTTTACCCTCACCATTAGTTTGAAAAAGTACAAAAAAATGACCATTTATGGTCTTTTAGTAAATCTATCGCTACTTTATAATACTAATGTTGCCAGGTTTTTTTACAGCTTAACGTACCCCCAACAGTCCTGTAAATTTTGAAATTGATCCATCGAACCGTTTTTGCTAAATTGTTTGTTCCTTTAATTTTTTGGATAAGTGTACTTTACTTTTCATAACATTATTATCAATAGTGTCAAACATGGGCGTAGCCAGGATTTTGTTCAGGGGGGGGCAAAATTTTTTTTTTTGAAACCGATTGGTCGGCGTGTTTTGCCTAGTACCCCGAGGTAATAAGAGAGGGGTGAGCAAAAAAAGCTCTCACATTATTATGGTAACCTTACCTAAAAAATTTTATAAAACATTTTTTTAATAAAAATATTTCAATGGGCCTCAAATTTTTGGCGTCTGGGACCTCGAAATGTGTAAGAACGACTCTGATAAATGACCATTAATGTAAACAAAATTTGGTAAATCCTTTTTTCTTAAATTAAATTCTATCGTATCGTTGCAACTTGGAACTTTGGCTCGTGAAAATCCGTGATTTTCATTAATTTAATAAATCAATTTTTTGGTGTGTTCTTGATTATTATCGAGGAATTATAAAAGAGCCATGAAAAAATTAACATTTTAATTATTTATTATATCTCTAGATAGGTGCGCAAGAAGTAACAATGAAAAGTCATTCTTTTTTTCATTTCTTCTTTTATTTTCGCCACATTTTTTTCAATCAATTAATTAATGTATGTGCATATCTTTTTGAAGGCAAAATCCTCTACAAAAATGTACTCCACGTTGCTATTTTGGTGTTTTTATTTTTATTTATAATTTTTTTATTTAATGTAAAAAATCGATCTAAGTTGAATTGATAATACACATGTATAGTTGAAATATCAAAAAAACTTATTTTTTTTTGTATAACAAGAGATTACAATAAAAAAAACAATGATATTTAAATTTTCGAATCTAAAAATGTCAATATTTAGCCAATGAACTGATTAATTTGTTACTCTTAGTTCACGAGCTAGGGGGAGGGGCAAGCGTCCCCCCTTGCCCATGCTTTTGTGGGTAGTTATTTTAACACAAAACACAGTTTTCACTGTTGCCAATACTGCGACCTTTGCCTTTAGGTGTTTTTATTTTATTTTTAATTTTCCCTGATATTTTAGTTTACATGTAAAAATAAAAGAAATTGTACGAAGAGCTGTCGGAAGAGGAGAACACCCGGCCGACATTTGTGTCAAATAAAAAAAAAAAAAAAAAAGAAATTGTGATTAAAAAAAACTTTGATATTTTATTTTCTGGATCCAAAATATAAATTTACGTTCAAAAATTCAATGGACATCATAGAAGTCTAGAAATATCCCTGTTTGGACAATAATACTGATTTACTTATTACTTTTTGTCCACAAGCTAGGGGGGGGGCAAGCGCCCCCCCCTGCCCCACCCTGGCTACGCCCATGGTGTCAAATACTCTATTTGTATGACTTTATATAAGATTGGTTTAGGGCCCAGTCAAATGTCCATTTTGCCCAAAAAATAAGATAACACACCATTGCGAAATAGTGTCGACTAATAAATTAGAGAAGGTAAAGGCTCTGACAAACAGGAAGCGGACTAGGGTGGTCAAATAGAACGCGCAAGTGACGGTGAACCATTCTTTCTTCATCAAGTGATCATCATGTCCAGTTGTTTTCTGAGCTAAATACTAAAGCGAAGTCATACAAACAACTGCACTCCCGAACAGGATCAATCAACTTTTCATTATTATCTTTTATTTTACTCATTTTGCCATCCAGTTCGCCCGTGAACTCTGTGAAAATTTACAACCCGTTGGCTGTCCGCCGCGGTAGGCCGCCATTTGTTTGACAAGGATCAAGGTATGTAAAGTACCTACAAGGTAGTCTCAGTAGCTCGGCGTGAGAGAGGAAAATATGTCATCTGGGGTGCCCAAATGTGGAGAGGGGGAATGATGTGACCAATTATAACAAATGTTGCCTTGTAACTTGATGCGAGAAGGGGAAAACACGTCATCTGGGGTGCCCAAGCTGATTGGTCAAAAACTACTGAGGCAACCTGTGCATTTACTAACCTTGGACCAGGATGATGCAACATTACACGATACAGAGTTCGCGGCTGTCGCGCGGATCAATCCTCGCGGACAGTCACAGACAACAAAACCAAACGCTTTCTGCGAGGTGTCAAATAGTTATGAATTTCGTAAATAACTTTATAATATTGTAAAATGGTTATAAAATAAATAATTAATGTTAAATCAGTCCATTGACTAATAAAATAAAAACTTACCCCTTCAGGTACCAAATACCCCGACAGCACAGTATCTTGTTGTAGAATTCTTCCAACTCCTATTGATACTGGATTCATTCGTAATGACTCCTTCAATACAGCTTTAGTGTATTTAGCTTTGTCAAGAACGTCTGCAGTGATAGGGCTGTCTTTATTTGGAAGCAACTCTAGTGACTCTTTGAAAAGATTTGTTTGGACGTCTGGGTTTGTAGACAAATGGTAAAAAAGAAAACTCGATGTGTATGATGTCTAAAAAAATATATAAATCAGAGGTATAGCTACCGATATACTATCAATGATACAGGACTCCCGAACTAGAGGGACTTCAACATACATAAGCAAAAAATCATAAAACAAATACAAAAATTCTTTTCTTCTTAGTGATTACGTTTTTGTTATTTTCAAGTATATTTTTTTATGCGAATGTTTTTGTTTATTTTAGTCCAGTACATTTAGACGAAAAATAGCTGTGTCTGGGGAAAAATTCGCAATAAGCTGAATTTTTGTATACACCTTCATTTTGTCTTTATAAATAAGATACCAAAAGTCCCCAACAATCCCATGCGAGCATACTTTTTTACAGCCCACAAAAGGTGCTAACAATTAGTTTTAAGTTAATATCTCTGTATCTATTGGTTCTATGACTAAAATAGTTATTATCAAATAAAAAGTTTAGAAAATTACCTACAATAATTATCTTACAACTTTTTTCGTAAAAGTAATCGTTTTCGCTTATTAAGAGGGTATTTTAGTCTAAAAATGTGAAAATATCAAAATTTTTTTTTGCATTTTATCAATAAACAGGGTTTCAAAAATATGTGTTCAAAACTCTATACCTCAATTCCAAAAACTGACGGAGTTACAGTGATTTGAAGATGATGCATAGCATTGAATTGCCAGCTATGTATAAACATTGAACGCGTTTTTCTCGAAACTGAAAACTGAAAATGGCTACCATAATATCACAAGATCAACTGTCCCGATTGACTTCAAATTTTCTGTGTACCTTCAGTACACATGTTTTTACCACCCTCAGCAGAATTGAGTCAAAAACATTTTTCTTTATTGTATAGATAGCGAAAGATTAAACACATAAAAAAAATAAAAATGAATTGTATGTTGGTAATTTTTATCGTAATTATATCAGTGGCTAACAAAACCAATAATTTTCTTAATATATATAAGTTGGGCTATAGCGGGTTGCAACAAAAATAATTGTAATAATTAAAATAAAAAAATGGCGGCATTTTGAAACGTGACTATTCATTTTTATTTTTTTTATGTTTTTAATCTTTCGCTATCTATACAATAAAGAAAATTGTTTTTGACTCAATTCTGCTAACGCTGGCATTAACATGTGTACTGAAGGTATATACACAGAAAATTTGAAGTCAATCGGTTCAGTAGATCTTGTGATATTATGGCAGCCATTTTCAGTTTTCAGTTTCGAGAAAAACGCGTTCAAAGTTTATACATAGCTGGCAATTCAATGCTATGCATCATCTTCAAATCACTGTAACTCCGTCAGTTTTTGGAATTGAGGTATAGAGTTTTGAACACATATTTTTGAAACCCTTTTTATTGATAAAATGCAAAAAATTTTTTTTGATATTTTCACATTTTTAGACTAGAACACACTGTTAATAAGCGAAAACGATTACTTGTACGAAAAAAGTTGTAGGATCTTTATTGTAGGTAATTTTCTAAACTTTTTATTTGATAATAACTATTTTAGTCATAGAACCAATAGATACAGAGATATTAACTTAAAACTAATTGTTAGCACCTTTTGTAGGCTGTAAAAAAGTATGCTCGCATGGGATTGTTGGGGACTTTTGGTATCTTATTTATAAAGACAAAATGAAGGTGTATACAAAAATTCAGCTTATTGCGAATTTTTCCCCAGAGAAAACCTAATGTTCCTGGACTATTTTCCGAAAAAGCCCTCCCCCAAGAAATTTTAATACAGGGTCCCCTCAGGGCTAGCTACGTTACTGATATAAAAGAGCCGTACAGTGCTTGTATATAAATTTTAGATCTGCGTAGATCTATTTTTTCCCGAGTACTTACCGTATCAACACCAGCTAATAACATATCACTAGAAAATCCGATAATATCCTGTAAATTGAGATCTGGGGACGAAAGTAATTGTTTCAAAATCGATAAATTATCTTCGGTATATTCTTCGCTCATTTCTTGTTGTGCTTTAGTCACAAATTTGAGTGCAGTTCTAAAATTTATAAAATTATAAAAATTAAATTGGATAAATACAGGTAAACTTGATATGGAATGATCCAAAATTATTATATTTAAAAAAATTTAACTCGCTATTTTCAAAGAAGATTTTCATTAAAACAGTATTATCTTATCAATGGAAGACCGAAAAAATGTCTTTCTTTTTTATATGAGAAAAATAAATAATATTGGGCACAATAAAAAAAGTTATATAACAATTAAGTTCGTAAGAAAAGTAAAATTTTCAAATATTCGAAAATTGTGGAGAATCCTTAAGATTTAGAGAAAACTGAATAATGACAAAAAATAATTTTCTCAATAAGAACTTTAAAATAAACAAAAGATAATTGAAATCGGATGATTAGGAGCTGTTATACAGCCAATTTTTAAACACCGGTGGAGGCCATCTTTAATAGCCGATATAACAGTATTCTACACGGATAAAATGGCTCCCTATCTGAAAATCTTTCTATTGACCTTATATATGACCACAAAAAATGACATACCCCAATCAAAAAGTGGAGCGTTTTGGCTTTATTTGCCACGAACCAGACGTACTAAAAAGGTGATATTACATTTATTTATATATTTGAGCAAAACTAATAAAAGGAGGGGGTAGACATTAAACACTTACTTTTCCATAAATAATTGCGATTTTTTAATTTTTTTATACATCGGGGTATCGAAAAATCTCCACAACTGCAGCCCGTTATCTGTTTTCAAAATACAACTATTTGTATCGTAAGCAGCTTGGATAAGCCGTGTTGATATTGAATTATGTAACATTTCGTTTTCGCTGAAGCAATTTAAACGTACATCAAATATTACAAGACATATCACTAAAAAAACAAATTATAATTAAAACCATAAAAATCAAATAAAAGTAATTCAACTTAAAGTACACAAAATAGAGTATTTGACAATATTGATAATAAATTCTAAAATGTTGTAAAACGTATGATATGTTGATACAAATATGCAATAAAAAAAAAACTCAATTAACGTGGCAGTCGCCCAGTCTCCCTCCCTAAAGCCAGTATTGCTGTTATACATTAACAAAACAAGCAACGAATTTTAATAAATATAAAAATTTCAAACATCAACTATTCTTTTTTCCAAAGCTTACTTGACTTGAATTTAGCAAATTACACTCGAGGAATAAAATGTGTTGTATCTTTGTTATAAGTTGTTTTTTTTATCGAAGATAGGAGAAACTTTGCGATCGTTTTTTAAAAAGAAAAAAAATGTTCTCCGATTGTAAAATTTTCACTCGATCTTTTCGTTTCAGGTCAAGGAAACACAAATTTTACAATCGGTTTCGTATTAATGTGTGTTTAATACTAAATCGATTATAAAATTTCGGACTATAATAATAATGAGTTTTCAAAATATTAAATAAAAAATAATTTTAGACTAAAACTTTGGGGATCTGTAGTTCCCTCACGAATAATTTCCGAAACTTTTTTTCTTGAAATATTTTTCTCGATCAACTGTTTGTCCCATCTGATATGACTCCCCTGTACGCAGTTAGAACACTCAATCGCTATCCGTTCCTTAATGTATACTGACTGACGTCACGCATGCCACTATTTTAAGCATTTTTTCGGCATTATTTAAAAAAATACAAAATAAAGTATCTATTGTATGCATAATTTACATTATATATATTTAAATTTAGTCAAATATTCTATTTAGTGAATTCGATATTTTTTATAAAACTACTTACATTCTAGAAATACGCGTGATAAATCACTGTGGAAATCTTCAATTTTACCATTTTTATTTTTTATTTGTTCTGCAAAATCGTCCAAAACTGAATTGATTAACGGAATGTACCTTTTTAAATTTTGGGGTCGACTTAATTTGCTTTGTATTGGACTCCTAAGTTTTGCCCAATCAGCTCCATTTCTAAAATATGGTAGAAAAAAATAGATAATTCACATTTAAAAATCGATTTAACGTGCTCTGTTACAACTACAGTAAGTATCGGAGTTTAATTTTATTTATGTACGCGCGTTAGAAGTTATACTTCTTTGACGTAGTGACATCTAGTGTGTAAATGCAAAACCAAAAAAAACTGTTTTACCTATATCATAATAGAAATCTGTATTATCTACTCTTTTAAACTGAATCATGTTCAGTGAACTAGAAATAGTGCAGAGTATGGCACTGCTAAACAGTAGATTATCACTGAACAAATCAGTGGATAGTCGCTGAACAAATTAGTGGGTTATTGTTGCATGGATCCTAAATATGGCCGCAATTACTAGTTGATCAGTGAAGACTGTTATAGACTAGAGTCACTCCAGTAAGAATCTCGACAGCGTCGCCATTTTTAGCCAAATCGGCGTTTTAATAAGATCATTTGCGTGTTATTTTTAGCAAGTATAAAAAAAATTATCATTGAAATTGAATGTAATGTAATAATATAAAGTATATTTACTGATATTGACTGATAATATCAGAAAATACGGCTGTGAAAAAACTTAGATGGTTAATTGTTAAATTATACCGCGAATAAAAGTTCAGAGTATTTTTATGTTTTCGTTTTCACGCGGTATCTGTTGGTTTCGGTTCGGCTCCACGCTCTACCGATAAATCCTTTGTAATACATACATACCCTACATACCGTTTTCCTCAGTTCTACCAATCGTTTTTAAATTTGTGCTCCTATAAAAATTTAAGAATAAAAAAAAAGAGCTTTAAAAGTGAATTTGTTCTATTTAAAAAATTTTGTTCGGATCGTGTGCATTATATCCCCGGTCATTGAAAATGTGCAAGTCTCATGTTTTATAAGATTTGATCAGCGGCAGGCAATATGAGTGAAATATGTATTATTAGTTTATACTTTCGGAAACTGCAACAGTAAGGCATGTTTTTTTTATATATAGTGAGCCGGTTGTTTAATGTTTGGCAGCACACCCATGACCTAACCTCAGTGGCGTAGTAAGGAAAAATTTCGGGGGGGGGGGGGGTTAAATACATATGAGTTAATTTTTTTGAAGGTATTTGGAACTGATTTTTTCTCAAAACATACGTTTTTTTTAACACATAATATTTCAGGGGGGGTTTCGTCTCCGATCCCCCCCCCTGTTACTACGCCACTGTCTAACCTAATCTAACTTCATGGTGTTGTTTTCGTTGCATGCAACGTACATTTCGTTGCCGTTGCATTACTAAAACTTTACCCTGAACGCAACTATAGATGTATAACTTATTTATAATAATAATAATAATTTTAAACACGTTTTTTTAAATTATCATTAAAATCAACTACTTATGTTTTTTTATAAATATATAGATAATGTTACTAACGTTGCTATTAGACCAGCATTTTTGTAAACCTCAGGTCGTGTTATTCTTAAATGTGCCAACGCAAGATGACTTCTTCTGTATGGATACTTGCCATCAGCGTTGTAAACAGCGCGTATGTCTTCTGGTTTGAATACCCATATTACTGTGGCACCAGGGACTATTGTTTCGCGTACAATTGGTCCGTACGTTTCGTATTTCTTGCGTCCATTTAAATCCATACGATCGAATGAGTAAATTCCTATTGGAAATCAAGATTTCAGATTTCTACGCAAGTAAATAATCGAATATAACATATTAAATAATAATTATAACATTTATAGTAATTGAAAGGGTTCTTATATAGAAAATGAAAAAAATAATTTAATTGAGTTTTAAATTGGAAAAAAACTAATTGGGCCTTAGAAGGATCATATCGGATGCCCAAAAAGTTTCGGAACGGTCAAATATCTTAAAGGAGTTGTTTCTAGTAAAAATATTTTATTTAAAAGTTTTAGGACTTAAAAAATCTATCTGAAATGATATTGAAAGGCCTGGTCAGTAGTCAAGGCTTTTTTTAGTCGTTAAATTAATTATTAATAATTGACATACAAAATGTATATTTCTTATTTCTTTAGGGGGCTCGCCAGGAATCCTGGCGTAGAGGCTCTGTATATAATTTACCGTGTGGTCTATTTAAATTGAGACAAGCAAATATCTTGAAAACTAAAGATTTTCACGAATATTATTTGGTACAAAAGTTTTAGCATTAGGAGGGGGAAAACCAATGAAGGTAACAATTTTGACTTTAAGTGGAGGTTTCAAGGTCATTTTGAGGTCAACTTAATTTTTTCAAAGATAATTTTTTCAGATTCGTATTTTACAAAAAAAAACAATTTTTCTAAAAAGTTGTAAAAAAACCTCAATTTTAACATAATTTTTTTTATTAACATTTAAAAATATTGAATTAACACTAAACAATGTTTTTCGGAGTTCAAAATTTTTGAAATTATTGTCCAAGATGTTTAAGAAATTTTTATAATTTTTTGATAAGTTTTATTTAAAACTTTTCAGACAAAAGTTCTTTCTTTTTTTCTGTAAAATACGAATCTGCAAATAATAGATTTTCATTTGACCACAAATAGACTTTGAACCTCCACTCAAGCTCATGCCTATCATGATGCCAGTAACAAAGTATCACTGTAATTATGATTTTAAATAATGAAATATGTTAAAAAGATTCTAAAAAATGTATTTATTTTTATATTAAAAGCGAGATTAATATGATTTTTGTTAAAATAAAAACACAAAATACAGCAATCCGCCATGTTAGATAAAACACCAATCAGAGTGGATGACGTCACGGCTAAGTAAACATCATTTTTGTTTCATAAATATCTGCACTGTTTATAAATTATTTTGTGGTTTTAAATTATCAATTTGCTCAGTTTTGTGTTACCAAAACTAAAACCGAGAAACGTTAGCGATGGAACAAGGATTTATTATTGTTGACAAGGAGTCTTTACAAAGGCGTGACGTCAAAAATACGCCATGACACCTGTGAGCATTTTGGCGTCAAATTCAAAATTAGTTTTAAAAGAGTCAATTTTTGTGATTAAACCTTTATTTTCTGCAGAAATAAGTATTTTTTTTGAAATAGGAGACACTTAAAATCATCATAAAATAGTTTTTAAAAATTAGGCATCATATGCCTATTGTCACGTCCTTTTATGTTTCCTCCCTTCTAATCCTGAAACTTATGCACCAAATATTTTCCATGAAAATTCTTAGTTTTCGAGATATTTGCTAGCATCAATTTAAATAGACCGCGCGAGCGTAACGCGGGTACTTGATACAGTTAATAGTAAATACATTTATTTATTATAAAAACATTAAATTCATTAGATCATACCAATTTAATAAATATATTACTTGGATGAAATAAAACTTACCTATATATGGAAAGTACTTGTAAAGTGTTCCAATAACCGGCAAAGCCTTAGGTCCAGGAATTTGATCGAATGGTTTATAACAGGTACTATTACTTTTAATTTCAGTAGCTTCATTCTGAACACTTCTTGGACACAAAGATGTAATAACTTGTTTTGGTATTAATAATTTATGTTTAATTTTAATGAACATTATAAAATATTTAATATTATCACTGTTTTCAACTAAATATCAAAACGTTAACTGAAATACAATACTTTTATATATACTGTTAAGATATATCACCGTGTTTTCTTTATTTATTCGTCGATATTCAAAATGGAACCGTCTACTCTAGAGAAATAAATTATAATAAATAAATTTTAGATTACTATGTAAAAATATTTTTATGTAGATAGTTGTGTGCACTCATGTTGTATAGGGCATGAGGACATAGGCGTCGTAAGAGTATTTTTTAGATGTGGTATTTTTTTTGTTAAAAGTTATACGCTGAGCTGCACTTAAACATTTTGAGGCCCGTGCACGTGGTGCAAAAATAAAAATACATACATTTGTAACGATCGGTTTTGGGAAAACAGACGTAGTAATCAGAACCGTAACTACAACAAAGGCAGCCGGGGAAGTGCGTTTTTAAAATTATTTAAAAAAAATGGATATTTTTTCTGTCAATAAAAAATCATAGGGGTGACACCCGTCTAATATGTAAAAAATGAAACCTATTGACTTTCTCGGCGGGGGGGGGGGGCACTCTCGAATTTTTCCCAGGGTGTCACCCCCCTAGCGACGCCACTGGCAGCACCCTGGTAGAGTAAAAACTTATTATCAGTACCTATTCATCTTAATTTTTGAACCACCTACTCAGATATGAATAATATAATTAGTGGTCATGTAACCAAAATTTTTCAGTGAACCAAAAAATTTCTCCTTACAGCGATTTTTTGGTTTTAAAATGTTCTAGGGATCAAGAGAAGTAATAATCCGAGAGGTGAGCGCCAAAAATTGCAACTACTTTATAAAGGCTGATTTTTTGATATTACGTCACATTTGTGGTGTAAAGATACAGCCTGCCGTCAGTCAGTTAGTTTCGTTAGCGTTTGGCGCAGGGGCGGCTTTATTTTTGTAAAAATGTTGCAACTACTTTATAAAATCTGAAAATTTATTTGTAAGCAGAATACTAAGTAAGAACCCTTTTTATCATAATCAGCCTTCAAAATCGTTAAGTTAAATGCGCTGCTGACGCGCCCGGTTGCAAGATTTTGAAGACTGATTATGAAAAAAGGGGTTCTTACTTAGTATTCTACTTACAAATAAATTTTCAGATTTTATAAAGTAGTTGCAACATTTTTACAAAAATAAAGCCGCCCCTGTGCCAATGCTAACGAAACTAACTGACTGACGGCAGGCTGTATCTTTACACCACAAAAGTGATGTAATATCAAAAAATCAGCCTTTATAAAGTAGTTGCAATTTTTGTTACTCACCTCTCGGACTATAAATATCTGAGTTTGTGGATAAATTCGTCTTCCGCGCGGTACTTTTTTTACAACTTTTCCGGAAAATCACCAATTTTTTCTGTTTGCGGTTCAGTTTTTCGTGAATATCTCAGCTTCTAGTTGATCAATATTGACCAAAAAACAAACTTAGTAGATTTATATTAAATTATATAATATTATATTATATTAACCTAGTAGTTTAGTAGATTTATTTAATATAAACCTACTAAGTTTGTTTTTTGGTCGATATTGATATATTAATCTGAAGTACATTTTCCCTTATTTTCATCAAAAGATTCGTATTTGTTGTAAAATAATTGAGAAAAAATGAAAAAATCTGTTTTAAGCGTAGTTTGTAATTTTTTTTGAGTTATAGTATTCCGCCCCCACATATCGATAGAGGGGTTCCTTATGAGTTACCCTATTTTTTTTGTCAATATTGATTGCGTAGAAGCCGAGAAATTCGCGAAAAACCGAACCAAAAACAGGAAAAATTGGTGACTTTTCCGGAAAAGTCAAGAAAAAGTACCGCCGGGAAAACGGATTTGTCCACAAACTCAGATATTTATTTCGCTTGATCCCTAAAATAAAAAAATCGCTGTAAGGAGATATTCTTTGTTCACTGAAAAATTTCGGATATACGACTCCACTAAAAATTATAAAATATTTGTAAAGCCTGGCGGCATTAGTATGTAAATTGTACAAACTATGAAAAAGGCCTATTTATTTGTGATAAAATATTCTCTGCCAAACCGTCATAACGCGTCCGATAAAATATAATTGGGATTTTAGTTTAGTGAATTATAACCGGTTTAATAAAGAATTTGTAACGCTATCTGCGAGGTACTAAATATAGGATAGCCCAATGACAGTTCTAGTTTATGGTATGGTTTATATAAATGACCTTGACGCATGCGCGTTAACTAGAAATCAGTGATCTAAAAGCAGTGGTGGCATGTGTACCTCACAAAATGCATTTTATTTACATTATTGCATATTTATTACCACTGCTCTAAAATCCAAAACAAATTCATATTTGTACTGATGTGGACCCCACTTTAGCACATCCGACAGTTTTTATTTATTAGTAGGTATTTAATATTTTATGTTTTAATTATTAAATTAATAATAATAATAACATTAATTTTTTTATTAAAAAAATGTTATTAACAGTAGAACTTTAATTATGTTTTATGTGTTAATAATAATAATTATTATTTCGCCATTACTCATTACACAAACAGTTCCAAAACTAACTCACTGTTATGGAAATCATAAGGTTAATAATTCATAATTTATTATATTGTATTTAATAACGTTTTCAGTGTTTGCTTACTGATAAATATTTTTTACATACGAAACACGTTTTTTCAAATCTACGATAAAGTAATTAAAAATGTCTAGATTATCTTATGTTTTTCATAAAAATCTTCGCTTTGTAAACATATCGTTGTAAGTTGCATTTATGCATTTTTATATCAACAATACGAAAGCATTACGTACATACGTTGTTTTAATCACTGCAGCACCAAGCAAACTGGAAACCAGTACAGTAGATTATAGTTAGGGAGGTGGTGGCAATATATAATAAAGTTTTTGATATAACGATTCGATCAAAGTAGGTTCTGAGTTGGAGACCACTGATTTTAGGTTTCCGTAAAAAAGTTTCGCCATGTCCATCCTCAAAAATTTTAAGCCGATTAAGATGAAATTTGGTGTACGGACGAAGACTGATAACACAAAAACAGAAATGATAAGATTTTTAAAAAACATTTTTTTTGGACCCCCTTTCCATACACTGAAAAGTGAACTCACATTTTTTTCACTTACCCCATTGAGTGGGGTGTCATTAGATAGGTCTCTTAAAATGAAACAAAAAATGTTCAATGATCTTTTGATTTTAACCCTTCAGTCACGATATATTTGCATTTAAATGTCTTTATCAGAGCATCCCCTCCCCCCTAATTTCTAAACTATCAATTAAAAAAATCTGAAAAAAATTAAGAATGTAGCTTTTAATTAGTACTTTCAATGAAAATTATAACGAACACTGTCCGTAGAATAGTTTATAAAAAAAATTGAAATAACTCTTGTTTATAAATCGTAATGACTACGGAAACCTATTATGTGTGTGCCCAACACGCATTTGGCCGTTTTATTAAATTAATGAATTTCGAAATTGCAAAAAAAGTCTCCTATATCATTAGTTCGTTTCTGCAATTGTTATAATATGTTAATTTATCAATATTAATAACAAAAATATGATTTGCAGAATGTTAGGTCTTAAAAATAAGTGTTAATTGTTAAAAAAAGCTCTATTAAATTTTTTGTTCGTAATTCTTTCTGTTTTTAATTTGTTCGTATTTATATATTAAGGTGTGTGTTGCTGATTTACTGCTAATTTACTCTTAAGCGGGTAAATTGAGAAATGGAAAAACAATTCAAGGTCATCGTATGGGGTTGATGAAAGCTTATTGAAGCTATATGTATATGGTGTATTTTTGGGGAAAAACGCTTACAACCTTCTGCATATATATGAAAAATCAGAACAGCTGATTTTTGCAACTATTATTCTCATATTTTTTTACATATAAACGAAGCAGCCTGCGAAGCTGCATAAGCGAACTAATAATACAGAAGCACTTTTTTTGTATTTTCAAAAATTCACCCCACTTAAACGCAGGGGTATACAAACGGAAGATTTGTTTGTTGTTGTTTCTAATTGCTTAAAGAACATTTATCTATAAGGTTGATCGACGAACAAATCGTTTAATTTTTGGTATATCATAAATGATATATGCGACCTTTTTTGCATTTTTAATTAACTATTAATTGAAAGATACTGTAACTGCAGAAATGGTGTTTAATATTTTTTATTGTTAGATTTTCACACTTTTAAACTTCTGCCGCACGAACAGATTATTTAATTTTTATTGCCATCACTTCCCTAACTATTATAGGACTGCGTAGATAAGCAGTATTTTCAGCACGATTCAACATTTTCTTCACCTTCTCTCCCGCTCCGTAAGAAGAATGTAATCAATTATAAAATATGTCAGAATAGCATTAATAGTGACATTAGGAGTAAAAAAAGGTCTGCAGAAATTGAAAAAGGGCGCAAATGCAAGTTTTAGGAGGCGTTATTTTTTATTTTCGCTGGGGTCGCAGCGACCATTCGTTATGCCACTGAATATAACGACTATAAAAAACTTATTATAATTAAAATTATTATAATAAAACCGACTTAAAAAAACAACCTGAAAACACTAGACCTAATAATTAAATTTTACAATTTTGAAGTCGCTTTTCTTTACTAAAAAGTTTTTTATTGGTTTGGCACCGACTTCAGAAACTATACATTTAATTATTAGGTATACTTTTCAATGTTTTTAGTTTTTTTTTATGTCGGTTTTTTTTCTTAAGTTTTTTATTTTTTCCCTTTTGAGTCTATGGTGAGATTCTGATAAAATTTATATTAGACCACCTCGGAGTATTCTCTTTCAAACCAACAAAATCCAAATCGGTGCAAAGTCCGAGTTATGCTCGAATATATGTACAGTCGCCTGCAGAACTCGTCTGGCACCCTAAAGGCTAGAATCGCTTACAACAGATTCCAAATTTAAAGACAAACATCATCGGTTATCTTTTTCTATCAAGTTTAATATATTTAAATACTAAAATTCGGAATATTAAATATTTATTGCCATAAAATTTACGTATACAATTTTCAATAGATTACATAATAATTTAATTGCGCAAATATATATGAGTACTGTAAACGAAGAGGAGTTCTTTATCTAGCAAATGAATTTCAAAATATCTTTCTTTGTTTGATACATGGAGAAATGATTTAAATATTATAATAAACAAATGGGAGGAGCCTACTACGTTTGTGATAAACGAAAATGAATACAAACTGCAAGACCATTAATGCAGGTGACTGTACATAAAAAAATACATTGATTGAATTGAGAACCTTAACTGACATGGATGCTATGGGACTTTCTAACACGTAATACCAGGAGTGTAAAGTGTACGTATGTCTAATTATATAAAACACATATTTCTGATAATTGATAAAAGGGAAGTAATTATTTGAGCAGTTTTTTAAATATTCGGGCGGTTACATTGGGCAGTTAATAATTCATTTGGGTAGTATTAAACTTTTTGTGCGGTAATTAAATCAATTGTGGCAGTAAAATGTAGCAAGTAATATACAAGATGTTGGTAAGTTATTTAATCTTACAGCGGCAGTTAAAAACCTTCTCGAGCAGTAGATTAAAAAAATGGCCAGTGCAATAATTATTTGAGCGGTAAAATAATTGAATTGAAATTTATTATTTTTAAACAACAAATAATTTTTTTTAATTTTAGAATTTAAGTTAATATAAAAAAATAATTTTAAAATAAATTTACCCCCCCCCCTCACAAAAAACTAAGTGGCATATTTAAATGACAAAAATTGTAGAGGACTCAATTTCCAACACTTTTGTATAAACAAATTTTTCGTACGACGTGTAGATGAAGGCCGAGAATGCGTATTGTGTTCAACAGCGCGAGTTCCTCTATACCGCTGTGTTAAGCGCATTCTCGGCCGTCATCTACACGTCGTACGAAAAATTTGTTTATACAAAAGCTGTTGAAAATTGAGTCCTCTACTCTGGGAAAAATTTTGGCCGTTATTTTTATAGTTAAGCAACTTTGCATTTTGGTTAGTGTCCCTTAAGTGAAAATTATCTTTGCGTAACTGAATATCGACAGAACTAATTGAAAGAATAGACTAGTATAACTTCAACATCTTTGAAATAGATGGAATAGCTAATTACGATTTTCAGTTACGCGGGATCAAATAGAAATATCGCTTAAGAGAGAACTATGACGTCACGGATAAGCACGGTTGTCACATCTAAAATTACGGATACTCAATCCGTAATCGTAGTTTCAAATTAAATATACCTATTTCTGAATTATCAATTCCTGAATTCAGAAATAGGTATGCTTAATCTAAAATCACGGTTACGGATTCAGTAACCGTGATTTCAGATGAAGCATACCGACATATCTATTTTAGATAGGTGTGGCTTGTTAGTTCTTATTTTGATCTTGTGGAAGCAACATACGCGCAATGTTCTTTACTTCCAGTATTATTAATAAATGGTTTAGATGAAAGATGCAAGTTTTAAATTTTGATTTTCTGCTACCCGTAAAGGAGGAAAGGTGTTAGGTCTTAAGAAATTTTGCTCGTATATTATGTGTTGTTTTTATTACATGTATTGTTGCTTTTGGATGTGAGTGGATATTCAATCTAACATTAAAAAAGGAATGGTTTTTGACTGAGATTCGAATTTGTATAATTTACATCTTCTGTTTCAGTTCTCACTTTGCTAAATTATCTTAATAGCTCTGAAGCCTATTAATTGGAGTAAAAATATTGTTCTAATCTGGAATTACTTAGACAATTTCTTTACACCAGTTGATAAGTTTTAGAACTATTAAAATGGTTTAGTAAAGTGAGAAACTGAAACAGAAGATGTAAATTATACAAGTTCGAATCTCAATCAGGCAGGAATTATTCCTCTTTTTCGGTTACATTGGAAACAACTCACGGTTACAGACTACCTACATTTGATTAAGCATAGGACTGATTTTTAGTTAAGGAAACCGAAAAATGGAATGAGTAAACTAGAATTACAGTTATTTATAACTCAAATCTCTGCTAACTGTACTCGACATCTTTACCTAAATATTCTTAAAATGAGTTTAGCCGTAACTCAAATTTTTGCTTATATTATTATTTATAGGTTTTTTAACCGATACTATTCTCTGACGTCATCATTTTGATGACGTATTTCTATTCTAAATACGAGGTTACGTAAAATTAGAGTTACGAGCAATCCAAATAATTTGATTACTAATCCTGGGCCCCAAAGTGGGCGACATAACCGTCTTTATTTTTCCCAGAGTACAACTATGTCATTTAAATGTGCCATTTATTTTCAATAAAAATGGCACAAAAGTTGAAAAAACTGCGCCACTCTTCTAATTTTTAACACTTTTTGCTTATTATTAGCAATAAATAATGTTTTTTCAACAATATTGACTATATAAAGATTTCAGAGAATTATTATTAAATTCTCTACAAAATTGTTATTAATCTTTTTATCGAGAAATGCAAAATACGCGTTCAAATCGACAAAAACACAAAATCCAAGATGGCGGACACTTCCGGTAATTAATTTATGGGCAAGAATGTGATTTCATTATCTACTCCGCCGGGGACACACAACTGCGTCAAAAGTTTCAACTCGGCAGTTTTTTTCGTGAAAAAATCTAAAATGATTGGGCTACAGATACCTCGCTCAGTACGACATGTAGGTATGTTACGTACTCTAATTAATGTATCTCCTAAACTAATATAGATCCCATTCTGAAATTTGTATGGTAAAATTTATATATATTAAGCTTTCTTTTGAAGTAAAAAAAATTGAAATTAAAATGGTCGAAGTTAAAAAAAAATTTATTTGAAATATTTACTTCCGGTTTAACACTAGAAAAAAAGTTCAAATTTGGAATCTGATTTAAAAATCAAAAAGAACAGTAAATTTTTGATTCAAAATACTACATTTATTATTTTATTAAAAACAGCGTCAATATGAAAAAAAAAATCCAAAAAAACCCTTCCGTCAATCAGGTCAATCTTTAGAATCCCATAATTTGACAACTAAACCTCAAATAAAAAAAATATTATGTGTACATGTTCATATCCTCTAGTAGTACAAATATGCCTAATATGAACGAATTTCAGAACCTCACTTTTTTTTGTTGTCCGCTTCACGTGAAATGCCCCATATGTGGTCACAATCGATTCGTCTAAGTGTCCTGAACATATATCAATCATAAAAATATACCATCGTTGCTTTAGATTTTGTGATAATTTGTAAAAACGGTTGGAAATGGGCTTTTCACCTTTAAACCCCATTTTAAGGGTGTTGCACCACTTTTCACTTGTCCGGGTTATTTTTTTCGAATTCTCCGGTTCAAAATCTATAAGAATCAATCATAAAATTGCTTGCCCTCTAAATTTCCCTTTTTTTCACTTTTCACTGCTTCCTTGACTGGGCTATAGAACATAAATTATAGATAATAATATACTTTACAATTTTTACCTGAAACATTTTTTCTCAATTCGCAGAATTCAGGGTAATACTTTCTTACCTCAATTGAATTAAATATAATGGGGGTTTTACACCAAAAAGATAAAACGAAAACACGGTATTTAAAAAAAACAATTAGTACCTATTTAAAAACGTATAAGTTTTGTTTCTATTTTCTTAAAAAACAAAAACATTGTGTTGGTAATTTACCTTCTTGATGTAGAACTACCGTTACTGTCCAATGTGTCCAGTGACTCTCAACAGTTCGCTAAAAATAAGGTGTATAAAGGGCATTATTAAAATTATTTTTATTTGCTTTTAGATTGTTTTATGTCGTCTATTAGTATTTAGTTAAAATATGTTTTAATATAAGCTTTTAAAAATTGTTAACATTATAGGCTTTTACTCTTGAACATTATACGAAAGAATAAAAAGGAGTAAAGGACAAAGGACCCCGTACAAAATTAATGTAATTGAAGTATGATGTAATTCACGAATTGCTAACCAAAAGCCCCATGGGAATAATAATGGAAATAATATAGCTAGTTGCTTGGAGAGCGATAAAGACATTTTGACGGCAAAATTTTTATAAAAAAAGTTCTTAATCGATCATTTTTTTAAATGGCTTTCCGAATATTTATTTTGTCTATAACCTTCGACTTTTACAATGTACCACTGAATGGCCTTTTCTCCCCAAATTTTGTTATAAAAAATATCATCTAGAAAATATCCGCGCCCGTTTTATTTATTCCAAAAACACCCCGTTTCCTTATTACTTTTTACTGTCAATTCCCATTCCAATCCCATCAAGGTAAAATTCACGCCGATTTTGTCCGAAAAAATGCCCGTGAATAGCCGCTTATTTTCTCAGGTGATGTTTATTGACCTTGTAATTTATACTTGAATTAAATTGAAAGTGCTTTGACTCGTCACGGGGAAAGATGTTCACCGTATACGATTAAACAGTGACGTACATAGAAAAACAGAGAAGGGGTTTTTATGATAATTAAGGTATTTTCGTTTCAGTTACGTCATTAGTAACTGTTATTCAAATTTTCTTGGAAATGAGTATTGGTTTCTAGTATTTATTTCAGTTATGGTAGGAATGTAGATTGGAAATTTTGTTCAGTGGAAAAAAGGAAGTTTGAAAGATGAAATGTTCTACTATTTTGCGTATTTTTTATTGGATTTCTTTCGTTAGAAATATTTGTTGAATTATTTAAAATAAAATTTCCATAATTCGGAATTAGATCACCGTTATCTTCTGCAGAGGTTACCAACCTTTTTAAGAAGAGGGGATATATGGAATTTTGAAATGTACAGAGGACTTTTTGATAAAAAAAATTATGTAAGCTACGTTTTGGTACACAGAAGCATTCTCAAAATATTATACATGAAGAATAAAGATAAGACCTGTACACCGAGACGAGACTTTCTCGGTCTCGTTTCGACCTTGGTCTCGAAACGAAATCGAGAGCGTTATAAATGTTGACGAGACGAGATCAACGAGATTTGTTTAGATTCAGATTAGAAGATATCGTCTGAAATTTTGATCGAGACCGAGATGATATTAATATTTGAAAATTGAAAAAAAATTCTTTAAATTTTTAACCTTAATGATAACAAATAAGCCAGTTAAATTTATAGAACACCTCCATCAGTAGGGCTGCACGAGACGAGACGATAGTCATACAAGTCTCGTCTCGTACACATTACGGTCTTGTGTGAATTTTTTTATACTGAAATATTTTTTCATTTAATCTTATGTAATAAATAAAGTTTGAAATATACAGGCTGATTTATAACTAGTGTAAAAAAAATTTACAGTAGATCGAGGATGTAATTTTAAGCAAAAAACTTACGTGAACCTATGTCAAACCAAACGCGCTGCTGACGCGCCCGGCTGCAAGATTTTGAATGCTGATTATGATAAAAGGGGTTCTTACTTAGTATTCTACTTACAAATAAATTTTCAGATTTTATAAAGTAGTTGCAACATTTTTACAAAAATAAAGCCGCCCCTACGCCAAACGCTAACGAAACTAGCTGACTAACGGCAGGCTGTATCTCTACACCACAAATGTGACGTAATATCAAAAAATCAGCCTTTATAAAGTAGTTGCAATTTTTGTCGCTCACCTCTCGGACTATACGGTTTTTTGCTTAAAATTACATCCTCGATCTACTGTTAAATTTTTTTACACTAGTTGTAAAACACCCTGTAATGCCCTGTATATCAAATTTTATACATATTTATTATTCATTTCGAAATTAGTATAAAATATTTTTTTTACTAATTTATTAATAACAGTAATTTTTAAATCCGGGACTCTCGATGAAACTTATAAATGAAGTTAATATCGTCACGTCTTGTTCGAATTTAAGCCAAATTCGTCTCGGAATTGTCTCGTCTAAATTCAAGACACTCTCGTCTAACGTCCTAATCTTGTTTCGAAACCGAGACTGAGACGAGATCGAGAAATATGGATGAAGAATGTGCTCCAGGATTTTTTTAAATAAAACGAAAAAATGTTGTTTATATAAAATCTTTATTTGATAATTCTAAAATTAATTTAGAATTACGTACCGACATAGATTAGGTTATATCCTTTGAATTATATTAACTAATATCCTGAATTATTCCATTATTATTTTGAGATCTATTGTATTTATGATATACTTATTTATATCGATAAACAAAAAAGTAAATGTATAAAATTATCCTGGTACATTTTTATACATACATATTATTATATTTTATATTATATATTATTATCTATTGTGAAAATTTCCCGTGTTCACGTTTAAATTTTATAATTTATAAGTCCCAGAAAAAAATGCCTGCAAAAAACATGCGAAAAAAAGTCATGGTTGGCTGTGCTGATGTGAAATGCCCCATTTATAATTGTTTGATATTATTTACATATATATAATTAATAATATTATAATTTTTATATGATATCATTCCATATTATTTTGTATTAAAAATTATTTTTTACGTACAAATAATATAAAACTTTCCGTTGATATAATTCCGTAGAATTTTTTCCTTGGATTTTTTCCAGGTTTTAATTTGTTAAATAATAATTTAGTTTTGTAAAACAGTGCTTCCGAAATGAAAGTAGTAAAACTTTTACACTATGTTGATTGAAAGCACTATTTTAACCGATTTTTGTATAAACCTAAAGATAAACAAATCATTTAGAAGCCAAAATAAATAACTCCACAAAACAACCACAATCGAGGAAATAATTAAAGTTTAAATAAACAGTGTAGTGGTATTTATTAGATGCCGAGTTTTTGTGTTCAATTCGGTCAAATTTTCATCACTTACTGGACAACTATTGTACCCAGAAATCAAAAATATAATAACTGCCTTGATTTGTGAATATCTGCTGTCAACACTGTGATAAATATTAAATATCTGCAGACAACAGAGGTGAGATTGCGAAATTGTGTGCCCAAAAAAATTTATTCAAGGTCAAAGGTCGCGAAAATCTATTTTTTCTAAATATCTCGTAAACTATTGATTTTATGGCAATTTCAGCTATTATATATTTGTTATTTAGCTAATTTTTCACACAAAAAAGTTGAGCTAATCATCATATTAATCTAAAACACCATAATATTACTAAAATGTTTTTTTTTTATTATTAACAAGATAATTATCAGTTCGCACCCTGGTTAAAATGTTGCCCCAGGCTTATTGTTAATTAATGCTTCACCAATACAGTGTAAAAACAACACAGACGAGAGTCAATCGCTTTGGCTTCTGAATGATTTGAAAGACTTATAACCGTAAACTATGTAGCGATTTTGTTCATTCTCTCCTGTATCCAGTCCATGTGGGACGATACCCTGGTGTAGACTCCCGGGTAGTTTCTGGAGCCACAGCCGACACCTGATGAGACAATACCCACAAGTACGTACACACCGTTCTGGTTAACTACCAAAGGTCCACCTGAATCACCCTGTAGTAAAAAAAGTGTGAATTATCCAGTTAAATGTTCTTTAAATTACTATACTTATATACACATGATGCCCAGTATTGCCCAGTTTGACATAACATGCTACTTTTTTAATATCATCATTGGAAAAAAAAATTGTCAAGTGCGAGTCGAGCATCGCGCATTAGTGTCCCGTACCGTTATCCGATTATGCTAATTTGACTTGCACTTGTGAACACTATAGCAATCACAATAGATAACACAAATTTTACATTGGATTTAAAAACTTTAGTAAAGTTAAGAACCAATTTAAACAGAAAATGTAATTAGTAGCGAAGCTAGAAGCCGATTTTAAAAGAGAATACAATTAGTTAAATAACTATTAAAAATGTGGTAGCACAATATATTTTAGATTTTTATTATACTACAGTGCGGCGCCTGCTGATAGTTTTTTTGAGATCTTGGCATCATTATACATATTCCCTAATTTTTGCAAATTTTTTTACTATTACTTTCGGAGATATAGGTATTTTTACGATTTTTTAAAATTTAATATTTTAGTAATTTATGAATTCTTTGAACCGTCAGTTATCATTTAATTAATATCCCACCTGTCGGGATTGAATAAAAAATTCTTGGTAATTAATTTGCCCCCCTTAAAAACTTAAATTTAATTTTTCAAACTCAGGTCTACTATTGGACTATACCAAAACTAAACGTTTTAGGCCAAAAAAGTATATTTTGTTCTTTTCTGTGGATTTTGGATCTACCTAGGTACTAGAAACACTAACAATAAGATCGAAAAAAAATCCTTCGGCGCTTTTTTTAACGGTAAAAAAAGAATTATAAATGAATCTCACAGAAAAGTTGGAACGGCATATATATTTTATTTAAGGGTACCGTGGGCTGACAGACAAAATTTTTTTCCCGATTTCGCTATGGAACACTAAAAATGTTCTATACTTTTGAACTATAAACTTTTTTGGTGTATCTGTGTCGATTAAAATCAATAAAAACATACCACACAAAAAAAAATACCTATACAATTACTATGGAATTCCCAAACTACAAAAAGCATGTAAACAAATATTAATTATATATGATTATAATTAATTAATAAATGTAACAAGACAGTGATTATCCATGCATGACATACCTGGCATGCATCCTTGCCACCTTTCTCGTCACCTGCGCACAGTTGTGAAGGTATGATGCCTTGAGGGAAGGTCGCGTTCACGTTTGGGGATCTCTGGTACATGTTGTTACAGTAAGTGTTGTTGAACACTTCTATGCTGACTTCTTGTAGAACTGTAGCTCTGTCACCACCTGGAAGTATACAAGTAGATATTGGTTACAATGCGGCGAATTTTGGATTCGTGTATTTACTACAGATTTCGATATTCGCAGTAAGTTTAATTTGTTTTGATTGTAGATTTTATGAAAATTGTGTTATGTTTTTTAGATAGGACTGCACGTTGAAACGAGACATTTATCGGTCTCGTAATGAGACTGGAGACAGAGATCGAGTTAATATTGATTTCCCAGGAAAAATATATTAAATCTAAGACTATTTTAGGTCTAATTGTAAGTAGATTTAACAATTTAAATTAAATAAATTCTAGTTAAAAAAAACTTCCTCCTTCGTCACCAGACACTCCTGGTCACAATATGTAACCAAATGACTCATTGAGGCAAGTCAAACGAACCTAAGCTCGATGGGTTTATTGTTAGCCATTGAGGAATCTCTATGACCGCACCTCTCACCTTCATCATCATACAATCTCGTGGTACCATATTAAAATATCATCATTGAAGATTTTGGTACACAATATTTTTCTGATAGTAAAGTTGAGAAAGATGAAAACCTGGTTATTGTGACAAATAAAAAAAAATCTGGATAGAAAAGTTAAAATTTAATTGTGGTATATGCAACCCGATTTTCTTAATATTTAGAAAAAGATATAAGTACCAAAAGTTGGAGGGCTTTATCTATTATAAATTGTAGGGCCCTATCTATTAAATCCCTACATGTTGGAGAATTGGACACATCGTCCGATCTTTGTCTGAGTGGGTACTTCAAAGCAACCACAACGGCAGACTGTTGTAAAACCTACATCACTTATACAGAAAGTTGACTCCTATACTAATGTAGGGTATATTTAAAATAAACTTTACTCTAAAAACAAGTACATATATTGCACCTGATCTGAAAGTTGTCTACGTGTCTGGAACCTACATACGTGTAATATATGATAGTAGTTAATACAAATTATGGTGTCATCTTACTTGACATTCGAGTAATTTAAATTCTGCTAATTAAATTTGTTTGTTTTTAATATGATATAGCCAAAGCATGATGAGGTATTCAAAGGTTTTTTCTAAGAATAATTACATCGATATTTATATTATCATAAAAAATCAACTAAAATTATGATTTTATCTGAGAATCATTATAATAATTATAATTTAAAAAATATACAAATTTTTACGTTTAAGCAATATACGTTGTTTTGAAGTATATACAGGCCCGGATTTACCATGCAGGCATAGTAGGCAGCTGCCTAAGGCGGCAAAAAATTGAAGGGCGGCAAATTATGTCATTCGAAAATCGAAACGTAAAAATTTCAACCCATAAGTAATAATTTTTTACTTGTAACTGAAGCACGACTAAAAAAAAAAGGTCTTCAGTTTTTATGTTTCCTAATGTAACTTTATAAAAATTTATAAATTTTGAAACTGACGCAATCAAAAAAAAAAAAAAGGTCCTGAGTTTTATATTTTAACATCTATGACTTAAACTGTTAGTTTCGAGGAAGGGAGGGGGCGGCAATTTTCGCAACTGCCTAGGGGCGGCAAATTTCTAAATCCAGGCCTGAGTATATACATAAATTTTATTTATGAAGTAAAAATAATAACTAATTATTAAAAATATAATAGTGTTTATGATCGAACGACGGGTAAATTATCCAAAAAGTCACAATACAATTTAAAAACAACGAGAATATAAATCAATGTTTTTATATGCATATTAATATAAGCAGCTATTTTTTGCTTCCCCGCCATGGACATTAGGAAGCAATCAGAAAAATTGTTGATATCCGATTTAAAAATTTCCTCTAGATCTTTTTAATGTCAGATCAAAACAAACACTTTTCGTTCCGTGTCTGTCTGTTTATCTGTCCCCCAAATCATTATCACATGCGTAACTAACATTTGTTAGTTGGGTGTATAAGCTGATTTATCCATATAAAAATCACTGCTGTCCCAAAACTGTTATTTATTTCAAAATATTTCAAGAGCAAAGCATGTAATGTGGAAATTGTATAGAATCGATTTTATAGAACAAAATTTTCTATAAAAAAGTTAATTACAACGTTTACAGAATTTAACACGAAGAAGAAGTCTATATTATTTATCTGAGGCATACTTACAATAATTAATGAATATATCGATTGAAGTTAGTTGTTTTGAATTCTGAAAGGTCCACGTACATATGTATATAACAAATATAATCGTGTATTTGTCCTATCAATTAATAAAAATGAATGAATTGAATGTCCGGAAATATTATTTTCTATTAAAGGTATTATTTCAGCTTGACAACCAACGGTGTTTATGTCAGCAAACATAATATGAAAATATATGGTATATCATTATTACAACTTGTTAAACAGTTTAGTTATTTATGTAGTAGACGTGTGTTTGCTGAATGCTTATACATATGTATGTATGTAGTACATAGTGTGTTCTATAAGTATGTTCTACATATGTAGGTACACATAGCAAGTATGTATGATATAAGGTAGTGGCACCAGTCTTGGCAAGGATCCCAGTAATGGCAAATTTTTAATTAAATGTATTGAATTAGAAATATGTGTTGATATTTGATTACTACCATTTCTGATTATTAATCTATGTACATTTAACTGTCTTACAGCGTGATTTGATGATAATCGGCTAATAGGTGTCAAAATGAGTGACATTTAAACTAATTATTAGAATAATTTATTTATTAATTATTATATTATCATAGCAACTACTTTACATTGTTTTAAATTTGACGATTCTTTCTGTTATATCTTTT
The DNA here is from genome assembly GCA_961205875.1 of Sialis fuliginosa. Classification (NCBI taxonomy): domain Eukaryota; kingdom Metazoa; phylum Arthropoda; class Insecta; order Megaloptera; family Sialidae; genus Sialis; species Sialis fuliginosa. Next base: position 26,532,302 of record OY540812.1, on the reverse strand, counting down.
GTGTCGTAGTACATATCATTTTGTAATCATTAGCAAGTGTCCATCACTGCGTGCTCATTACTGGTTTTACTTTATCCATTACTGGAGAAAAAGAATAAACAAAATAAAAGGCTATAATTTAAAAAAAAGAATACATTTGCGGATTGTGGTAATTAAATTGATTAAATAAAGAGTTACTTTTTTAATTTGTAACATCAGAGAATTACAAAAAAGAAGCCCGTCAATCACAAAAACAGTAAACCTTGCTCTTATAGAGGTCGTAACTGGTGCCAGTACCTTAGTTTCTCTAGAATTAATATTAACTAATGTGCGTAGTTTTTTTATTATGTTGTAATAATATCATGTCTACTTACCAAATCTCATTTGACCCCATCCAGTAAGAAGCGCTAACGATCCTTCAAAGGTATTTTCATTCTGTGGCAGACAGATAGGTTTTATGTACTGGTTATATGTGACCGGCTCTGTCAGTCTCAGGATGGCGATGTCGTGGTAGAAAGATGAACTCTCGTACAAAGGATGCGTTGTAGTTTCAGTTATGTTAATGTCGGTTGGAGTAGATGGATCTGTGGTTGATGAAAAATCAAGTTCTCCTAACCTGACCATTTCTGCATTCCTTTAACAATAATATTTGATTACCAACAGTTAAATAACTTACTTTTATTTTATTCAATTTCAAAAATTATGTTTCTTCTCTTTCGCTCAGGCGTTCAATTTTATTTAAAACCATCACAATCGTTATTTATAAATATGTCAAGTACGAGTCGAGCCGCGCGTATTAGTGTACCGTACGATATAGTTTTTCAATTATTGGATTATGTTAATTTCATTTAATTTTAGCAAAATTAAGAACCACTAGTTATGTTCAATAGTTTGTCTATTAGAAAACAGACGGCTTCAAATATACTATATATTTTTATAATAAAAAAATATAATAATTTTAAATTATTTTTTAAACAAAAAAAAACGTATGGGCGACAAATACTGACAATTTTCTAATGAATTCGGCATCATTATACATATTCCCAATTTTTTCAAATGTAGGAACAAAACGCTTACATATTTAAATCTCCTTTCATTTGTTACCCCACTTGCTGGGGTTGAATAATTTATTTTCGTAATACAGAAAATATTTGTATTTTTTGAACACAGGTCAATTATTGCTAATTATCGATCCATTATTTACTATAATTATACCAAATCTCAACAAAAAAACAAAGTGAAAATTTGATTTATTTTTGTTTAATATATAATAATCGAGGGGGAATTTGCGCCAAGGAATTTTAATGCCGTGCTTAGACCAAAATGAAAAAAACCACTAAACTATTTAAAAATGTTGCTATTTTGTCAAAAAAAAAACCACCATGTTGCTGTTTCGTTTCTTTGGTCTAGACAAGACATAACATGACATTAAATGGTTTTATTTAAAAATATTCATTGACCAAAAAAAAATATTTTCATCGTGAAGATAATTGTTAGAATGTGAATGTTATGTACTGATATTTTAAATGGGTAATGATTTTCAATTATTGAAATAAACAGTATTTACTAATTACTCAAAAAACAAAAGAATATAAATATTGTATCCTTGACCATTCTCTAGATCAAAAAGTTTCTAAGCAATCCTTTTATTTTAGGGTTTCGTTGAAAATTAATTTTATATGTATATAACTTTATGATGAAACTTGGTTTACGTACGTAGAATGATAGCCCAAAAACAGAAATAATAAGATTTTTGAAAAAATAATTTTTGTTCCTACTTCCCATACACGGAAAAGTATACTCAATTTTTTTTTCACTTACACTATTAAGTGGGGTGTCTTTAGATAAGTCTCCAAAAATGCAACAAAAAATGTTTTACAGATTTTTGATTTTAACCCTTTAATCACGAGATATTCGTTTTCAAAGTCGCAAAGCGCTCTCCCTTCTAATTTCTAAACTATCGATAAAAAAACTCTATCGAAAAAATTTAGAAATAATTCTTTTTATTATAAATCGTCACACGAACACATACACTTTTATAGAGACTACATCTTTCGTCCACATTAAATGGTTTGATACGTATTACCAAGTAGAGAATGTTAGTGAGAATGGCTGCGGAACCCTATCATGTACATGTCCAACACGTACTTTGTTGTTTTATTTAACGTTAAACTTACTTGCGAGTGACACAATGCGCAGCTGTCATCACGAGATTGGGAGAAATGAGCACACCTCCGCAGTACCAGTTAACTTCCCCGGTTGTGGCAGCGTCGCGACGTCGTTGTCCGATAGCAGCCATCCACGGCGTAATTGCAGCAGATCTGAGCGACACTCCACCGATAGCAGAGGCCAGGACCAGTCCTCCAGGTCTGCGTCTGCCTCGTATGTCTATGTTGTTGCCACGAATACCGCATTCGGGTTTATCTGTTATGAAAAATTATCATGTGACACCGAAAATTTTAACTTCGTTTTTGCTCTTTGAAACGTATTGTTAATATTAGCTTCTTTTGACTGGTCAACATTAGAGCTACGTAGCGCTTTAATTGTAAGAAATCCATATAAGTATTACAAGCTATTTTTTCTGAATTAATTTATTGTAATCTATAGATTCTGATGAATTTATTGAAACCATCATCACTTTAGATTTTGAAATAAATTGAAAAACGCTTTTTCACCGTTCAACCCCATTTTCACCACATTTCGCCAATCCGGATTTTTTTTAAATATACGCCCCAAAATCTATAAGAATCAACCATAATTGGAATAACTTGACCTTAAAAGTTCGGATTTTGGCATTTTTACTGCTTCGTAGACTCAGTAGCGGCTTTAGGGGGGGGGGGGGGGAGACCAGGGTCACCGCCCGGGGCGCCAGGCTAGATGGGTCGGCGCACAATGGAGCATAAGTCACTTTTTTGGTTCAAATCAGTGTACATGCAGGCTGTAATTTTTGAGTAAACTTTTTTTTTATCTTTAAATTTTTTGTCGATCAATTAAACCCGATTAAGCAAAAAATATAAATAACATGTTAATTTGTAAAAAAAAATCGATTATTTGATAACTGATAACTAACAAATACTTATTCAGCAACCCAGAAAACCTTTAATAAGGTATGAGCTGAGATACTAACTAATCAACTTATTTGTTCATTTATCAATTTTAATTTGTTCATAATAGGGGAAGGAGGTCTCGACGGTCTTAGGGCATTTGATACTCTTAAAGTTAATGATGTAAGCTATATTTTAAAGAAAAGTTTGAGTCTGTAGGATCGCGCCAAGCTGTGATATGAATTATTCAACTTAATTGTTAATTTATCAATTTTAATTGACATTTTCGGTGATTTTTTAACATTTTTTTAGGGGGAGACAGGGCGGAAAAATAAATCTCACCCAGGGCGCCAGATTTGCTAAGGCCGACACTGCGTAGACTGTACTAATAAAGATTTAAATTTATTACTTATATAAAATACATGAAGATACCTCTAAATCAGGCAGAAATTACTCGACAAAAATATTTTTTCTCTCAATAATTATACATTATTGTTGATTATTTTTTATGAACACCAGTGTTTGAAAGGATTATTATATCAAATATAACTCATGAGAATAATTTTGAAAAATATTCACTGATTATTATTACAGTAGACGTTCCATACTGTGAATGCCCGTATTGTAAACCTCGGCACCAGTTCTATTATTATAAATGGCACTTGTGCAAATATTATAAAGCTTTATAATGGGAGTTTTGGGAATTCGCAGTATATAAGGTATCGTACTCTTGATAAAAATACAATTTCAAGATATAGGTAGGTAAAACGACTATCGAGGAAAATTTTCGATAAGATAAAACTTTACTTTTTGAAATTGTTGTTAATTACCTATCTTGTTGTTTGTTGATTATCATAATTCATAGATAATGAACTATAATTGTAAAAACTAAAATTATAAAAGTTCTTATTGAAATAACAATATAATATATGTAGTTTCTTCAGAAATACAATAAAAAATATAACTTAAATTAAAAAAAGTAACACAGATAATAAGATTTGACCTCAGATACGTTTTACGTCACTATCTCAATTAATTTTAAGAAATATTCAATTAATAGTCAAGAAAAATTCCATATAAAAGTAAACAAATAAAAAAAGACTACACAAATACAAAAAAAATGTAGAATAAATGAATCATTTAGAAGTAAAAGCGATTGACAACTAAATTTGAAAACAAAGTATTTTTCACCAAGTCCCCTTTTCCTAAATGTTTTTGACAGCTTATTACGAAGACTAGCACGTTTTATTTATCTTACGAAAACTTTTTAATCAAGAAAACAAGCATTTTAAAAATTTAACAGTTTTAAAGTCGGTTTTATTTTTTTATTTCTTAAAAAAACTTAAATTTATCAGTTTTTTGAGTCGTTTTTTTAAGTTTTTAAAATTTTCTCTTTTGATTGGCATATTTTCGAATTCCATAGTCAGATTCTGATGCAATTTATATGGGACCAGCTCGAAGGTATACTCTTTCAAAAAAAAAAAATGTCCCAATAGGTATACCTATATTTGTTTGTTTGTAACATATTGAGTTATGTCCAAACATACATGAAAAATATATAAATCCGAATTGAGAACCATTTCTTTTTGAAGTCGGTTAAAAATAATTTTATTTATGAATTAGGACCACCACCACTTCTTCACTGTTTAGAGCTCTCTGTTTTAAATTGAACATAGATAATAATCATATATGTATTTACCAGTATCAGATACTTCCACTGGATTTTCACCGTCGTTCAGGATTTCCACATCATCGTCATCTTCAATGTCGTAGTCCTCTTGAAGGCAGCATACGTGCGGTTCAGACCCGAACCATTTACAATGCTTGCGTTTGTCGAAGAGTATCGGTGCCGTGGGGCAAGAACTCATCGGCACACATTCGTATCTTGCGTCTGGTTCGTTGACGCAAGTGTACAACCTGAATTAATTAATGTAAATTGATATATACATACATAATACATATTAATACTATTGAGGGAATAAAATGTTACATTATTAATTTAATTTTGTCGTCTGTCTGTTCTTTTCAGTCAAAGCAAAATATCTCGTAAACTATATGAGTTAGAAACTTGAAATTTTTACTGAATATGTAAAATGATGTCCTCTAGTAAAAGATGTACAAAGTTGAAAAAATAAAAAAATAAAATGTGTATAATGTGGCACGTCAAAATGTATAACCAAACCAGTGGAATTTGACCCATTTTCTTATTTTTTTCTAAATAAAAAATGGCGCCTGCAGGGGGCTTTAAAGCAAATAAAAAAAATGTATACCAAGACGTGTGGGGTATCAAAATGTAGATCTCAATCAATAGAATTTGACCCTATTTTTTATTTTTTTTCTGACTCAAAAATGGGGCCTGTAGGGGGCTAAAAGCTGTATTTTATTTTGTACCCCCTCTAACAACTTACTCAAAAAATTTAGTAACGAGGCTTCGTGGGACTACCAACGACAAATACTAAAGTCAACAATATCATTTGAAATTTTGGAGAAATAGAGAAGGGCGTCATATAATTTTTTTTTATTCTCATATCTAGGCATGTGGGGTGTCAAAATGTAGATCTCAATTAGTAGAATATGACCCTATTTTTATATTATTTTCTAATTCAAAAATGCACCTGTGGCTCCAAACAGTCCACGTAGTACGTACTTCGGAACCCTTATGGCATACACCCTTGTACGTCTTGACCGAAATATATTTAAATTAGTTCAAAACGGAAACCCTAACTGAAACTCTTTTATGTGCGTTCATAGTATAACTCAAAAACTACAATATCGATTGAACTGAAATAAGGAATATGTTTGTAAAATTACCTGCCTATTCTGGAAAAAACATGAATTATCGCACAAAATCATTATTTGCCGATATTAAAAAAATACGTCATAAAAAATTTCAATTTGCAACAGTGGATTATCAGAATACGAATCTTGTTGAACTGATTTAAAAAAAATACAAATATTATACCTTTAAATAATTATTTATCCGTGAAATATGATAGAAATTGTGTAAATTTCACGCCGGTAACGTCGAAACTAATTGATGGAAAAATTGGGACAGAGGAAATTAATACCCCCTATGCTTTTGCATGTATATTTAAGAAACTAATTAGTTCAAGTCTTAAAAATCACACATCTATTGGTCCCATAATAATCTATTTTACAAATTATCTGTTAACATAATTTTATGCTAATTTTCAATTAAAAATGGTATTTAAAAATATTATTTAACACAAATATTTTTAATTTTATTTTTTTCTTATTTTATTGAGTTAAGCTAATACGTAGGGTATAATTTCGTATAATGCATAAGTTATAATTGAGAAGTAAAAAAAAAATAAAAAAAGAAAGTGTATATCATTGTTATTTATTATTAAAATGTATTCACCTGCTATATTTAACCTTCGTAATCGAAATCAGAAAAATTGTAATACTTACAAGGACAAATCGAGTATTACAGAGTAAGTGAGATTTTTCTTAAATTTTGATTTTGGTGGAAATATTTTTACATTCTTAACAAAAACAAAATTGATATCCAGTAAGAGGTATGATTTTCTTACGAGGATGAATACACAAATTCCAAGTTGCTTTACTACATTTGAAACACTTTAAACTCCTTTAGAGGGAATAACCTCATTATTCCTTTAGGTCCGCTTTAGAATTATTGATTAACGATATATGAAAAACTTAAAATTTTCTTAATGTCACAACCGACTGAACTGTATGTTTAAAAAAAATAAAGTTTGAATTCTAATACAATATTACAAAACAAAAGTTACTAATATTATAATTGCAATTTAAAACATCTTGTTGATGTACTAAACATCTATTAACATATAAAATACATTTACATATCAAAATAAAAATACTCACCTAACAGGTGCTATCCGGTTAGCTGGTGGCTGAAACATATTACGATGATGCGGATAATGATAATAATTTGAATATCGGGCAAAATTATTGTTTGTATTTTCTTCACTATAACTGCTTGGAATTTTTTCAGTTTCCGCGGAATCGAATTCGAACTTTTCAAGTAATTCATAATTTTCTTTGCTTTTATTTTGATCTGCGTCATCGACTTCCTTCGAGTTTTCAGAACTGGATTCATTATAATCTTCTTCACTTAGCGATTCACGATCGGGAAATTTGTTGTTATTATTGAAAGTTTTTGGGTAGAACCTATAACCGTCGTTATATAAAGGTTGATAATATGTAGGTCCATACACTGCATGTCTTGCAATTCTTAAATTTCCCAATATAAATACTTTAGATACGTCAAAAGCGCCGTTGTTTTTTGTTCTTATATCAACATCAGATTCTGCTTTTGACCTTCTGTATATTTTATTTGCGTTTTCATCTTCAGATAGTTCGATTTCTTTTAAGGGAATACGAGATTCTGTCGAACGTTTCCTACGTCTTCTTTCATCGTCATGTTTTTGTCTAATGTCAATATCATACACTGGCAGATTGGTTGTAGTTGATAATTTATTTCCTTGTGTTAGGTTCGGTCTTTCAGCTTCACCATCACCTTCTTCCTCATAGTCAACATCTTCAGTTGGTGGATTGTTTGGTTGAACTGTTCCGGCTCCTTCCCGATCTCCAACTCCACCTGGTTTACCGCCACTACCACCAAACTGACCTCCAGTACCCCCTTGACCACCACCCGGTCTTCCTCCGGTACCTCCTTGTCCACCACCGAATTGTCCTCCAGTACCCCCTTGACCTCCACCCGGTCTTCCTCCAGTACCTCCTTGTCCACCACCGAATTGTCCTCCAGTACCCCCTTGACCTTCACCCGGTCTTCCTCCAGTACCTCCTTGTCCACCACCGAATTGCCCTCCATTTCCTCCTTGTCCTCCACCCGGTCTTCCTCCAGTACCTCCTTGCCCACCACCGAATTGTCCTCCACCAGGTCTTCCTCCGGTACCTCCTTGACCACCACCGAATTGTCCTCCACCAGGCCTTCCTCCAGTACTTCCTTGCCCACCACCGAATTGTCCTCCGCCAGGTCTTCCACCAGTACCTTCTTGTTCACCACTAAATTCTCCTTCATTTTCTTCTTGTTCTTCACCAAACTGCCCTCCGTCCGGACTTCCCCCAGCACCTCCTTGTCCTCCTCCAAACTGTCCTCCACCGGGCCTTCCTCCTTGTCCTCCTCCAAACTGTCCTCCACCAGGCCTTCCTCCTTGCCCTCCACCAGGTCTTCCTCCTTGCCCACCACCGAACTGTCCACCTCCTGGTCTTCCACCACTACCGCCATGTCCTCCGCCAGGTCTTCCTCCGGTGCCTCCTTGACTACCACCGAATTGTCCTCCACCAGGCCTTCCTCCAGTACCTCCTTGTCCACCACCGAATTGTCCTCCGCCAGGTCTTCCACCAGTACCTTCTTGTTCACCACTAAATTCTCCTACATTTTCTTCTTGTTCTTCACCAAACTGCTCTCCATCCGGCCTTCCCCCAGTACCTCCTTGTCCTCCTCCAAACTGTCCTCCACCGGGTCTTCCTCCTTGTCCTCCTCCAAACTGTCCTCCACCGGGCCTTCCTCCTTGCCCTCCACCAGGTCTTCCTCCTTGCCCACCACCGAACTGTCCACCTCCTGGTCTTCCACCACTACCACCATGTCCTCCGCCGGGCTTTCCTCCTTGCCCGAATTGATTTTGTCCTTGGCATTCAATACTATCGCATACTACTGCTTGTCCTGGTCTATGTTCACCTGAGCCACCACCGAACCCCCCGTGAGGATGTTCATGGTGATGATGATGATGATGTCCATGGTGATGGTCATGAGGATGATGATGGTCATGGGGATGATGATGGTGATGTGGATATTGCTGGCCGTAATTAACACCAGGTCGTTGAGGTGATATGCCTAAATTCAATCCTAGATTTGATGCTAGCTGTGTTCCTTGATTCACTAAGCCTCCTAGTACACCTTCTACTAGTTTTAATGGATTGGTTATTTGTCTGGTTGAGCGATAAAATGGATTATTGTCATTATGATGTAGCTCTGAAAATATTTTCAAATGTATTCTAATTAATAGTTTCAATATTATTTAATTCGCGTAAATAGCAATTATTGGAATTAAAAACTGAAAAGGTACCAGTTGATATGCATATTTTGATTAAGTATTATTCAACGTCATAAATAATTTAAGGCATTATTTTTTTAAATGATTGTTGCTTATGATTCGGATTATTTTAACTTTAATATTAAAGGTCGATAGTAAATTAGATTTTTTGTGTGTGAATGTGATTACGACAACAATTTAAATCGAATTACCAAAATATTGTACTTATTACTGAATTTATTTTTTAATAATAAAGTAAAAAAGACAATAACAATATTACTATTACGTTTTATCGGAACATACAAAACTAAAAAAATAGGAACAATATTTATGATTGTATTAATTTCACATCTAATAATTATAATCAAATATCAAGGTTATCAAAGTTTTACTAACCACAATAAACATTTGAAGACACTAATAAAATTAAAACTCGAATTAAATTCGACACTGCCATAATGAGCACATATAATAACTTGTTTTAACACTGATCGATAAACTTATAGTAAATTATTGTTTATATTGAATCACAAACGGAAATCGGCTACGAAATTCAGAAGTAAATAAAAATTAATTCACGCAATTAAATAAAAAGTATATTACAAAATATTGAACTCATCAGCCATGAAATTTATACACTAAAATTAATTTATTCCAAAAGATCTTCTGTAATAACTATCCACCTTCGCAATAACCGAACTACCAAGTAAATAACAATAATATATATTTAAAATTAGCTATACACATTTTACCCAAAACCAGTTTCTCCTTCCAGAGATGTCTGGCCAATTCATAGATTCCTTTATTATTTAAATTAATTTCAGAAGACAGAAACAGAACATTACATTAAATGTTCGAAGAAAAAGATAAGCGAATCCGCAAGGTAATTTCGGATGAGTGTTTTACAAATAGTGTGGCTATTCGTAGATAAAGACGAAACAAAACTGATCAGTCCTTGTAACTGTTAATGTCAAATAAAGAAAAATCTATTTTATTCATTAACACGGCATGATAAAGGAAAACGGATTTGTAAAATTAATAAAAACAACCGCAAGTTTTTTTGTCAGTTTATAATAAATAGGTTGAGAGTCAGAGGCGTAATCATGCGATTCATTTGAGAGATGGGGATAATTGATATTTTAATTTAAAAATAAATACTTATTATTGGTTTTGGATTGCAATAGGTAGTATTGTATAGATAAAGATAATCCGTCTTAATCCAGATTAGGAACAAATTGGCCCCAAAATGAATAAAGCTCAGTCTCAAATAAAATTATATTTTAATGAGATATGTAAATACCTATCAAATGCTAATCTTGTGTCTGACAGAACATTAACTTTCGTCAAAATTAAGCCAAAGGTTTTGCTGAAGAACGAAATGAAATATTTAAAATAATAAAAAATGTTACTATTTTTCTAAAATATCTAATTCTTTCAAAAAGTCCCTAATAATTTCACTGTAATATGTAACGAAACGTTGGCAGAACCAAAAAAGCAGTTTTGAAGTTTGTATCAAATATTCTTGTGCTGCATTGATTCGAAATAATTATTCCGAAGAATTTTTTACTTATGCATCCAGTCTTGGACTCTTGTTTAATTAAATGTACTAAATTAGAAATATTTGTTGATATTATATTACTGCAATTACTGAATCATAATCTATAGGCACATAACTATTTATGAATTATAATATTGTCATAGCATCTGATTTACATTGTTTCAAATTTTACGATTCTTTATTTTATAACTTTTCTGTCGTAGTACTTATCATTTTATTATCATTAGCACACTAGGTGCTCATTACTGGCTTTACTTTATCCATTACTGGAGAAAATACATAAACAAAATTAAAGGCTATAATTAAAAAAACTATATTAATAAAAAAATTGATTTAATTAATAAACAGTATACCTTGCTCTTAAAGCGGCCAAAACTGGCGCGAGTACCTAATGCACGGTTTACCCTATTTCTCGTAATGAATACGCCTATGTCTTTTAATGAATAGGTTAACACAGGAGCAGTCATGTGTATACACGTATTCTAAGAAGCTCGGAGTAAATAACACTTACAAAGGAAGTATGTACGTAAAAGTATTCTGAATTTAATTAAAATTATCTTAAAAATCAGATCGACTCACTTTTCTTTTATAATTCGTTTTGATACTGCATGAGGTAAAATCCTTTTGGACTGGAAATAACCTTCAGATTTACCACAATGTAATTATATTTGTACGTAGATTGTAGTTTTAGAAAACCTTTTTAAAAATTAGATGGTTTTTAAAGTTTTAATATTTAATCGAACCGCATACAAAAGGTAGAATAGTTTTCTTGGAATATTCGGTATAAGTGTTACGAGTATTAATATATAAAAAAAATTGCCATGGGTGCAATGGGACTTTCTTTTACGCTGTACTGACTGTATAGTGTACGTGATTAGATAAAAATGAATCGAATAATTATAGATGTACTAAAATTCTCTGTTTCAAAAATAATTTGAAAAATTGACAAAAGTAAACATCAATTTCTAGTTGTAAGATCATTTTTTTAAAATAAGAGGTTTTCTTCCCATACTAAAATTAATCTTAAATATACATATAAAATCACCCTTCTATGATTTGTTGATTTTGAGTTAAATCAAAATCTCGAATTCGAAGAAAATTGGTTTAACAATACTTATTCTTTAATGTATGTTACTTACATATTCAAACTTTTACCTATATATTTCATCGTATAAGAAAATAAAAATAATGTGTATGAACATGAATATTAATCTATTTATAATAGATAATTGTGTAGATCACACCAGGGCCGTAACTATCATCGGGGTAGCCGAGGCGATGCCCTCGAGCATAGAGGGCCCCCGAAAAAGCAAGGTATTTTTTTTACGAAATCGGATTTAAAAATTTTTTGAGTTAAACTCATTTTGATTCAACACGGAGAGAAATTTTCAAAAAGAAAAATTAAATTTTTAAAATATTTATAGAATTATCTTTAGCGCCATCGCATAGTACATAAAAAATCTATAAAAAAATAATGTCCCTCTACCATTTTTTGCCTACAAGATATCAACGAGTCAATTTTTGTTTTTAAAGTGTTTTTTAGCCGTTTTTGATTTGGAACTTGTACACTTACATATTTATAACCTGTATTATTGTTCGTTGTAAAAAATGTACTAACGGTTTTTTTAGGTTATGTAATAAAATTAAAAGATTTTAAAATTATTAGTTTTATAGGGAAATTCATAACAAAGAAAATGATTTTTTTTATTTTTGTAATCCGGCCAATAGAATTGGAGATACTAATTTAAAAAAATTGGTCGTTTTTTCAACAGGTACAAAATTTTCGCTAATATGACTCCTTTTATGCAACTCGATATGAGAAATTATTGTTTGTTTTTTCAAAAAAAATATTTACTGGTGTAATTTAAAAAAATATTTATAATTATTTGAAAGCCTTCATATTTTTATTGAAAAACTATTTTCGAAAATAGTCACACACATAAAAATTGTTCAAAACTGTAAGGAGCTCCTCGATCATTTGCTGCACCGGGGCCCCAGAGCCTCTAGTTACGACCCTGGATCACACTCTCATTTAATAATTATTTATTATATATTCTGAAACCAATTGGTTATTCCATATATTGTTCAAAATATCCACTTTAAAAAAAAAAAAATACTTACTGTCAGAGCCGACCTTAGAGAGTCCGACCACACCCCTAAAGTCGTTTACTGCTTACTGTACTAACTAAAAAATATAAATATTTAATAAGAATTTCCATAGTATTTTAATTATCCTTCATTTAATATAATTTAGGTAAAAATAAATTATAACATTTTTCCTTAAAAAATATAACTTGCTACACAATAACACAAAAGAAAAATTTACCTAATAGTTGTTGGTATTCCCATAATTTCTTTTAATAATAAAAAGAATCATAAATATATATTAAAAACATGTTTATTCAGTATAAATTTTTACATAAATAATTTTATTATGTACATACAAAGAATTATTATAAATTAAATTATTTAAAGTAGGTTCGATGGTCGAGTATATAAAGAAAAATATCAAATATACATATGTAAATAACTCAATAAAAATGAATAACCCACTTTGAATTAATTGAAAACGACAAATAAAACACTAACGTGTTTTCCCACTAGCACTCGTTCTTATATCAATTGAAGCTTCCGCGTTTTCTTCAACACTTGAATCTGTATTTCCTTCAACTGTTCCTTTAAAACCCGGTTGATTATTCCCATTTTCAATAGTTACTTCCCTTTCTACTTCCGGTTGAGGTCTATCAACATGCACTGTACATTTGCTTGGATCAGTGCAGGGTACTTGAGGTTTGGGAGGATTATTGGTCCTTTGGTCATTCCCGTTATTTGAATACGATGGGTCAGTTGGGTATGTTCCTGGGAATTGTCCTGGGTATCCCATGTTGTGGTGGTGAGGGTAGAATCCACGGTGATGATCTCTGCAGTTATGTCCGTGATGGTTATGGAATCCATGGTGGTAAGGAAAATCTAAAGGGTTGGGATTATCGGGGTTCGGAAGATTGGGGTTGGGGAGTGGTATGGGGTTCTGTTGTGTCGGAAAGTAAGGATTAGTGTTTTGATTTATGCCTGGGTAGAACCCTCCATATCCATGGTGGCCTGAAATAAGAAATAATTTGATTTAGACAAAGAAAAACAATGCAAATTAGTCCTATTTAGTCATCAGTATTAAAACTGTAAGATGGTTTTACAAGAGAACTTCGCAGTTGTTGGATGAATGTTTGGGGGGTGGGGGTGGGGTGAAACTAGATTAAAAATAAAAAGACATGTGTTCGTGAATTTATTAATTACGATATTTAATTCTGAAAATTATTATATTTCATATGTACTAATATATGTGGCCGAGCGGTTAACATGGTGGATTGGGAACGCGCCGAACTGTGGTTCGAATCTTGATTTAGGAATTTCATTTTTATTTGCAATTGTTTTTTATTTTTTATTATTTTCGTGTGCATATTTCGGCTAATTGAATGATTTATTAATAAAATCTATTTTGTAACTAATTAAATATTAATAATTAATATCCGAAAATCGAAAACAAAAATTCATATGAAAGTATTAATATATACGTTATTAAACAGCATCATAATTTACAGATTATAATGCATATTTAGTATAACAATAAGACCAGCCGCACATTGGATACGAATTTGTATCATACGTAAACCTACGACACTGGTCGTACGAATCAAGTGCGCATACTGGTTACATTTTTCTCCATCAAAAAGGCAGTTGTATTCCGGCGATGTCACATTCGTGATATCTCTGATGCGCAGTTAATAATCTGTATTTTCTAGATAATTATTTTCTGATCGTCGCCATCGAAGAACCGAATAGGTGCGTGAAATATATTTAAAAAGTGATGAATTCGATGAATTTCATTATATTATGTGCAGTGTCGAATTAAACAAGCGCGGGGCATCTAGCAAATGTTATAAAGAGGCTCTTGGCATTGGCGTCGCTAGGGGGGGGGGGGGGGGGGGGTGAAACTCGGGGAGTAAATCGATAGTTTCACCCACTCCCCCGAAAAAAGTCAATAGGATTTTTTTTGCACATTAAGCGGGTGTCACCCCCTGTGAATTTTTAACGACATAAAAATATCAGTGGGATCTATTTTTTAAATAAATTGGATAATCATCGCCTCTATAGACTTTCAATAATATATTCTTATTATAATAAATCAATTCACTCAATTTATTAGACATTTTTCCCATTGAATGCTTTAAATAACCAAAAAAGAGGTAAATATTATACCATAGACATAGAGCATAGAACGCGCACCTGACTCGAAAACAGAGCCGTGTCAAAAGAAAGAGATAGAAAATGGTTTGTCCTTATTTAAACAGAAGTATAACTATTTCTTTATTATTAGAAAAAGAAATAGATATATCCCAAACGCCACCGTATCTCTCTCACTGTTTTGAAGAAATGTTACACCATTTTTTTTCGGGATACATCTATCTCTTTTTCTAATAAGAATGATTTGAGCAAATTTAGAAAAATCGATTAAAAAAATCAAAGATCGGAGATTCAAAAATCGATTTTCGATTAAATCGAATCGAAATCAGAAATCCTAAATTTAAATTATCAATTACTGTAGATTGGGACACCCCGTATCAACCATTGGACGGTAAGTGGTAAGTCCAATAAGAGATATTTTTCCGCAAAGTCGCGGGCCCTCAGAGACGCGAGGCCCGTAGCATTTGCTACTCCTGCTACGTTGTTAATCTGGCACTGATTATGTGCGAATTTAAATAATGATCACAAGCTGTTCCATGGTTATCTATGCATGAAGAAAGAAACCTTTGAATATATTCTAAACACTATCGACCTAATCTGATCCCACAAACATTTGTATCTGTACACCAAGTTAATAAATTTTTCTATGTCCATTTTGTATTTTTAACGCACGATGTGTACAAATATCGCAACAAGTTGCGATTGATTTCAAACGTCGGAACTATCAGCTACTGGCACCAGTTATGGCCGCTATAAGACGATTTAAACTCGTACGAAAACGCGTCGTATTATAGTTAGATATAGATTGAAATATAGATCAAAAACAAAAAGAAATTAGCAAAAAGTACGTATTTGCAAACCGATAAAACTGTTTAGATTTATGTGAAATAAAAATAAATACTGACATAGATGTTTATAAACACAGATGGCCTTAAATATCAGATAGTCAGATGAACTGTGAATTTTATCAACTTAACATATACTTTGCAATATGCAGTGGCGTAATCAGTGGGGGGGAAACCTGGTCCCCTCGTAGTGGTGTGAGCAGCGAGCGACCAGATGGTTATGCTATAGAACAGTGCTTCCCAAAGTTGTTAACACCGCGATCCACATTTTAGAGAAACAAACTATCGCGAAATCGCAACCCACGTAGTATTATAACAAAAAAGTTCTTTATTTATTTTTACAAATAATTAAATGATCAAAATATTTGAAGTAAAAAAATGTATCAATTTTTTATGTTTTATGGGGTGGAACATGGAATGAAAAAAAATTAATACTAATCTGCTAATATCATTCAAAGAGTTGTAACTTCACACTGATTTTTTATATTCGAGTGATTTTTTAAGCAAAAATCGTTGCTTAAAAAGTATTTATATAAATATGAGTAATGTATCTTTGACAGTTTTAATCACCAATATATACTGAGTAATTGATATTTTAATAAACTTTTAATTTAAAGTATGTATAATAAAAAATCACATTTCAAAAACTTTTTGCGACCCACAGTTTGGGAAACACTGCCACAGAACATATATATGTATTGATACATTTGCTTGTTAATTGCCCTCCATAGGTGTTTGTGCCCCCCCCCCTCTCACAAACAATTGAAATGTTAGAATTGTTGTTTGTGAAAATTTTTAATCGAGAAGAGCAATAAAATAAGGCCCCATAATTTTTTATTACAACGAATTTTTTTAATCATTAAATATATATTTTTAAATGGGTCTCTTTAAAAAAAATTGATTACGTCACTGACAATATGCAAAATGCAAAGATCAATCCAAGCAAGACAAAAATTGTGTAAGTAGAAAATTAGTTACACTGTATTTTATAGTACCTACCTAAAATTAAAAAAAATATTATCAAAATAAATACAGTGAGTTCGATAGACTCAATTCAATTGAAAATGTATTGCTAATTCCAGTTTATATAATAATAGGGATGTTATAATTAGTGAAATTAATTAATTATTAAAATTGCAATGAATGAATTGATTTGGTATTTTTAATATCCTAATTTATATAGGTACTTTTATATAACTAAAAATGACTATCCTGCCAAAGAACTAAACAAAATAAACATAAAATAAATTTTTTCAGAAGCCAAGACCATTAGATTTTCTTAACTAACAATAGAGTAAAAATCAAATCAAAATCAAATTAAAAATATAAAATGTTGTTTCAATTAATTATCCTGAAAAAATATTTAACTATGTATGTATGTGCATAATTAATCATTGATACGGAAATTACTGTATTGACAAAAAGTGGACTTAAGTAATTTACCAATCAAATAAAATTGCTTACCATAAGGTAATGTATATACATTCACAATAACTAAAATCAAAAATAACAATATGTGTTGTCTCATTGTTATATAATTTGAATTAAATTAATATGCAATTAGGGCAACACCACATAAACAACTTAACTGAACGACGTCCTGATATCAACTGAATATGCCAAGAACAACAATAAAAAAATTAACCTATAGTTCAAGCTTGTACCGATAAATATTGTATCTCCTTACTCGTCTAACCAGATGTGAGTCATGTAAAATTTTTACCTATTAAAATTATTATATTAGCAGAAAATTTCGATTTAGTTAAAAAAACAAGACAATGGTGAATGTACAAATTATTTTTGGTTTCTTGTGATGTTTATTCATAGAAGAAATACAACTTTTTATCTTATTTGTTGTTTTGATTCATAAGAGATATGGTGGTAATAAAATAAATATTTTATTTTTATTATTGCTACACATGAGATGATACAGGACTTTAATCCTGAGGCCCGGGGCAGCGAGCAAAAAAAGTCATTTATTGGTAATTATGAACTGAAATTTTTAATTGAAAGATCTAAAAAAGGTCATTCAAAATTCAAACTTACCGAAAAAAAATTTCTTAAGGAGCTCGCCATCAATTCCAGTCTAGGGGGCCGTGGTAGGATGTGGGGGCCATGCTGGAAACCATCTTGTCTCAGTCTCGCCTCGTAAATATTTAGTTGGTTTCGTCTCGTATATGGGACGTGATAGAAATTTTGTTTGGAGGATCTGATTCTACGTGAAAAAAAACTATTGTCTGGAACATTTTTTTTTAATACGAGATTTTTTAATTTTTATGAATGAATCGTACACAAGTTTTGTAATTTGAATAAAATAATTTTGTTTTGAATCACAAGTGTAAGTTTAAAGTTACAAAAAATGTTTTTTTTATTTTTTTTTTATAAAACAAGTTTATATAAAATGCCTAGGATAAAAAAGTCTCAAACAAAAGTTTCTTGTTTTTTTTTACGTAGATACATATTTTTACAACAAAAAGATATGTTCTTGTTAAAAAAAAAATACAAAAAAAAACACATATCATGATGTAGCCTTCTTCAAACTGAATAGCATTTGCCTTATAACAGGTTACTTTTCGAAATAAAATTTCGTAACGTTTTATTTTGAACACCCAGTACAAAAAAAATTTATAATTTTTATTAAAATTAAAAAATCGACTAATTAGAAGTAGTTAACTTCAGAATAGCTCATATAAAATAATTAATTAACATGAAATAATTTTGATTGCATTGTTTATTATTTTAATATGCACGAGTTCATGTACTCAGTTGCTCCTGAAAGCAATTACCTTTCCATAATCAGTTCATTAGCACTGCTAGGTAGTTTGCAAGCAAATATAACTGTTGTTTACATAGTCTTAATTTACATAAACATATTCCTGTCCTTGACATGTAAAAATCCCCTTTCTTGTTAGTGTATTTTATATATTTTCACTGCAGTTAATTTATAAATTATTGTAAAAAGTAAAAATGCATCACTTTACGTCGTCGATATATAGGTTGAAAATTATTTTAGACTAACACTTTTCAAAAACGTAAAATTTTACCTGGAAAATGCGCTTTGATTAATTTTTTCTATTAAGCCTTGAAACAAGAGTGACTTGATTATTAACTGTCATCGTCAAAATTGTGAAAAAAGTGATACCCTGCAGTGTGTCAAACACAGACGGTCGGGGAAATCCCGTAATAGCCGAGTAAGTTGTTAATTGTTCACGCATCAGGGGTGCTGGGAATTCCTCGTTAGTTAAAGCATAGACTTGTAGAATGAACTGAGCCTAGGTATGTAAAGTACAAGGTAGCTCGGCGTGAAAGAGGGAAATACGTCAACTGGGGTGCCAAAATGTAGAGAGGGAGAATGATGTGCCCAATCATAACAAATATAGTCTTGTAACTCGGTTGATTGGTCAAAAGCTACTGAGGCAACCTGTGTATTTACTAACCTTGGAACTGAGCATTCCCTATCCAGCTGTGAAGTAAATACTGGCGAAAAAATGTGAAAAAACAAAGCGACTGTTCGGCCAATACCTGTCTCTTTCTAAAATTCTAATTGACCGACAGAAAATTGGCACTTTATCTCTTTCAAGAGAGTGGTCAATTTTGTGAGATTATTGCTCAGTCCATTCTATTAGTCTATGATTTAAAGTATCAACCCCGAGTAATTTTTAGTAAAAAAATATGATTTGTGGGGCGCGGAAGTGAAACAAAACACTGTATTTTAAGAAACAACCTCCCTCAAATATATTTTTTAAATTTTTTTAACATAAGATAATTATCGAAGATTATTTATCAAGATAATTATCGTGACAATTATCAATTCGTATCTTGGTTAAAATTATACTTCCAAATAGCATTAATAGATTTTTTCTTAAAAATTTGTTTAATTGACAAATTTTACAAAAAATAGTCTAAAATTTAGAGTGGAGAACAAAATTCAAAATAATTGAAATAAATTCACATAACTGAAGTATAACGCCCCTTATCAGTTGGCACCCTAGGCATTTGCTAATCTTGCTTACCATTCATCAAGGTCAAGATAATTTGCGTAATGAACTTGGAAAATTGTGTAAAAATATAAAAGGATGTGTGTTAAGAGACACATTAAAATGGGATTAAAAAAGTTGAAAGCTGAAGTTTATGGTCAAACTTTTTCTGAATAAGTCCTTGATTTGTATTTAAATTTTAATAAAATATTTTAATTTAAATTTATATTTACTGGTTTGTAAAATTTATTTTCTTTCATACAATTGTTATTTTATAGGATTTATGTAGTTATTAATTTTTCATGTAAACTGGGTGTTCAAAATTAAGCTATTTGTATAAAAACTTTTTTAATAGAAGTTATTCAGTTTCGCAACGGTAATTAGATTATATTTTTATTTTTTACTTACAGGTGTATTTTAAGGTATTTTACTCTTATTTTTAATGAGAAGCTAAGATTTGATTCTATGTAAACGACGGTTTTATAAAGTTTTTTTTTAACAATGTGAGTTTTCAGGAGCGTAGCTAGAGGATCGGGGGCCCCGGGGCAAGAAAATAAAAATGCGGATGTTTTATTGTGAACACCCGATATAAATAAAAAATATAAATTAATTGTGCTAATTCATTTAAGTGAGGATTAGTGATTTTTCATGATTCACTTAAATAACAAATGAAATTTAAATATTGACAAGGAAAAAGTTTTACAGATTTCTTTTAGATGTCATGTATTATTAATATTGTTGGAAAAACCACAATTACATTAACTTTTTGTCAGCATCGTTAGATGTTTCATATATTATAAATTTATAAATAATAAATTTGTTTTGAAATTTCATTTTGATATTTCTTACAAAATTACAAAAGATTACTATAATGGAGGGTTATATTATATAAATATTTTTTTATTCGTTTCAGGTCATATTTGGCGCTTCTATAGCTGACTTTTGCGAGTGACCTTTTTTCGTTATACTTTAATTTTGACGCCCCTGCAGTTTGTGAAGACTTTTCTTTATTTTTTAGTTATTCACTTAAACTAAAAATATATAAGTATACTGTTAGGCTCCTGATGAGGACTTCTTGTGAAGTCGAAACACGTGTCGATGACATTGTTTTATTGTGGTTAAGGTGTATATTATTGGGTTAAGTGATTAAGAAAGCACAGTTTCTCCGTTTTTCCAGTAGTTTTTAGTTATTATGTCAATTTTAAATCCTCATTCATTTAGGTACCCCTCCCTCAACCTTGTACGTTGGTACACGAGGTGGACCTCCCCCCCCCCCCTTTACTCAGCCTATGTATAAATATCATAATATGCATAATATGGTACTTTCGGTAACAGCTATATACCCCTATGGAAGGGGGGGGGGGGGCTGATGAAAGGAGCTCGGTATATAAATAAAGTAAACAATTATATATGCAACCTTTACTTTTAAATACACACCAAAGATGGTCGAAGAGCAAGAAAATAGGCGTTCAAGTGGGGTGACTAGATTTTGTTTTTTTTGTAAATGAAGACCCTTTTTTTAATTTAATTTTATCTTTTTTATTTTTTATTTAATAAAATTTATTAAACATTTATTAAAATTTATCCTAATCTGCACTTTTGCGCTTTTTTTTTAGTCGTTTTACAAAACCCGGAGAAATTGCACCGAAACCCTGAGCCCGGAGATACAGTATACAAACCCTGAGACTTCGGGTGAAAACCTGAGACCTGGTCACTCTACGTTCAAGTAGTAAAAAAATATTTTCAATAATTTTTATCTAACATTTTTTTTTAAATTAGAGCCCCGAAATTTTATTCTACTGTCCCAAATTTCGTAACACGCCACTGATAATATGTTATTAATAGGAATTTAAATGGAAACGAAAAAAAATACTAATTGTTTTTTGGATAAAATTATGAATCTTTTTAACTTACAAAGGCCAATATTAAAAAATAACTGTTTTTAATAGTGTACTTCACACATAATATTAAAATAATGTAAGGAAACAAATCATTATCACGCATAATACTTACTGTTGGTATGTTCGTCTATCTAACAGGAACTTACGTTTTGGTTACACACTTTTCCGGGTTAATAGATTGGCTTTAACCACAATTATTTATACCTACGAAATATATTTGTAACATACAATATACATACATACATCAGTGTTTCCCAACCTGTGTCGAAAATATTAATTTACTAATAAAATATGTTCTTTGCCCACGCTTAAGAATAAATTTTGTTACGTTAGGTAACATAAGGAATAAGCAGTGACGATAATAATAAACCAAGTCGGAAAAAAGTTTGCTGTCAGCATGCTCTTTTGCAATACGCTACCTAAACTGTTAAATATAGAACAATATAATTGAGTAGAATAAAAAGATCTAAAATAATTCAACTATATTTTTCAAAAATCCTAAACAATAATTTCGTAGACCACGCGAGTGATTCCGCGGGCATAGTTAGTAATTAATAAAATCAGAAATAAAAAACTAGGTATATGTATAATTTGTATATGTATCTTTATAGATAAATGCTTTATTTATATAAAATTGCATAACTATGTATATTTAGTAGGATTTAAAGGTAATTATAGAAAAGTTAAAAATGATTACGCAAAAAAATATTCGATCTCTACGTCTATTATCATACATTTAAATTTTGACAAAATTAGATCTACATAAATCTAAGTAAGAAAGATGGCCGAGTTAAATTGTATATATTTATTAGGGTGGGCCAATTTTCCTTCAATTCTAAGAAAAAAAACGCCCATGGAACTATACCTTTACATTCAACTTTAGTTCGGCGCGTTTATGATTACAAATTTTAAGTTTGAGTCCCTTGAATTTAATATGTATATAAATATATTAATATATGTACAGTACATACATGAAAATTTACAATTTTTCATTGATATTTTTAAGCAAAACACCAATCCAAGGGTTTTTGGGTACGAGGATTCTGAATTTGAAATTTATTTTTTTGTTGAGCGCCATCTGGCGCCAGTTTTGGAAACAAAATTCAAAGTTTTTTTGATTTTTCTCAAACAAAATACCAACCTATGCGTTTTTCGGCACAATAATTCCGAATCTGATGTTCATTTGCGCCACTACTGAACGCATAGGTTTGTATTTTGCTTGGGTAAAATCAAAAAAACTTTAAAATAATTATTTTTATTATCTATAAAACTATGAACATGTTTTAGAATTTATATCAGTGATACTTCAAGCTATTATAACACAGTTGGTGAATCTGGCTGTACGAAATAATTTTAATAATATCACCACTGTTTCAATATCTATGATGTTTACTTACCGCGCATGCGAGAAACCTGTCAAATACTTCAAGGAAACTATCATATAGGTTTGATACCCCATTTGAAAGTGTTTGTTAGCTAACAAATTTTGTTAGCTCTTTTATAATATCGGACATTAAATAAAAATGAATACAACGCGGTCGAAGCCGCGGGTAGGACGTTAGTTAACAAAATAATAAAATAAAAAATAATTGCTATGTATAATGACGTGGGTTTTACCAGGAAACGTGATATTACCGCGGAAGCCTCAATCTTACGAATCAGCATGATGTTTAATATTTTTCTTCGTGCAATGAAAAGTGGAGTGATTGTATTCTAAATAGATTTAATGAGTTTAAAAGTTATTGTGTTGTCAATTTTTAAATACATATTTTAAACTTTTAGAAAGCAGGTAGGTATCTATTGCAATTTTATCATTTCCGGTTTAATTTTTGATATTATTATCCTGTTCTATATTTTCCGTGTATTATTGTGCATTCATGAGTTATTATTATTATAAATACTTTACCAGAACCGCACTTACAAAAATAATAATATGTTAATTTTATTTTATTATTTTTTTCAATGCAGACGAGGCATCCAGTAAGCATTCCATGCGCCTGTTCGTAAGTGGAAGTAGCAAAATAGTCACTTTGGGGATTAATTTAAATAAATTTATAACTGAAAAACTATGAGACCCAGGTCCAAATTTTGTATAGTGAATTTGTAGGTAACATTATGACACACCAAAATAATGATTAAAAAATACCACACATTGCAGATACTTTTGGAGAAAAATGTAATTTTTATAAAAATTAAGAAAATATATATACATTTTTAGACTTTGATGAGCAATAATTCTCAACTGGAAACACGGCTAGCAATAACGCTAATAGTGAAAAATACGTTAGTTAATTACCTATGAAATTGACTCATTGTTGTTGCTCTAGTTACGTTACTTTGGAAGTTATGAGATAATCTTTGTTTGTAAGTACTACTCTGAAGGACCTTTTTAAACACCCTGTAGCTCAGAGGGTGTTGAAGATAGACATCCCCTTTCCGTATAATTTTTTACTCACAATGAGCCAAGGAATCAGCTCCTAAAATATCTGTATCCCAAACCAGCCAGCCTGTATATGGGGGTGTACAATTTCATTAGTAAATGATTCCCAGTCGCTTTGTTAAAAATAAAAAAAAGGCAATTTTGAAGAGCAAAGAAAGGTCATTCAATAATGAGTTTTTTTTTTAACTAAAAGCAAAAAGGTAATTGACAAATATTTGGTAAAAAATTTTAAAAAGAAAATCAAAATCAAAAATAAATGATAATAATGAAAGTAATAATTTTCCACGTTAATGAAAAAAAGATTTTATTCCGATATATTCGGAAACCATTTAACATCCCACAAAAGGTTTTGTTTTAGGGAATGGATTAATGTTACTTGTTAGGACGATCAGGCTCGACGACAAAGAATACATTTATACCGGGCTCCGAACTTTGGGGGCGCTATTTGATATAGATAATGATATATAAACGAAATCAGATATAATCTTTTTATTTAATAAGTTATATAATTAATAAGTTCACTTTTAAATTAAATAAAGAAGTAATTCTCTTACTATATATGTATTATTTTCAAAGTATTACATTGATATTTTTTTGATTATCTGCAGATATGGGGAATTTTTTTATACTTTCATTTTACTGGTACAAAATACTAAATAAATAATATCATGTTCTATCACTCATTAACTGGACTATAATAACTACTCATATAGTAATATTTATAGCAAATATCAATACGATATATTTTTAACGCATATAAAAAATATATCTTAATAATATAATTCTTAAAATCTTTACTGTCTGGGAATTTTATATTATATATATTTGAATATTTGGATCAAAAATATTTAAAATTCCCAGACAACCGCATGCGGACAGTAATTAGTATTTGCGAATGATCATAAACTTTCGCGGTTGTTTATTTTTTTGAGTGGTATTTTTGGGTTTTATCCCGTGTCGCATTTTTTTCATTATTTATATACCTATGTTATTTTTTTCTCGAGAAATAAGAAATTTAAAGAAAATAGTTTCACATGAGATAACAAACGAACGATATTGTACTTAATATTTTTAAGAGGAGGGAGGTGAGGGGTTCCCTAAATCGAAATAGAATAATTTTTATACATATTCCAATATATGTATGTATAGTAAAAATTTTAGATACCAGTATTTTATTAATTAAAAATTTATTTTCACCGGAAATTTTAAATTTTCTTCTCGGAGTAAAATCCAGTGGCGTAGCTAGGGGTTGGCGAAACTGGCCCCTGACGAGGCAAATTCAGTGGGAAGGGTGATGATGATGGAAATGAGTTGTTGATGGATGAGTAAAAAATAAAGGGTTCCCTTATACAAGAAGATAGCAAAAATCATCGTAAAGGGGCACTTAAAATAACACAACGAAAAATATCTACCATGGGAGCCTCGTGACTTTCTTATACCTTTTCTAATTTTATTTAAAAATATTTCTGACAAACTATGTATCAAATGATTTTTGAAACGTAATTGTTTTAGATAAAAATTGTAGATTATTTATAATTTATGTACCAATCATTTTTTCCATCATTTATGATTAAGTCAGAAATATTTTTTTACATAATTAATTAGAATCACCCACACTGTTTACTCTCAGTATGACGTATAAGAAAGTCCCATGGTACCTATGACAAACACGTACAATGTTCAATCTCTGTAATACGTATAAGAAAGATCTATGACACTCATGGCAGATATTTATGTTTTTAAGAACCATTTGAAATATAATTTAATTTTTTTTTATGAATAGAACATAAATTATAAATATTAATATTACGTACAATTTTTAACTTACTCAATTTTCTCCTCGACCTCTAGCTACGCTTCTGATAAAATCTTAATTCAACACTGATTCTTTAAGAACGGAAAAAATCACACTTATTAATTATTAATAGTACAGTACAGTTATATTCCAGTTAAATTACTTTAACCTTCTCAACTTTACGAAATAAAAACCAAAAACATATTATTAAATTATCATTTCATTTATTGCTTCTTCAATGTTAAAATCGATGCATTCAAATATTATTTGTAGTGAAATTATTATTAAATTATATATTCTGATGTCCTTGGCAGGGACCATGGACGTAACCAGGCATGGCCAGGGGGGGGGAGCTTGCCCCTCCCTAGCTCGTGGACAAAGAGTAACAAATGAATCAGTTAATTGCCTAAATATGGATATTCCTGCCCATGGCAGGGACGTTTTAAAACTGCTAATAGAGGCCAGATATCTGATTTAATAAATTGAATTCAAATGTATACTTACAAGCAGAGCTGTGGAGTCGGTACAAAAACCTACGACTCTGACTCCTTTATTTTTTTATTGCCCGACTCCGACTTTTTACTGTACAAAAAGATAGCACAATTTCTAAATCTCCGAATTATCGCATTCGATTTAATTCATATAATTAATATACAAACGTAATTTATATGATCGAAAAACACGTATGATAAACAAACAATTTATTTGAAATAATCGATCTTACATTTGGTGATTCTGGTTCCAGTCTGAATTGAAAATTTCAAATCATTGTACTTTAAAATTCAAAACAAACAAAAAATAATTGGTGCGTAGAAAAGTAAAAAACATTATTTAATTAAAGTAATTATTTAATTTAATTAATGTAAATTAATAGAAATATCCCCGAAACAGCCATATAAAAAAATTTGGTAAGTTTGTTTCATTTATTAATCTGAGCAAAGTATATTTTTGTGTATTTTGTGTCTTATTCAAATATATATAACTCAGGAAAAAATTAAAAAACAAAAAAATACTGGATAAAAATCAACTGGCCTTCTGGGTCTATACAACCCTGGTCAGAATTACTATTGGTTGATACTGGATATCGATAACACTTATTAATACTAAACCCTGTATCACAATGGGTTCTCAAGATATTAAATAAAAACTAATTTTGAGTAAAATCTTTGGTGGGTGAAAATGTTCATAATATGATGTTTTTTGCTCAAAATATTTTTCTCAATGCATTGAATCAACCTGTATATTATACTTTTATTTACGAAACATGCGTTGTTTTTGAGATTTTGAACTATACAATTTTTATATGGAGCCATCTACTAGCCAGGCCCAACTAATAAACCAAGTTTTATAAAAATTGGTTTAGTGGTTTATGTGTGTGGCCAGAATTCAGGGGACAGACGGACACGGAACGAAGTGTTTGTCTTGGCCTGAAACGGAAAAATCAAGTGAAAATTTTGAAAACTGAGAACAAAATGTGACACGAGTAAAAAAAAGGGTCATTTGAAAACAATTTTTTTTTAATTATAAGGCAAAGAAAATTTTCTCCCCCAAAAAATGGTTTAGTTTTCTTTAAATTTCTTTTAATATGGAGGAAGCAAAACCTAGGTAAACCTCTGATCAGTGGCGTACCGTAGGTTTTTGCCGCCCGGGGCAAATGGTAAATCCCCCCCCTCTTGCAATACTAACTAAATATGAAAATTGAAGATCTTTTTTTCAAATTTACCTCTGGGAATCCACAATATTATATCTTTCTAGTGATTTTTTTATTGCTACCTCAAATTTATCGCCCCCAATCCACAATTTTGCCGCCCGGAGCAATTATCCCCCCCCCCCCCCCCACCCCCTCCAGTACGCTACGGCCACTGATTCTCTTTATAATCCTTATTTTGGATTGACACCTGAGTTAATTCAAAAAGACTGTTTTATTTGTTGTTTTGTTACTTTTGAGAAATTTTATCTGAAATCAATGATTAAAAAATAAACATGTTATATACATATGTCATGTATGATATTATATATATTTCTTTCAAAATATAAAATTTTTACAATACTATTCATATTAAAAAGTCCTAAGAAAAAATTATTGCAAATAAAATACTTTATAATATTTGTATAAACAATATAATTTTAACCCTGAATAATAATAAACTAAAATATCACAATATAAGAGTGCTATACAAAGAATGATCACAAATGAAATTATTCCTATGAAAATATTACATATATCACAACAATGTTGCTTCATAAGAATTTTTTATTTCACTTAAAATTTTTTTTGTTAATTTTGTGCACTAAATAAGATAATTGAGTACAATGGCGGCAAAACTTATTTTGCAGGGGTGGGGGGTAATATGATAAATTTTAGTCAAATAATAGAAAACCTCCTATTTTTGAAAACGATTTTACAACTGGAAACGGATGTTTCATTTTTTTTAACCCTTTTCCAATTATTTTTGAAACAGTGCTAATTAGAAAAAATGTTTTAGTTAAAATTATGCCCCATTCAATGTAAAATATATATATTTTAAATGGTTCATAATAGAAAGAAATGTTTATTATAAAAGTTGTAGAGAACGTTATTTTCTAGGGTTAATGCCCCCTGTGCCCCTAATCATTCTGCCACCACTGATTATGTAGGGTTTAATTCTAACTGAGAGCCTATTTTACAACGATACAATTATTAAATTTTAAAATCAAATCAATAATTTGAATCTTTAAACATTATGAAAATTATTTACAAAATTATAAGAAATAACAAAAAAGTACTTTCTTGAATTGTGAAAAATTAATGTGCGTAATAAATATATTATGTATTATATATATATATATATATATATATTGATGAATTAAGTCTTCTAACGACAATATGTTAAATTTAAAAAGAGGTTATGGTTGTATTATATATTATATTATAACCTTTGGTTGCTAAATATTTGATTAATATATATTGTAAACTTTTGTTTTGAACGTATATTTATAATTTGATGTATTTAAATATGTACATGTCTAAACACAGTTTCAATTTTAGTAGAAAATCTATTTCCAGTTCTTTAGAATAACTATATGAAGATATATATGTACATGGCTTGCTTTTCGTGTGTTTTTATAGTCCTATTTTTGATTATTTTTTGTAAAATGGCTCTCTTACAATAATTTCCTAACACATATGTTTATAGAACATATCAATTTCCAACAATAATTATTATTTTGTAACAAGAATGTAAATATTAAAATATTTTATATTTGTATAACAGTACATTGATAATATTTAATAGTATACCAAATATTTCAAATTTAACCTGTTCTGACCAATTTTACACAAATCATTTTTAATTTCTGACTTTATAAGCTTCATAATCTATTATAATATAATATTTTTTTAATGTTCATTGGACAGAAAAGGTTTAGTAATAGAAATGAACATTTATAATACTGTAATTAAAATAGAATAATATGTGTACAAAGATAATATTTTTAAATATGTACATATAATGAAACTTCTACAAATCGATTAGCTACGGGTACTAAAAACACAACAGCTGCTTATGGGAGTGATCTTTTAGTTCCATCAAATACTAGTTTGTGTAGAAGAGGTGGTCAATTTGAAATGTTTCACTGTGTATTCAGAGCTGTCAATACTATTTACGATAAATTACTTGAAATATTTTACTACAAGTACATTTAAGTAAACTATATACTTCAAGTACTCTTTAAATTTAATACTAAAGTATTTGAAGTACTTTTTAAAATAAATTTGAAAATAGCAAAAATTACTTGAAACTTCATGTAC
Source organism: Sialis fuliginosa (assembly GCA_961205875.1). Classification (NCBI taxonomy): domain Eukaryota; kingdom Metazoa; phylum Arthropoda; class Insecta; order Megaloptera; family Sialidae; genus Sialis; species Sialis fuliginosa. Next base: position 26,502,672 of record OY540812.1, on the reverse strand, counting down.
TTACTTCAATTGAGTACTTTGTACTTCAAGTACTTTCCTCGATTACTGAGTACTTGTACATCAAGTACTAGCATTGAGTATTTGTGACAGCTCTGTGTATTTTATTATAATGAAAATTAAAACATAAGAAATTTTGTTTTGATTTTTTTTCGAATTCCTACTCTAAATAAGAAATAATCATTTTTGTACTATAAATTGAATACATAGAAGAATATTTTGATTAATTTGATATTTTTAATAGGTATTTTTATACCTTGTGTTAAAAATTGTTAATATATATTATGTTAAAATTAATGTATGATATTTTATAACTTCTTTTAAAAAGAGTATTTTAAATGTTAATAATAAATTGAAAATAATATTTACAAAAGTTTTATCACATATAGAATGATTATTATAATTTACAATTAGAAAATGTTTTTTCAATTGTTGTTTCAAATCAAAATGTTAATAATGCAGCTAAAAAATACAATGCAGTATTCATAACACGACTAGAGCCGTACTTATGAACAGGCGCATGAGGCGCTAGTTGGGGGCCTCACGTAACATGACATCCATTTATAATATATTATAAAGAATAATACCTATAGACTTTTTTTCATGTCTAAAAACAGTAAAATCTACTGTCCTTTTTTATTTATTGAGAGGCGGGCCTCAAAATGTCTAAGTACGGCCCTGTATATGGCAGATATTTATATTTACTGTGGTCAGTTGATTTTACTGCTAGTCATTTTCTACCCTCTATTCGCTAACTTTTCTTTTTCTTAACTACAACTTCCATATAATTTTTAATTTCAATGCGTGAAGTACGCAATATTTTTCAGAAAACAATACAATACCTAAATATATTAAATTTCACTTCCTATGCTGTGAAGTTAAACATTTTGATTTCTGAATGTGACTTTTATAAAATAATAATTACAACAGTTACTTATTATTACATAATCATGTATATACAAAAGGTTGTACGTATATTTTATACATATATCAATTAACAACAACGATATTGAAAAGTTTGGTATTATAATATATTCCTATAACTTTTTATTATAATTACAACATTTACAAACAAGTGATCAATCTTAAGAGTTGACATGAAGATATCTTCATTTTGCAGTCTTGATATTTGATTGAAAAAGTATTTAGAAGGAATTAGATCTTAGGTAATGCAAACTGAGCAAATATTTATAAGGTAACATGCAATAGAAATAGAAAACAGACGCATATTTATAAAACATTAATTCACACTATATACAATTGATATGAATAAAATCTATTAAACAAAACATTCTTAGATACAATAATTGATACAACTAGGGATACGCCTTTTGATCCAAATACCCTAAAATTGTATTTTATTTCTTAAGCCAACCCTGGACAATAACATATTTTTAATTTGCAATAAAGGTTTATATTTAAAATAATTTTTTGACACATCATACTGATTTTTTTATACAAGCTGCAGCAAAAGTCCATTTAAGACTTACTTTTAATTTTTAATACAACATATGATTGAAACGTAATTAATAAATTAATTGAGTTTATTTATTACTTCTAATTTTTTTTACATTGCGTGCAAAAAATTAGATAAAACTGTATTTCTAACTCATTTTTTTATGTTTTTACATTTCGTTCTACGTCATATCAAAAGTAACTCTTAATGGGACTTTTGCCACATCCTGTACTTTATTCTAGTTTCTAATTGTGCTATTTTGCATATATAATATTTTATTTTAATCATTTTGTATAATAAACTTCGATGAAATCTTTTTCAGAAGCTAAATAATTTTTTTAGTATGAAAGAGAAAATGTGTATATTTTTAAACCAGCTAATTTTATTTTATATTTTATAAAAGTTATAATTTTCTAACTATTAGGCCGTTTTAGGCAGAGAGTAGGACATTTTTGAGCAAATATATTACAAAGCAATAAATATCATATATCTTAACATCTATAAATTCATTTATTTAAATATATATATTGGTATATTTAGTTTTCAATTGATGATAAATTCAGACCAAAGAAAATTAATTGTGAATTATGTAAAATGTGATACTTTTAAATATAAAAATATCACTTTGGCACAATTTAAAGTGTTTCTGTTAGTAATATCATTTTTTGTAAACTATATATTCTAAAAAAATAATTCATTTTTCTCCTAAATACAATATAATTCAATATTTTCATAAGATTAATAGACCAGACGCCAAGAATTTTTGAATAAAGAAGGGACAAAAATCAGTTTTTACTGATTTCTCGACTTTCTTTCAACTTAAATAATCATATATAAAATTAAATAAAGCTAATTAAATTCTCTACACAAAGGTTGTATAAATACTTTTTATTAAATTTGTAGTTCATCCAATAACGACCGTCTGAATTGAAATGAAAGATTATTTGGTGAAGTACGAATCTGAAGAAAAAGTTTTTTGTAAAGAATTTCAGTAACTTTTATTTTATATATTACTATTTTTTTCATGAAGTTGAAAGAAACCCAAGAAATCAGTAAATACTGTTTTTTGTCCTTTCTTCATGCCGACATCATTGGAGGGAGGAACTTAATTTCTTCTATTTATATAAAAAAATACCCAGACTGATTTTCTTCTACTCCAAAATACTTAGCTCCTGGCCTATAGGAAGAATGTGCAAACATATACTATCATACGAAATAGAAAATACAGTAGTTATTTACAATAAGTTTTTAACTATGGCAAATAAAAAATGCATTAAACACATTTTATTATTTCTGGTTTAAATTTTACCTATTGTAAACCATGTACTGTAACATAAATAACTTTATGATAAATTGCAACTATATTACAAAAGTAAAATACAAACATTAGTAAAAATGTTTACATCAGTGTTATTCAAGTTACGTGTTTGAGTAACACTGGTTTAAGCTTCAAGCAAGAACAAACTCAACAATCATCTACATCAGAACAATCACAGACATTGAGTCATGAGGACAATTTACAATTGATTTTTTTACGGCACCATTTGAAAAAGTATAAAAGTAACAATCATTTATTTGTATTCGATTGATTTTTAGGAGTCTTTCTAAGAAGGGATAAACTACAAGCCGGATTAGTGAGAGAGTAAGTTTCAGGCTCAAAGACAGGCGGGTATTCCAGACCCGGGTAATCCGGAGGTGGCGGCGGCGTGCTAGGACGCACGGGTAGCGCAGGCAGGGGGCAAGTGGGGGGCGACGATGATAATCCAGAAGTGGGAGTTGTGTGACCGATGTGAGCACAAGACGAAGATGCCTGAAATTTACAATAAATAGACTGATTTTAAGAATGGCAGAAATATTCTTAAGCGGCGTTTTCACGAGTCGACTTTTGTTGTTCACATAAGTTAAATCTGTGGGAAGGTTTACACGAGGCAATGTAGTTGAAGCAATAGTTAAAATTGAAAATGGCGTAAATTTAAATTATTAGTGTAGAAGTGCACATAGTTTGTTGTGTAGTTCAGAAGGAATTATTAAAAAAGTATAAAACAATAATATTTTAAACTACAAAGGCATATTTTGGGAAAATTATTTATTTTTTATACTTTTACAATTTGCAATGTTTTAAAAATGTGTTTTTACATATTTAAAAAAACTATTTTACTATTTTTAATAAAATTAATTGCAAGCTTTGGGCCGTAGGTCACCAATTTGACACCACTGATGTAGCATATTTGATAAATACTGCAATATTGGATTTTTTTTTTTTCATCAATAATAGATTTTTATTTAACCAACTTCTTACAAAATAAATCAAATTGTGCTTCTATTCAAAAATAACTATAGTGAAATCTAAAAATAGACTTGTTGATTCTTAGTTGCTCAAGGGTTTACACTTTCAATTAAGATCGTTCAACTAAATTGAATGTATGTAAGTTGTTCAACAAAAGTAAAGAGTGTTTCTACTTCTTTTGTTGAATTGAATAACAAGTTGAAAGTTAGTTTACACGTTCAACTTAGTTGAACGTAAGTTGTTCAACAGAAGTCGCCCCGTGAAAACGCCGCATTATCAACCACACTGGATTATTTCTGAATGGTCCAGATTGGAGAGTCAGGGTTGAAGTGAATAAAGTTATGTATCCATACCAGAGCTGTCACAAGTACTAGTAAAAACGCTTTTACTAATTGTAAGTATCCAGTAATTATTTCTATATTCAAATGTGTTTAAAAAGTAAGTACTTTTTAAAATCCAGCATTATGGAAAAGTATTTGAAATACCAAGAACTTTAAGCTTTTTTTTTTTAATGTTAAATATATCAAGTACTTTATTTGTTGAAATAAATTAAAAAGTACTTGATATTCAAGTATTTTATACTATTTTTAAATGTACATGTAGTAAAATATCATATTCAAAAAGTACTTATTCAAGTATTTTACATGAAGTATTGACAGCTCTGATCCTCATTATAAATCCCCCATATATCAACTTTTAGGTCAAGAGTTGATAAACTAATATAATTAGACTGCCATTATTTAAAAAAAAATACATTGCTTTTTGATTCAAAGTATGGTTAATATGAAATTCTAAAACTACATTTTAATAAATACTTTTATAATAAATTAAACATACCTGCGGAGAATCAATCTTCCTAAATATTGTCCTGTGTAAACGGGGAGATCCTAGTAAAGTCTTCTCCTTGTTCTTTTCAGAATCAGACTTGCTGCCGCCATTGAAAAAACTCTTTATCTTTGATCCACTCGATTTAGAATTTTTTTCATCTAAATTCAACTCAAATGCGTATTTTGGATTCAGTTTCTGATCGATATTAAGCGGTAAACACATTGGCGTATATTGTACAGCAGATTTCAACTTAGACTTTTCTTTAGGTGCCGTGTTGTTCGTATACACTTTATCTGTTCTTCTTAACGAATCTAACCAAAATTTCTCTGGTGAATCTCCGCGATTAAAAATACTTTGTCTATCTGACGAATTTAAACTATGTTGCCGTACTATTTTGTTTTTATGTTTTGGTGTTGGCGGGTGGTGTTTCTTCTGGCTATCCTGACTCACATTCGTACAAAATATCATTTCATAAGATTTGTCTTTGATGCTATCAAAAAAAGTGTGTTTTTTCTCACTTTTTGTATCGAATTTTGTGTCGTACATGCTACTGTCTGAACTCAGCTTTCTTGTTTCATAAGCATTATTCAACAGTCTACTTTGTACATCGTACAGTCTTTCTGGAGTTCTTGACATCGCTTGATTCTGCATCTCATAGTCGTCTATATTTATATTTATCGTACTTTCCGATTCGATGAATTCAGTCCGATTGTCACTGTTTCTTCGACATGATAAAGTCTTACTCGAAGAACAAGAGTTCGATTCACTCAATTTCCGGTGTTCATTATTTTCTATACTATTTTTTCTAGATGGTGCTTTGACCTCTAAATGACTTTGACTCGATTTGCGTGAATGCGATTTTTTTGGCGGCTCATTGTTCGCTTCAGATTCATTTTTTGCATACGCAGATTGCTGTTTACGTTCTTCAGCTTGTCTTTGTAACATGAACTGTTCTAGAGTTATGAACCCGGTGAAATTATCGTTTCCGTGTGTGGTTTTATTTGTTGGCAAGAAACCAGGAATTCTGAAATCATTGAAGTCGCATAAACTAGGGTTTGAAGCATGAATATAGTTGATCGGTTTCGGTTTGTACGCCGAAAATAAAGACGGTGAAAGTTCTTCTTTTTCTTTTTTACTACTTGTTTCATGGTCTTGATGTTCTGGTGATACCTGGATAGTTATAGTACTACTTTGATTACTTATATTGTCAATATCTGTGTTATTACTTGAATGTAAACTATCCACATTTGTGTTTGTATTTTGATCAGGCGTATTGGAAGGTACAACCTTCTTATAAAGCCGAAATTGAGCAGTTGGTGTTGGCATGTTTTGATTTTTTGATTTAGAACTGGAATGTGAATTAAAGAACTTCAAGTATTTACGATCTAAACTCGTAGAACTTCCGGTGCTCCCTTCTACGAAAGGATCAGAATTCTTTCTCGATGCAAATTTTTTCAACGAGCTGAATTTTTTTGAAGATTCACTTGATTTTTCTGGAGTTTTAATTTGTTTTTGTTCTACATCTGAATCATCTGTTTCGGAATATATGTTTGTATCGTGGGACTGTTTCGACTGTTCAGAAATAAGCGTAGCTAATGTTATAAAATCTACCCAAGTCGACATGGTTTCCATATTATCAGCTGCGAAATAAAACACTGTTCCCGTATGGTACACTTTGAATGCATGGGCTTTCGATTTTACCTATGAATAAATACATTAATAGTTTTAATTTTATATATTTAAGAAAATGTATGTAACTTACTTCACTTGCGACAGAAACGGTAAACCCAGACAAGAACACTAAATAATCAGCCTTAAGAGATTCTTTGGTTTTAAAGCCGTACAGAATATTTCCACTAAGGATAAACCATCTCTTGGCCCACCTGACAGTTTGATTGTTCTTACATCGAATACGTTGATATAAGAAACCTTGGATTTCTCCTGGACTAACATCTTTTACAGATACTTTTCTTCGTTCTGTAATAAAAATATGAATATTAACAAATTTTATTACAACAAACACCAAAGTAACAGAAGTACAGAGACAAGATCCACTGTATTTATAACGTAAAATCAAAATCACAGGAGACTAAGATCCGCAGAGATTGTCCTAACAAAGGACAATTAATTTATACTTAATTAAATTTGGATTCTATGTACATACATTATCAAAATATGAGCAGTGTGCAAATGCATGATGTTATACATTCAATAGTAATTGTATTTTTTCTGAACGTATATATTCTATATTTCTATACTTTAGACTAACCTAAAATACAAAATTTTGAGAAAATTACTAATGACTTATATTTTTATATTGTTGCAATTTTCAATGTAATATATGTATGGAATGGCTGCAACGCTGCAAGTATGTCACAGTTTAACAAATGTTTGTTGATATGCCTGTCTTTGATACATGGAGAAATGATTTAATATAATATAAACAAATGAGAGGAGTTTAAGCAGGCTGTGTTGGCAATACTCGCTGCAAACAGGTAAGTTAATTTTGTACGCAATAAATATAATTATTTATAATAAAAAATTTTCTATTACAACAAGTAAATTAAACAGTTGCAAAGTTTTTTGTTTTAATGAAATCTGATTATAAATGTTTTTAAATGATCAATGACTTACTATTAATCAAGCTATTTTTCTTCTTCACTGGTTTTCCTTTTGAAATAATAGCTTTAACGATATGACTCGACATCACTCCCGTATCATGTTTATCTGCGACAACCTTTGGTTTAATTTCTGGTTCATTTAGTTTTGTTTTAGTAGCATGTTGGATATTTAACTTATTTGGTTCTTGAGGTTTCACTAGAACTAGTTCATTTTCTTGATTGTAAACATCAGAAACATTCAAAACCGGTTTTAATGTATCTTTACTTTTCGATGGCAGTATTAAATTTTTATTTTTTATTATATCCAAGTTTAATGTATGTAACGGTCTTGGTGGTGGAATCGGAGGTTCATTTTTATTATTTGTTGTTGTTTTAACTTCTTTCTTTGAGATATTTAAGGGAAGAGAATTTTTAGAACTAAGTTCTTTTGAATTCAAATGTATCTCCGGTACTTTTGGCAGTGAATGTTTTTGAAACTCATGCTGTTTCAGTTTTCTTTTATTTAAATGATCTTCAATTTTATTAATATTAATTTCATAAGGAATGTTTTCTTTAACTGAAACTGATTTATTTTCTAAACTAGTTTCTTCTTCAACGTTTTCAATCGTATCAATATTCCCTACATCAATTTCTTTAATATTGACAAAATTTGGTTCAATTCTTTCTGATATTCTGATTTCCTCATTTTCAGTCGTATCGTACGCTGGTGCGCTGTGACTTTTATCTAACCGGCCCCTAAAGTTTGGTTTACGATCAAACAGCCTCGGTGGAACGGCAGGTTTTTTTGATAAATCTGGTTTTGGTGGAATTTCCGGAGGTTTCTTTGGCGGTTTCTTGATGCAAGTTTCAATTTTATTCACGGATATTTTAGTTACAGTTTTGATCATTTCTTCTGCAGTTTTTTCATTTGTTTGGTTTCCGTTTTTGAAAATAATCGTTCTTGCTTTAGGTATTGGTTTTAATTTCAATTCTGTATTTTCACATTTTGTTTTATCTTCGTTTATATTTAAATCGCTTACATTGTTTTCGTTTGTATTTTCTGTTTGTTTTGGTTTCAAAGTACCTATGATTTCTTCGATTATTTCATTTTTCCATTCGTCACTGTAGTTACTGCGATCATACACTTCATCTTCATTTTCGTCTATGAACTTTAATGATTCCTCATCTTTTGCATGTAATGCATTATCAGATGAGACCTGTTCATTGAATTTTTGCGAAGGAATTGATTTTTTTGTACCATCAGTTGATCTATAAGAGAATAAATAAATATAAGTATAATAAAATAAGAGTTATATGCATTTAATCATTAACAATTTATCATACAATAATTTATGTAAATTATTTGTAACAGTTGTAATATTTTGGTTGGTTATATTTTTTCATAATTAATAAAAATGGGAAACTTAAATATAAATGTAATAATTAAATTAAAATTACTTGATACTAAAACATTATGTTAATTTATATCATTTATGCCCAAGTAACACACTTTTACAAGATACCAATATTGTCAAACCAAGAACAACTAGTTTAAATCTTACCTATCATCATTTTCAAAATGGAATCCAACTTTCTTCACTTTATTAAAATTGCTGCTATTCTCGATTTTAATTTTGATAGAGTTATCGTGATTATTAAAGCCATTGGATTTCATTTGATGGCGACTGCTGCTTCCCTGAGAAATACCAATCACCGTTGATGGTCTGGGTGCTAACTCTAACCCATGGCCACAAGAAGCTGACTTGTCACGTACATACAGCGTGTCATTAGCTGACTCAGAGTCTGGTTGGATGAATGTTGAACTTGAGTGCTTGTACGAAGCTTGTGTCTTTAGTTCACGCCAAAACTGTAATTATTTAAAATTGTTGATTCAGTTTTGAATATGAGAAAAAGTATTTTCTGATTTTATTCTTTAATTGTCAATAAAAAAATTGCATTTGATTTTAATCAAAGATCCAAAATTAAAACCACTTGTCATACCGCAAAAATAAAAAAATAAAAACTGTCACGTATGGAGGGTTGTAATTAGCAGGGGTCGAAACAAGTTCAGTGTTCAAATATACTGATTTTACTGACACAGAAATCTAAAAATACTGACTTTTACTGACTATCTCAACCGAGTTAAAAAATGTAAGTGTTATGTATTAAAAAATACTTTTATAATTATTAGCCTCCACCATTCCCATAGCCAACCCTTACTACCTTTTTATTATGTTCATAAAAAAAGTAACAAACATTACAGTTAATTTTTCTTACAGAACTTGGCATAGCCAGTGCCAGGGTGAGATTATGTTGTTTATATGTTCACGTATGTATACATTACAATTATGTCATAAAATATTTTCTAAAAGTTTGTAATAAACAATACAAATAAGTAAACAAAATAGAACATTATTTATAATTTGAATATATTTTTCACGGTAATTGTGTCGTTTTGAAGTCAAATAGTGAGTTTTTCACGATAAATAACTGACAAAACTGACCATTTTTCCAAAAAACTGACTTTAACTGACTGGGTTACAAAAAATTAGTTTCATTAGATCTGGCAGGAAAAATACCATAGGAGCGGGGGTTTTAGGAGAAAAAACAACCTCCTATCTCGCACAGGAGCCGAGATATTTACTATTTTTTCCAACTTGATTTACTATTATCGTCAGTGCTTATTCCTTATGTAACAAAATATATCCTATAATCTGGTTAAAGAAAATATCTATGAATTAAAAAAAAAACATGTACATCGAATAAAAGGTTCTCGATTTATAAGCGCACAAACGAAAGACAGACTAACAGATAAATGTTAAGCTTTATATATCGCTACACTTGTCAAAAAAATGAATGGAATTTTTTATTTCCCTAAAAAACTGCACAATATTAAAAAAAACTAAATTTCTATTTTAATAATATATGTAAATAAAAAGTTACAGGCCATGAAAGTTGCACAGGAAAATTTCTTAAAATTGTTAAACTTTAGCAGTGTGCGCCAAGTGTAAAAAAATTATAGCTAAATGTGAAACAAGTCATTTGAAAGCTTAGACCTAGTTCAAAATGTCTTTTTTTAATTTTTTTCACTGAGATTTTGAATTTTTGAGCTAAAATCATCATTTCCACTTTATACAAATTGAACAAAATATCATTAAAGAAAAATTTTTAAGAAAAGAAATTAAATGTGTTTAGGAATATACTTTTTCGCTGGAACAAAAATGTTAAACAAAACATATCCTTACTTGCTCAATGCTGACATTCGGGCCTTTAGTAGTGGGGCTTGCTCCTGTCACAGTATTACGACGTTGCAACACAGGCCTCGGTTTGAGCGGGTATACTCTTGGGCAAAGACCGGGCTGTGGACTTCCGTCAGAGTCACTCACACTGCCGCAGCTGTCTGAATCCGAACTGCAAGTTGGAGGCATTTGTGGAGAAGTGCAATCAGCTGACGCTCTGTAAAAATACATACAATTAGATTAATTTATCTTAAAAATATAAAAATTTATAAAATTTTACCTCGGTAACGGTATATCAAAATCTGGTATTTTTAATAACTCCAATCGTGGTGATGGTAAATTATCATGCCATCTGGTGTAAGGTAGAGCCCGCTTTTTACTTGGTAGACGATATGGTTTCATATAAATCTGTCCGTAGATTTTTGTATGGCGTGGACGTTTCTTTAATGTAAGTAAAACATCAGGCGGTGATTCTTCAAACAATAACAAGACTTTTTTACGTTGCCATCCTACTACAGTTTGATAATTGATCTAAAAAAATAATATTATTGATAACAAACAATATACCATACATTATACATTCAAGATATAAAAAATTATGATTTTGTATTTTTCTGATGATATTAGAACAATTAACATATTGTTGACCGCCAATTTTACACAGAAGATATCTGTTTTCTGATATATGAAAACACAAGTTAATTCGTGTCCGGTCAACAATGTGTTAATACATACTAACAATAAGATAGTATTGCTTATGTTTTTTACCTGCACAATTTCATCACCGGCTTCAATTTTTCCACCACTATGCAATGGTGCTCCTACAAATTGATGTACTGGATGAAAAGTAGGTAATATATACACGTCTAAACCATTATCACGTTTTTTCAATGTCGCTAAGTCAAGCGAAGCAGGTTGTAATAACATTGGATCTGATGATTCCTAGTAAAGATATTAAAATAATTTAATAAGATATTGGCATTTATTATTATTAATTGTTGTTTTTAATGCCATTTGTTTAATGAAAAGGAACCAAGTCCAATTATCTAATTTTGATTTTTCATAAATTTTGTATGTAACGATTTATTGCTTTATATTTTTAGAGGGGGGGCAGAGCCAACATATTGTTAGTTATATTTTTCAATATGTACATTATTGTTGTTTGGGCAATCTCGTAATGTAAAAAATGCAAAATTAATAAGAATGAATTTGGCGACTTAAAAAAAAGATTATTAAGAACATTGAATTTTTACACCTAGTAGAATTAAAATAGTTAATAATGTGTGTTCTTAATTTTACTTATTAAGTTAATATTATTATTAAATATTTACCTGTATCATACAATCGGCTAGATTGGCTAATTCTGTGCAAATATTTCTTATTGCTGTTACTGGTCTTTCTGCAAACCTATCTCTTTGTGCACTTGTAGCCATTTTTAAACTGAGCGAGAGTAAATTTTTTCTAATTTCCATATATTCACACTTTCCACTAAATGGTGATCTAAAATTAAACATTGCTTATTGTCGTTTTCAAAGCTACCAAAACATTTATGTATTTCATTTTTATAAAATTTCTAATTTTGATACCTTTTTACTTAATCAGTATTTTTCAAAAGAAAAAATAATTACTGAAAAAAATCGCGCAAAAAAGGCATAAATGATGGTTCTTTGAAGAAGCAACTTGTTTAGTGCATTAAATATCAATGGTGGAAAGCTGAAACTAAACATACCCAGGGTGTTTTTGAAAACAAAAGTCTCTGACCAAATTTTTTTTAATCATTCAATTTTAAATATTTATAGTATCTTTTTTAATAAAATAAATAATACCATCTTCTTAGCTGGTCTTATTATCATTTTTTGTTTTTTGAATGGATATTTGTTGTTGTATTTAATGCTTGAGAGATTTGAAATTTTAAAAAAGAGAAACACTAGCTGTGTTCAATAATATGATATTATATAGTAGGTATATGAATCCTTGAGATAAAAAAAAAGCTTGAAAAAATCTCAGACTTTCCAGAATTTTTAATAAATTTCCTGACTTTCCAGAAAGTGGGCAACCTGAATTACTATTAAAATCAGTATTTCAAGCCGTTGCCCCAAATGGTATATTCAGCATAGCTTTACGATGAACAACATGCCGTTTTTTATATTACAGTAAAATTACTAAATTGAAAGAAAATGCTTATAATAAGCAACGTCACAATGATTATTATTTAATTAAATAAAGTCCTAAGATATGAGAAAAATAAAAAATGCTGCTGAAAACTGAACAAAATATTGTTTTTCCATCCTACTACATATAAAATTTTGTAAATGTCACTTATTTGATTTTAGCTTTGATGTATATACAGTGTATTCCAAGTTGATTAAGCCATAGGAAATTTAACATGGAGACAATTAGAAGTGTTGTAGTAGCCTTTGATCGAATTTAACGATGTATCATTGGTGCATTTTGAAATGCCGCCACAAAATTTAGTAAAAGTGTCATTAGTATTTTGTTTTCAATTTTATATCTGCCAAAAAATATTATTATAATTTTATCTAGGATGCTTACTTTAATTTCATTAATGTATTGTAATCTTTATTGAAGTTGAAAACAAAATACTGTTGATAAATTTAAAAATTTTCAGTTAGTTTCGAGGCGGCATTTCAAAATGCACCAATCACACATTATTAAATTTGACCAAAGGTTACTACAACACTTCTAATTGTCCCCATGTTAAATTTCCTATGGCTTAATCAACTTGGAATACACTGTATATATTTATATACATATAAAAAAACAATGATAAAAAATATGAATAAGGTTACTAGGATGCTGAAAATTTTCATATTTGCTGTTACCTAAAAAATTTGAAAACCAATGTTATAAAATGTTGACAATATCAATAGTTACAATAAATATTGATTGCCTATTTGGACGTTTTTGAGTTTTTAATAATTTTTTAAGGCAGTATTTTTCATAAGGGTTTTGGAGTACAGTGAGCACTGAAAATATTGACTGCCCCATTTTTGAAATATATGAATAAAATGATCAAATCTAATAGTACGGGAGGCAGCGTTGCAAATCACACAATCATTTCAGGTCGATAAATTCACATCAAAACTTGTTGTTTATGATTAGGCAATGTATGATTCTAAAGTCAGCAGGTCCAGTAACGGTGGACCGAGTGGTGAAAAATTTTTGATTATGTAAAAAAAAAAATTCCAAAAGTCATTTCAGGTCGTCTGAAAATTTATACACCGATAGTTCAAATAATAATAATAATTACAAAAATAGTCAGCAGGATAGATAATAGTGGATTATATGTATGTCAGCAGCCTGATTAAAAAAAATTAATTTCATTAAATTTTTCACTTAATCCATTAAGTAGGATGTCTTTAGATAGGTCTCCTTATATGCAACAAAAAATGTTATATGACCTTTTGATTTTAACCCTTCAGTTACGGCATATTTGCATTTAAATGTCGTTATCAGAGAGTCCCCCCACCCTAATTTCTAAACTATCTATTCAAAAAATCTGAAAAAAATTCAGAATGTAGCTTTTAATTAGTACTTCCACTGAAAATTATAACGAACACTGTCAAAAAAATTTTGGACCCCCTGATTTCTGCTGACAGCAGCGAGAAAACTGAATATAAATCAGACATATCTGCAAAGGTCATTTACATAATATATTTGATAAAACAGAGCATCAGCACAATATTAAAAAGGGGTAAAGTTGTCAGTAAGTCGAGTGATAGAAGATAGTCTAGATATGCTATATAAAAACACATAAAAATGAATATTTTTGTTATTAAATTGATATCAGGCAGCTTGAAATTAATTATAGGGGTTATTTAAATAGTATATTTAATGAAAAAAAAAGGACAGCAGAATATTTAAAGGGGGTAAAGTTGTCAACTGAATAATACATTTGGTTGCTCTATATTAGAGTCAAATACCTGGTTTGCACCTATAATCCCCCTGCTGACGATCTTTCCCCTGTCGGATTACCTGCTGACTTTTTTCTTTCTTATTTTTTAACATAAATAACGCTCTGTATAAGTTTCATCCGACTTAAAATCAAATGAAATTATTTTTTTTAATCAGGTCTATTTAGGCTGCTGACATATAATCCACTATTATCTATCCTGCTGACTATTTTTGTAATTATTTTTATTATTTGAACTATTGGTGTATAAATTTTCAGACGACCTGAAATGACTTTTGGATTTTTTTTTTTTTACATAATCAACAATTTTTCACCACCCGGTCCACCACTGGTGCGCCTGCTGACCCTTGATTCTATTATTATATATATTTAAACAATTGATTCTACTTATAATTGATCGACTTGAAATGACCATGAAAAATACAACGCTGCCTCCCGTACTATAAGCAATTCTTATTTTTTAAAGAATTCATATTCACTATCCCCAACATCAGACTGCTTCTGTCACTGCTACCCTCATAGACCGTTAAATTAAGAGCCGATTCTTTTTCAGGATAAAATATTACAATTACTACAAATTATAAAAATGCAACATTATTTCTAAGGAGCCACATACACTTAGGGAGATTGAAAAAATCATTTTTCAATTAATAATTATACTCAGTAGTCACTTTAGTATATTCTCTGAAAATTTAATTGTAAAATTCTAGAAACTGACAAAGTTATAAACAGAGTAATCGACCTTCCTGAGTTGTTATGCAGTCGACAGGTGAACAATAGAATTGTTATATAATTTTCATTTCATACGACAAAAACTAATTTAATTCATGTACTTTAAGGGATTTTTTTAAATTTTAGATGACTCTAATAGAAGATATTGTCAGCGCTGCAACCACTGTATACAACAATTTTTTCTCAACAACAATTATCAAAAAGTTAAAGAATTATTATAATTTTTTTTAAATATTTTTTTGAATACATACTTCTAGATTATTGATTTATAAAATAAATTAAACTACTTAGGTGTATGTTACTTCTTAATATAATTAATATTTAAAAAATTAGTTTAATTAGAGCTAGAGTTTCCATTATTGATGCTGAAGCAGAATACATCAAATAATTGACTTCTTCAAATCCAAGTTTAGTTACTCACTGATGAATACTGGTTTAAACCTGCTAATAATAAATAAATGAATAAACACTGACCTATCCAGCCATGCTACGAGTGGCTTGATTGTAGATATTATATGAGCCACATCTGACATAGTTTGCGTTTCAACTTTATTCGAATCGGATGACTCCCGCAATTCATTTTGAAGAGAATGTGCCGTACAGGATAATCGCAATGCAAGAAATTGTAAGTTTTCTCGGTCCAGTTCATAGTGCTGATATAAAATAAAAATTAAACATCTTAATAAAGAAATTGTGACCTTGTAATTATATATACTACATAGCATTTAATTAAATTTTAATTAATGTTGAAAATTGCACAATAAGGTCAAATTAAAAATAAATGAATTTATAGTTTTACTTGCATTTTAGAATAAAAATAAATTTTATCAAGACAAAGCATTTTCTTTACTCACAAAGTTTCGTAAATGTTCGACTGCTTCTAAAATCAATTCTTGATGGCCCAATGTATAAACACCGAGGTTCTCTAAATCATCTGAACGCAAATTAAGTAACTGCTGTCCTTTAACTTCATTATTGAGAAACGAATTGATGTAAGGTAAAATTACATTATCTAGTCCTGCGAAACAAAATATGATTGTTATTCAGAGTAAAGGAGTGCCCAGATAATATTCCAATCCTTTGTTTGGATATTAAAATAATAAAAATGCATAATCAACATCCATATCCGCTACAAATGATAACAATAATGACTTAAACAAGAGATCAAAAAGTCAAAACTAATTATTTCGTAAAAATATTATGACGGAATAAAGTGTACTCAAAAATTTATATGCGGAAATTTGAAAATATATGTAGTGGTTGTTTAATACGTATTTTAAATTAAGTATTTACCTTTTAACCACTCTGTAACTTGATCTGGAGACCATTCAGCAACATTCACGTACGCCATGTTACTGAAATGTCAAATCGCAATGAAAAAATGACTCAAATCAAACAGACCTCAATTGACTTCAACCTGGTTTGTTCGTTGCGTGTATTTTGCTCATCCGTGATGGAATTAAATACATGATACATGTTGAAAAAATTTGCAATTTAATTTTAATTTGTACGCAATAATTATATGTTTTAAATTTATTTTAATATTTTTTAATGATAAATAGAAAAAACATCAATGTATTTAGTTATAATTTTCAGGTTCATTTGATTTTAGTAAATTTAAAAAATGTTTATTACATTAAAAATATTAAATTGTATCATATATTTTATATTAAACATTGTCGTTTAATACATATATGATTATTTATATGTAATAAAATTAAAACATAGTCATTTTATGAGGTATTAAAATGTATTAACTGTATCTGGTAAATGAATGTAAATATTTTTCAGCAAACAAACTCATAATTTGATAATAATTACTAGGAAACAATGTGGAAAAAGGAATTAAAGATAATGTTTTATTTCAATGAAAACACAAATGCATATAATTTAATCATGTTTATTTTTATATGAAATACTTATGCAGGGAAATATGTATATTCATACACAAAAAAATGTGATACTATTCTTTGGTAAAATAAATTCGAAACATTAATTACCACAAATTACATACAATATCGATATTAAAAAACACATTCAATATTATTATTTTTACTTTTATTTCATATAAATAATGAAAGAAAATGTGCATATCATATTAGCATATAAAAAATTGTAACTACTTACTTATAATAATGAAAAAACATTAATAAAAATAAATAATTTTAAATAAATAAGATTTAAAAAAAGTAGATTAAAAAAAATTATCCTTTGCAGTAATTTTAAATATCACACCTTAAAATAAAATTTTATATATTTAAAAAGTAGCTTGATATCTATATTTTGTATCTGAGCTTCTAAGATATTAAAAAATATAATAAAATTGGGAACTTGAGACACATTAACATATCCAGTAGGCCCTTAATATAATAATATAGGTATAGGTCGATTGACAAACAAAGAACAATTTAAATTATTATTATTTGTGTTGCAATTATTTTTATTACTAAAATCAGTGAGGTAATTGCTTTGTATGTTTTTATGGTAGCTATATACACCATTAAAGGAGATACACCTAGAGGCCCAGATACATTAATACTTTTTTGTCCAGATCGGTTTAATGGCCGGTCTAGATGCAGCATATACAACATGTTCGAGATCACTATTATAATAGTTGAATTAAATATTAAATATAATAATACTGGCATTAATAAATACTGAACAAATCTAGAGCTACATATAGCACCTCGTAATAAATATAATTAGACATTTGAGCTATATATTTTGGGTATTATAAAGAATTTGTTCAAGACCAACAGCAAAGCAAACACTATTTGTAAGGTATAAAATCATAATGAATTTGCTTGGGATTTAAGAGCAATAATAATAATATATTCTATAGTGTACATGCTTTTAGATTACTGATTTTTACTTAAAACACATGCATGCATTAAGTCATTCATATATAACATACAATTGATTATACCTGTCTGTGAACTGTCATTTATATTTAATTAATACCCTGCAGATAGAGTTTGATTTGCTTTTGGTCTAGAGCGGTGGTTCTTAAACTAGGGTCCGTTGAACTTTTGCCGGGGGTCCGTGAAACATGTTTGGTATAAATTAAAGTACTATTTTATTTTTATTCACCAGTGATTAATTAATATCTAATGACTTCTTTGTTTTTCTATCCGGGGGAGGGAGTTCCTTGAAAAATAATTGAGGGTCCCTAAGACTATATAAGTTTAAGAACCGCTGGTCTAGAGCAAATTATTTATATATCAGACATCAGATATCAAAATTATTAGCTCTACAAAGTTAGATGAGAGATACAATCATGTTTTTCAACTTATTTGCAAATAAATAAAATTTAAAAATACTCAGATTATCAAAATTAAAGTGAAATTGGCATATAGATGGCTCATTTAAATAATACAGAAGATTATAACAACATCGTTAAATTAAATTATATTTGTATAACGTAAATTAAATAAGAAAAGTATTTTGAATAATTTAGAAATTACAGTAAATGTAATATTTTACAACAGTTACTGATATTTAATATTTATAACATTTTAACATTATTGTCCTTTAAATTCTTATTATAAAACAGACAATGAATACTTAGTAACAGGCCCAGCGACAAGGAGGGACTAGCGGTACAGCTATAATGAGCCCCGGACTTTGGGTGATCCTTTGTTATAGATAACGATATAAACGAAACTAAGTATAATTTCTAGCCTCAGTGACGCTACATTAAAAAAACTATGAAATTAATGGGCCCCAACATTTCTGACACCAAGCATTGTTAATAATGAATTATAATAATAAATAAATAAGTTTAAGAAACAAAATCTTTACTTTTTGGTTGTATTTTCAACCAATGTTTCATCACACATTGCAGTGGACGTTCCCAGAAATCCTCTGGAAGTACAATGTATGTCAAAACATTGGCTTATAAGTAATACCCAAAAATCAAAATCACTGTGTAAGTTAAGGATATTTTGTTGAAAAACTAAACAATATAAAAACTTATGATAGCATAATACAAAATCTATTTTTTTAACTGTGCGATAAGTTTTGGCACTTACCGTCTTGGTAAATAAAATAATAAATAATTATTTGATAAATCCTAATAAAACATTATATGTTTACTACTTCTTCTTATTAAATATTGTTACTAGAAAAAGCACTAACTACGAGTATAATAATAACATTATAATTTTGAATATATATTCATGATGAACAAAATATTATAGTGAGAATTTTTATTTTATGTTAATGATAGATTGAGAACAAGTCTTAATTATTAAATTCATTTGCATTTTTTTCTATTTTTTATAATTTTTATATTAAAAATATTAGTATTATATATAATTAAGTAACTGTGAAATTAAATAGACAGAGAAAAGTTGATGACGTTTTATCGTAAGTTATTTCATATTAAAAATTTTTGTTGGAGATAACTATTTTGGCACTTCACACTTTTTGCATTTAAGGATTAATGGGTCACCTAAGGGTGGAACATTTGGTAATGTTGTAGTTAAAAAAAAATTCAATATAATAATATGTAATTTGAAATTTAAAAATGACAGGAATTTGAAAATTATTATGTTGCCAAATGTTCATACTAAAGTAATAGTTAGTGGAGAGGATAAAATTTAGTACGAATGTTTGGTAATGTAATTTTCAGACTCCTGTTTTTTTTAAACTTTAAATTATTATTGTGTAATATTGAATACTTTATAATATATTATATACATTATACTGATATAAAATTTGAATGAAATAATATGAAGTTTAAAAATGACAGGCGTTTAGAAATTAAAATGTTGCCAAATGTTTCATCTTTGGGTACTCAAAGCCCTTAAACATAAAAAGGGTAGGAAGCCAGACTTGTATATACAATATACAGGTATCCACAAAAAAATTTGATTATGAATTGAATGCCAGATCTTAGACTATATCAACTTTTGGAAAATGTATACTTAAATAATTTAAAAAAAATCAATAAATAATAAATAATTAATATTTAAATACTGTACAAATTGGTCAAAAACATTATTAATAAACATCTTATAATAAAGGGTGAACATTTTTTTAAAATCTGTAGGAGCCAGCCCAAAATTGTAGGCACCATACATAAATTGAAATTTAAGTTAAAAGTACAAACATTAATCACAAAATTTGGTGCCTGGGACTTATCCACCCTGTTATAATTTAATAGTTAAGTATTTAAGTTTATTAAAATAAGACATTCAAATAGTTGACGTTAAATTAATATGTTCAAGGAGCTCAGAATTCTGAACAGGGTCATTTTCAGGTTCACTAATTAATTGATTCATCCATTGTTGAATTTGTATAGGATGTTCTAAACTAACTTTACGAACCTTATCTAGCTTGTTTCTATGTGACCTCGTGATGAGAGGCGATGACTGGGACTTCGGAAAACATATGTTGTCTGAACTTTTATTCTTGATATCAATTTTATCTTTTATACAATCGACACGTTTTGGAGATTCAAATATTTTTGAAATTGAATCATGTAAGAGTATCAGTTCAGCTTTAAATCGATTTAGTTCAGAATTGGATTCAAGTACAACAGGCCTATTATCAATGGGGTATTGAACTTCTTGTACTAAAGGTGAGTTTATCATAATATTTGTTGTTGTCGTGGTCATATTTGGATATGTATGCACTGAAGAGTTAACCGTGATTGTTTCTTCTGTTGAGATGTTCACAAAAGTTTCATTCGTATCAAAATTTTTGTTAAATTTTAAATTTTCTCGTAATTCTTTAGACTTGAGTAAACTTTCATCTGATTTTTGGAAGAAACTTGCACCAAGAGAAGTTTCTAATAATTTTATTGGTTCTTCTACATTGCATTTAACGGTATCTTCAAGTGCATTGCTGTTAGTTTGTACATTTGATTGTGTTGTCGATGTAAAATTATCATAGTTTTCGATACTAGGTGATTTAAATTGAGATTTTAATTCTTTAGGACTTTTTGTACAGCTCTTATCAATTGCTACAGAAGAACAAGATTTTTCTTTATTTTGACAGTCGAGTCTTATAACGTCTGGTGCATTTTTAATATTTTTTAAACACTTAAACATGCATACATGATCACAGTTTGGGTTTTCATATTCTTCTATTTTGTAGATGTTATTTTCAAGAGAAATTCCCTCGAAATCTATTATTCCAAAATTAGAAACTGCTTTAAGTATATCAATTTCGTTTTCAAACACTACATTTATTTTATTGAAACATTTCATGTTTCCATTGCTAAGTTTATACTGTTGTATGATTACATCTATTTGTCTCAGTAATTGTATTTCTCTAGATTTCAGTGCGGTCTCTATTCGAGAAAAAGTTGACTGGACATCTTCTATTAACTGTGGATAAAAATTTTATTGATCATTAGTACGCAATTAAATTAAACACGATATTTCTTAATGTTAATTGCGTTTTATATTTTTAAAATATTTTTCACTTATTTTTAAGAAGTGGTACGTTGATGTCATTGAAAACCAAAGGTGAAAGACATACAATATTTATTTCAACATACCTTTGATGTAAAGCACGTATCGTCCGACTGCATAGCCATATTTTAATAAAATTATGTTACTATCACAAAGGACTTTTCTTCCCTGATTCCTGCCTGTTCCTGCTCTCTTATTTCATAAATCCTACCTCCACCACCACTAGAAATGAATTCGAAATTACTACTAGATTTATTACGTTTACATTCATGATACAAAATCGCTAAACGTAGCTTTTTATAATAAAACGTATATAAATAAAGATGACAACTATTATTTTTAGTTGTCACATGTATATACATTACGTTTTATTATATGTTTAATATTAAGTACTTACATTAAGCAATTATTTATAATATTTAATTATGCATATATGCTCATATATGTAGCTAGTGTAGACGTCATGTGTGTGTCATTATAAAATAATAAATGCAGTTTTAGGTTATTCATAACATAAATAAATGTGTCGATTATTATAAATGTAACAAAAATGTGTGAAAATAATAATACATTGTTGAATATTTTAAGGTAAAATAAGTTTGAAATACAATTTGACAGCAGCGCATGACTTAGCCGATAAAGCACGAATTGTTATTGATTTGCGCGATGTTTACTTGACACTTCGGAAGAGAATTATATAGTTTGTAGCACAGAATACCTAATAAATATAGTTTTTAGTGAAATAAAGTAATGTGTTAAGTGTGGTTATCTGTCAATCTGAAAATAAATAAAAATACATAAATTGTGTCCTGTTATAAATAAAATGTCAGATATACGAAAACGTAGACCTGAAGGGGATGATAAGACTCCAGAAAGTGCTGCTGAAAGTGATCATGCAAGTATAATTTTTATACTTCGTACATTTTAAGTAAATTTGCGTGTAATCGACGTAGTTTTAATACTTTCCGAATTATAAATACCATAATATAATATAAATAAATAACGATAGTTTGTTTACACTTGGCAAAATAAAATTGCAGGAAACGAGCTATTTTTACCTAGTGCTTATATATTTATAAATTGTGTTTATGTTAAAATTATCTATATGTAAAAAGTTACTAAATTTACTTATTCAAATTTGTGGATAACGAAATTTAATATGGGGTAGTAAATTAAATGTCAGTATGTACTACCTACTAGTACCCACCTAGTACCTACTATAATTTTGTTGAATTATTAATTATTATTTACTAAATATTGTTACAAAATTGTTGTTATTTTTATTTTATATACATAATTCAATTTGCAAAGTAAAGATTTTCTGTATTTTTTAATGTGATCATATAATAATATGTATTGTTTTTCTGTTCTTTCCATTTGCTTCAGTTTTATTTTATATATTTAACATAGGTATATTACCGTATACTTACTACCCTTACTACGTTATAAATTATATCTAGTAATCAGTATAAAATGAAAGTATTATTCTAGCAATGATACTGCTATCAAGCAAATCTGTATTTAAGTATTGAAGTTTCGAAGTACAAAACCTTTTTCAAATACGTGTCCTAAAAAAGTTTTAAAGATAGCACAAAATACTTTATTTGTTGTAAATTTAATTATAAATTAACTAACGAGACTTTCAAAGGACAGGGGTGAGGGTGAACTTCATAACCTCCACCCTAGCTACTGATCTGTTTTTATGTGTATACACCTTGTTTTCTTAATTCAATAGTTTACGACATGCAGGTAACCCATTTTTTTCATCCTATAAACTTCCAACTTCCGTTTTCACCCCCTTTAGGATGCCACCTTCCGGTCTTGTAGATCTTTCACAATTGTTAGTGGACGGCCCTCTAAAACTACCCTTCCAATCCCCAATCTTAACAAAAAATGTAAAATATGCTTACATTCAAACGTTAGTATAACATAGTAGCAGTGCTGTAGTGTGGAGTCGGCGTTTTAGATCTCATCACGATTTTGCCACTCTTCTTAATAATTTCAATTTCTGAAGAATTTTTACTATGCATGTCATCCTGGTAATGCTATTTTCACCTATTTTGCCCCCCGTCCCAGGCCTGGCGCTCTATATAACTACGTTTCTACATAGTTGTAATTTCGTACATTTAAGAACTAATGAATTAAATCTTTTCAAATTTGGAACATGTTTTTATTTTTTTTATTTATCAGTCAACAACTTGTAGTTTATTATATTTTAATTTTCGATAATAAATATACATAGCTTCCACACGGGGTCCCTAGTTTATTGGTTGTCATAATATTTATCAATCAAAAAACGGCGTTTTACTATTTATACAAGCAAAATTTAAAAAAATGAGGAAGTAGTAGCTTAGTAATGTAGTCAATATTTTTGCAGTTAAAAAAAGTACACATAAATTATTGTTATTCTGGTTTATTGAATGATAAAGATATATTTGATCAACATGCAGTCGAAAGAAGGCAATCAGTTGAGTAGTTTCTTATATAATATCATGCCAACCACTCGCAAAAAGAGCTATTTCGTTAAACAGCGTTTAAACTTTTAGGGCTCAGTTTTACGAATTTCGATATGAAATTTTGTTCATATACTCTTAAGGTATTATGAACGTTAAGCGTATTAAAAAAGTACATATACAAACTATGTATGTTTTTGAATTCGTTATTTTATTTCGTTTAATTTTATGCTATTTTTCATTGTTTTACAAAAACATATTAAGTATTTTAATTTGACCAAATCTCAGCTATAGGTCAAACAGTTCAGTACTAACTAGAAGCCTTTGACAGACACACAGACATAAGCGTTCCTTTTTTTGATTTTAGTACGGAACACTGAATAAGAATGAAAATAAGGGTTAAAATAGATTTAAATACGACTCTGGATGATAATATAGGTGAGCGATTTAGATAGGTTCATATATAATACCTACATCTAATTTATCAAATTAGTTATAGTATTTTATTGATTTTGTTACATAACATAATTCAATTAAGTGACTTATGTATGTTGTTTTTACTATATACCTCTAGATTAGGTCTGCGACCGTATGTGTAAACTTTTGCAGCTTTTGTATTTATAGTTCTAATTTTCTTCAATGTCACGGTAATAAGTTACAAATTACAAACAAAGCTCTTTATTTCAAACTAGTAAGTATATAGTTGGGTAACTATAGGTTGACAGGATTGGTAAAAAACTAAAAGCCTCCAGCCCAGGGCCATAACTAGAGGCAGCAAGTAATTGAGGGGTCTCTAATCTTCCCACTTTCGTTTGTTCGGAGGCCCCCTATACTCGGGGCCTCGGGGCACTGCCTCGGTTGCCCTGGCGGTAGTTACTATTTACAGCCCTACTTCAGCCTCAGGGGACTCCGCCTTAGGTATAAGTATATAAAATTATGGGTTTAGATTTGAAAAAGAAAAGTTGAACCTCAAAACCCATCAAGGAGACCTTTCTTAGGTTACCCCATAATGTCAATATTTAGCGTCCTCGAAACTATGAAAATATGTAATTTTGGAAATACATAATCCACTGGAAAATCTTTAAAAAACATCCGGTATATACATATATCATTTAAAACAATTTACTATTGAAGAACCATACAAGACTTACAATTAAAACAAAATAATGTGAAGAAAAACTTTGATTACTTATCTCTTATTAATAAGAAAAATCATTAAAAAAATTATATAAATCGAAAGCTATGATAATAATGAACGGGGTAAAAGAAATAATAAAAAAAATTTTTTTTTAGCCGATTCGTAAAAACCATTTATATGATTAAGGACTACAAATTCATTCAATATAATTATCTTGTTAATTTTTAGGGTTCCGAGGAAACCTTATTAATCTCACTTTGTCCGTCCGTCCGTCAATTGTAAAGTCAATTTATCATCCTCGAAACCATGAAACTTGTCTGAAACTTTTTTCTAAAAATTCGTTAATTTGAAAATAATACACTGGAAAGTCTTAAAAAACATCCGGTATATAACATAATAAGTTCACAGATGTTATGGGAGGGGAGGGGGTCTGCTCCCCTAACACCCTCCTACTTACGCCTCTGCTTATGGTAGCCCGTGGAGTCCGTGTATGTCTTGACCGATTTTTTATTTTAGAAGGTATATATCAATAGCAAATTAACACATCACTCAATAAGTTCGTAGGATAACTAATAAAACAACAACTTTTAGGCAAAATTCGACTTTATTCATCAACATAGTCTCGTTCAAGAGTGATACATTCATTCCAACGTTTCTCTAACATTTCGATGCCTTTTTTGTAGAATGATTTATCTTTGGCCTCAAAATAGGCTTCAGTTTCAGTTATCACCTCTTCGTTTGAGCCAAATCTCTTTCCCTGGAGCATTCTTTTTAGATCTGAAAACAGGTAGTAGTCGCTGGGAGTCAGATCTGAAGAATACGGTGGATGGGGAAGCAATTCAAAATGTAATTCGTGCAATTTTGCCATTGTTGCGACCGACTTGTGACATGGTGCATTATCTTGATGAAAAAGCACCTTTTTCTTCTTCATTTGGGGTCGTTTTTTCTCAATTTCTTCCTTCAAACGCACCAATAACGCCATATAATATTCACTATTAATGGTTCTTCCTTTTTCAAGGAATCAATGAATAAAATACCGCGCGCATCCTAAAATACGGAGGCCAAAACCTTACCAGCCGACATTTGAGTTTTTGGTCTCTTTGAGCGGCTTTCGCCGACTGCTCTCCACTCAGATGACTGCCGATTTGACTCCGGAGTGTAATGGTGGATCCATGTTTCATCCATTGTCACATGCCGCATGAAAAAATCCTTTTTATTGCGCTGAAACAGCTCCAAACAGCGTTCTGAATCGTCGATGCGTTGTTGTTTTTGATCGACTGTAAGCAAACGCGGTACCCACGTTGAATAGAGTTTTCTCATGGACAAATGTTGATGCAAAATGGTGAATATACTGCCTTCTGATATCTTTAAGGTGTCAGCTATCTCACGCAACTTCAATTTACGATCGGCCAAAACCATTTTGTGGACTTTTTTTATGTTTTCTGGAACAACTACCGAATTTGGGCGACCAGAGCGTTCAGCATCATCGGAGTTTGTACGGCCGCGTTTAAAATCAGCGAACCACTTCTCTACCATTTGTCTCGATGGAGCAGAGTCCGCATAACATTTGTCAAGCCATTATTTTGCTTGAACGGTATTTTTTCCCATTAGAAAGCCATGCTTTATCAACACACGAAATTCAGATTTTTCCATAGTTTTGAAAATTATAAAAGTAGCGTCACTAAAACCACTGTAACTTTTGAACTAAACGTTAGATTGTTATGAAATTTTAACACTTATTATTTGAAGGACGGTATTTCTTAAAAATCATATGGATTTGTCAATAGTGGCGCCAACTATATGTGATCCTACGAACATATTGAGTGATGTGTTATGTTATCACCTTTTTCACGTTATTTTTTAATTAGAAGGTGGTTTTCACTTCTTCAATGGCCGTATGGGCGCGTATAAAAAACACGTGTATAGTTTTTTGGTTAGTCACGCTGTACTTCACAATTAAAACATAAGTATATTTAAATATCTATATTTTATAGGTATGTAATATTGTGTTTAAAGTTAAAAAGCACAATACTATTTCTTAGCATATTAATCATTTTTACGATATATACAATATTTTAATTGTAATATTTTTTTAAATACTAAATGTTTTTATTTATATTATAGAGAAACAATGTACACAGTAGGTGGATATAAGTAAGATATAATATGATTGCAAGTATTGTAATAAATATACGAGTCATATAGAAACCAGGACGATTAAGGATGTACAGTCTGAGTCAAAAATAATGTAAATCTAGGTGCAATGAACGATCAAAATCAAATGATCAATTATTCACTTTAAATGCTTATTTTGCCCATGCTTGTGCGCTTCATGAAGTAGTTATTGATACGTATTGTCAAGTATGTTAGTTGAAGAGAATGTTAGTGGTAATGGTTACGGAACTCTATCATGTGCGTGCCCAACATGCACTTGACCGTTTTATTTGTATTATGATAATGATATCTCTCTCATCTAATTTTATTCTGAACCCGCCACTGCATACATATTTAATTAATTACAATATTTACTATATTTTGTAGTGGAGGGGGTATTCATACAATATATGATACAATCTTTACTATGTACTGTATAAAAAATTAAATTGAATGAGCAATTTTTCTCACTATATATTTATTATCACTTATACTTATACTATATTTTGTAGTGGAGGGGGTATTCATACAATATATGATACAATCTTTACTATGTACTGTATAAAAAATTAAATTGATTGAGCAATTTTTCTCACTATATATTTATTATCACTTATACTTACTGCTTCTTCGCAATATAGAAGATACGAAAAGCTTTGTGATCGTTTTAGAATTAGACAAAAAAAAATGTTCTCCGATTTCAAAATTTTAAATTGATCTTTCCGTTTCAGGTCATGATAAACACTTTTCGTTCCGTGTCTGTCTGTCCGTGTGTGTGTGTGTGTTGTCTGCCCTGAATCCTTGTCACATGCATATAACTCATAAACCACCGAACCCATATTAATGAAGCTTGGTTGAATGGTTGGGTTGGGACGGTCTCATTTCAAAATTGTGTATAAGGAGGAGGGGTTTATTTATTTTTTCAAGATATCTCAAGAACGATATATGTTACGTAAAAATTTTATAGGCTCTTTTTTGTAGAGCATTAAATTTCCTATAATATATGTTAGGTCTACAACGTTTGTTGTAAAATATTCCCTTTAACATAAGACGTAAGATTCATCTCAATTTGCTTTAAAAAATCGAGTTTTGTTTTTTTAAATTGATATTTACTTTGACATATTAAATGTCATTTTGACGTTTGCATAAAAGATTTAGATTGAAATTGTCAAAAAATTAAAAATATACGAAAAATAATCAGTTGCGTCTTAAGAAAAATTTCTAACTAATACTCGTATTTTTTTAGTAAAATTGTATAAAAAATAAATGGTTAACCAATGCTAGGCAATTTATCTTAACACTTTATCGGTTTTTATTTAAATTGTTGAATAATTAACTACCTTTGGTGAATTTAGCATGAGGAAGCACTGTTCATTTATTTGGCAGATGTTTTTTTATACATACGAGGGAAAAATACAAATGTTTCGTGGAATATTTGTTTTTGAGTTTTGTCTTGTAATTAATTTGGTATTTACAAACACAAACAATGTAAAGTGTCGATTCACGGAAATGATGTTTACTTGTACTGGGTATAAAAGTATAAACAGTGTCTTGTTGATTGTTTTTTAAGAAGACTTATGTCCGGTATTATAAAGAAATCGTTATGAATTTGCTCTGGATTCTAGAGCAGTGGTAATAAATGTATAGTAATGTAAATGATGTGCACATTTTATGAGATACCTACATTAGGCAGTACTTATGTATTTTAAGTCGCTATATTTGTAAGTGTGTTGTTATTTATATGCAATGCTGAGCAGATAGCGTTAGCCACAAGCTAAGTAGCTTTTGTATTCGAACAAATTCTTTATATTTATCTTAATTAATTAATTCTTTATAATTGAAAAAGTCGATAAATTTA
Organism: Sialis fuliginosa; assembly: GCA_961205875.1. Lineage (NCBI taxonomy): Eukaryota > Metazoa > Arthropoda > Insecta > Megaloptera > Sialidae > Sialis > Sialis fuliginosa. The sequence continues at coordinate 26,473,574 of OY540812.1, read as the reverse complement.
CAATCCCTATAGCTGTTATGTCACAAACAAAAATCGTTTTGTTGAAGTACGGTAGTAAAGATTTCTCACGAAAGCGTTTATAGTGAAATTATTGACTTTTTGTAGCTCATATACAGGTGCGTAGGTACTGCAGATGTATAATTTATACAGTAGCACTTCGTTATAACGGCTACTCGCTTAACGGCGTTTTGCAATAACGATACTCTTAAATCTCTTTATATTTCTACTTATTTCTTTTTCAGTTGTAAATCATTTACTGTACGTAATAAATATATATTTGAAAGTAAACATTGTGTAAATTTCCCTCTCTATCATTGTTTTATAGTTAGTGTTATTAGTACCTATACATAGTACTAGGGTTGTATCGGAATTCACGATTTTATTCCGGTTCCGGCTACGGATTTTCCGGAATTTTTAAATTTTATTACCGCTTCCTACTAAGAAATTCGTAATAATATGTTATTTTTGTTTTAAAAAATCAAACATAACTATAATAATTATATTATATATATATTAGCAAAAATTTTAATGGAAACAATCATTTCATAACACAGATGCAGTTTTTTAACATTTTGTGCAGCAAAAGTATGATTGTAATTATAACATTAATTGACCCTAAAAAATAAGTAAATTTATATTACTGACATTGAACTGTTCAATTATACAGGGTGAATCATATCAGGTGGAACAAACTTGAACAGTTGATCGAGAAAAATATTTCAAGTCATATAAACATGTACCCGGAAATTATTCGCGAGGGAGCTACAGACTCAAATATTTTGTCTAAAATTAGCTTTTTTTATATTTTGAGAACCCATTATGATACAGTTATGAAATTTTATAATCGGTTTAGTATTATATATAAATATTTACTCCCAGGAAACACCAGGTCTCATCTTAGAATTTGTATGAAAATCAAAAATAAATAAATAGGTTACCTTTCTTGGAAGTTCTTTATTGTAATTTATAAAAATCCGTTTATTAATATTGTAAAATGCATATTTTTTCATTCAAACTCATAGTGGAAAGATATACAGTGCGTTCACGATGAAAGGAACAAATTCGTTTAAAATTCAGGTAACTATTTTGTGCAAAATCGCTCGGACCCGTCGATTTGTATTTTTAGTTGCGGATTTTTTGACATAAGAAAATTGTATACAGGATGTCTGAAGAAGAACATATACAGTCATCATTGATTTTTTTAAATGGAACACCCTATATATTATACCATTTTTGAATTGTGCGATAAATTCTGAACACTTTTTGTACAGCATATTATATCTCTAAAATCAGTGGTTTTCGTAATAATGACGTTTGAAAATTGACATTTTGAAATACACACAAGTCAAATAAAATGTTTAAATTGAAAAAATAAACTTTGAACATTTTTTTAAAAGCCAACAAAAACATCCTGGTATTGCAAAAAAAAAGAAAAAAAGAAGAAAAAAAAGAAAAAACATTGAACTTTTTTTTTCCTTTTTTTTCTTCTTTTTTTCTTTTTTTGCAATACCAGGATGTTTTTGTTGGCTTTAAAAAAATATTCAAGGTGTATTTTTTCAATTTAAACATTTTATATGACGTGTGTATTTCAAAATGTCAATTTTCAAACGTCTTTATTCCGAAAACCACTGGTTTTAGAGATATGATATGCTGTACAAAAAGTGTTCAGAATTTACCGCACAATTCAAAAATGGTATAATATATAGGGTGTTCCATTTAAAAAAATCAATGATGACTGCATATGTTTTTCCTGAGACACTCTGTATACAATTTTCTTATGTCAAAAAATCCGCAACTAAAAATACTAATCGACGGGTCCGAGCCTTTTTTCACAAAATAATTACCTGAATTTTAAACGAATTTGTTCCTTTCATCGTGAACGCACTGTATATTTGTAGATATCATGATTCAAACTGACATTCACATATAGTAATTGTTTTCAGCGTCTTATATTCCATAGCTACTGTGTTTTTATATAAATGACAGTTTTATGCTCTGACATCATGGAAACAAAAGACGCTGTGCAAAAGATTCTTTTTAATCATTTGATGTTAAATCTTAGATTTTCATAAAATATTATTAGCCACGATACTGCTCGTAAAAATTATCTAACTATTGGTGAAAACCGCATTGAAATCGGTTCAGTAATTCCCGAGTCTATAAGTCACACACAAACGAACATTCATTTATACATATATATATATATAGATTGAATAGAAACACAATTGCCATGGAAAACTAAAATATTTATGTTAGTCGAGGCGTCAATCAAAACTACAACAATCACTCGAGTGTAATATTAAAAAGTCAAGTAAGCTTTGGGAAAAAGAATGGTTGATGTTTACAATTTTTATATTTATTAAAACTCATTGCTTATTTTGTTATCGTATAACAGCAATGCTGGCTTTAGGGAGGGAGACTGTGCGACTGCTCGGGGTGCCAGTTCGGAAGAGTCGGCGGACGACCACATGGATGAAAAACTTTGCTGGAATTCTAGTAGATTTTTTTTTGAGAAAAAATTAAGAAAAAAAAACTAGATATAACTCAAAATGCCCACTGGCCGGACTGGCCCCAAACATCCCAGGTCTAAATAATCATTGGTTAATACTAAAAATCTATGACACGTATATATAACACTAATCTGGGTATCAAATTTAATTACTGTATCACAATGTGTTTTCAAAATATTAAATAAAAACTAGTTTGAAACAAAATCTTTGAGAGTTTGTAGTTCCCTCACGAAGAGTTTCCGGACACATGTTTATATGAATTTTTTGCTTAAATTCTTTATGATTTTTTTATGAATTCCGGTTCCGGCCGGAATTGAAAAATCCAGTTCCGGTACACCCCTACATAGTACGTAGTTTTGTTCGCAGGCACAAAAAGGCCTTAATTCACTTACCGGCGTTTTTTACTTAATGGCGAGGGCCCGGTCCCAACTACGTCGTTATTGCGAAGTGCCACTGTACTATGATTTCTTACATTCATCAAAAATACAGAAATTAAGCAGCTGCTGCAATAAATGACGAGGCATATCAATTATAGTTTTTTATCACTGTTGATGATATTAAGAGCTTGTTTAGTTTCTTTTAAAATATTTTTTTTTAATTTGAATTAAATCCATTTCTTAAACTACATATGAAGATTTTAAGAGATAAAAATAAACATAAAATGTTATAAATTTTCGTAGGTTATTGCGCCAATTTCATTCACTTTGAATTATCATTTCTCCATGTTACAAAAATTTTCGTGTACCTCCAAGACGAAAATAATTATAAGTGTACCCCCCCGAGTACCCCCTACCATGAAAAAAATATTGTTCATTATAATTATGAAACGTGTTCAACAACATTATAATGATTACATTATTTATATTAACCCTTAGCTGCTCCACCTCTCCAGAATAACATACCTGCCACACTTGGGTCACCGTGTACCCCAGACACTAAAATGCTAACTACTCGTAAGCTATTGAATATTTTAATTCAATAAAATTCCTCTATCATCTTCGAACGATACGGAATGCACTCCAATCACTTATTTAAAAAAATATACTACATATTTAATATATTTAAAAAAATTGAAAACCTTGTAAAATTCGAAAAAATGGATTTTTTACATGAAAACTTATTTGAAAATTTATAACTTTTTTAGTTTTTAATTTAAAAATCTAAAACATAGGTGTCCAACCTTTTGAACCTTTTGGGCCGCAGGCCAGAATATAAAACTGAGGACCGTTTTTTTTTGTTTTTTTTTTAATTATCCTCGCGGGCCACGGGTTAGACAAGCTTGATCTAAAATTTTAGGCTGATACTCTTAAGATATAACACTTTAAGGGAAAAATTAGTGTGGAAGTAGCCGTTCGAAAAAATGTATTTATTTTGACATCTGAAAAGACAGATGGCAATGAAAAACTTATTACTTTCAGTTCATTGGACTAACGTTAGGGGTCGCCACCAAAACTATTTGTGACAGCTAAGGATTAAAATAAAAATGCATTACATTTTTTTAACTTTCAATGCACTGTTTGTTGGTACAATGAACATTCATTGTATCAACGAACAGAGCATTAAAAGTAACATAAGTAAAACAAAGTAATGAATTTTGACATTAATGTAAAGTATTTCGTTCATTATTTTACTATGTTGCGTACCTCTTGGAGTACCCGTACCACACTTTGGAGACCACTGCTTTAAATAATAAATGTCTCTTCTCGGCGTGCAGCCCTAGAACCGACAAAATTGTGCTCTGGGTGTATATCGTGTATAATGTATATTCTTCTACTCATATAGTGATGACGTTCATGAAAACTCACAAGAGTTCGAAAGGTCGTTGTTTGTTACAAAATAAAAACTGTATAATCTGCATTACAAATCCGCATTAAAAAAATACAAATGTGAACCTCTTGATACCGAATATAAACTACTGATTTATTTCCTAATAACGCTTTTATATTAAGCAATAGTGTAGCAGACACAAACCGGACTCTAGACCTTCAATGGAATTGTTTAGATTGTGCATACATGATAATACCAGTGACGGTTTGTTAAAAGTTAATAGTGGAGTCATATAACCGAAATTTTTTATTGAATAAAACAATCTCTCCCTACAGCGATTTTATGGTTTTAAAATGTTCTAGGGATCAAAAGAAGTTTATAACTGAGTTTGTGGATTAATCCGTTTTCCGCGCGGTTCTTTTTTTTACGACTTTTCTGGAAAATCAACAATTTGTCCTATTTGCGGTTCGGTTTTTCTCGAATATCTCGGCTTTTACTTGATCAATATCAACCAAAAAAATAGGGTCACTCGTAAGAAACCCCTCTATCGATCTGTGGGAGGCGGAATACTATAACTTAATTTCTAACCTCAAAAAAAATTACAAACTGCGCTTAAAACAGATTTTTCATTTTTATCAAATACTTTGCAACAAACATGAATATTTTAATGAAATTGAGGAAAAATGTACTTCTTATGATCCTAAATAAACCTACCGAGTTTAATTTTAAAATATTTAAAATTACCGCCAAAACTTATATTTAAAAAAAAATTGATCTTTGGGCAAACCATAATTAAATTGTGCGGTTCTTTATGCCCTTTCAAATGGTGTATGTATCTTACCCATAAATATTGAGACAAAAAAGTTATTTAGGTTTTTCTGAACTGATTTTTACATTTTCGGATTGTTGCCATAAATATATTTTTCCCGATTAACTTTCATTATTGTTCAAAACAAATTACAAAATTTAAAATCTAGTTAAAAGATGAGTGTTTGAAACAAATTTAACATATTTTTATTATATTAAATAGTACGCCGCCCCAAAAATTTAGAAATTTGAAAATTTCACCCACACAGATTAATCAGTTTTTTTGTTTGTTAATTTTGGTTACTTATATGACTCCACTATAAAGAAATACGCACATTTACGTGAAGATGATCGAATAACTGGACAAAACAAATAAGCGCAGCGGACCTCCGGGGGTCCGCAGACTCTAGTTTAAGAACCACTGATGTAGAAAATAATATTATCTGTACCTAGTTTATGTCCCATTCATTTAGTTTATCAGAAATGTGTTTTAATAAATTAAGAATCACGTACACTGTTCACTGTCAGGATTACGTATAAGAAAGTCCAGTGGCTCTCATAGCAGATATTTTCACATCGAAAGGTATAAGTGTGGTATTTTTCCACCCGTGGCGTCTCATCCTATATAACATTTGTGAAGGGAGAAAAAATTTTTATCTAATTTCAAAATTTTCACTTGATCTTTATGTTTTAGGTCAAGATGAACACTTTTTCCGTGTTTATTTGTGTCCCCTGAATACATGTCATCCGCATAACTCATGAACCATTGAACCGATATTAATAAAACTTGTTTTGTTAGTTGGGTCTGGCTAGTAGTTGGTCCTATATAGTGGAGTCATATAACCGAAATTTTTTATTGAATAAAACAATCTCTCTTTACAGCGATTTTATGATTTTAAAATGTTCTAGGGATCAAGAGAAGTTCATAACTGAATTTGTGGATTAATCCGTTTTCCGCGCGGTACATCGATTTTTCCTGTTTGCGGTTCGGTTTTTCGCGAATATCTCGGCTTCTACTTGATCAATATCGACCAAAAAAATAGGATCACTCGTAAGGAACCCCTCTACCGATCTGTGGGAGGCGGAATACTATAACTTAATTTCTAACCTTAAAAAAAATTACAAACTGCGCATATAACAGTTTTTTTCATTTTTTCTCAATTACTTTGCAACAAATATGATTATTTTGATGAAAATAAGAAAAAAATGTACCTCTTATGATCCTTAATAGACCTACCAAGTTTGATTTCAAAATATTCAAAAATACCTCCAAAACTTATATTTAAAAAAAAAATTGATCGACGCGCCATCTTTGGGCAAACCATCGTAGAGCAGTTTTGTTATCTCAAATTATAAGGTATTTTATGCCCTTTTAAATGATGTATATATACTTACCCATACATATTGAAACAAAAAAGTTATTAAGATTTTCTTGAACTGATTTTTGCTTTTTCGGATTGTTGCCGTAAATATGTTTTTCCCGGTTAACTTTTATTATTGTACAAAACAAACTACAAAATTTAAAATCTAGTTAAAAAATGAGTGTTTGAAAAAACTTTAACATATTTTTATTATATTAATTAGTAGGTCGACCCAAAAATTCAGAAATTTTTAAATTTCACCCACACAAATGAAATCGCTGTAGGGAGAGATTGTTTTATTCAATAAAAAATTTCGGTTATATGACTCCACTAATAGGACCAACTACTAAAAACTATCAAAATCGTGTTGAGTGAAAGGGGTGTAAGTGTCTTTCAATAACAACGCGTGTTACTTGAAAATTTTATAGAATATTTTTTTGTAGAGAATTAAATCTATTGAAAGATGTTTTTTTATTTATTTTTATTTAAATATATGTAAGTATTTAACGTCAAAGTAGATAAATAATTTAACCAAAATATGTCTAATTATGATTTTTGTATTGTAATCTAAAACCTAAAACGTCATATTATATACATTTTAGATTTATTTAAATGTGTCCTCACAGACCTATAGCCATATAAGTTGTACTCGTATCACTCACTGTTATATTAATAGCTATTTGTTGAAAAAGATACATTTTTGGAGGTATCTTTTCATATTTTCATATTTTTTTATCATAGAACATCAATATAGGTTTATTTCGGGTTATTTGAAGTATCTGAATCAAGTAAAATTCTGTAGTTCTTTCTTTTTGTCGATATTTATCATAAACGGTTGATCGTATGACAAAATATATTTTATGTATTCTGAAGATATTAAATAAATAAAACTAATTTTGAGCTAAATCTTTGGGGATCTGTAGCTCCCTCACGAGGGTCGCACATAAATAAGAAATTGTGTAAAAAAAATTAGATTTTCCGATTTTGAATTTTTTTCTAATCAATTTCTTTTCTTTTTTTTAAGTAGAACTATGTCTTCCCCGGCAATATTAGGGAATAAGCTTGGAAACACGAATGTAACAAAAATATGTTATATCTCCGGAACTAATAATCATTGAGCAATAAATGAAAAGCCAATAGATAGCTTATGTAATCAATTTTATAATATAATGACTTTTAATCCCCTTATCCCTAAACTCTTAAATGTATTAGCATAAAAAATGTAAAGCTAATTTTCACAGATAAAAAAATGTAATTGATCTTATTCGATCCGGTGCAGGTGGGAAAAAAACCCACATAAGTGCAGGAGTTTTAGAGAAAAAATTACCCACTACCTCGCATAGAAACAGAGATATTTACGATTTTGTATAATTAATAAATAACGAAAAAATCTCAATATTTTGTCCCGTCGCAGATAAAGGGTTGTAATTTGTCTCATTCGATCCGAGGGAAAAAAACAAGCAAGTGTTCAATCATAGTAAATTAAAAAAAATATTTTACCAACAACAAAATATATCTGTATTGTTTCAAGTATTTAAAATATTTTAAATGAGTGTTTAAGTAAAAGATAAAGATTGTAGGAGATCATTTTTATTTTGATAACAGTTTGACACGCAGTATTTTTATTTTATCTAACAATATTAAATTGGGGATTGTTGACCCACTGGAAAAATCAGATACTTCCCTGAAAAGTCTTATTATAATATTGTATGTACAGTAGGGTGGTCCTTAGATGGGGTTGTGACCAATTTTGACTGGACAGCCCACCAAATCAGCTCCAAATAATTCAAAAATAATGTGGAAAAAAGGGTTGATAATTTTTAAATATAATAATTTTGTGGGGGTTGCACCTAATAAAATTAAATATAAATATAACAATATTTTAAAGAAAACGACGAGAAATTAAAACCAACCTCAGTCATTGTGAAACACCTGATAATTAAAATAAACATTATAAAAATATAATTTGTTCATACGTGGCCGCGGGCCGCGGGTTAGCCAACCCTGCCCTTGACGGTTAATGTTAAGGCCTCTATACACTACCCAATCTGCAGGGCTGATTTGTAGGGAGGTAGAGTGTGTTTTTCATTTAAGCGTCGATTACATTGAGCGAGTTTACAAGCTACAAGCCAGCTTTTTTACAAGCTGCTTGTAAACTTGCTCAGTGTAATCATGTTCGCTGCTTGTAAACAATCTGCTACAAAAGTTGAAAGCCGGGCTACTTTACTCGCTGGCTTGCAGGCTTGTTAGCTCGTAAACTAGCCGTGTGTCATCATAGTAGCTAGTTCACTAGTTGCGAGTATCTCGGTGATTCCTGGTTTCAGTGTCTATGTATAAAATGTATTCACAACACGTGGTTTACTCGCTAGCTAGTTGGCTACTGAGCGAGTGGAAAGTATTGTGTGTCATCATCACTATCTTACTATCTGACTCGCTCGCTTGTAAACAAGCTGGCTTGTTAGCTTGTAAACTCGCTCAATGTAATCGACCCTTTATATTCCTCTAAAATAGATAATGTGGTTACAAAAAATGCAAAAACAAATCAAACATAATAAAAACATGTATAATTAATGAGGATAATAACTGATGTTAGTCGAATCGACTAATGAAAAACCTCTGCGTTGATAAAATATGATTAGCCTTCTAGGGTTAAAATAATTTCCACGATTCACTGTTAAAGTTTGGCCGCCAGTTCTGAATCATCCTGTGTATTATTTAATTTTGTTGATAAACAGTCGCCCCCACATGTACCATACGTTAAACACCACTGTGCACAAACATGCACCTTGTCCATTGCAATCGCGCCGCCTCCAGTTATATTATCTAATATTATAAATAATAACATACGCTCGCACATGCGGAGATCCCTCTTCAATACAGTTGATACATGTACGTAGGCCATGCCTCATGTACATACATGTACACACGTGTGAGAGTGAACAAACGTGTAAACAAAATACGACAGTGTATTTATTTAGTTCGCTTTTGTTTTTTTCATAGCCAGCTTAAAGTATAGTAAAAATAATTGTTGCGCTTCGATTAGTAAATTACACGTTTTTTCGCCTGTCAGTGTCATTGATATTAACTGTGATGTAAATACACTTGTTGACATTGACATTTGTGTTGGTTTCTATGTTTACCAATCATTTTTGCATAGTTTCGTTTAGTTTTTCGTGTTGTTAATTATATATTTTTTTTATGTGCCCAAAAAATAGTGATAAAATAATACCAAAGTACTAAATTATCTGTGATTAATTATTTATTTTTGATACTTATGACAGAAATGATAAGATTCTTGTGTTTATTTTAAAAATCGTCAATGTTATAATTAATAATCATTGTTAATATGACTTCCTTGAAGTGTAATAGTAAACAGTTAATTTATTAATAATAATGGAAGGGAACGGGATAAAAAGTGTTAGATATAGGAAGTTTACTAAAGTTTATGACTATTCGTCTAATAGTGATTCAGCTGTATCAGATGTATGTATTTTTTGATTATTTTTAAATTGAAATTTTAAAATAGATATCAGTGAGTGTTTAAGTAAAAGATAAAGATTGTAGGAGATCATTTTTATTTTGATAACAGTTTGACACGCAGTATTTTTATTTTATCTAACAATATTAAATTGGGGATTGTTGACCCACTGGAAAAATCAGATACTTCCCTGAAAAGTCTTATTATAGTATTGTATGTACAGTAGGGTGGTCCTTAGATGGGGTTGGGACAAATTTTGACTGGACCGGCCACCAAATCAGCTCCAAATAATTCAAAAAAAATGTGGAAAAAGGGTTGATAATTTTTAAATATATATTTTGTGGGGGTTGCACCTAAGAAAATTAATATGACAAAAATAATAAGTAAATAAAAACTATCATTTAAAATGAAATTGGAATCGCTACCTTTCTACCGACTCTGACTTCACCGAAAATTGCTTAAACTCCGATTTGAACTCCACAGTGTGTCAAAACGGTGTTTTTTTGGACAAACGTTCGCCCAATTTTCAGTTTAACCGAAAAAAATCTGAAAAAATTATGGAATATGCCTTATTAATTGCCCAATTTAATTAACAAAAAAATTCTGAAAAAAATCCTGAAAAAAGTCTTGAAATTTTTGTTTACTTTTTTAAATTTTATAATTCATTTCTATAAAAAATCAGAAAAAAATATGTAATACGCCTTACTAAATTCCAAATACATTAAAGAAAAAAATACTGAAAAAATCCTGAAAAAACCTGAATTTTTTTTTTACTTTTTTAAATTTTTTTTATTCAGCTATATATAAAAATCTGAAAAATATTGAAAATGACCTAGTGCAATTTAATAATTTCACAACGAAATTTGTAAAATAATCATAAACATTTTATTTGAAATTTAAATTTTTTTCGTATTCTTTAGAATTATAATATTTTTATATTTAAAATTTATAAATGTAATCAAAATATTTAATTTATACAATTAGAAAGCTGATTTTTTTAAACTACAGTACAATCAATTGGATATATTATGTTTTATTACTATCCAAGTTAAATAATTACAAAATATCAATGCCTCTCTTCAAAAATTCTTAATATGCGCCTGAAGCATTTATACATTGAAACTAAAATAAAATTTACCGTTAAAAACTGACTTCTGAACGTTTTTTGCAATTTTTAATTTTTTACAATATTTTAGATTCTCCGGGAAAAATGCTCTTGTGCCCATAACTGCAAATACCTGCAACTGAAATATTGACCATAGTTTTCAGTTGTCTTAATTTATAAAATGTATATAGTTTTAATCCCGGGCCCGCCCGGGCACACTACTAAAAGTTTACGCAAAATTAAAAAAATATAAAAATTTGGGCGTTTCAAAATTTCTTTCAAAAATTCCCTCAAAATTTTTTTTTTCTTTGAAATATTATACATGTTCTTAAAAAACAAACATAATTTTTAGTTGAAAAGTGAAAAAAGTTTCAATTGTTTGTATTTTCACCAATGTTAAAGTAAACTATAATTTTTGTAACAATTAAGAAATCAAATACAATTAACTTTGCCACACTTTTAAGACACTTTTCCGGCGAGAATATATATGTATATATTTTTTACATGTTCTTGATTCTTTGAAGTGTTTTTAAAAAGAATCTATAATCAAAAACATTCAGAAAAATACTTCGAAAAAATGCATTTGTCCAGCTCTGCCACACTGTGCGCCCCCCAAATCAGCTCCAAATAATTAAAAAAAAGTGTTGAAAAAGTTTCAGGCCTCTATCTTAAAAATTGGCCATGGTGATTTTCCTATTTAAAATACACGTGTTTTTTCGATTTTTCAAAGCCCTCATACTAGAGCGTCCTAAACTCTTTCTAAAAATTTAGAATAGGTACTCATGAATGTATTCCTGGTACTCATATTCCATATCGAGATGGATAAATTATACTTGTGATTCAAATATGGGTCATTGGGTCATCAGGAGAACATTTAAAAAAAAAATTCTATAATTTTTGGATAATTTTGTCAGAAAAACGTATAGCCCTGTAATTTAGAATATTCATGAGATACTCAAATTGATGGGTAAACTGCAAACATTACAGCCCAAAATTATTATTATAATTTCAGAGAGTAAATTATTATAGGGTTTCGCTTACTATATCCGGGATAGACAGGATAAAACTGTAATTCTTAGGGCGTTTTTCCACACACCGGCAAAATAGGTGCCGGTGTCGGTGACGGCCACCGGTTGCAATGTAATCAAATCAGAACAAGTATACCGGTCCGGATAATTTGCCGGTGACTACACCGTCAAATGCTGCCGGCGTCAGTCAACAGAGGATGTACCCAATACTGCTTTTTATATTTGCGATTTATATACTTCCTTCTGAGGTATAATAACACAAGAAAGTAACGCTCGTTGAGCATTGCAGACATGTTTCTATCACCGCACAGGAGACCCTGCCAGGAATGCATTCTAGATTTTTAGAAAAAATTTAAGACTCTCTAGTACGCAGGTCTTTAAAAAATTGAAAAAACACGTGTATTTTAAATTGGCCAATATTTAAGATAGAGGGCTGAAACTTTTCCACACTTTTTTTGAATTATTAGGAGCTGATTTTTGGGGGCGGCCTAGTCAAAATTCTTCCCAATCTAAGGACCACCCTTCCTAAAAGTTCTTAATATTGAATAACTCTTCCATATATTTTAAATCTCTTAAATTATGTATTTTTAATATCAATACATATTTATGTATTAATTAATGAGTAACAAAGTAGGTCATTAAATATCGTCGTTTAATTATGACTTCTATAATGAATATTTATATAAAATTTAAATTTGTATGGAAATATTTATATGACGTTGCATAAAATTGTTTTTATTGTCGTACGGATTAATAAACTGGTTCAATTCTAGCCACTTAAAGGTGTTATTAGGCTTTAATAGATACCAGACAATATACAATGTACATTTTGCAGGGTTAGACATTTTTTTCGTAAATTTTTAATGTAGATATCTATAAAAAACTAAAACTAAACGATATAAGAGGGAAGTCAGTCATTAGTTTCTTATTTCCTGGATTTTACCTTAGTTAATGCTTATTTCGTAATTTGAAAATTAACTTTTCTTCTATTCTTTTAAAAAATTTACAATAAATTTTATCTTCATTATAATATAGGTATAGTAAATACATTTTAAATGTAATCAACAGATTTCCTGTAGATTCTTTTTTATTGAACTTTAAATATGTAGGTCACAGAACAATAAATTAATATAATGTATCTATACATAAATGTACTCTATAGTCTATGTTCATTGTTCATTGCTTTAGGTGTATAATATAGTAAACCAGTATCGACCAATCTAGTAATTAATAAATAATTAATTAATTTCTAGGGGGGGGGGGCAGATGGCAATACCTCCTATCAAATATCAAAATCTACATTTAAATTATCAAGAACTGTATAATTAGTAGAATTATGCATATGTATGTGTACAAATACATTAATATTACCCCTAAAGCCTATAACTCAAATAAGTGAATATTGTTGGTAGAGATCAGAGCCGTGCTTATGAACAACAGGTGCATGTGGCGCTAGCTGGGGGTCATGAGACCTGTGCAATATTTACTTTATTATTTTATAACCGAACCCTTTAAATTTTTTAGAGTTTTTCTTATAGATAAAAAAATACGAAGGGGTGGCCCCACACTAATTTTACGTGTCAGGCCTCAAAATGTTTAAGTACGGCTCTGATAGAGGTAAGGTAGTGGCACCAGTCTTGGATTTGACCCCAGTAATGGCTATTTTTTAATTAAATGTAATGAATTAGAAATATTTGTTGATCTTTGATTTCTGCCATTTCTGAATATTAATCTACATATATACATTTAACTGTCTTACAGCGTGATTTGATGACAATCTGCCAATAGGTGTCAAAATGGTGGACATTTAAACTAATTATTAGTATAATTTATTTATTAATTATTATATTATCATAGCAACTGCTTTATATTTATATTTCAAATTTGACGATTCTTTCTGTAATATCTTTTGTGTCGTAGTACTTATCATTTTGTAATTATTAGCAAGTGTCCATCACTGCGTGCTCATTACTGGTTTTACTTTATCCATTACTGGAGAAAAAACATAAACAAAATAAAAGGGTATAATTAAAAAAACAAACTATATTTGCGGACTTTGGTAATTAAATTGATTAAATAAAGAGTTAGTTGTTTTATTAGTAACATGAGTTCATAAGAATTACAAAAAAATATCTGCCTTGGGAACCACGGAACTTTCTTATACCAAACCTAACCTAACAGTGAATTGTATACGTGATTCTTTGTTTATTAAAACATTTAAAACAAACTAACAAGAAAGAACAAAATGAATAATTTTATATTTATATAACAAGTGATTTTTTTTAACGTAATAACTGAAAACGGATGTTAACTCTTGTAAATTTTTGGATTTTTGAATTATTTTTGAAATAAGAAAAAAATGTTTTAGATAAAAAATGTCGAGTATGTTATTATCTATAATTTATTCCCCATACATTTTTTTCCAACATTTATGATTTAGCCAGAAAGAATTTTTTTATGTAATTATTTAGATTCACCTACACAGTTCACTCTCAGTATTACGTATAAGAAAGTCCCATGTTACCTACGGCAAATACACACACTGTTCAATCTCTGTAATACGTATAAGAAAGTCCCATGACACTCATGGCAGATATTTCTCCTCTGTTATGAACCATTTGAATTATAATAAATTTTTTTTTCAAAAATTCGTTTTTACGAAAAAATGAATAGAACATAAATTATAGATATAGATATTACCTACATTTTTTAACTTGACCATTTTTATCTATTTCGCACTGTTTCAGAGTAATTCGAAAAATTAAAAAATCGACGTAGGTAAACATCCGTATCCGGTTGAAAGATCGTTTTCAAAAATAGGACGTTTTCTTCCCAGCCAAAAATTAATCTTAAATATAAAATATCACCCTTCTACGATTTGTCGTATTTGAGTTACAGCGCTTATAGACAGACAGACAGGCAGACGGACACACAGACATCATGGCGAAAATAGTCAGAATGGATTAAGGGAAGGTCAAAATAGATAATTCCGTCAAAATCCGAGGTTCGAAAAAAATCGGCTTCACTATATTTATACTAATGTACATATATGTATTTCATATACATGGTATAAGAAAGTAAAAACAAGTCCATTAATAAAAAAAAAACGAAAACTTGCTCTTATAGCGGCCATAATTGGTGACTTTATCTTAGTTATTATTTAAGTAATCTGTAATACAATTTTGTGTCTAACTTAATTAAATAAATATTAAAATTTCAGTATTCATTTAAAAATAATTTATTAAAAATGATATGTTAAAACTAATTTGTATTGTTTTGTTAATACAGGTAGATTCAGAAGATGACAACAAATCACCCGGTAGTATCGGAGATGTGGACTTGTCGCGAGAAATCCCCAAGGGAACAGATAAATCACTTCCCATATTTAATAGTATTTTAGGAAATTTACCAGAGCGATGGAGGAACTGGGTCATCCGAGGTATCTTCACATGGCTTATGATTGGAGGGTTCTGTCTAATTATATACGGTGGTCCTTTACCATTAATGATTACGGTAAATTATTACATTTATGAATTTTAATCTTTTTTTTTCATAGTTTGAGTTTAATATAGGAGCCAGCTGGATAATCGGTGTAGGTTTTACATTCGTCTGCCGTTGTGGTTACTTTGAAGTACCCACTCCCCTGGTGGGGAATATCATAAATAAAAACTTCTGCCATGGGTATATATCAATTTTATAGTTCATAACAAAGGCATACACCGCGCGGCAGAAGTTTTCATTCGGTATTTTGGATATTACAGCATTTTCAAGATTTGAATTCAATTTTGGCCATTTGAAGTCCCTACATAAAAAATTCTGCCATTATGCTTTTATCTAAGTGTATGTCAAAATAAACATTTTGCACCATGTCTGGTCCGGTTGCTCCTTAAAATTTTGAAGGCGTCCTGTAATAAAGTCCCTAGAAAAAAATTTCTGCCGTATATCAAAAACATCTTTAATTGGGGTCTACTTTAAGTAAGTGTCACTTCCAAGCGATTGTAACGCGAAAAATTTGTACGTATTTTTCGCGGGCCCTATCTATTAAACCCCTACATCGTCCGAGCTTTATCTGAGTGGGTACTTCAAAGTAACCACAACGGCAGACGGTTGTAAAACCTACACCGATTATGCAGCTGGCTCCTATACTATAATCAATCCTAGGAAAAATAATTTAAATCAAATTAGATCTAATTTAAAAATTTAGATCTATATTGATTACCGTAAATCAATTTAGATCTATGCAGAAATTATATCTAATTTGATCTATAATTTAACTCTTTTTTGTTTAATTTTTTTTAACTACATAGATCCACTTACAATTAGATCTATGTATGTAGATCTAAGAAAAAAAGATTTTTCAAAATTTCGATCTATGTAGGTTTGTCCCTTTAGTTCTTATATGAGTCATAAATTATTTTATAATTATATATTATACATTAATATAAATGTTGTTGTTTTAGACTCTGGTCGTACAAGTGAAGTGCTTTGAAGAAATTATAAACATTGGGTATGCTGTCTACAGAATCCATGGCCTACCTTGGTTCAGATCTCTATCGTGGTACTTTTTATTGACTTCGAATTACTTTTTTTACGGAGAGAGCTTGGTTGACTATTTTGGTGTAGTCATAAACCGAACTGTAAGTTATTTTTACATGTGATACTCACTTTTTTATAGCCTTTGGTGCAAACTAATGGGAAATATTTTGGTAACATTGATGCAAAAGCAAATTTAATTATGAATTATTATTTGGGCACAGTAGTATCTTCCATACTGTAAAATTCCCACTTCTTGAAAAGCCCTAACTGCTCGTCTATGTACAACTGTCATTTATACCGGGAACATCTTATCATTGGTTGAAAAACTAGGATTAGGTGATAAACAAGCTCATAGTATAGAACGGAGGGGATTTAAACTATGGACATTTACAGTATGGAATGTCTACTGTAATATGGACTCTATCCTAAACTTATCTATTTTTGTTGTATAACTATACTTTATATTTGAAACTTGGAAACTATTGGTACTAAAAATCATCCTAAATAATAATTGTATTTTCTAGGATTACCTACGTATGCTGGTCACATATCATCGATTCTTTTCATTTTGTCTTTACTGTATTGGATTTGTTTGGTTTGTGTTGAGTCTCGTTAAGAGATATTACATGAAGCAGTTTTCTCTGTTTGCTTGGACACATGTAGCTTTATTAATTGTCGTCACGCAGTCCTACTTGATCATACAGAATATATTTGAAGGACTCATTTGGCTAATTGTACCCGTATCTATGATCGTTTGTAATGACATAATGGCTTATGTATTTGGATTTTTCTTCGGGAAAACACCACTGATAAAATTATCACCAAAGAAGACGTGGGAAGGGTTTATTGGTGGTGGATTCGCTACAGTTGTTTTTGGATTGATGGTGAGTGTTGTTTTTTTATTTATTAATATTATTTAATTCATTTTTGTCTTTAGCGAAAATATATTATAATAAATAATAATTAAATATTCATACTTGTTATACAAATAGGGGAGCGCACATAAATACAAAAGCCTTTGAGGAGAAATTACCTTTTCATGTGATAAATACTTTTTGTTTGTTTGCTAATCAGTTTTTTCTTAGAAAAAAAATAATATAAAAATCATATCTTTTATTTTAACCAGCCTTTAATTTATTTCCAATATACAGTTAAAGTAATTGATATATTTTTAAGAATAAAATTGTGAAAGGGCGAAAGAAATTTAAAAATCCTTCTAATGTAATTTATGTATATGCACTCTAGCAGAAAGTACTTGAAGTATTAAGTAATTTTTTCTACTTTCAAATGTATTTGTAGTACTTTACTTGTTAAAATCAAATATTATGAAAAAGTAATTGAAGTATTAAGTCTTTTAAGTAGGTACTTCAAGTACTTTACTTATTAAATTTAAGTATTACATTCAAAAAGTACTTGAAGTATCAAGTACTTTTTACTATTTTTAAATGTAATTTTTCAAGTATATGCTCCCTAGTATAGAAAATACATTTTTGATCAAAAGTTTTATACCAATATTTTTCAATAGTATGCATAATTTTATGAAAAGTTATTACTAGTTGGTGCTTTTATTATTTTAAATTTCACTACTTTACAAAAAAAAATTAATTGTTTTTTTTTTTAAATTTAATAAAATTTTATAATAACCATTCAGTTATTTTTAGTTTCTGAATATAATCGTATCTTTTTGAACTTGTTTTCTCAGAAAATGTTAGAAATTAAATACATATATGAGTAATATATAGAAGTTTTGAAATTAATTTTTGTAGATGTCCTATGTAATGTGCCAGTACTCATATTTTGTATGTCCCATTGAGTACAGTGAATCGTTAGGCCGAATGACAATGGACTGTGAACCAAGTTCACTGTTCCGACCGCAAGAATACACACTACCGGAATTTGTAGCAGGATTACTGCAAGTCGTGAGTATAGAAATATGAATTTTAATAGTTGAATCCAGTACTTCCCAACACTTCGGCTTTATAATATTTGAAAATAATCAAATATGAACTCACGAATTTGGTTCTCACAATCCAGCTGTGACTTTATTTTTTATCTTTATCCAACAATTGATAAAACGGATTTGTTTAAAAAATAGCTGTGAAATTGTATTTTTAAATGTATGAGATTTTGCCCATCTTCCTTATGTATGAGGAAAAGTACTAAATGTACCTATAATTCTAATATGCGATTTGCTAGACTTTTTACCAACCAAAAAATTATGAAACGATGAAAACATTTTGCAACGTGTAACAATTTTTCAGTGTGCTGCGTAAATGTTTTAATTTGCTTAGTATGCAAAAAGGTTGGGAAGTTCTGACTTTAATCAGTACCTTTAACTTTATATTTAATTATGGTTTGATTTCCAGTTTGGAGTCAGAAATACTATTACAATATATCCATTTTTGCTGCACTCATTGTCGATGTCAGTATTTAGTAGCGTTATCGGACCATTTGGTGGATTCTTTGCTTCTGGATTTAAGCGAGCATTCAAAATCAAAGTAAGTATTAATTAAGTAAACTATTATAACTAGATTTATGTTCAATAGTTTTTATAAATAGCTGAAGAAGTTGGAAGTTGCAAATAATTGTGTAAATGAGCCAAAAGAATGCCATGTTTATTTTATATTGTATTGAATTACAATTACTGCTCAATGTTAAAAGTTAATTTCAACTTGATTTAAATAATTTAAAAACTATGATATATAATTATGATTGAATATTACTTCATGATGTAAATTAAAAAAATTTAAATGTACAAAAAACAGGGCTTCAAACCGTTATTTTTTTCGTTTCGGTTTTCGCTCCGGTTCGAGTAAAAAATTATATTTCGGTTCGGTCCCGGTTTTCGTTCCGTAAAAAATAATTTGTATTAAAAAAATTTTTTCTACCATAATTTAGAATACTTTATGGTACTTGTATGATAGTCCAAACGACATGTTAACGCGCGTATTTTAACATGTACTGAACCGTAAAAAACAATATTTTTATTTCGGTTCTGTTCCGGCAAAAAAGAACGGTTTATCCGGTTTTTGGTTCAGTTCTGGTTCGAAGCCCTGACAAAAAATGATAAAAAATAGCTTGCTTTAAACATTACTTTATTAGGGAAATATCTAGAACGGGCACACATAATTTCAATATTTAATAAAACCATGATTTCAAACACAAAATATCATCCAATCAAATTAAGATATTTTGCTTATTATTAGTAGTACCAGTCGATTTAGTTTCTTTAATTAAAGGATAATTTATTATTAAATATGTCAATCTATATCGTAAATTATTTTATATTATAAATTTACGGAATTAATTTATAGTGTTCTCTAAAATGACATAGTTCACTGAATAACTGTACGTACACTGAATGATAAAAATGACAAATGTTAACAATATTATGAAAATAAAAAAACCCAAAAGTCAATAATCAGCTTTATTTAAGTAGTTACACATGGAAAAAAATACGGAATTTTTATCTTAAAAAAACACATCACAGTCCGAGAACGTTCACGAAATTACTGTTCCTAAAAATGACGTTTTCACACTAAAAAAATGAATGTAGTGTATGTTTGACAGTTTAATTGAGCTTTTTATTCAGATTATCATTAGTATTAATATTTTTTGTAATTAATATTAAACGATACAAAAATTAATTTCCAAATGAAATTCTCAAGCTCTGTGATTTTGACCCTTAAACCTAGGTAATAAAGCAGCAGTTCAACAACCACTTTGACCTTGAGAATCCGTCTAAATGAATGAACTTTAGTGTTTCACTTGAGTATATGCCAACAGTGACTGATAATGTCCTTAATATATAACTTATTCTAGGATTTTGGAGATGTAATTCCTGGTCATGGAGGAATAATGGATAGATTTGACTGTCAGTTCTTGATGGCCACGTTTGTCAACGTTTACATCAGTAGTTTCATACGATCAGCAAGTCCGCAAAAGCTACTTGCCCAAGTCTATAATCTTAAACCAGAGCAACAGTTACAAATGTTCCACACACTGAAAGATGCGTTAGAACAGAGGAATATTTTAAACACGCAATGAATTTAAATTGATTAGTCAACGTAATATTTATATTTGAAATAGCATAATCTTATAATATATTGTGATGGATATCTTTGAAGATATTCACTAAAAGAAGTGACAAACATAAAAAACAAATCAAAAGTAGTTTTAAATATCCCTCAATTTACTTGGTCGAAAATATGCGAAATTTTACGTATTAAGAATATTTTTAAAGAATTCACTGATTAAATGTTTCGTCTCTATTTATAGGTCAAGGGGATTAACAATATTTTATTAATAAATAACAAGTCAAGAATATCATGTTTTATAAAGATTTTAAGGGAGATTAACACAAATGTTGTATAATTTATATTTTACTAAATACAAAGAAACATGCTATTTCATATATAGGCCAGGCGTTAAGTCGGAAAAATTTACAAAATTCAGAAATAACTATGAACAAAAATCAGTTTTTGCCAATGTTTCAGCTTTCTTTCAATTTTACAAGAAAACAAATGCTAATTAAATTCTCTACAAAAAAGGTTCTAAACATTTGTTTCACAAGTGGAAGAAAGGACAAAAAAAAGTTTTTGTTGGTTTCTTGGCTTTATTTCAAGTTTGTGATAAACATAGTTATATACAAAATTAAAGGTAATTAAATTCTCTACAAAAAAGAATCTATACATATTTTTCATCAGATTTTTTTTCACCCAATAATGACTAACTAAAATTAAAATTGAGATTATTTCAATGGAACGACAAAGATAATAAATTCCGACGGTCATTACTCGGTGAAAAACAAATCTAACAAAAAATATTTATAGAACCTTTTTTATAAAGAATTGAATTAGCTTTAATTTTGTGTGTAACTATTTTTACCGTAAAGTTGAAAGAAAGCTGAAAAATTGGTAAAAAAATTATATTTGCCCTTTTCCTAATGCCAACTTTGTAAAAGGAGGAATCTTAAGGATTTCTTTATATGAAAAAAACAAACAAAATACTTAGCATCTGGTCTAATAAATAATATTTTAAATATGAGTTGTGAATATTCTAAAACTATATAAACACAATATAATATTTAATAAATTTAGAATTTGTAAATATTAAATTGTGTTTTTCTATGTAGTTTAAATTTGCTTTAAAAATGAATACCAAATTAAAAAACAAATTTTATAAGTATTTAAGTTATAAATAAATAAAAACCAAGGCTTTGAACTTTGGACTATAATTGTTCTGTTCTGGTTCATTGTTAGGTAATTTTCGCTCGATTCCTTGATTAAATTAGAACAAATAAGAAGTAATTTAGTACATTTAGAATCTCTGTGTATTTCGAATTTTTCAGAGAAAATAACAAAGAAATTTGTTAAATGATTATTTTTTAAAATACGTAATATTTTGGAAATATATACCCAATTTAAATTGGTACGAACTGTGTCTTCTTGTTTTTAAAAGTCATATAAAGATGCCAATAGTATATATTTCAATAAATTTAAAGTATAACTCTAGAAAATAAATATATGTATACATGATTTTTTTTCGTACAGATGTAATTTTTATTTAATTATTCATTGTCTAAAATATAAAACGTATGATATATAAATATACATTGGGATAGAGCGAAAATATAACTTTTTCGAATCATGGAATATTTACCTATTCATATCCTGAAAACACCTGCCAAAGGAATTTGTAATTGGATATCACCTTCAGGTTTTTAGAGGATCATCTTAATAAGAAATAAATAGAAATTAGGGCACTATATCTCGATAACGGGGGAAGATACTTAAATGCACAATCATTTAAATTAAAGAGCAATTCATTGACTTAAAAATGATAAATAACAGTTAATCATTTTAAAAACGCTCTCAAAACGAGCTTTTTTTTTATAAAACACAAAAATAAGCATAAATGTTAAAACCGATGAATTGTAGTAAATCTTTAACTGTTATATATCATTTTAAAGGTACTGAATTGTTCTTTAATTTAAATTATTACGCTTTTAAATATCTTTCCCTGTTCTGAGATATAACGCCCTAATTTTGTTTCCAAGATTCAACAAAATGATATTTTCACTCCGATGTTTGTATTTATGAATTTTGGCAGTGAATAATTTAATGTTTAATATCATAAAAACAATTTGTTTTTATTTCTAGTACAACATAATTTATTAATATATTTTCAGTGACTGAAAGATAGTTTTATAAATGACAAATAACTAAATCTCTTATTGAAAATTAAATTAAGTGCAGATTTATTTTTGCTAGTAAAGTTACTTACAAACGTGAAAGGACAAACAAAAATAGGGGTGTATTTGAGTTGGAGGCTTATACACTTTGAGTGAAATTGTTCTTACGTTTTTAAAATACTGTAACAAAAACATTAAACAATTGTAGAAAAAATTGCTCATTTCAAAGTAGGTCAAATATATCAAATAATGCTGAGAAAATTTTCTACATCTTGCAAAACTTTTTCAATTTCAATTTTTTAGTCAACTGCGGTGTGGTCATAAAAAAAACGTTCAATAACATAAAAATATGTTTCTTTATTTTTTCCATATGTATATTTTATTTATACCTGTGTCTTTCAACATTATAAAAACTTGCAAACATTTTAATAACAAACCAAGAACATTTGAAGTTATAAAATAAATTATGATAATGGTTAGCATGCCACACTTTTGCTACCCTATCTCGGTGAAAGGAGCGTTTGTGCACGTTTATAGCATAAGCACACAAAGTGTGTAAGCGTCCAATCCGAATAAATTTTCCTTAGGAAATTTAGTTCTTTAATGTTTATAATACCAGGCTGTATAAGTAATATTAAGTAAGGTATATTTGGTTGATTGTATGTTTATTATAAGTAATTTCTGAATTAAATATAGTAATTATTATTATCGGTGATGTGCTGCTAAAATTCTATCAACCAGACAATCTCCCACGAAATTTTTTTAATAGCAAATAGCATCTGCAACGTTTTATTAAATAAGAACTTTTATTATTATTTCAGAGACCCAATCTACAAATAAAATTATTTTAGCAATCGGCTCTATCGAGCTGGAGCGAAGCAATAGTAGCACATCACTGCCTTTATTACAAATGACATAAGTATTTTGTTTATATTATTTAAAGTAATATCTTTGATAAATATTCATAAATAAAACTTTTAATAATTTTAAATGTAATATTTAATAATTTTAAAAGTATTTGAAGTTTTTGTTAAAAGTAGGAAATCATGTTGACATCAAATAAATAAATAACTTGTATATTGTATGTCAAAATTGGTAAGAAAATATATCTTTTGAGCTTCGTTTACGTGAGGTTGTTCCGTAAACAGTATAATTAGGTTTTAAACAATATTATAGTGGTTAAAATAATAATTTCATTATATTATATAATACAAATATTGTGAAAGTTTTTAGGTTAGCAGATAAATCTTTAGTTTCACCAAAGTCTATTATGTACATACTTCAATTGCCTTGTTATATCCAAAATGGACCAATCAGAATCAAGCATTAATATTATAATGTTGGGCTCTGATTGGTCCATTTGAAAATTTACAAGGCTGTTAGAAATAACAGACTGGTGAAAATATTTAACTTCGCGTAAACCTAGTTATAGAAATATTTACAATGGAAATAGTTTGACATAAAAAATAATTCTAATGTTAAACTAAATCCACTTACTATTTGCCTTTTCATTGTGTTATTGAATTATTTTGAACATACAAATATTTGTTATTTAATTAAATATATTATCAAATGTTAGAACTCAGAAATGGTTTATTTTTTGTTGATTTTATAATTCAAAAGGTATATTACTAATTGCTTGTTAGCATACTTCCTATTTGATGTTGTCTTTTATCTTTAATCTCATAACATAAATTCAGATTAGCTCTTCATCTCTATAGGTTTACAAGTATCTGTATATTTTTAAATGCAATGTTCTAATGTCCTTTCTATATCAATTTACGCTATAATATGTAGTTGAATTTGTTTAATGTACTACCACACACAAAAGTAATCAATTACAGTGAATACTGTTCTAGGCTCTGTTAATTTATAATAAACTTTAAATCATTCATTTCAACACAGATTTGTTCGACAGAAAAAATCCATACATGTTTGATGATTTAATTGTGGATAATGAAAATTGCAACAAGCAAATTAAAAAAAAAAAATGTATATCACAAAATTTAATTGTATAATCTTGAATATTTGATTTTAAAGAAATGATAGTTTAACTGTAGAATGATGGTTTTCTGTTCTTTTTCGAAATCGTTGCCAAATAAAATTTAACTTAAAGATGTGTTGTTACTTTTGTAAGGAATTTACATATTATAAAGTAAATTAAAATATTATGGACATTAGAACTTTATAGAACATATGATTACAATTTAGAACGTCACATAGAACCTTGTAATACTAGGGCAATGTATTGTTCTATGTATTTTATTGATGTGGCATTAGCCCCATAATAATAACATTGTGATTTTATTTGTACTGATTAGCTGTATATTTTAATTTATTTTTTGTATTGCATAATATTTAATGTAACTCTGTTTCTATTGTATAATATAAATGTTTCGACCAAATTATAGTTATTGTGATTAGAAAAGAGTGCAATATTTTCAAGAAGTCATCTCATTCCAGTTATTGTTTAAGACTTGATATTTTAAATTTTTATATATCATATTTTAATAAATCATCAAATTCCTTTTTTTTTATTTTTTTGTATATTAATTGCTCAAAATTGAAACTAACTAGTAGAGGTCGCGCTTGTATTCATGATCTACGCTAAAAGTTTGCATGGCCTCGGTTGAATACCTTCTTCATTGTTGGTATAACTAACAAATAAATTGAAAGATATTATAACTATAATTTTGGTATTTATTTCATTCATTTGACAAAAATATTTACTAATGGAGTAGTTACTTAGATTTTGACCAAAATATATATAATTTTATTTAAATATATTTTTCTATTCTAAGAGGTGATTGAGTTAAAATATATTGTTAATTATTATGAAACCTAGAGATATATCCAAAATGTTTTTACCTTATTAAGTATAATGTAATATGTGTTCTATTTAAATTATTGTTTATAAATGTTCCAATGTTTATTTATTCTATAATTTGTTATGTATGTCTAAATAGAAATAAATATGTTTAATATTAATACGTTTTTTGACACCACTAGAAAACCCTCCAAACAAAAAACATTGCCCTTTTTGTACAAAATAAGGTCCCATTGATTTTCTTAAAATTTCTTAAACAATTAGACATAATACATATCATGAAGAAGATCAACCCCAAATTTTATTTTCAGAAAAATTACTTTTTGTAGTGATAATAATACAGGATATGTATTATGCAATATACTAGAAAGCAAGCTCAGATAGAGGAAGGGGTTAGGAGGCCCATATGACCCGGGCGCTTGGGGGCCTCAGGAGCCCCAAAAATTATTTTTTTATTTTACATAAGTATTTATAGTTTTTACATACCATACAATTAACTCTTGTTTAATGCACTTCTATTATTTTGTTGTTTACTAAGGATAATACAGAATTTGTTAGCAATTACCTCACGCTCACAAAACAGAAGGCTATGGGCCCCCCAAAATGTTGTTTGACCCGGGCTCCATTGAAGCTCTCAGGGCCTGCTAGAGTAGAAAAAGAGGGAATGTGTGAATACTCCAAAACGTGTTCAAAGCTGTAAACAAACTAACAAACATGTTTCCTCTCTTCCTAGAAAAAGTGCAGTGTCCTTTGATAAGATGCAGTAAAACATTAGGTGGGATTACTGAAATAAAACTACTAAAAATAAAATAAAATATTTTATTTTAATCAATTCATAAAATGTTTTATCATATTGTAGTATCATGATATTGTAGGTACAATATGTTTGATAAGAACATGTCAAACAAAAATTTTACCTGGAACACGGTAAATTCCAAAGAGAGCAGATAGTGGGCTTCTTCCTATATAACGCGTTATAGAGAAACATTCAGTTGTCGTTTAACTTTCGTGAGAAAAAGGATATGCGTTCAGTCAATTGAGGCAATGTGCTTTCTCTTGAAGAAACTTTCTTTTAGGCACAAAGTTGATTCTTCCAGTGAACCGTCAAACATTCAGAAAGACCCGCTTTTGGAGCTGCTTATCAAAACAAGAAATTGGAAATTTATGCATTTTCATTGGCAATTTAAAGGCTTTATTACTCCTTGCTCAGAATGGTTTAAAATAAAAAATGACAATTGGCTGCTTTAAGAGGATAATGACCCAAGACATTGAAGTCGAGCAAAAACAACAAAATGAGTCGATGTAATGTCACAGTCACCTGAAGCAAATCTGATAGAAAATGTCTGGGTGTATTCATGGACAGAAATCTGGAATGCAAGCAATTATTTCAATAGATTTGTTTGATCTGAAGATCTAACATGAAATTAGTAGAAAATATCAACAACAGGAATGGATAAATTATCAACAAAAATGTCGTAGTGTTAACACTAACCAAATAGTGTGTGTCTTTTATTTTTCTTTTCAATAAAATAAATTGTTTGAGTTATCCTGAGACGCTCTTATCAAACATATTTGGTGTAAGATATTTACTATAGGGCAAAGATCTTTATAAAAAGAAAGGAAATTTGCTACACACTTCACTCAATCTCTGGTAGCAAAGCTAGATGAGTCAATCTTTGTGGAGATGTAATGTTTTTAAATAATTTTGTCAGGGTTGAGATGTCATAATTAAGACTAGAAAAAACTGAAATTCAATCTTCTGTAGACCGCATGCATCATGATTACCGATTATTACCTGTCTTTCTATTTAAAATATTTACGGTATATGTCATACTTCTGGAATGTTATTAGTAATGTTAAAAATAATTGCATTCATTTTTTCTTTAATAACATTTTTGATTGTGTCATTTTTCTGTCTGATTTCTTCTTTTTTGTTTGCCAAAGCGAGTAGAGATTGTTTCATATCTTCTGCTATTTTAACAATATTTCCATAATCAGGACGTTGTAACAAAAATTGCGTATCTTCAAATGTTAAATATTTCTTCCGATTTTCATAAGGTATTACATTGAGTTCTTTTGATTTTCTGAAATTAAACGATTTTACTATTATTACACATTATATCTACCAGGATTTCTATATAATATTATTGTATTTGTATTAATAAATATATAATTACTGTTTAAGGTTTGTATAATTTTCTTTTAAATCAGAATATAACTGCAACCAACGTTCATCTTCTGCTTTCAATTTAGTTAAGTATTCATCCAAATCCTTCTTTGTTATTGGATAATTTTCAGGAATACTGAAATGATTTGCTTTATAATTTAATTGTAATTTATTTTGAGGTTCACATTACCTATTCTCCATTTTCATTTAGTAACTTAGTTTTAATATGTGAAGTAAACAACAGTTTTGATAAGATTTTATGATAAAAATATGTTAAAACCACAGTATAATAATAATTATTAAGTCAAATTAAATGTTTACTACATGTACGTATGTATTTTATTTTTCAATAACTGTCAAAAGTTTTGAAAACAAACCGTTATTTGCATCAATGGCATACTTTTATTTCATCTATGATAGTCATGCAGATTTCGTGCTTACCAACAACAGCAATAGCTAATACGAGACTGGTACCGCTGGTATTTGGTATTTACATGCATTTCCCACATTTTACGCATTCTACTCTGTAGGTATATAGAAATATATTCCAATATTTCCAATGATTTCCAATGTCCATGATTATGCTTCTACTTTATTATTCTGTGGCTTCTACCGAGATTTTAATTTTAAAGAATATGTATGTATAAGTAAAATCTATTGTAATCGTTTGATTCCTGATTAAAAAACATTCCTAGTAAGTTGAAATAAAAGCGGGCCATATGTCTCAATAATAGAAACAAATGAAAGTACCGAAAGTACTTTATACCAAAGTACCAATAAAAATAATTTAAAAATTCAAATTTCAATAAAACTATACGATACGGGACATTAATACATGAGGCTCAACTAGCAAGACAATAGTTTTATCTACAAAAATTTCCAACTTCACCACTAGGGTGATCAAGTCTTAGGTTTTCACCCGGAGTCTCAGGGTTTCTATCGTTTCTATACTGTTACTCCCGGTTCAGGGTTTCGGTACAATTTCTCCGGGTTTTGTAATAATAATGACGACTAAAAAAAGTCGTCAAAAATAGAGCAGGGAGCGCAAAAGATTTTGATATAAATGAAATAAATGATTTGGAAAATAAATTTTATTAAAATAAAATTAAAAAGGATAAAATAAAATAAACAGGGCTCTTCATTTACATCAGGCCTTACAAAAACTAAAATCTGACCACCCTATTCACCACTAGAGACTATTTATCAATTTACTTGAATTAGAGCACCCCTGTACAGTGGCGTAACCAGGATTTTTTAGGAGGGCCAAATTTTAAATATATATAATCTCTCCATTTAAGCGGATTCACTTTTACGCGATTGTAAAAGTTTGAAAAAGGGTGGAAAATTAATTTTTCTATTGCTCTATTTACACGATTTTTTACGCTAGGGATTATTTTATATTATACGTTATAACCTGATAACAATCTGACCACTCATTGGTTAAGATTGCGGGGGAGGGGGCACCTGACCCCTCCGCTGGTTATGCCACTGACCCCGTATATTGTATATTATATTTTAGTGTAACTAATGAAGGTTGAATTCAATTTTGTATCAATGTAAAAAAAAAATAATTAAATTGAGTGAAAGGTGTCATTCCTCATTTTATATATAGGTACCTACATAGTGTGGATCGGCCCTAAAGCTAATAATGAAAAAGCTTTAGATGTTCTGCTAACTGTATACGATATTCTCCATACATTGGTCTCAAGAGCAGCTCAAGAAAATGATATTAGCACATCAGTCCATCGAATTTTGAAGAAGCATCACTATTATCCTTAAAAAATACATCTAGTCCCAGTTCCGGATTAAGTCAGCGCGGGGCCTGTAGCAAATGTTATAAAGAGGCCATTGACAGTGGTGTTGCTAAGGGGGGGGGGGGGGCTCCCATGGCGGAAATCGATAGTGCCCCCCAGCCCCCCCTCCACCAAAAAGTCAAGGATTTATTTTTTGTATATTAGGCGAGTGTCACTCCCTGTGAATTTTTTACGACAGAAAAAATATCAGTGGGCTCCATTTTTTTAAATAAATTGGACAGGTATCACTCTTTATAGACATTTTACCCCTTGGAAGCTTTAAATAACCAAAAAAAGGAGGTAAATTGATTTTATTTTATTAACAAATGAGACGGGTGTCACCCGGGGCGTTTAATGTGGGCAAATTTAGAAAAATCGATTAAAAAATCAAAGATCAGAACTTTAAAAATCGATTTTTCGATTAAATCAAATCGAGATTGGAAACCCTAAAAAATTATTAATTACTGTAGATTTGGATGGAAGATAGTAAATCTAATAAGATATATTTTTCCTAAAAACCGCGGGGCCTCCAGAGAAACGGGGTTTTGTGACACAATGATGACACGACCTGTTGATAATCATGTTTTTCAACAGGATCTGTTTTTTTTTTAATTTTAGCCCATTTTTGAAAATGCATTTAACCTAATCTCAATAGAAATGTTCAAATGATCATAACTCTTCGAAAAAAAATCGTAGAGACCTAGGCGACCCCGCGCTTTCGTCTCAAAAAGTCCTTTCGAACGAGCCCTCACTCAACCCCACTTGCTATTTTAGATTTCTTAGCTCCCCCCTCCCACCGGGGATGTGAGGTGGATATTTTTGTGCTTAAATAATAGGTTTTGTGATCCCATTGTATCCCTATGAATTTCAATCCTATATTTCAAACCAGTCAAAAGTTAAGGCATAGTAGATGCGGTTAACTGTAAATTTTCTTATTATGAGATCAGAATACTTGATTATGTAAATATAGGTATTTATTAGAAAACAGAACAAATTGTTCAGTATTACATTTATTTTGTACACCTGTCTCATTTCATTAGTCTTTATAATAATATTCGTTGATTGTTTGCGTAAGTTAGTCGATGTAGCTTTTGAACGGTTCGTTTCTCCCTTTTCATAATTTCATACATCGCTGTGGGCTACATTTAAACGTATTACGAATGCAACGTTCTACATAACATGCACATACAACGGGTTTTGAGGTCTTGCAATGAAAGTACCTACATGTAATTATATATATTTTTGTAGTTCGCGCATTTTTCAGGCTCGTTTAATTGGTTTCGCATCCACCGTATTCTCCTGACCTGGCCCCCAGTGACTACTACCTTTTTTCCGAAATTGAAAATGAGGCTCTCTGGAAAAAGATTTTACTCTAATGAAGAGGTTGAATTGGAAACAAACGCCTGTTTTGAGGGACTTGACGCGAACCACTATAAGACCGGTATCGAAATGTTAGAGGACCGTTGGAACAAGTGCATTACTCTAGATCATAGGTTCCCAAACTTATTTGACCCAATACTCCCTTTTCAGCTATAAAAAAATCACAAGGCTCTCCTGATAAGTTACATTACATTAGTAGTCAATATTTCTAGTGTTATATACATAATATCTAGTGTTATATAATAATCCAGGGCTTCCCATCTGTTGGCTCAGTACTCCCTTTGATCCACCATAGAGGATACCAGCTTTGAGTTATTATAAATGTATTATCACTACTTTGAAATTCCGAGTAAATTCATAAAGAAGCGGTTAGGTTTTTTACTTCCATGTTCTGAAAGAAATGGAAGTGTTGTAATACCATCGAAAAATCGTGTCCGAGAAAATGACTAATTCTGATTGTACTAACTTCAAAACTTAAAGAAAATTTAATTTCCGCATGGCGGCTGTGCGTGTGTCTGTGTGTCCGTGTGTCTGTGTGTCTGTGTGTCTGTGCGGATGTAGAATTTTCTTTCGTTCACGATAACTACTGTAAAAATGCACCGATCTGAATTATTTTTGGGGAAAATGTTTGTCTCAGTGAGTACTCCAGACCTATTGATTTTGGTGTTAATCAGATTAGGAGTTTTGGAAATATTCGAAATTTTATAACTTTTTTCGTCTAAAAAGTGAATATTGCGAGTATTATCTCACTAATTTTGATAAGATTTGGTACATTTGCAGTTCAATTGAATTTAAGGGACATTTATTATTTGTACGTACCTAAACAGCCATTAAAAGGGTGAAAAACACAATTAAAATTTGAATTTTAAATACTAATATGTCATTAATTCATGTTGTCTTGGAAACAAATGCAACTAAATTCAAATTGTCAAATTAGTTTTTCTACGAATGTGAATTATGTTTTTGACATTAGAAAACTAATATTTATATACAAATGTCAAAAAGAGCTGTAACCGTTGTAAGTATATATGTTTTTTTAATGTATTACGATATGTATATTTATAGTAGTAGGTTATATACATAAAATATTTAAAATTAAAAAATGTATATTTAAAAATTATTTAAAAAGATAGATAGAACATGGAAGTCATGTATGGTTCTCCATACCGATATTTTCTATATATAGAGCAAATCCGGATTCATGAATTAATGTATGTACGTGTTTATGAAACATTGTTGTTTTGGCGGTGGCCGTGAGAAGGTTCCGCGGAACCCCGCCCAAGTAACGCGGACACGGAACACCGGCTCATTGTACACATTCGCAACGACCGTGGATGTCTTCTACATTATTGTTACTCACTTATCATACCAGAGATGTTCAATATTTAAAATATGCCGTTCAAGTTTAAATTTAGTGACAAATTAATAAAATATTAATCGTATTACCTATACAATTTACATATATGTATAATTTGTATAATGTATAAGTTACCGGCAATGTATGCATGCAATCCGGTATTGTATAGAATTCCTAGGTATTATATAGAATGCCTAAAATCACTAGGCATTGTATAAAATCAGTTTAACTAATTAAAAATCGGCAATTTATCAAATATAAAAGTAAATAGGCTGGGTGAATCGACCAATTCTGGTCCAGGCACAGATTTTTGTTAAAAGTATGACCATATCTTATATTTGATACAAAGTATGTCATTTTGGACTGTTTTACAATTTTATAAAATCAATTTCGACATTTGATAATATAATTCTTAATAACCTCTCTGCAGTGGCGTAGCTAGAGGTCGTTGCGCCCCCAGCGAAAGCTCAAAAAAGCACCCCTCTGGTGTAATTGAACACTTTTTTTTCATTGTTCGTCGATTTTGTCGCCCGCTAAAACAACCTTTTACGCCGTCTTGCAGTTTATAAAAAACAAAAAAAAGTAGCTATGTGTTTGTTCTAAGGGGCGACAAATTTTAACATGATCCGATGTAGGTTACATGATATACATTATTAATATCAATTTCCTGAAACAGAATTTTAATGTATGGTCGTATGTAAGAAGTAAAAATATTAAGTATATAGTGTATTGAATATTGAGAACTGCTGGTATTGTGCTGCAATAAATGGTTACTATTATTGTCTTTTTCACACCGGAAGTTCATGAATGAATGGAAAATTAGGTCATTTTTTAATGAAAATATGACGAAATAATTAATTTTTGATATACCTACAACAACAAAACATCTCTTGTACGCAGGGCCGTATTTACGCGCAGGCTACCTAGTGCCTAGGCTGTTGCCTATATGAGCCGCGCCAAAAAAAACTATTTAACCCTACACTGCACAGTGATGCATATTTGCATCACACATGTTTTCCGCCTATAACTTAAAATTTACAAAGAATTTACAAAAAAAACAACAAAAAACAATAGAATGTAAGAGAAAGAAACCTAATGCAACTCCACTTCCTCCACAAGACGTATGACTGGATAATATTAGTCATTTTCCAATTTCGAATGCTACAAGACTGCGATGTAAAAAATCCCCCACATGCAAAGCACAAATTATCAGAGCGTACAAAATATTTGATAAAATTTCAGAATATAGTTTTTAATTAGTACTTTCAATGAAAATTATAACGAATACTGTAGCAAAAATAGAAGAAAATTTTTTAAATCATTTTTTTTTATAAATCGTAGTGAGAATTACTACGGAACCCTATCATGTGCGTGCCCAACACGCACTTGGCCGTTTTATTTAAATAATGGTTGTTCATATCATAGTTTTAGTTAGTTAAAATTTGTCGTCCCTTAAAACAAACTTTTGCGCCCTTTTGCATTTTATGAAGACCTTTTTTTAGTTCTAATGTCATTCTTTAATTCCCCATCCCCCCCCTCTGGACCTTGTCTCCCAGAATATTTTGTTAATATAAGCATTAAAAATAATTTCATATTTATCTGAATATATTATGTAATTTATGACAGTATTTGTTATTGCAAATATATTTCCGACAGTGTGCATTTCCTGTATTTATAGAATTTATCGTTTGGCAAATTCTTTCTACTTTCTAATCGATAATTATAACCGATTAAAATTCAAATGTGTCACATATTTTTAATAATAATTCAATTAAGATAGGCACTATATATATTTACGAGTGTAGATATACTTAATTTATATATTTTTACTTTCTGATACTAGTATAGTATTGGTGAATATGTCCTAGATCGAGATTTTGATAGAAATATCCATTTTGAGGTTGTTTTAAATAAATTTCGATTATTTGCACAAGGATGTATGTGAATTTGTAGCAATTGCAACTTGTAACTCATTAACGATAAAACAATAAACAAAATAAATCTGATGATTGAATATAGATCTTTACTCTTGTTCATTTTTTAATTCTTTTTGGTATAGTGTGAATAAAAAAACAACTGCCAAGTAAATGCACAGTGCTTCCTCGTGCTAAATTCACCAAAGGTAGTTAATTATTCAACAATTTAAATAAAAACCGATAGTGTTTAGATAAATTGACTGGAATTGGTTAACCATTTAATTTTTATACAATTTTACTAATAAATATTAATTCGAAATTTTTCTGAAAACGCACCTGTATATGATTTCGTATGTTTTTAATTTTTCAATCTAAATCTAAATTTATGCTAACGTCAAAATGACATTTAAAACGCCAAAATGACATAT
The DNA here is from genome assembly GCA_961205875.1 of Sialis fuliginosa. Lineage (NCBI taxonomy): Eukaryota > Metazoa > Arthropoda > Insecta > Megaloptera > Sialidae > Sialis > Sialis fuliginosa. Next base: position 26,438,921 of record OY540812.1, on the reverse strand, counting down.
AAAACGTCAAAATGACATTTAATATGTCCAAGCAAATATCAATTTAGAAAAACAAAACCCGAATTTTAAAAATAAATTGAGATAAATCTTAATAAGGGAATATTTTACAACAAACGTTGTAGACCCATATTATAGGAAATTTAATGCTTTACAAAAAATATTCTATAGAATTTTCACGTAACATGTGTCGTTCTTGAGATACCTTGAAAAACTAAAATATTTTGGGATGTCATCTCTCCTTCTTACACACGATTTTAATGATTTTGAAATGGGACCGTCCTCAAACCAGACCCAACCATCCGACTAAGTTTCAATAATATCGGTTCAGTGGTTCATGAGTTATGCGTGTGACAAGGATTCAGGGGACAGACGGACGGATACACGGACAGACAGATAGACAGACACGGAACGAAAAGTGTTTGTCTTGACGTGAAACAGAAAGATCAATTTAAAATTTTGAAATCGGAGAACATTTTTTTTGTCTCAATCTGAAACGATCACAAAGCTTCTCGTATCTTCGATAAAAAAGATTTTTGTTATATTCTATCAATTTAATTCATGAAAAATTGTTTTTTTAAACTATTCGTAATAGATATCAATAAAAGTAATGAATATTAATTAATTATTATTAGTTGCTTTCATTTAAAATATACATATATCACAATAAATATATTATTAAATAATAAAATGACTTTTATGACTTGTTATTATAATTATTTATTAAGTGTAATTTTGAAAAATATAAGTAAGTTCCGAGGCATCCATATCAGATAGGTAAAAGGAAGAAATTTACTTTCATATAAAAAAAGCATGGAAATTGGTTAATGACGTTAATGTATTAAATAGTTATGTGGGGACAGACGGACAAACAAATGTACGTTAAAATATTCGAAAAACAATTGCTTTTTTAGGTTGAGAATTATTAAATTGAATTAAAAGTCATTTGAATGATTTTTAATCGTGCATTGAAATCTCTAAAACTAGAACATCTTAACTGTATTTTGAGAGCCTTTAAAAATTCACACTCTTAAGAAAATTGTACTAAATGCTGCTACTAATTCAATATTTCTTTATTAGGAAACCATCAGCTTAAGAAAAAGAGCAGAATAAAATATTTATTTTAATTTAATAACACTTGTGCAAATTATTTCAGATTTTTTTTGTAACTTTTGTTATTCGAATTATTTAAGAAAAAAATTTGATCATATTTGGTATCATTGGAAATACATTTTTCTCTCTCTTTACTGTGACTTATAAATAACAAAAAATACTAACTATTAAATCTCAATTATTGAAAAATAATTTAAAAAATCATAATAGATATTTCTGCAGAAATCAAGAAAATTTTCCCTTAGCCCTCACAGTCATATTTTCAGTAATCGCTTGTATACTCGTATATAGGGTCGCATTAAGGATAATTAAATAAACTTGCTGACGGCACACTTAAGGGGACAATTTATAATTTTTTGTTTTTATTATTTATTTTTAATTTAATATTACACTAATGTCCGGTATTATAAAGTAACTAATGAGCCCTTTCAACGTGATATTAATTCTATGATAGTCTATGGATTTGCCAGTGATACTTCAACTTACAATAACACAGTTGGTGACTTTGGCAGTACAATATAATTTTCATAATACCACCACTGTTTTAATACCGTTGGTGTTTACTTATCGCACGTACGAGAAACTTGTCAAACACTTCATGACACTTCAAGGGAACTGTCATATAGGTTTGATACCCCATTTGAAAGTGACTGTTAGCTAAGCAAAGTTTCTTTATAATACCAAACATATCATTAAATAATATTACGTTTTTTTTACAAAAAAAATATTGGCGATTTGGTGAAGGCCTTTTACCATGTAGGAAATGCCAGCCTTGACGATGGGCCCAATATTGGGTTGTCAGTGTTGATTTTTCAATATTTGTCCCAGTCTAGACCAACCTTCAGATACCAAGCTTTCCGATCAACTCTGGGCCAGCCTTGGTCAAGTATTAAACGAAGTTATCATTTATATCTTGGTCCAGTGTTAGTTAGAATTAGCGCAAGCCTGGGCTAACCGTGATCCTTTTGTAATTTCCTATAGGGGTTTTTGTTAGGTGCCCCCAGGCAGTGTCTAGTCTGCCTATATGGTTTATGTAGCCATGTTCGTGTATAATTCAAATTATATTTTATAATAATACATATTCTAAATTATCATTCTAAATTTTAGTTAGGATGTAGTTAGTTTTGCAAGTGCACGCTTTGTAACTAATAAAGTAGGTATTGGATTAAAAAGTTAAGCTAATAACCAACATAAGCCAAAGTGATTAATAATATGAAAAATTATATGTTTTAGCGACATTTATTATACGACAAAAAATAGGTGTATACATATTAAAATAAAACTTTCCCAAAAAGATAGTTTTATTTAAAAAAAGTATCGAATTGAAGAAGATAAAGAAGAGAAAGCATATTGTTGGTTACTAGTAGCAAAATAACGGATACAATGTCAAAGGTATGTATACATTATTCTTACTGACACACGCACACGCGATCCCCACTAAGGCGGTATATTTAGGTTGAAATTTCGCTCAGGTGAATTTATTTCCTAGATTTTAGTCACCGTTCGACCGCCTTGCTGACGCCCATGTGTGTATGCGACTAGTCAAATTATGGATACCAACGTGATTATCAACGACTGATAAAGTGCAGTGATTTTGTTTACTATTTCATTTGTGTTGTGCAGTTGGATTTTAGTGTTGTTGAACTTTTTTTTGTAATTATGAAATATTTAATTATAGTAAGTATTTATAATTTATGCATTTTATTTCATTAATTTGTGTATTGTCACGTATTTTTTTTATTGTTATAATAGTTAAATTGATGATATTTTAAAATTCAATATTACTGATGAATGAAATTTAAAATAATTTATTTTATAAAATTATTACAAAAAAAAATGAATAATAATTCATATGAATTAATGTTTTTACGCCTCGGTTTATATTCAGGAGCCAAGAATAATTTAAAGATTATATACTGGAAATATGTATAAAGTTGATTTTAAACTTTTGTATGAAGAAAACTTATTATTCATGAAAATTATATAATAACAATAAAGAAAATTTAATGTTCTTTTGTTTTAATTATATAGTTATACATAATATGTATAACTATATAATATGTCTTTCTTTTCTCATGTTTCAGTAAGAATAGTACCTACTAATTAAACATATTTATTAGAACATCCGGGTCTTAACAGTAAATGTTACATCTATACACATAGTAGGTACCTATAAAATCAAGTCCCTTGCCGCGTCTCTCTGTCTGTTTGTGCACGATTTTCTCAGTAACTATTGAACGGATTTTATCCTGGTTTTCACTAATGGTTAGAGTATTTCACGAAGAAGGTTTAGTTAGGTGCATAATTTGTGGATATTTTGTATAAATTTCATGAAGTCAGAAATATCTTCGCGTGCGTAAATAGTTAGCGATAAGTGAAAACAATGTTTAATAGGTTTATTACAGATTAAATTTATATACCCGAGTAACACCAGATACAATTGCCTAGTATAAACAGAATCGTAAAGTTATAGCAACGTTTTTTACCCACTACAGCCCTCCAAAGTTTTTCATCCTGCCCCTGATTTTTATATATAAATATTTTTTATACATATAAGAAATATTAATTTTAAATAATTTAAGGATTTGATGTAAATATGTGTATTTATTTTGAATAGATTATTTCCATTATGAACGATGTATACTCTATTTACATAGCTAATAATAGGAAAAGTTTGGTGACCCCTGCCCTAGAGGAAGCAGGGGTTATTTTAAGAAAATTTTTCAACTGCAAATACCTTTTTTTATTTTTTTCTCTACACTTTGTATATTTCTCTCTTAGAAATTATAGTGACCTTTTTTGCTCTACTCTTATACTTTTTTATATTTTTCTTTTACAACTGCAGTTTTTATTTTTGGAACTGCAGAAATAAGTTACAACTACACACTAAAATAACTCCTGAGCAGAACCCTTGAAATATTATTCAAGTTTGAGGAATTCCCTACATTTCTTTTTACATATTTTTGTAGGAAAAGTCACTTGCCGATTTTTTTGTTGTCCTGCCTAATTAATATTGATAATATTGATAAAATAATTAACTTTAAATGTGTTTTTGACGGCTGACACAGTGCTGTTCACTTTGATAGGTTTTTTTGTTGAGTGGAAAATTGTAAAAGAAGAAAAACATGTTCAATTTGTATTAATATCTTTATTGAAAAGACACAAAATGCAAGTAAATATTTGGATTTGCAACGAAACAAATCAGACCCTAGTAAAATCTTAATAAAATCGTTAATGACATGGATGAACCTGATTCTTTGATATCTATTTTTTTCTCGCTGAGATAGACTCCCTTGGGAATTCATATAGACCAGTTTGGGAATCATTGCTTTTGTCATACAAAAAGTCCTCAATTTTAATATTTTTTACAACGACCTAACTTAACTTGCCTCGTCGGGCCGGGCTTCTGTATTAGAGCCCCGTCCGCCTTCCCTACTCCCTTGTGAGAGCCCTGATCGTATATAACGGAACGAACACAGATTATAACTACTAAAATAACTTTATTTCAATTTCTCGTGGAACCTTTAACCATGTCTTACGGAATTCCAGTAAAGAACCACTGGGTTATGGAGTAGATAAATACTACAAAATTATTGTATAAATCAAGCCTTCTTGTTAGTTTTTTAGGGTTCCGTTAAAAATAAAACCCTGTTAGCGAAGCTCTTTTGTGCATCTGTCCATCTGTCTGTAGTCTAATTAAAAAACTACTAGGCCGATTAAGTTTTTTGGAATATATGTATGCAAAATTTACTTCTCGTTCTCGGAAAATCATTATTTTCCAAGATTTAAAAAAACTACGTCACAATTGTTTTTTGCACATGAGGGTATCAAAATACACTCTTGTTTAGCTGATTTCAAAAATGCACACATATTAATCCATTGGAAAATTATTTATCCGCGGATTATAGTGAAAGAAACTGTAAATTTTAAAGAATGATTTATACGTCTGTAACTTTGAACCTTGGCACTTTACAGAAACGGTTCGACCTTGCAAATCTATTACATATTAGCTGCGTCAAAACGCAGCGCCATTTCGACGCAGCTAAAATGCCACTTGTATTGAATCACACATAATAGATTTGCAAGGTCGAAACGGTGACGGAGACTGTTTCTGTAAAGTGCCAAGGCTTGAAACTTATTGATGAAATATAAACTGAAAAAATGGCAGCATAGAGGAAATATTCGTCAATTTGTTAACTTTAATTATTATTATTATTTGTTTTGTCGATTTAGTCGTTGTGGCTTTTGAATGGAACAAATAACTAAATTTGTGTTCACAGTGTACGATTTACATAAAAACATTTACTTATTATCAAAAATAAATTAGAATTTGAAAACAAATCCGTAATTTCAATTCAACATGCATTTAAGGTTATAACAAAAAGTAAGTACATGTTTCAAATAGTTTATAATCATCACGACGTATGTTCAGGGTCGCTATGTTGACAATTGAGTTTTTGAGATTAAGTAATGCCTTTGGCTATATTTTTATACAAATGCCTCAAGTCACTGGATTTATAGATAATTATAATAATAAATGTTTGGTAGTGTGCTGTGTACATGACTTACTTGGATAATTATTTGTTAATTTGAATGTTTATCACTATGCCAGTAGCGTAACAATGTTTATTTTTACTTTCTTACTTAAGAAAGTATTGTTAAACCGATTTTTTTTTTAATTCGAGATTCTTATAAAATAGAATTTCCATGGATATACATTCTGACTATTTTCACAATGTTATATTTGTCTCTGTCTGTCTGTAGATGCTGTAACTCAAAAACGACAGTACATAGAAGGGTGAAACCTCGTATTTTTAAAACAGTCTTATAACCGAAAACGAATGATTAATCTTATTAATTTTTGAATTTATCGAATTATTTTTGAAACGGTGTGTATTTGAAAAATTGTTTTTGGTATAAAAAATATTTGAAACGGTCATAATAAAAAGAAATGTATAAAAAAGTTGTAAATATGTATTTCTATAATTTATGTAGAAATAGTTGTTTTCTATCTGTAATGAATAAACCACAAAAAGTTTTTTTTAATTAAAAAATGATAACGTTATTTTGTGTGATTTATGTTCTATAAATTATGGAACATCTTTTGTCAATAGTCAGTTAGCCAGAAGCAATTGTTTTATATATACTTTGTTTATTTTCAGAGTAATGTATGTATAAGAAAGTTATGTGGCACACATAGAGAGTAATAGAGATATTTTTTAAAATTAAGATCTTAAACATATATATATGTATATATGTATTGTATAGAATGTAATACATGAATATTATTTTCTATAACATGAAAAAGAAGTATGCAATTTAGTTTAATGGAATTTTAGATTGTGTACGTATTGTATGCAGTACGTACTACGTACCGAGGAGGAAAGGGGGGGGGGGTATTTGCTCCGGGCGACAGTTTGTTAACGGCGGTAAAATTGTGGATTGGGGGCGGCCAATTGGAGGCTGCAACCAAAAAAAAGGCCATCAAAATTACTAGAAAGGTGCAAAATTGTAGATTGCCAGCGGAAAATTCGAAAAAAAAGATCTTAAATTTTGTATATTTAGAATATAGTGCAAGGGGAGGGGGGGAGGCGGCAAATTTGCCATCTGTCCCGGGCGGCAGAAACTTACGGTACGCCACTGATTGTATGTCATTATTTTATTCATTCAGTTAAAATATGTTAATGTCGAACACACTTAAAATTAAAATACAAATTTTGGGATTTTCCGAATGTATTTATTCATTGCAAATAATGTTGAAGTAACTTATTAATATTTAGTTATTTGAATTGATATTTAAGCATTATTAGTTTCCATGAGGAAGTTATACATATATTATATTATATGTAATATGACATACATACATATGTACCTATATTATTTTATTTATTTTTTATTTCTGAATGATAATTTTAACAAAATTTATATTCTTCATATTTTTATACTTATTTATTTATTTATTTCACATTATTTTTTTACAGATGTTGAAAATATAATTAATTATTATCATTATAACTTAAATACAAAATTAAAATATAATATTAGGTCGTCAAGTTTGAAATTTGTAGAACAAAAAATACATTTGTTAATGTTTTACGTATAAACACAAGGAATAGTTTTATTCATCAAAGTATGCACTCATATGGTTAATACACTTTTGTCATTTCAATGGTAATCGAGACCCAATGAAATCTTGGAAGGCCTGTTTAACAGCATTGTCGGAATTAATTTTTTTCCTATTAAAAAGTTATCCAAATTCCGAAAAAAGTGGTAGTCAGTTGGAGCAAGATATGGTGGATGATAGAGAACTTTCAACTCCAAGTCTTGTAGTTTTGCCACTGCTATTTGTGCGTTATGCGGTCTACCGTTGTCGTGCAATAGAATAGGAGTCGTTCGCTTGACCAATCTAGACTGGGTTTCTGCAAGTTTTTGGATCATTTAATCTAGCTAGTTGTCATATACTTATGCCGTGATCGATGAGCCAGGTTTCATTGAATCATAATGGATTACATCCACGCCAGACCACCAAACACTCATCATCAACTTTTGATGAATATTGCGCTTTGAACGTTTACAGTTATCTTATTGGATCCATTTTTCATCACACGTTACAATTCGAATCAAAAATGATTTTTTTTCTTTCAGTTCCGGTAATGCTATAAAATAAGCCTAAGATTTAATTTGCTCTCGATTACCAGGCTTTTACACCAACGGACTGAACAAGCTACCTCTGAAATGGCAAAAGTGTATTTACAAGTGCATGTTTTGATGAATAAAATTATTCCTTGTATTTATATTATAAAACACTAGCGCATTGGACCTGGTGTTACCCGCGCGGTTAAACATAAAGTAATCATGTCCATCCGACATGCCCACCCAATATGCTCACCTAACATGCTCACTCAACATTCCCACCCAACATGCTCATTCAACGAGCCCACCCAAAATGCTCTCAACACACGGTTTATCGTGAATTGTTTTTTCCGACTTCAAGAAATTTATACAAAATATCCACAAATTATACACCTAAACTTTACCTATCTATTAGTGAAATCCGGAATAAAATCCGTTTAGTAGTTATTTATTTATTGAGAAAATCGTGTAAAATTATATTTTCAAACTCTCAGGAAACACCAGGTCTTGTCTTAGAATTTGTATATGAAAATCAAAAATAAATAAATAAATAGGTTAGCAACAATCATAATAATTAACTTCGATATTTTACCTTTCTTGGAAGTGAAATGTTTCTTTATATTTCAATTTTCAATCAATATATTTCAAAATATTTAATTGTTAGCATGTGTATCAAAAATCATCTATTTGTTCGATAAAACATTTGAAAGAGACGTGATCATAGTGATCTAAATTAATAAAATAGGTACTGTATTCCATGGCTATAGTTTAATAACCTTGGTTTTTGTATACCTAAATAACAGTTGTACGCTGTGACATCATGGAAACGAAACACGACTTGATTAAGATTTTTTTAGCCTTTAGATGCTAAATCTTAGATTTTCATAAAATATTAATAGCTACGATACTGCACAGAAAAATTATCTAACTATTGATGAAAATCGCATTAAAATCGGTTAAGTAATTCCCGAGTCTATAAGCCTCATACAAACGAACATTCATTTTTATATATAGAGATTGACAAAAGCTTTGTTGTTTTTTTTCTACAAGTTTCATACTTGACGACCTAATATATATTCAATTAAACATAAATTTACAACGTATTATTATAATCTACATATTCATTAACACTGTAATAGCATCTTGTATTAAGAAAATTGTAAATACAAACGCTGATTCATATATACATACATACACACAAATAGAGTTACCGCGTTCGAACGTGCAGGTGAAAGGTTGCGGATTTGAACCCAAGACGTCTAGCCCCGTCAATGATTTACAGCTGTACTCAGCGCGAAATACAGTGGCGAACATAAAAGAAAGTTGTTCGCCGAGGGGCAAGGCAGGGATTCTCAAACGAGAATACCGCGAAACTATTATCAATATAACGAATAGACATTAATCAAGTAAATGTTTGAATGAAATACGTAATTACGAGTTTAATTTTGTATTTAGGTGATTGCGATCTAGTAATACATATTTAGTCATTAGTGTAGATAAGTATTATCAGTGCCGGATTAGCCATGTAGCAGGAGTAGCAAATGATACGGGCCCCGCGGATTAGCGAAAAAATATATCTTATTGGATTTACCACCTACCGTCCAATGAATGGTTAATACGAGGTGTCCAAATCTACAGTAATTAATAATTTAATTTTAGGGTTTCCGATTTTCTCGATTCGATTTTATCAAAAAATCGATTTTTAAAGCTCCGATTTTTGATTTTTTAATCGATTTTTCTAAATTTGCCCACATTAAATTAAGAACAGCGTGTTTGTAAAAGTGGTGTTTTATTATACACTCCTCAAAAAATTAAGGGATAATTAAAAAAAAATTCAAATTTTCAAACAGTTATATCTCCGCGAAAAATTATGAGATTTGCATGATCCAAAGGTCATTTAAAAGTTTGCACTTTCTATTTTTTTTTTAGGAGGAGGGTGACACTATCGATATCCACCCCGGGTGTCACCCTTCACACCCTTATAGTGACGCCACTCCAAGGGCCTCTATAACAATTGCTACAGGCCCCGCGCTGGCTTAATTCGGCACTGAGTATTATAGAAACATTATGTCCGATATTATAAAAAAATTGTTCGAGAACAAAAGCTAAGTTAACGCTATCTGCTGGGTATTAAATATGACAACCCATTAACAGTTCTAATGAATGTTTGTTTGTTTCCTTTTCACGACTAAACCGTTGAACCGATCTTAATGAAATTTGCTTGTATCCTGAGGAAGGACATAGGCTACTTTGTATCCCGAAACATTTTTTAGATAATATCGACTATCATAACATAAATATGTATTACCTAACCTAAATTCTACGCGAACCACACAAATCTTATTATTTATTATACAGGTTGAATCATATCAGGTGGAACAAACAAGAAAAAAAGTTCGTATAAACATGTGTCCTTATAAGGTAAAAAATGATCATATTTAGTGAATTGTTCATTTACAAATCGAAATTAAGTTTAGAATTAACATTAATCATGGTTTGAAAACAACTGATTAACTAATCGTGGTTAATTTTGCTTTATGCAACCCAGGGAAAAACTCTTACTATTAAACTATAGTTTACTTTAACTGATAATTCACATGTTATGCACTAATATTCAATTTTTTAGTTTTGTATGCAGTTTTATGGGAATTAAAGTTTAATTTTAATATTACAGAAAATCCAATTGTAACTCTTATTATTGAAGAGCAAACGTAATTTTTAAAATTTATTATAAATATTTTTCAGTGGTGCTGGCTATCATGGCTGGTTGCAATTTCATCAGGTCACAGTAAATGCGGCCCTGTTTACGGATCTCACGGGACATACAACAAATGCACATTTCTACCAGCGCCCCCCGGACACACACCGCCCTGTGCCAGGCCTGGACACACGTACTGTGAATCTCTAGCACCATACCCAGTGTAAGTGGAATTTAAACAAATTCCGGGAACTTACAACCTTATAATAAATACATATAGTTACACATACAATGTATACATATGTATGTACATGACATATTCATTAAATTAACTGCTTAGTAATTACATTTTAATTAATGAGCACTGTTTCATGAACGACAGATATCTGACATATAAAGCTATCTTATTCGTGAACATAGTGTCTGTCTTTATCTCTTTTTTAAGAAAATGTCTTATGTTCGGTATTATAAGGGAGCTAACACACAATGAAGTATTAATTCTGTGATATTATCTATGGATTTGTCTTGGAATTTAGATAAGTGACTCTGATCGTAGATACAAGATAAATTTCATTAATAAAACCATTGTTTTAATATCGTTGGTATTTACTTACCGCGCGTGCGTGAGTCAGGGGTAACCGAAACATTTAATGTTTATTTTTATCTCGTAGGTCCTAAAGGATCATCTTTTAAAAATTTTTGGAAAGAATAAAAAGTGTTTATAATTAGCAAGATAATATAAAAAAAACTTTTTTGTTTAGAATTTTCCAAAACATTTTTTAATTTTATAAAAAACTGCCGAACAAAAAAATAAAAATATGTCACAAAAAGTTTATATTTGCATTCTGTGGCTCATTATAAACAATTTTCTACTCTTCACAAATTTTTCTACAAATTGATCCTTGAGGAGATAAAAATAAAAATAAACATAAAATGTTTTGGTGTTCCCTAGAGCGGAAATCATGAGATTTTGTAGGTTGCTCATTGAATTTTTTGAAGATCATACTTTAAACTATCATTTCCCCAAGTTATAAAAAACTTCAACCAAAAAGTAATTAGAAATAAACAGTCTGTTTAAAAGTGTTTTAATAGACAAAGTAAATAGATAATAATAAGGTACTGGCACCAGTTATGGCCGCTATAAGAGCAAGGTTTACTGTTTTTGTGATTGACGGGCTTCTTTTTTGTAATTCTCATGAACTCAAATTACTAATAAACAAGTAACTCTTTATTTAATCAATTTAAGTACCAAAGTCTGCAACTATAGTTTTTTGTGTAAATTATAGACTTTTATTTGGTTTATGTTTTTTCTCTAGTAATGGATAAAGTAAAAACAGTAATGAGCATACAGTGATGGATACTTGCTAATGATTATAAAATGATAAGTATTACGACACAAAAGATATAAAAGAAAAAATTGAGAAATTTGAAACAATGCAAAGCAGCTGCTATGATAATACAAAAATTACTATACTAATAATAATTAGTCTAAATGTCCATCATTTTGACACCTATTGGCCGATTGTCATCAAATCACGCGGTAAGATAGTTAAATGTATATAGATTAATATTCAGAAATGATAGTACTCAAATATCAACAAATATTTATAATTCATTATATTTAATTAAAAAATAGCCATTACAGAGGTCATATCCGACTGGTGCCAGTACCTTATATCGATAACTATTTTTCGTGCAACTATAATAATACCTATCATTATAATTAATTTTATATGAACAGCGCTAAGCTAGTTATTAGTAAAAACGAACAGATAATTAATAATAATTTAACATGTAGATTCAGATATCCAATTTCACATTCTCGTCTGTATAATGAAAACGATGTTTTGCACAAAATTCGCCAATACTGTATCAAGTTACATCTATTTTAAGAACCGGATTTTATCAATGGCACAATGTATTTGAATATCAATAGCTTTCTTCTCATTTCTAATTTCGTGAAAGATCCGATTTTTGTTTCTCATGCAATAATAAATATGTATATATGTAATGTAAAAGTATGCCTTTCCCATGAAAACAATAGGAAGATATGTTCTGGGTGTACACTGTACATGTACAGGTGTAACAACGTATAGAAATATAATATTCACTTGGGTGGTGCTTGGATCTACATCGATTGTTTATTGTTTGTTATTTTATGATTGGTGTAATTAAATGTAATAAATATGTAGCTTGTTATTGATTGTAGTCAGTGATGATATAAGAATTGCATCCTCGCCATATCCAAAGAATAGGGGAAGTTATTTGATCATTTCTGAAAGTAAAAAATAAATTGTTCTCCGATTTCAAAATTTTAACTTCATCTTTCCGTTTTAGGCAAAGACAAATACTTTTCTTTCCGTATCTATATTTCTGAAAATTTATTATATTATGTGTGTGGTAAAAATTCATTGAACCACTGGATTGATATTGATAAAACTTGGTTTGTTGGTAAGGTCTGGCTAGTAGATGGTCCAATATAAAAATAATAAAAATTGTGATTATTTTTAAATATCTCATGAACAATATGTTTTATGCGAAAATTTTATAAGATCTTTTTAGTAGAAAATTACATTTTTTATAAAAAAGGTTCTTACAAATTTTGTAGTAAAATATTCCTTTACGACATAAATGTAGTTAAAAAATTGCATTTAATTCACCTTAAAATGCAGGCGATATAACCTAAAGCAGCATGTGTAAACTTTTCATGCCGTGCCCGTGCAAGTTTTTTTATTAAGTTATGGGGGGGGGGGGGGACATTATGTAAGCTGGATGTTCAAAATATAATGTTACGATTTTTTCTTTTGAAATGTTCATATAAGTGAAGATAGAGATATAACCCAAAGAATACTCCATCTTTTTACACTCATGTTTAAATAAATAATTCGGAGAAGACATACACGAGTGTATGCCATAAGGGTTCCGAAGTACGTACTACGTGGAATGTTTGGAACCACTTAAAGGTGCATTTTTAAGTTAAAAAAAAAAAAATATGGCCAAATTCTATTAATTGAGATGTACATTTTGACATGACACACATTGGTATACAATTTTTTCTTTTTTTGGATTTGCTTTAAAGCCCCCTACAGGCACCATTTTCGATTTAGAAAAAAAATAGAAAAAGGGTCAAATTCCGCTTGTTTGGTTTTACATTTTAACGTGCCACATGCCTTGGTATAAAAAAAATATTTTTTTTACCTAGCTTTAGCTTCTTATTGCCCCCCCCCCCCCCTGAAAAATTATTTATTCAATAAATTTACTATTTTTACTATTTTACTAGAGGGTGTCATTTTACATGTTCAGTAAAAATTTCAAGTTTCTAGCTTGTATAGTTTACGAGCTATTTAGCTTTGAGTGAAAAGGACGGACGGACGACAAAGTGAGATTAATAGGGTTTCTTCGGAACCCTAATAAATACTATTTTTAAACCATATTATAAATAAGTAATATATAATTTTTTTCTTAAAAAATTAGCTATCTTAAAGTAAAGGTGATTTATGTAAGTAGGTATACTTTAGAAAGGATAGTAACTTTACATTTTTATAAAATCAAAACCAACTTAATAACGATTTGACACCTCGTAGAAAGCGTTTAGTTTAGTTTTAATCTTATAGATCAAATTCTTTATAATACCTGGCATGATTTAAACAAAATTCGATAACTATTTATAAATTTTAATGTTATGAATTTAAAGTAAGACCCACCCAGTGCCCTTTCTAACTACGTCTCTTATGCGATATTTAAAACTTTTACTTACGTAATATTAACTTTAAACTGTCAAACTTTAAGGAACAATGACCTAATAAAAACAAGCAAGAACACTTTTGATTATCATAAACGCTCGCTTTGTTTTGTAATATCGATAATCAATACAAATGAATCATTTAGAAAGTGATCAATTTAAAACAAATAAGCAAAAGTCGTGTCGCGAATCATAATACATAATAATTTGATACAATCGTTCAATATGTAGTTCTTGTTTCGGCTGATCCCTTTCTATTTCGATGCGTCATTTTAAAATTATTTTAGGATGTGGACAATTATTTTATTCTCATGATCACATTTAAAGATGTTTTTTCTATTATTTTATAAGAGAACGTCCACTAATCACCTAAAGATTTAATGATAAAATCTTACGTAGGGAAGAGAGGGGTTCAAAATGATTATTTTCTTGATAAGTTTGCTTATCTTATGTCCGGTATTAAAAAGGAGCTAGCAAATTTGCTAGCTAGCAATCACTTTCAACTGAGATATCAAACTTATATGATAGTTCTTTTGGAGTTTGTTGATGACTTTGACAAGTTTCGCGCACGCGTTGTAGGTAAATACCAACGGTATTAAAACAGTGGTTATATTATGAAAATTATTTTGTACGGTGAAAGATGCCACTTGAAGTGTCACTGCTCTAAATTCCATAGCTAATCCATAGATACTAGTACAGAATTAATACCCCATTTGAAAGTAATTGCTACCTAGCAAATATTACTAGCTCCTTTATAATACCGGACATTAACAAAGAATTAAAAAAAAGAACTGAATATTTAGAAAAATTAAACCAAGTGTTAATGAAAATGAAACAAATTCCGAGCGAACATTTACTGTACGAGAATTCATTTTAGAAAAAAATAATTGCTCTGATATGTATTAAATTTTATTTCTATATATGATATCATTATTTAATTAGTAAAGAACAATATTGTTCTTAATTAATTAAATTTTTCATTAACAAAAATTTTATTTTACATTAGACTCGAACTCGTCGAATGTAAAAAGACCGAGTATTCCCAAACCCTACACATTACTATTAGGGTTTGCAATCCCACAGACTTTTTTTTCCCGCGGGAATTTTGCGGGAAATCCTCAAATCCCGCGGGATCCCGCAGTTTTCCAAAAATTTTGTTATTCATACTTAAAATGACTATTATTTAGTTAACAAAAAAAAAAGTTAATTGTCCCAAAATTTCAAACTCATAGGTCAAACCTGTGAATGGCGCAAACCGAGTCTTTTTCCCATTTGATTAACATGGGAAAAATTACTTTTTTACTTACACGTGAATATCTCGTTGAAAACACTTTTTTTTGAAAATTTCTCAAGCGATAAATCCAATAAATTTTAAAAAATGTTTGTTTAAAAATTATCATAAAAATTGGATTTTACTTTTTATGATAATGTTTAAACGAACATATTTTTAAAAATATTCGATCTATGATTTGAGCACTTGGGATCTTTTTTGTAAGAAATTTAATTCTCTATGATTGCTGCTGTAAGAAATTAAAATAAATAAATTTTTCAACGAGATATTCACGCATAAATAAAAAAGTAATTTTTCCCATGTTAATCAAATGGGAAAATGACTCGGTTTGCGCCGTCTACAGGTTTGATCTATGAGTCTGAAATTTTGGGACAATTAACTTTTGATACAAAGCTAAAACATAGGCTAGCGGGACAGAAAAAAATTTAAAAAAAAAACACCCTAGTATATACGGTATGTCACGTAAAACTAAACCACTAAATATCATTATTTACGGTTGTATTTTAGGGATAATACTGTTAAAAAAATATCGTGTAGATCGAATTTTGTGTATTAAATTTTTGTGGTTAACTTTTATTTAATCTGCTATTGTTCTTCTAAATTTTTGTATTTTGTATTTTTTATGTTTTTTTTTGTAATCTGGGGGCTGTTCGAGCTTCTTTCGTCGCCTGAGTCGTACTCAGTGTAACCACTTAACTAATCGTGAACAAGAGATATAATTTACTTCACTAGTTTCATATTCAGTCATCTCAACCTTAATTTTTTTTTCAAAATTGTTACCTTTTTTTATTCATATTTACGCTTTAAAAGTATTCAAAACGCACGCGACCTACAAATTCAATGTTCAAAAATTCCGCGCGGATCCCGCACTGAACGTGCGGGATCCGCAGATCTCCAAAACGTGCGGGATCCCGCGGGAATGCGGGATCCCGCATTGCGGGATTGCAAACCCTAATTACTATATCTACATATTTAGGTACTTAGTTTAAGATGGATTGGTTTTAATTTTACATTATTAAAAATATAAATAAAGTTTATTGTCTAATTTTGGTAGGAATGCGTTACAGGAAGTAAGAAAATTTACTGTTTATTTATTAAAAATCCATCGATTCTGATAAATAAATAACCCCAAATTGATATGAAGTGGCGTAGTTTCCGGTGAATACTACGCCAATTGACATTTGTTATATTATTGTCTATTTTATAAGAAATATATATACTAATATTTGAACAAAGTTTTTCTACGTGTAGCAGTCGCCCTCCTTAAAGCTGGTACTATTTCAAATGAAACCTTTGTTAGTTATTTATGACCGATATTATGAACAATTTGATCTGGACCAAAACCTAACCAAACGTTAGTTTTTAAACGTCTTGTATAGCTTTTGAAACATGAAAGTAATGCTTTAAAAATATTAATAAAAATTTTTGAATCGTATAAAAAATAAATTATGAAAAATAACTCAACAAAATAAGAATACATTTGGGAATTGTTAATTGCATATAAATCAATCATGGTATGATAACACCGACATATAACCACATTCACTTAAATATATCTAATTTTTATTTAAATCAAATATTAAATGTCAATATATAAACAACATGAATTCCGATTTTCTAATTTCAGTGCACAAAAAACGTGATCTTCGAAAGCCAGCAATTTAAATTCAAATCGGTACCTATTCTATTTTTGACAGAATTCCAATGAGGAAACCATTTCACTTCCACGAACCATCTTCCAAATTTGTGTTTTACGTTGTCGCTTTTTGCAGTCGCAAGAATTATTACAAGCACTTTCATATCGATGCATATATTATTACATTTGAATTCCGTTAATAAAGTTAAATTCTTTACACACCTATAATGTTTATAAATATATCAATACTATCTGTATAATGACAAGAAAAACTTCTTAAATTGTTTTAGGTCAGGAATGCGCTAACTAGGGGACGCGATACAAGCGCGGTTCCAGGGGGGGGGGGGTCATGAGGGACATGACCCCTCCCCCAAATCTCAAAAAATTAAGCAAATTAAATAGAAAAATGCTGATTAAATACACTAAAATAACTTTTTGTCCATGTCACAGTCCATAACCCCTCCACAAATTGTCTTTTCTCAGACCATGACCTACCCTAAATTGTAAACCTAGATCCACACCTGGCGCGATAGATGATGCGAAGGGAGTGAAGATGGTCATGATTTAATTTTAACTATAAGAAAAACAGTTATTAAAAAGTTTCTCCCTCCAAACTGAATAATTTTGTCTAAAAAGTTCTTCCGTAAACAGCTTAAATAAACATTATGTCAATACTAAATGCGCAGTCCATGTCTCTATGTCTATGGGTTTTACTATAAAAAGACTCAATCCATAGACAACGTAACTTACAAAACCTTATTAAATGATTTTGATCGCGAATAAGGTATGTAAAGTACAAGGTAGCCTCAGTAAATCGTCGCGAGAGAAGGAAATACGTCATCTGGGGTGCCCAAATGTGCTGAGGGGGAATAATGTGCCCAATCATAACAAACATAGCTTTGTAACTCGGCGTGAGAAGGGGAAAATACATCATATGGGGTGCCCAAACTGATTGGTCAAAAGCTACTGAGGCAACCTGTGTATTTGGGTCGCGAGCAAGGTAGTCTCAATAGTTCCTTGACCAATGAGCGTTTGCGTAGGAATTACGTCATCCAGGGGGATATATTCAAATGTTATAAATGTATAATTAATACAGATAAAATAGATTTTTCGAACACAATAATTCCTTTATCAACGAAAATTAGTATAGAGATAGTTTGATACCTTCACTTTAAGAAACCGATGAGTGTAGTCGACTAAGGTGTACAAATATAGTTTTTCAGGGGGTAAAAGGATCGAAAAATTATTTTTACGCAAATAACTTCAACAAGTATAAATACCAAACTGTCTCTGTACCAATTTTCATTGATAAAGGAATTATTGTGTTCGAAAAATCTATTTTTTCTGTATTAATTATACATTTATAACATTTGAATATATCCCCCTGGTGACGTAATTCCCGCGCAAACGCTGATTGGTCAAGGACCTATTGACACTACCTTGTCTTTATATGTAGACACCTCGGGTCGCGAACAAATACTTTTCTTTGTAATTACTTTCAACAATCTTCAATATGTTTTATAAAATTAAAAAATTGTGAATAATATCATATGTACATATTTTATATCTACTATACTCTTTCATTTATGAATGCAGTGGTTGCCGTGGTATTTGACGGTAAAATGCACGATTCGGACCGTCAAAACCTCAGCAACCACTGCATTCTTAAATGAAATAGAGTATAGTAGATTAATTATTTAATATATTAAGATATGATAAAATCGATTATAGGAATAATATTAATTAATGTAATTTTCAGAAAACGTATAAAATATCTCGTTCACACATGGGAATACGATTTCAAATCAATCTTCAGCGATGAATCTCGGGATGACTTCTCTACGTACCGAGTTCCGGTACCTCATGGTCCGTATCCGCCTTCCGGAGTCCCAGAAAATCATTACAATTATGGTACATATCAATACAATAATGTTAACAATTAATTAGGTTGATTTAAATAACATTATAAGTTTTATAAGTAAATCTTTCTAATACATGATCATATAATATAATGTTATTTTCAATTACTATTTTGAATATCTAATAATAAATAATATTCAGTTTATTTCAATGTTTATTTTCCTAGGCAATATTTCTAAATATACATAATAAGTTTAATTTCAATATTCAAGTTAAAAAAAGTCACGTCTTACTAAAACAAAACAGGTTGTCAAATATGAGCCATGATTTAACACCAAAAAGACAAAACACAAAAACGTCCTATTTAAAAAACGTCCTATTTAAAATTGTATAGGTTTTGTTGCCATTAAAAAAACCGCGCTGTGGTGTTTTATTTTTTGGTGTAAAACGATCTTAATAACTGCTTTTTACGATCTTTATTTGATGAATTGCAAGTCAAATATGTGATATCAAACGTGCTTTTGAATTAAAAATAAATAAAATAAATATTGAGCAAGTATATTAGAAAATGTGGTTATAGGATTTAAAAGGCCTTTAAAGAAAAAATATATAAAGTAATTGAAACATTTTATTTATTTCATCAAACAACAGTTTTTTAATATAATATTACAAGCACGTATCAAATTATATCAGTTGTACTGTATAAATTATTTCGAAGGACATTATATATTTTTTTATTTCCTTCGCCATCTATCGGCAAGAGGATGAAATAATTATTGTTGTCTTTAATTTTCAGGTAGAAAACATAATTACCAAGATTCCCCTTTTACACCAAATCAAATATACAAACATCAAGATAGCTTAGGAAATTACAATTCCGATTACGCGGTTTCTAGTTTTGTTGCTGAACCACATTACAATAGTTATAATTCACATCACAATGATCATTCTAGTTCACAACAACTTAATCCAGAAGACTGGTGGCAAAAGTAAGAACTTTTTAATATGGTTTGTTTCTAGGCTTATAATTTTAAGGAGTATTAATTAAATAATTTATATTATTTCATTTTAAGTGAAATCTTAAATAAAAATAATTATAGAATCTGTGCTAAGTGCTACAGTAAGTAAATTTTGGGTTTAAGTTATCCTCCACTCAAGATTCAATCAAAACTATTAATACCTTCCAGAAAACCATAAAAATCCTCCAATTTATATTAACTATTTGCAAAGTATTCTTATAAATATTTATATTCTTTATAGTCCAGGTAACGTATAATTTTGACTGCTGCAAATATTATTAAAAAAATTCACTTAAACATAATAATTTTCAAGTATACAAAAAAAACTGATTAATCTGTGAGGGTGAAATTTGAAAATTTCTGAATTTTTGGCACGACCTCATAACTATTATATTAAAAGTATGTTAAAGTTTCATCTTTTAACTATATTTAAAGTTTTGAAATTTGTTTTCAACAATAATGAGAATTAATTGGAGAAAAATGTGTTAATGACAACAATCCGAAAAAACATGAAAAGTTCATAAAAACCGAAATATATTTTTGTTTCAGTATACACGAATATTTATATATGCATCATTTTTAAGGGCATATAAAACTCTACAATTTGAGATAAACTAAATTGCGCTATGATCGTTTGCCTAAATATTTATTCAATTTTTTTTTATCTAAGTTTTGTCGGGGGATTATAAGAAGTACATTTTTCCCAATTTTCATCAAAATATTCTTATTTGTTGCAAAAATTGAGACAAAAACGAAAAATTTGCTATTAACGCATAGAGGAGCTCCTGACGAGTAACTTTATTTTTCTGGTCGATATTGATCAAGTAGAAGTCGAGATATTCACGAAAAGGAAAAATTGGCGATTTTCCGGAAATCGAGAAAAAAGTACTGCACGAAAAAATCGCTGTAAGGAGAGATTTTTCATTAATAAATTCCGGTATACGACTTCCTTATTAGTCATTTTGGGTTAAGAATTTATGAATGTCATATCTAGATTAATAAAATTAGCAAATATAGTTCTGTATAATAGGTGCATATTAATAATAATATCATTAAAACATATTTTGTTATAATTTTTATATTTCGTTACTTTTTAGATATGGTCAACCAGGCACTAGAAGAAAACGATCAACTACCAACTCAAAACTGGAAGCATTCAAATCCCTAGTACTTAAGAAACACCGGAAAATTCGTCAAACACCGATATCCAAAAAAATCGATACAGGGAGGTTCCAGAACTTTTCGAGAATAGTCGACGAATCTTTAGACGATGAGATAAACAATCGGACAAAAAGGCAATCAGGGCTATCTAGTCAGCAACTCTGTGCGACTCGTTCTCAGTACATCATGCCCAAAGCGGCCCTGAATAATATGGGCGAATGGAAATACTTGGTCAATTTGCCTGAAGTCGATAATAGGCTAACGCAATTAGTTAAAAGTGAAATTTGTGTGTAAGTAAAAACCATTTTTAACACGCTTTTTTTTGTTCGACTTTTAATTTTTCTTATATTGTAAGCAAATTTTAAACGGGTGTTACACGCTCAGTCTGGCTTCGGTTCAGTCTATAACTAATATCAGACTGACGTCAAACTGATCGTGAAATGCATTGACTCACAGACTGATCGACTGAACTGACGAATTTTAAAAAAATTTAATATTTTTCGTCAGTCTCGGTACGATTGACACAAGTATGGCTTAACCATTTCCAATAATTTATTAAAACAGTCATTTTTCATTCGATAATAATTTTTGTAGTCCTCCTCTTCCTTCGAGTTTCTTATTTCATTTAATAAATTCAAATGAGTGTAATGATCTCTTTTCTGTAGTCATACTTTAGTCCATATTTTCCATTTAACACGTTTTTCTGTAGCCAATGCTAGTATTATTGCAATACAAGCTTTTCCCTATAACAATCCATCGTTTTTCCGAAGAAGACGTCTTCTTTTAAGGGCGTTCTCGAGAAGACTGATCGTGTAATATCATCCATCAGTCCATCAGTTTGTCATCAGTCTATTCACGATGAAGGTCGTGGACTGAACTGATGCCAGACTGAGCGTATAACACCATCTTACAACTCATTTTTCACCCACTTCTAATTGTTGTATCGATTTGAAACTTTGCAAACTAATACAATTCTGGTGATAATACAATAATATGGTACCATATATTAATCTACTAATGGTACCATTTTTTTAAACAGAGATTTTTACATTTAATATTAAAAGCTCAGTATCAAAAAGTTTAATAGTAATTTTTTTATCTAGGCTTTTGTAGCCGTTGCCATATGTTGGTTCCAGGCTGTTGTCCATGTTGTCGTATTTCTATTCTTGACGTTTCGTGGAGTCTTCTTCAGAAATATTTCTGAAACACTTTTGAAGAAGATTCCGAAATGAGAGTTGAAACGTTAATAAAAGAAACGCGACAACGGAAACCAAGTTTATATCAGTAGTAGTAGTCCAATCCTTTTATATTGAAAATAAACTGCTGTGGCCACCATAATATTTTTTCTACATCATTATTAGAGATGGGAAAAACGAGTGGCTCCAGTAATTTGGATGAATCAGTAAAAACATTCGTTCTTACTGAATAGTTCAGTGATTCGTTAAATTTAAGTGTAACTAAAATGAATACAATAATGTACGATTTAAATCAATGACTTGCCCGAGTCGTCTAAATATTTGATTCGTGTTTTATAATTTTAAGTGGTGATTAGAGCTAAATTAAAATTTAATAATTTAAATATACAACAATTGTGTTTTTCAAGCTGTTGCATATCTTTTTCTTCTTATGTGTGTAAAATAAAACAGTAAATTCGTCGGCGAGGTTATATGATCACCCGAGGTGCCAGACTAGTAGAGGCGGCGGGCCACACGGATAGAAATTGAGCTCAAAAATTTTGTAAAAATCATCAATTTTTATGAAAAAATTATTTAAGCATTTTAATTTGGAAACAATAAGACAATCTATATTTTTTTTTACTTACGAAAATATTGGAAATGAGTACCTACTTTAAATTCCGACGTCCGGATTAAAGACTATAGAAAACTAGCTGATTACGCGACATCTCTAATCATTATACGAGGTATCGAAAAATTGCCAGAACATACATTTTAGATAATAATATTATCTACAATCCGTAGAAAATTAGCCATGACCGTCCTCAAAATTATTTTACCGATTAAGATGAAATTTGGTATACGGACGAAGACTGATAACCAAAAAACAGAAATGATAAGATTTAAAAAAAAAATTATTTGGACCCCTTTCCATAGACTGAAAAGTATATAAAAAAAAATAATACAGTTAATCCATTAAGTAGGGTGTCTATAGATAGGTCTCCTAAAATGCAATAAAAAATGTTATATTACCTTTTGATTTCAACCTTTCAATCACGATATATTTGCGTTCAGTCGTTATTAGAGCCCCCCCCCCTCTATTTTTAATTAGTTTTTAATTAGTACTTGCACTGAAAATTATAACGAATACTGTCAATATTTTTTTGGACTCCCCTCCCATAGACTGAAAAGTGAACTCACATTTTTTTTGTTCACTTACCCCATTGAGTGGGGTGTATTTAGATAGGTCGGAATCGAAAAATCAGGAAAAAATTAAGAATGTAACTTTTAGTTAGCACTTTTAATGAAAATTATAACGAACACTGTAACTAGAATAGTTTATAAAAAAATTTGAAATAACTCTTGTTTATAAATCGTAATGAATATGGAACCCTATCTTGTGCGTGGTCAACACGCACTTGGCCGTTTTATTTTTATTTAAAACAGTTTTCTCTATTACCAACCCTCTCAAAAACAATATACATTTAACATTTTGCTTATTATTATTTATTACAGATCACAAGAGTGCGATGGAATCTGCTCACTGCCAACTGGCTACACGTCAAGATGTGAACAGAAGTTCGTACAAAAGCGACTGATCGCGCTGGACGGTAGCGGTCAACAGCTGTACACCGACATATTCTGGTTCCCGAGCTGTTGTATCTGCACAATCACCAGTTAAAACAGGAAGCACTCCTACAGGAAGAGGTGGATCAGTGAACTATATAGATTATTATGTTTTGCGAGTTTTTGTTCCATGTTAAAACATAGTGTATATAAACATTTGAGAGGCAAAATTTTAAACGGGATATTTCAATAAGTAAAGGCGCCATATAAAATGCTTTTGAGTGTTAAATATTATGAATAGTCGTTAGTATTTAGTACTTTACAACCTAGGAAAAATATAGAATAAATTAAATTATTTATGTCTGGAGTTGCTTTTTTTCATTTATATATACAGTGTATTCCAAGTTGATTAAGAGATAGGAAATTTAACATGAGGACAATTAGAAGTGTTGTAGTAACCTTTGGTCAAATTTAACAATGTGTGATTGGTACATTTTGAAATACCGCCTCGAAACTAACTGATAAATTTTAAATTAATCAACAGTATTTTGTTTTCAACAATAAAATGAAATTAAAGTAAGCATCCTAGATAAAATTATAATAATATTTTTTGGCAGATATAAAGAAAACAAAATACTAATTACTATTTTATTAAATTTTGTGGCAGCATTTCAAAATGCACCAATCACGCATCGTTAAATTTGACCAAATGTTACTACAGCAATTCTAATTGCCCCCATGTTAAATTTCCTATGTCTTAATCAACTTGGAATACACTGTATACAGTTTGTTCAATTAAATCGCCTCAAGCTAATTTTTCAAAAACAAAGCAAGATAGAGAAAAATGTTTATTTTTTTAATGGGAGGTCCCATAAAATGTTTTACAATTTTTAATAGTTAATTTTTGGGTTGCTGAGGTTCAAATTTTATTATTATTTTAATCAAACGATTCAAAATAAATTAATAATAAACAAATGTTTAAACGTATGAGACAATCTTAATCAATAGCATAGATATGAGGTACTGGCACCACTCTTGGATCATACCCCAGTCTTGGATTCTTGTTTAATTAAATGTACTAAATTACAAATATTTGTTGATATTTAACTACTACCATTACTGAATCATAATCTACAGACACTTAACTATAAAACAGCTTAATTTGATAACAATCGGCCAATGGGTGTTAAAATGGAGGACATTTAAACTAATTATTAGTCTAATCTATTTATTAATTAATATATTATCATAGAATTTGTTTTACATTGTTTAAATTTACAATTCCTTTTTTATATTTTTTATGTGGTACTTATCATTTTGAAATCATTAGCAAGTGTCCATCACTGGGTGTTTATTACTGGTTTTATTTTTTCCATTACTGGAGAAAAAACATAAACAAAATAAAAGGCTATAATTTCAAAAACAAACTATATTTGCGGACTTGGTAATTAAATTGATTTAATAAAGAATTACTTGTTTTATTAGTAACATGAGTTCATGAGAATAATAAAAAATAAGCCCATCAATCCCAAAAAACTGTATCTTTTTCAAAAAGGGGCCAAGACTGATGCCAGTATCTGATGTGTAGATATATAAAATGAAATGCCTATATAGTAATAAATGTTTATTAAATGTATTATGTATCAGTTCGCCATGATTTATGACACTTAAAAGATGTTTAGGTATTAGTTTTGATTTATGATATGAATATTATATTTATTGTATTCCTTAAATTAATAAATTTTATATAAAAAAAAACTTTTTTTTTTAGTTAGTAAGTATATTATTTTGGATAATTTCCTACTCGCTACTGAGCCCAGAAACACACACGATGTGCAAAAAAAAACTTATAAGTATCCGAATAAAAAAAAAAAAAAATCTACCAAGTAAATGCACAGTGCTTCCTCGTGTTAAATTCACCTAAGGTAGTTAATTATTGAATAATTTAAACATATAGTGTTCAGATAAATTGCCTGGAATTGATTAACTATTTAATTCTTATACAATTTTACTAAAAAATATTAGTTCGAAATTTTTCTTAAGACGCATCTGATTATTTCTTCGTATATTTTTAATTTTTTGACAATTTCTACATCCTAATCTTCCTAGTGAAAAACCGTATCCATTACTGAAAACCGGAATAAAATCCGTTCAGTAGTTACTGAGAAAAATGTGCACAGACAGACAGATAGATGCGGCGGGGAGGTTTGTTTAATACTATACGGTTTAGAATGATAATTTTGGAATTAATTGGGGAAAAAATTCTAAAAGATAATTCCGGGAATGAATTCCACCGGAAGTTACGTATGTTCATATTTTTTTAAATTTCGACAAACCTTTTTTTTCTACAAAAAACATCTGCCAAGTAAATACTCAATGCTTCCTCGTGCAATATTCACCAAAGGTAATTATTGAACAAATATATAAAAACCGATGTTCTGATAAATTGCTTAGAATGGGTTAACCATTTAATTTTTATACAATTTTACTAAAAAATATTAGTTCTAAATTTTTCTTAAAACGCACCTAATTATTTTTTTGTATATTTTTAATTTTTTGACAATTTCAATCTAAATCTAAAATGCAAACGTCAAAATGACATTTGATATGTCCAAGCAAATATCAATTTAGAAAAACAAAACACGAATTTTTAAAATAAATTGAGATAAATCTTTGTAAGGGAATATTTTACAACAAACGTTGTAGACTCATATTATAGGAAATTTAATGCTCTACAAAAAATATTCTATACAATTTTCAAGTAAAATGTATCGTTCTTGAAATGTCTTGAAAAAATAAATATTTTGGGATGTCACCCCTCCCTCTTAAACACGATTTTGATGATTTTGAAATGGGACCGTCCTCAAGCCAGACCCAACCATCTGACCAAGTGTCAATAATATCGGTTCAGTGGTTCATAAGTCTTGCGTGTGACAAGGATTCAGGAGACAGACACACGGATGGATAGACAAACAGACACGGAACGAAAAGTGTTTGTCTTGATGTGAACGGAAAGATCAATTTAAATTTTTGAAATCGGAGAACATTTTTTTGTCTCAATCTAAAACGATCACAAAGTTTCTCGTATCTTCGATATTTCGAGGAAGCAATATCCCTATCCGATATGTGATATCCTTAACAACCCTACCACACATACATACTTTACAATTTTAACAAAATGCGTTAAAACAATGAAAACTAAATCAGTTCGTGTTTTATTTTAAAGATTGCTCTCTTCCCGCCTTATGGTTATAATCCGGTGTTTCGCGTGATACCCGTAGTGCAACTGTATAGGTAACGTGCCCGACACTGTACTCGAGCCACCAACGTTCAACACTGCGCGTATAAATTATGCGTGTGTGCGTTCGCCGTGTGACAGATCAGTGGTAACCACGGCAACGCGGCGCATCGATCCGGTGTCCGCCGCCGCGTGCAAACGCGCACATGGCCGGCACGCCGCGCGCCCGCGCATGCGCGTCACTGAGAAAAAAGCGCGCCGACATTGAAAATGTTCCGGGTTTATATGTCACTGTGCTCTCTCTATGTGCGTGTGCAGGGGAGGGGCGGACGGGGGAGTCACGAGTGAAAGCAAGAGTAACAGCGCGCTCTGTAACGATTAATACATTGTGGTGTTGATTTTAAATTATTTGGCGCGTAAATTTATGTAATGGTAAATGTGGATTTAGAAGAAAGTTAAAAGTATATTTCTCTTTTATTGTATATTATATAAAATAATAAATCACTCAGTTTTCCCTAGGAAAATACAGGAGGTGGGGGTTGATAGTAAATTAAGTAAATATTCAATGATATTTTTTTTCTAAACCTAAAAAAAATTTTAAAAAACATCTGCCAAGTAAATGCATAAGGCTTCCTCGTATTAAATTCACCAGAAGTAGTTAATTATTTATCGAACAATTTGAATAA
Source organism: Sialis fuliginosa (assembly GCA_961205875.1). Taxonomy (NCBI): domain Eukaryota; kingdom Metazoa; phylum Arthropoda; class Insecta; order Megaloptera; family Sialidae; genus Sialis; species Sialis fuliginosa. The sequence continues at coordinate 26,411,106 of OY540812.1, read as the reverse complement.
ATACCGTTAAAGTATGTATTCTCAAGAACTGCCATTGGTTATTTAATTTTTATACGATTTTATTTAAAAATATTTATTTGACATTTTTCTTAAAACGTGCCTGAATATTTTTCGTATATTTTTAAATTTTTGACAATTTCAATCTAAATCTGAATTTTTCTGCTATGCAAACGTCAAAATGACATTTAATATGTCAAAGTAAACAGCTATTTAAAAAAACAAATGACGATTTTTTAAAGCAAATTGAGATAAATTATTGTAAAGGAATATTTTACGACTAACATTGTGTTGTGGTGACTGAATGCTCTACAAAATGGGACCGTCTTCAAGGTAGACCCAACCAACCAATCAAGTTTAATTTATTTGTGGTAAGGATTCAGAGGTCAGACAGACAGACAGACACATACACATACAGACAGACAGACGCGAAACGAAAAGTGTTTGTCTTGATCTGAAACGGAAATGTCAAGTTAAAATTTTGAAATCGGAGAACAATTTTTTTGTCTCATTTTAAAACGACCAAACAATTAATATTTAGCAATCTACAAGTTTACACCAAAAAGATAAAAATACAACAGGATGTTTTTATAATAAATCGTATTTGAAAACGTACAGGTTTTGTTGCCATTTTGTCAAAAAAAAAACGAAACAAAAGAAGCACATTTTTTTTTAATTTCCCTATTTTAAATGGGATAAATTTCGATTAAATTCTAAATTTAGATAGGATGTCTTATCCATTCAATATTTTTTTTAAATCAGGAAAATAATTGTTAAGGCCACTTGTAAATTCTATAAATGCTGTTTTATACATTTTAGAGTATCAGCAATCAATTTGTTTTAGTCATTGTGGCATCCCAACCATCTCTTCCCGTACCCCCAGGGGTCCGCATACCACACTTTGGGAAACACTGGGTTAGGTAAAACAGTTTGAAAAAATGTTTACAAAGTAGAAACCATACAATTGATAATCGGTACAATAACTGTAGAACCCTCCCCCCTTGTCTGCTTGGCTAGAAACAAGCCCAGAATCACATCTTTAATTAAATGAAGTGTCTGATGAGCCTGAGGCGGTTTATTTAACAGATTTTTAATTTACAGGTTAGTTACACTGTAATTATAGAACGTCAGCACTTTATTAAGTTTTAATTCAAATTGGAAATGTTATCGGCGGCCCACAGCATAACACGTTTTATCTAATTTATTAATTACTCGTACTTTTTATAATTTATAATTCTACAGTAGGTATACACGTATTTTGTATGGAAAATCTATGCGATACATACAGAGATTACAAATTATAAAATACCGCTCAAAAATAATTTTCTTTATCTAATTGTAAGATAGAATATGATAGTCACATGGCAAGTATTTATTTGTATACACTAAATGGAAAGAACAAATTGTAACTTAAGAAAAAAATAAAACCGACTTCAAACCATAAAAACACTAACAATAAGAAGTATAAGGTTATGGTCGCTATAAGAGCAAGTAGTGATGGACACTTGCTAATGATTACAAAATGATAAGTAATACGACACAAAAGATATAAAAGAAAGAATCGTCAAAGAAACAATGTCAAACAGTTGCTATGATAATATAATAATTAATAAATAAATAAATTATACCTACTAATAATAATTAGTTTAAATGTTCATTTTGACAACTATTGGCCGATTGTCGTAAGAGTCATACATTATATTATAAAAAATATTTTTTTTTAAATCTTGTAATTTTTACAGCTTCGTAAGATTGATTGTTTTAAATTGTTTGTATATCATACGTTCTTCTTGATCGAATCTAATTACATTTTTAGTGTCAAAGTATAAATGTGATGTATAAATTTTCACAGATAAAAAAATGCCTAATACTCGAAATTAAAGCACCAATACATTACTATTATAGTGCATGTATCATAAACAATACTATTAGCTAAGTTCAGATTAGTATGCATCAGTCTATTCGGATAGGTTATTCTCGGAGGCAGGAAATCTTTTTGAAAAAAGGCTACAGTATTATTGAAAAATTCAGAACAAGTCTTATTTTTACACCATAACAATTGGAAATTTTCGAAAATCTTTGATATACAGGGAGAGTCATATCATGTAGGTGGAATCAATTTGAACAGTTTATTAAGAAAGAAATTTCAAACAAAAACGTTCATATAAACATGTGTCCAGAAACTCTTCTTGAGGAAGCTACAGACTCTCAAAGATTTTGTCTCAAATTAGTTTTTTACAGTACTTAAATTTGATACTCGGTTTAGTATTATACGTGTTATCGATTTCCAGTATCAAACAATGATTATTTAGACCAAGGATATATGGGGTCAGTCCGGCTAGTAGGTTCTTTGAGTTATATCTAGTTTTTTTTGTTCTTAATTTTTTTTCATAAAAAAATCTACTAGAACTTATGCTAAGTTTTTCTCTATGTGGCTGTCCGCCGCCCCTTCTGAACTGGCACCCCGAGCAGTCGCCCAGTCTTCCTCCCTTAGCCTGCATTGCTGTTATACATTAACAAAATAAGCAACCAATTTTAATAAACATAAAAATTTTAAACATCAACCATTCTTTTTTCCAAAGCTTACTTGACTTTTTAATATTGCACTCAAGTGATTGTTATAGTTTTTGTCTGACATCTCGACTTACAAACATATTTTCATTTTTCATGGCAACTGTGATTTTTATTAAATAATGAATAAAATTCGTTGTAAGTATCTTTGTTATTAGTTGTTTTATTATCGAAGATACGAGAAGCTTTGCGATCATTTTCTAAAGAAAAATTGTTCTCCAATTTCAAAATATTCACTCGATTTTTCTTTTTATAATCGGTTTAGTATTAATACGTGTTTAATACTAAACCAATTATAAAATTTCATAACTGTATCACAATGGGTTCTCAAAATATTAAATAAAAACTAATTTTAGACAAAATATTTGAGAGACTGTAGCTCCCTCGTGAAAAATTTTCGGCCACATGTTTATATGAACTTTTTTTCTTGAAATATTTTTCTTGATCAACTGCTGTTCAAGTTTGTTCTTCCTGATATGACTCACCCTGTATATTTGAACAGTTCAATGTCCGTAATATTATGGCATTTTTGTTAATATATTATTATAAAAACACGTCGATTTTTTCGTGGGCTCTATTTTAATAACTATTTATGGTATATACTTTAAAAAAATACTATTTTATCAGCTTTAAAATTTATAAAAGCTATATTATCCTAAAACTGACAGTGTTATTCCCAAACAACTGATTTTAGACAGCTTTGTAAGGCCCTAGAAAGTTATGCACCCCCCTTTGAAGGGGGATGGGAAGTTATCGTCATGTTTTTAACATCAGAATCTACCATTTTCTCGAAAAAAACGTACTCCGTCATTTTATTTCTAGCTCAATCTTCCGATGACTGGACTATTATTACAAATAAAAAAATATTATAGGTGTATACTTATGTATATATATCCACCGAAATTAAAGTCACGGTCGACTGGTCTACGTGTTGACAATTTTGGCATAAAATATTGAATTTAACTGAATTATCTATTTTTATAATCTCCAATATTTGGCTTGATTTTTAACATATTATATTTATAATTAAATAATAGGTATTATTATGGATATATTTGTTGTAATAATAATCTACATTACACTTTATAGACAAAATACGGTTTGTTTATTTAAATTAAATGAATCATAAATATATAGCTTCGTATAAATAAAATAACAGGGAAACAGTTGAGCAGTGTTGAATTGGTTCCTATTTATTTAATTGTAAAATACCAACATTGAGATCATTATGCTATTAAAGTTGTTGCACTTCAGCGAAATACTCATTGTGTTTATTTACCCTTACCAGTGGCAGCTTGCTGTTAAATATATTTAATATTTAACTCTTGTACCCGTACTGAAGAACAGATTCTTCCTTGGTATCAAACTGATTTATTTAGTGTCATTCATAGACTGAGAAGCGAAATATATTTTATGCCCCACCCAAAAGTATGTTAGGTTACGATAATAATGTGCTTTTTCTGTTTTCCATAAATATTTCGCACATAACATTGTACAATGGCAAGATAAAAAAGGTAAAATGTAACCTATAAGTCTTGAGGCTTCCGCGGTGATCTTGATATGGATCTTGGCTTAGAAGAGCTTTAGAAGAGTTCTGAAGATGTCCACTGCAATGTGTGACGAAACGTTGGCCGATAACACGACCAAATCGACGCGGCTTAGACCCAGAAGCCAAGATCTATATAATGTAACCTTAAATTATGTTAGGTTAGAATGTTAGATTATATCTCAAAGGACAAGGTATGTAAAGTATAAGGTAGCTTCGTAACTGGCACGTGAGAGGGAAAGACGTCATCATGTGTGCCCAAATGTCGAGAGGGGAAAGGATGTGCCCAATGATCAAGGTACGTAAAGTACAAGATAGCCTCAGTAGTTCGGCGCGAGAGAAAGAAATACGTCATCTGGGGTGCCTAAAATATGAAAAGGGGGAATGTTGTGCCCAATCATCACAAATATAACCTGTAATTCGGCGCGCGGAGTGGAAAATACGTCATCTGGGGTGCCCAAGCTGATTGGTCAAAAGTTACGAGGTAACCTGTGTATTTACTAACCTTGCCAAAAGGAGGAGGCTAGTGCTTTATCACCTTCCTGCGGACGCCCATGTGTGGGATACAATAGTTAAGACAATTAATTAAAGTTTTAAGTACGTGTTAAAATTTTAATATGAAAATATTTGAAGAAAACGAAAAAATCGTTGTAAGTTTTTTTAGATTTCAGCAATTAAATTTCTGAACAAAAATACATAATACTCAACTTTTAAATGAATTTTTTTAAGGCTGCACACGAGATGAAACAATAATCGGTTATGTTTTTTGAAACTTAGTCTCGTTTCTATTTTGAATTTTACAAGTGAGTTATCTCGTGTCGGTCTCATCTTGAGAAAAATGAAATAGTCTTATCTCAAACACATGATCTAGACCGAGACGAGGTTGAGAGAGACAGAACGAGAAAATTTCTCGGTCTTGTGTGATTTATTTTAAATATTTTTTCCATTTATACATTTTTAGTAAGGAACAAATTTTAAAATTTATAATCTTCGCGAGCCGCTACTGGCGTGTGAGATGTGATGGACGATCAGACAAAGCCCGAGGTTCTGCCTGCGGTCACGGGGCAAATGGTTCTACATTTGGAAAATTGATGACGTCATATGTGACTTGAACTTTCCACCAAATTAAGTAAATGATTTGAAAGCAATATTGTTTCTTGGCCATATCCAAAGGATAGGTGGGGGCTATGTGCGATTATTTTTAAAAGTAAAAAAAAATCCATTTGATCTATGCTTTCAGGTTGTCTATTTGTCTGTATATATTAGTCTGTCCCCTGACATGCATAACTCATGGGCTATTAAACGATTTTAATGAAATTTAGTTTGTTAGTTGAGTCTGGCTATCAGATGGTCTTAAATAAAAATCAGTAAAATCGGTGGGGGGAGGTTAGTATCCCAATTATTTTATTTATTTATTTTAATTTTCAAGAGCGACGCATGTTCAGTGAAAATTTTACAGGATTGTTTTTTAAGCGTTACATTTTCTATGAAAAAGATCATTACAACTTTTATAGTACAGTGGAATCTCATTATTATTGTCCGTTGATTATTATTGTCCGATCTATGACTAGGGTATCACATGAAAACTAACAATTCATGGAATGAATTTGTTTAACAAATTAAAAAAAAAATCGTAACATATTTTATCCCCTGCCCACATCTCCGAAAAATATGAAAATGTATAATGCCATGTTTATAGACAAAAAACAATACAGCAACAAGGTGTTTTGAAACATTTCGCGTATTTTTTCAAAATAATTTAATTATATACGAACTATTAAATATAACATAAATATAACTAGTGGTTATAATTTTGCTACATACGGTACGGGACACTAGTACGCGAGGCTTGACTCGCACTTGACATTATTTTTTTACAAAAAGACAATACGTTCACAATAATTAATTTGACATATTCTATTCATTAATATTTTCATATTAAACTGTATTTGTGCGGCATAAAAAAAACTAAAAATTTTGTAATTGTATTGTTTTTAACAAATAATTACCATCTCTGATATATCATTTATAATTTATAATTTCCAAGCAAGCACATTTATTGCACATATATTTATAAATCATTCTACAACAATTTTTGCTTAAAAATCAGAATATATTTATATAAGTTAATATTTGAAAATATGTCAACGATTGCAAATTTTCTATAGAGGCTGAATAGAGCGATTCGAAATTTAAAACTCAATCACATTCAATATTGTTGTTGCAAGTGGAACTGTCCTCGGACAAACAAGGACAGGTGTATATTAATTGTACATAGTTTGTATACACATATCTCTTTCCAACAGTTTAAATTTACTGTGTCTACTTCATGCTCGCTCTAAAATGAGACACACGCCAAAAAAATCAATGCGTAATTTTACGCACTAGATGATTTTTGCACGATACTAGTTTTCCTCATTTTAACATCTCTTTCTCACTTTAATAAATGTGTGTGTGGTGGAAATATTATAAAATATAATAAACGAAAGTCATATCATTTCAATAAGGTATTTTATATCGAAGAATTTTTATGTAGATTATTTTATCAGCGATTCTATCTATTTTTGTTATTTGATTTTATAAAATGTTTTATATTACTTATAGCAATATGATTTCAAACCATTTTTATTTTGAAGTATAATAAAAAATATAAAGTAATACCTATACTATATTATATTTGGTCAAAATACCTTTATCATATTCTCCGATTACATTTTTTTAAATTAAATCCTTTTTTATACATTATATTAAAAAATATCAATTGTATTTTTTTAATATAAGCCTGACCTAATTAATTAATAACATTTTGAGTTTAATTACATTAACACAACAACTTGTTAATTAACATTAACATTTTTATACAATTTTGTTAGAACATGACCTAATAATTCAATTTAAGTGGGTTTTATTATATCAAAATCGTAACAACCTTTAATTACAATTTTTTTCAGTTTAATTTTAATATATTTTTATTATAAAATATCAATTATATTATTAATTGTCCTGAATACAGGTCTGCCTTAATTCAATTATCATATAAACTAAAGTAATTAGGGGGGTTTCAAGCTTTCGAACAGTAAAAGTCTCATTAAAATCAGTTAAGTTAAAAACAAACAAACAGACACTATTTTTTTAAACTATCAAAATGGGTAATATGACCTAAAAATAATTAATTTTTGTCTTTTGAATTCTTGCAGACAAATAAATATGATATTTTTTCATAATATCTTTATTATCAACTAGATTTTTTATATACAGTATCAATCATAAGTCGCACACCGTCGTAGTAATATATTATATTATAATAATTAAGTAGAACAATAACAAATGAAAATTAAGATAATCTTTCATATTTATAAGCATACAGAATTTTTCACATATTTCACTGTAAAGAATAATTAGTACAGTTTTGGATGGTATGAAAGAAACTTAGTTTACACTGTATATATTTCATGAATTTTTATATTTTGCCTCATATTAAATGTAACAAACAAAATGCATTTTCAACTCAGAAGAATTTATTGTTAATTTAAGTTCATATAAATGCTTCACGTTTTTATATTAAATTTATGCGTAATTGAAATTATGGTGATGGAAATTAATTAATATTTTAATTAATTATTCTGAATTCCATAGATTAAGAAAGAAGAAAGTTCCGTACTCTCGTTTTGTTTGACGTTATATTAAAAAGAAATTACTGTTTTAACGTAGTGCACGTATTCCAAGCATATTGATTTTTAAAATTAAATGATGTGAATTACAGCCACTTTGGTGCAGGGATCTCAGTATCTTTTTATACGTATATGAAATGTATAATGACCATGAAAAAATTCGAACTCGAGATTTTAACCGAATTACACGTGTTGAGGGTCCCCTGAATCACGTACGACCATTATCTCAATGACATATGTGTGAGTGCATGTGTGTGTCTGTGAACGCTTTACAGCCAAAACGGCGAGACTTACAGACATGAAATTTTAAAGAATATTATTATCTATAATTTTTCTCTTGTAATCATATTTCAAAAAAAAATTGTGTAAGGAAATAATATTTAAAAAAAATTATTTCAAATGGTGTATAACATGAAAAAATGTTTGTAATAAAAGTTGTAGAGAACATTATTTTCTATAATTTATGTTCTATTCTTTTTTTGTATCTTTTATGAATTGACCAAAAAATAATAGTTTTAGTTTTTTATTTAAAAATTTTAATAAAATGAATAATCTATGAAACTAAAATCATTTTCAATAGATGTATAGAAATAATAATATCTACGTGTTAAACTGTTGAAATATCAAACAAATAAGAAACGATTGACAAAACAACATTTTTTAAACAGAAAAATCATTATAACGATTTATAATTAAAACGTTTGAAATAAAATCACAGAATATAATTAAAATATATCTCAAACATTCACAAAAACAACATCAATGTAATGTAAGAAAGTGTTAACTTATGTAATTTCTTCTGTATCATGATGTATAAAAAAGTCTTGTGCCGACCAGGGCAGATTTTTTAGGGCAATTTTGGCCTACTGAATCCAAAAACGATGATTTTGCTTAATCAGCTTTTGTTTTCAAGATATTGTGAAAAACTCATTTTTGCAGCTGACTGACCAAATCCATGGTCATTTTTGGATTCAGCCGGCCAAAACCACCCTAAAAAGATACTGAGAACTCTGCACCAAAGTGGCTGTTTAATAGTGATTCATTTCTTAGTCATATATTTGTTACACACTGAAATGTACTTTTTCCATAACCTATAGTGAATTTTTATCCGATCTTTTTGAAAGTTTAATCTTTTGAAGTTGAGACTAATGTTCGGTATTATAAAGGAGCTCGCAAAATTTGCTAGCATGCAAGTACTCTCAAATGAGATATTAATTCTGTACTAGTATCTATGGATTAGTTATGGAATTTAGAGCAGTGATATTTCAACTAATTGTAACAAAGTTGGCGACTTTGACCGTACAAATAATTTTCTTAATATCACCACTGTTTTAATACCGTTGATGTTTACATACCACGCGTGCGTGAAAATTGTCAAACATTTCATGAAACTTAAAGAGAACTGTCAGATACGTTTGAAACGCTTGCAAGTTAGTCAATTTTGCTAGCTCGTTTATAATACCGGACATAATAGCTATATACTGGCACAATTTATCCAAATCGAATAAAATTTAGGACGTTTTGAATTTTACAAAACAAGTAATTTTAACTTAAAAACCGTTTTTTTTTCGCTTTTAGCGATCCTCATAAAATATGTTAAAAGATGTCTTTTTTTCTGTTTGTTAGGCGTCTAAAGCTTCTAAAAATGTTTTTTTTGCGATGAAAAATCCTAGATACGTTTTTTTTAATTTTTGCATATTTACGAAAATGATTTTTTTCGCAATATCTCGAAAAAAAAGCTGATTGACAAAAACCATAGTGATTTTCGGATTCAGCGGCCCAAAATTACCCGAAAAAAGATATTGAGAACCTTGCACCAAAAAACATTTTTGATCTGTAGACCTGTGTTATACTTCACACAAAATGGAAAAACTCAATAAAAAAAATTTGAAAAATTTCAGGTTATAAATTAATTTTTGATAGGTAGTAAATATGAAACTAATTTAATAAATGAATGAAATATTAAATAATCTTATTAGTGTTCTTTATCGAAATCGGAAAATTGAAATAAAAGAAATCAACACCGTGTGTGTCTGTCTGTCTGTCTGTCACAGCCTTTTAGTAAATAAACCGAGATTTGGCATAATTACAATAAAATAGTTTTGGGCGCTTTTAAAGGGTGGTAAATGGGATACTAAAAAAATTTATCCCGGCGAGTTGGGTATGCAATGAAAGCTAACTATTCAAGGAATTTAAATGTGTAAACATTTTGTAATTATATAAATTTTTGTTTAATAAAAAAAATGTAACATATATTTTCCATAATATTGAGAAAAAATTTGAAAAAAAGGAATATTATTTATGCCAACGCCATAAGAAAATTATCAACACTCACCGCATTTAAATATTTTTTTGAAAATAAATGCAAATTATAAAGTAAGTTCAAATGTAATTGTGCCGCCATATTTTTGACTCGCACCTGACATTTTTTTTATGAAAACCTAATAAAATAATTTAATAACGATAGCAGAGAATCCTACTTTTATTTCTGAACTTGACAAGAATAAAAATATATATACTTTCCCTTTGTCTATTCAATTAAACTAATAATAAAATCCTCAGATAAAAAAAAAACAACAACAATAAGTATAGTTAGTCGCATTAGCTTGCGAACGGCTGATACCAAACAACAGAACATCGAACAATAAATTATATAAGTATTATTTATATTCGGTGCGCTACCCGTCAGCCCACCATCGAGAGTGCTGTGGCGTTGCAAAAGTGACGTCACATGCAACGCGGCGCGCTATTGGTGGTACGACAACGACAGATGCGTTTCAAACTGGAGCGCGCTGCGTCTACTACACTCTGTATGCGTGTGTGTGTATGTGTGTGTGTATGTACAGTACTGTGACACACGCACATGGTGCGTTTATATTAGCGGGGGTTAATGGCGATTTATGTTAAGGGTGAAAGTTCTCAGTTATCGGTTTTTATATTGGTAATACAAAGTATAATAATTCGTTTTGTTTTATTTTGTAGTGTTCTGTATCGAAATCGGAAAAATGAATACTTATACAGTGTATTCCAAGTTGATTATGACAGGAAATTTAACATGGGGGCAATTAGAAGTGTTATAGTAACCTTTGATCAAATTTAACGATGTGTGATTGGTGCATTTTGAAATGCCGCCACAAAATTTAATAAAATAGTAATTCGTATTTTGTTTTCAAATTTATCATAATTGTATCTCTAGGATGCTTATTTTAATTTTATGAATGTAATTTATTCTTTATTAAAGATGAAAACAAAATACTGTTGATTAATTTAAAATTTATCAGTTATTTTTCAGGCGGCATTTCAAAATGCACCAATGACACATCGTTTTTGACCAAAGGTTACTACAACATTTCTAATTGTCCTCATGTTAAGATTCAGGTTCTTTGACTTTGAGATATAGCGGTTGAGTTCAGGTTCAGGTTAATGAAAAATACGGGTTTTTTCGGGTTTACGGTTCGGGTTCGAGTTCAGGTTCAAGTCCCTGATTTTGGGTGTAAAAATCAAATTTTATTTTTGAAAATTTATCATGTATTTATAACATAAAAATACATATTTCCTCTTATTTTCGTAAAAACCCCTACATTTTTACGTTAATTATAATTAAAACTTTTATTTTATTTTTGAGATTATGATGCGTTTGAAAAGTAACGCTACCTATGCAGTTCTATAGTCTATTAACTTATAAGTATTTTAATATTTTTTTAATTTTCCTACGACCTGTAGAACCGGAGATATTTCAAAAACAGTGTAGCGATACACTCGAAATGTATCAAAAATGCACAATTATGCAATTTTCTCGGGAACACATGGCCGATTTTTCTAAATTTTTGATTTTCAACTCATCTTCGAACATATAAAGAGAAAATCCAAGAAACTATCTACTATCATGACATATATACTTATTGTTAGTTAACTTACAATTAGTTGAAAATCAAAAAGGATTATTATTATTTTCGAGTGGAGCTCTTCATAATCGGACAGCATGTTATTCTTTACAATTATTATAAACATAAATTATTAATAATATGCACACAAACATGTCAAAATTCCGCACTTTCCACCTGCCTGGTGTCCTGTGTCAGTGATGCCTGATTGGACGGGAGAAATTATTATGACCCCACTATATTGGAAAATAAGTGAAATAATGAATGAAATTTTTGTTTTCTAAAATTTATTTAATAAAGAAACACTCAAAGAAAATTACTTTGGCTTCTCAAAATATAAAATTTTTAACTTATTTCATGATTTTTTTGTAACAAAATAAAATGTAATCTTTTCAGTCTTTTTATGTTTTTATTTGCAATCTAAATTATACAAAAATTTGTTTTTTAGTAAATCTTATTATAATTTTGGGTTTTTTGGAGTCAAAGCAGACTTCTCGACAAAAAGATGAGTGGGTGGTAGGAAGAACATCTCACTTGTAGTGAATTGGAACAAAAAAATCAAATATATTTTTATTTTATAGACTTCGTATTACCTAGAATTAGACATTTATATTAATAATAACAGAATGGCGTAAAAAAATTGCAAAAAACGTGTTTTTTTTGTTGAAAATCGAAAACAATATGAAATTATTAATAAAAATAAATAATTTTAGGTAAAACGATAACTATTAGTGTGTAGAACAACGTATTAAAATTATAGCCCGATCGGTTGATTAGAATTTCAGTTCTGCTTCCTACCAACTGAAAAAAGGTAGTGTTGAGAAAAACTCGTTTAAAGATTTAGTAACAGATGTTACACTAACACGGCCCGTTCTCTTCTATGTGGTATAACTTCGTAAATACTTTGAATTTCGGTTTATAATTTTCATTGTATACTCACAATATCCCGATCAGAAATTTATCAAGGCTGGAGTCCGGGTCAGATCCGGTCAGCCCTAAACCTGATCTGAACCGGATCCAAAATGTAACGCCTGTTCGCATCCGTACACGATCAGGTTTTCCTTATCATGACTAGGGTTGGCCGGATCCGACTCCGAACTGATTAATCAAATCCGGGCCTGATCGGGCAGTTCTATTCGTGCCTGATCAGGTTACTAAATTAAAAAAAACATCAATCAGATCTACGTAATTTTTTCCACTGTTATATCAAACATGGAATGCCTTAATATGGTCAAAATCAGGCAACCATATCAGGCCCGGATAAATTCAAACACGGAATGCCTTAATATAGTCAAAATCAGGCAACCATATCAGGCATGGATAAGTTAAGATGAAGAATGCCTTAATACGGTTAATTGTATTAGGGCTGGATGAGTTAACGAACCTCAAAAATTAAGTTGTCCTTACTTTTCTTGGCGTTCTTAAAATTCAAAATTGACTTAAATTTTGTTTAATTTGGTTAATATCGTATTATTTGTTAAAAAAATTAAACAGATAAACTTTTCATTGTTTTTGTCTCTGGCTAGACTCGTGGTTACATTTTATAATTTTTTGTGACCGTTAATATCAGTTTACAAAAATTAAAAAATTCTTAAAAGTATAAAAATTACGTTAAATTCCAAAATTAAGGGATCACTAAATTTTTTCAATATTTTTAGGTATTTAAGAATGGCTGCATCTCCCCGAAAAATGATCGTAGAACAATTTAAAAAAAACTGTTTTAAATCTAGAACATTCTAGTTTTCGAATCATTTGTTGAAAATTTTAATATCCTTAAGGATAACCTCTTTTACTGATAAAATGCCAAAAATTTTTTTTTAAAATTCTATATCAATTTTTGTTTGTAGTCAGAATTTTCTCTTCAATTTATTTTTTTGTATTACTTTACGACCATTTTTGATTGAGTTATTTGCATCCAAACATTTGTTGTTGATTTCTCATCGTTCTGTATGAACCATTCGGGTTCAGGGACATAAACATTTTAATAAAAATAATATAATTGCACGTTGTTTCAAACCCGCTCTAAAAAACAGGATCCAAATTTTGAGGGAGCAAAAAGTAATCATTGCCCCCCCCCCACTCTAATTTTTGGGGGAGTTGCTCTACCTGCCCTCCGGCTCCGGCGCAACTGAGTTATTCAGAATAGAGTTGATACTCTAATAATATACTCTTTAACTGTCCTTGGTTTGGACAATTTATTGGAGCAAAAGGGGGTTAATATAGTATAAAAACGGGGATTAAATCTCCACCGCAACGAACTGTTTTTTATTAAATAATTGTGAAATAAAAATTCCTACATGTTACAATATATACAGCAAATTCTACTCTATTCTAATACATCTACACCTGATTTTTGATAGTAGTGACATCGGGACACTCATGTTCTCCGTTTTTACCAAAATATATTATAAAAGAGTTTAAAATAATTTCATAAGAAATTAAGAGATTTCTTATAGAAACTTTCTTTGTGTTGTGACTTCTTGAAAAAATAAATAAAATACAAACATTTAATTCAGTAGAGTGCATATGTTGGTCATATCGAGTTCAGTGTAAACGCAGTACACGCAATACACGCATACACTCACATACACGCACACAAGCACACAACGTTTTGAGGAAGCAGCTGCGTTTAGGCGGCCGTGCTCCGTACCTTGACACTCTACTGCCGTCAGTATACACGCTGCAACACCGCGGTGTACACCAAACACAGAGTAGCCGAGAGATAGCGCGTGTTCTCACGCGACAACACAGCTTCTCACATTAACTATGAGCTTACCGTATATTAGCCGATGATCGCAAACTATTTACTATTAATTAGACTATATTCCAGTGGTGTGTATAATGTTGTAAAAGTGACGGACTTGTTGTGAACGATTGGTTATTTTTATTTTTCGCGCGTGATGACATTTTTGTGTATATTACTTAGGTTTTGTTTGTATGAATTTTGGTGAGGTTGTTGGTGTGGTCACATTTTTGTTGTTGTGAAAATTGTACCTGTAACAGAATCGTTTTTGTTTTTACATTATACTGTAAAAGGTAATTATCATATTTTATTATTATTATTATTAATAAATATTTATATGAAAATAAATTTATCTGAAAAAAATATGTATATACCTACGTAATTAATTATTTAAAATAGCCGCAGGATATGTTTTCAATAAATATTTATAGTTTTATTAATATACAATACATAAATATCTATTTTAATTAGTGTAGTTATAAAAAAATGTTTATATTTGATAAAATAATTGAATTTATATGCATATAAATTATATACACCCTGCAGTTATTGTTTTTATAATTGTATTGATGTAAACATCTCTATTGATGAATGCTAACATAAATCAATAGTGCTAATTGATTGTACCTATATATTATTGTTTAATTTTCAATACAATAACAATAACAACTTTTCTCAGTTGTTCAGAAATAAAAACGGCAAGCTCCGCAAAACAAGTCAATGTTTTTGTAAACACACCTACTCTACAATTTATTGACACATACAATTTTTTTATTCAAACTTCAAAAAAATAATAATTACGTCAAAATAAAAAAAAACGTCCGACAAACATCCTGCTAAAAATTACGCAAAAAACAATTGACAGAATCAAGATAATAATATCCAGCCGTGTTAATTATTCCCCGCCAACATAAAAATTAAGTCGAAATTGTTTCCTCGCACCTGGAATTCTGGGAAGCGCATTTCCGGTGGAGCAAATATAATAATTTTTGTACACATCTCGTCAAGCGCGACCTAACCGGTATACTTTTGCGACTTCCGCGCGCAAGCCACCACATTAAATGGCTATTTTAACAACATGTGTTGGTTACTATTGCTATTACCATACATTATTTCATTAAATGTAGTTTATGTATTTAATATTTAATGTCATTTCTCGGGCTTCTCTAACTGCTTTATAACTACTACTACATATTATATACATTATGTAGGTACCTGAATATTTGTTAAAACTAAACTAATTCTCGTTAGAGTATCATGTATTATGGTATGGTATGGTTATAGCTTTCTATGTCGACTATACCTTTTACAGTATGAATTCACACTTATGAAACATAATTTCACATTAACGAAAACAGATTCCACACAAATGAAATATAATTTCACACTAATGAAAACTGATTTCGCACAAATGAAATATAATTTCACATTAAAGAAAACTGATTTCACACAAATGAAAACAGAATTCACATATAGGAAAATTAATTTTTAAAGTGTGGAATTAATTTCAATAAAAGAATACACGTTTAAAAGTTTTTTTATTCCTTATTACATTAACTCTAGGACCCTACACAGGGGTTATCCAAACCCCACAAAATTTAATAAGATCTTCCTGGTGCAATGATGCAGCATAATATCGTTCAACATGGAGCAATGTCTTCCAAAATACGCATTCAAAATTCTAAAATGATTGGTGCTTGATTGTTAGCACATGTTAGTTCAATATACTTGCATTCTGCCCTGGATATGTCGTTTTACTAACGATTTAAAGGAACTTCACTTTAAAAAAAACATACTAATGTGGCAATTTAAGAGACTTCACAAAATCTTGAAAAATGCAAACCATGTCGAACGATATTTTACTGTATCATTGCTCCAGGAAGACCTTATTGAAATGTGATATAATTAACATGTATATTTAATATTATAAGGAATAAAAAACTTTTAAATCTGCATTGATTAATTGAATTAATTTTCCTATATGTGAATTCTGTTTTCATTTGTGTGAAATCAGTTTTCATTAGTGTGAAATTATATTTCATTTGTGTGAAATCTGTTTTCATTAGTGTGAAATTATATTTCATTTGTGTGAAATCTGTTTTCGTTAATGTGAAATTATGTTTCATAAGTGTGAATTTATACTGTAAAAGATATAGATGTTGTCCTCTGCCGACAGTTCCTTCGTGAAGTTCTTGATTTGGTGTGTATATTTTTTTATTATTATTAATATTAAAAGGATAACAAGATGGATAATGATGTTGAATATGGGCCGATCATTGCATGTTTGTGGAGTAAAAGGTAGAATTAGTGAGGGTTTAATTATAAGATCATACTTTTATACTATATCAACGCTTATATAGTCTATTAAATTCATATTTTTATATTAAGTTGTTTGAAAGATGAAATTACCGACTCGACATAACACTGAATATTTCAAATTTATTTTATTTCATGAAAATAGAAATATTAAATTTTTAAGGAACTCAACAAAAAGTAAGAAACGGTAAAAAATTAAAACAAATTCTTTTAAAACCTATTAAATAAAAACAAATTTAAATATTATTATATCAAATCAACGTGTATTAAGGTTATAATGCTGAATGAGTTTTTCATTCTAATATTATTATTTAAAGAAATATGAACATTTTTATAAATTGTTGTCTAAAAACGAAACACTTTTTTGTATTCCTTTAGGCTTTTTATAAGTAAAATAAAGCTGTACTGTTCTTCTTCAAAATGTATTTTGTTTTATTTAGATCGCCGTTAATTTGGTCCTAAGTTGTTATTTGAAATTTATAGTACTTTTTACGCAAAAAATGTGTTTTAAGCATTTTTTATGTAGAATTTCATCATCTTTAATTTGTCTGCAAACGGAGATATTTGAAGAAAAAAGATTTTTTTTCGGGCCATTAGGTCTTTTGGGGGACAAGCTACCCTATTATCAGTGTACATTTTATTTTATTTTGTACATACACAAACCTACTTAATTTTAGAATTTCATTTGAATTGGTTTTATCATTTTATTAAAACCCCCAGTACCTGAGCTAAAAGGAAATTGAAAGAAAAATTTGATTATCTACAAAAAAATCGATGTAAATTGATTTAAAGAACAGTGGTTATAAATTAAGTAAAAGCTTGATTTTTTAATAATGACTATCTTCTCTATATACCTACATATAAAAATTAATTTTCGTTTGCATAAGGCTTATAGACTTGGGAATTACTGAAGCGATTTCAATGCGGTTTTCACTAAAAGATAGATAACTTTTCAATGCATGTTCGTAGTTATTAATATTTTATGAAAACTTAAGATTTAACATCAAAAGATTAAAAAAACCTTTATCAAGTTGTGTTTTGTTTCCATGATGTCACAGCATACAACTGTCATTTATATAAAAACATAGTAACCACTAAATAAAGAATCCTAAAATTTACGGTTTCAACATTTTATTAATTTAGGTCACTATGATCACGTCTCTCAAATATTTTATCGAACAATTGGATGATTTTGATTGTTACTAATCTATTTATTTATGTATTTTTATTTTCATACAAATTCAAGACAGGACCTCTTCTTAGTAACTACTGAACGGATTTTATTCCGGTTTTCACTAATGGATAGGTTACGTTTATGTGTATAATTTGTATAAATTTCATGAAGTCGGAAAAAACAATTCGCGGTGAACTGTGTGTTGTGATCATATTGGGTGGGCATGTTGAATATTTTAGGTAACCATGATTATATGGATATTAACCTGGGTCCAATACGCTAGTAGATAATATTTCTTTTCAACATTAAAAATTAAAATTTAAGTCTAATTAAATAAACTCATGATGCAATAAATCGTAGTATCTTAATAAAATATCATACATTATTTTATTTTTAGCTTACAAACACACTTTGTATAAAGCAAATTTGTTCATTCATAAAAGCGGGTTTTCCATTTTTCATAATGTTGTACATGTATTCTATAAATATTTAAACACATTATTTATTTACAGGTATTGTTTATGTACCCATGTGCTATATCTTTACCTTTCTAGTAATGCATTTTAATATTAATTAATTACTACTATTACATCAATATTTAATAAATATGTATATGTATGCTAATTATTTAACACATTAAATTTATTCTGACACTTCCAAATATAACTGTACGCATAATATTTTAAAAACAATTGTGTAATTATGACGCATGTAATACAGTAAAACTTCTATAACTCGAAAAACTTTATAATTTTAAATTTTCTCCATTCCCTTTGGCTTAATCCTTTAACTCGAAGCATTTATGAGACGGCTAAACGCCACATGACCTAAGTAATTCAAAGTTAAAGATGTATAGCCTCTATAATTCGAAATGTGCCAGCAACACGGTGTTTTTTTAAACATTTCGTATTGAAAAATGTATAGGTATTGTTACCATTTTGTCAAAAAAATAGCGTTTTTTATTTTTGGTGTAAACAAGTCATTAGTTATTAATTCGAATTTTATTCATCTGAGCCTCCATATCTCGAATCAAATAGTTTAGGAGTTGATTTTATACTATACAACGAAAAATCGTGTCCAAACTTGCAGTTGATACATATGAATTTTTTTAGTTTTTATCAGTTATTTAAAATAAGTCAAAACACACATAAAAAAAATGCATTGGGTCAAGTTTCTTATACATATGTAGAAAACAATATTATCTTAATAATATATTATCCAATTATTGTCTCCCTTTAAAACAATATTGTCGGATGAAAAAAATAAATTCTCTGTTTTAAACAATAATTTAAGACAGTTATTTTATATTGTTTTAAGTATAAGTTTTTATGCGTGTAGTTATTTATTCAATGATAATAAATAGGCGACCTATACTAAATTTTACAGTAGGACGAAAAAACAATATATTTCAGTTTATATCTACTAAAAATATTCATATTTGTTGTTTTTGAGTCTTATTTAATAAAATAATGTTCATTGTGATATGTTATTTCACGTATTGTAAAGGTTTTCTTTGAATTTAGTTCAAGTGACAGTGGCTTTACTGTAATCAAGCAACATATTGCCCATTATAGAGCTATGTTGAATATATTTATTTTTATGGCATATAGGTATAACTCAAAATAATGGCTAAAATGTCACTTATTTAAATTCAAATTTCCACCGTTAAATCTGCCTCTATAATTCGAATCTCTTCTATGTGTCGAATTTAAGTTTGTATCTCGAACACTTCCCTATTTCAAAACCTCGATATCACAAACAATTTATGGATTTGAGTAATATAGGTTCTACTGATTTAAAAAAAAATGAGTCCTAAAAAATCCGCAGAGAGAAAATAATAATATATATTTTTTAATCGAAATAAAGAATTAATAGCTATCTATTTTTGATTGTTTACCTGTTCGATATATAAAAAACAACTTAATTTATCCAAAAATAGATCGCACGTCATCCCTACTACGACAAATAAAATTTCCCGTGGGTTTGAGCTGCAAAATGATTACACATATTCATATCGAGTTGCGTCAGATTACAATACTGAAAAGATGAATGAATATGACGTTTAAAAGTATGAAATCGCCCATATAACTTCGTGTTTGTTATTTTTAGATAGCATATTTAATATATCATTTGTATCTAAAAATAAACGTCTGTATAGGTGGTATTTTGTAGGGGTTCTAATCAATTATTTTGTATTTTTTGTGATTGAATTGTTAATAGGTGTTTTTCGTTGTGTCTTGGGTACTGGGTTAAAGTTGGGACAGATTATTCTTAACATAATGGTTGAATCACGAAGCTGGTATGTAATGAGTTGTTTAATTTTGAAGAATTCGTTTTTTTAGGTGATTCATAAGTTTTATTTTTCTTGTATAATGTTGAAGTAGATTTCATTAAGACTTATTTGAATCTCATCTAAATGTAATATATATATATCTCATTTTTTAGATATAAAAAGGATTTATTGCTAGTAATATGTACGTATATGACCTGTTCATAAATAAACCTTTCCCTAATAAACATACTTGTAGAATGTTAAATGTCAAATATAAAAATGTTTTTCATTTTGCTGGTAAATAAATTTAATTAAGTTCATTATTTTAAAAGTATTAAATCAGAAATTTAATTATTGTCAAAGTTAGTCGCTTTGGGTTTTAAACGACTCTTATTTTTAATAGATGTTATCATATAATATCTATTAAAAAACTGAAGTTATATCATACATAATTAAGAAAGATTACCAAATTATGATAATAAATAGATCAATGTTAATATATTTTTTTCAGTTCCCTGATAACATTCATACATTATTGTTTGTATTTATTACATAAGTGAAAAGCGAATAAGATATTCTGTCTCATTCTAATGGCCACTGAATCATTTCAATTGGCTAGAACAGGGGTCAGCAAACTTTTGTAACAAAAAAGCTAAATTTATCCCTCACAACGATTAAAACAAACTCTAAAACCATAAGTATATTCATACAAATAAATAATTTGATAACAAGTTTATAATATTAAATTATATTTTTGTCATAAAAAAATATAAAAAATACTTTTCAGAGTCACAGTTTGCCGACCCCTGGGCTAGAATAACTTGAAAAAAAAATATTATTTTCTATCTAGCCTAGTCATTTTTAAGTTCATTATTAAATGCCAATTGCAAAAGTTCGGTAGGGAGGGAATTAGTTTACCTTAGGGTACTTTCAATGGAACAAAAACTGCAAATACCGATATTATGTGAAAATTATAATTAAAAAATATATATTAGCCACATACTAAAATAAATATTCGATTATTTGTAATTGTAAGTATTTATTATTTAATTAACTATTATTTTCTGTTATAATACCTACATCATCTGTCTTGTATTTATGTGACAGTGTTGCTGTGTAAATGTTATAATGTCCAGCAATTTAATTGAATGTGGGATTAACAATTAATTTTAGTAATCCGGTATTATCTACCGTGATTGACAAGTTATTGATTTAACGTACTATATCGTATTTTAAAAATGTTATTATGTTGAATGCTGATAGTCGAACAAATGCGAGCGTATTTTTAATCTGTACTTACATTAGATTAATATAATTTAAATTATTGTACCGGGTGGGGTGGGGTAATATTTATAAACAGTGCCCGATTTATTTGTATTGTTGTCTCTACATGAATAGTTTTGAATTTTCATTTTTATAATAAGAACATATATACATTACTGTTTATAATATGTACCTATGTATAATAGGGTAGGCCAAATTGAATGGAAGGAATTTTACCGACCTCAGCTACCCCCCTACGTGAAAGTACTCTTAATTCTAAGAAAAAACGCCCAACTATCCCATTACATTCAACTTTAGTTCGGCGCATTTTTGATTGAAAATTTTAATATTGTTGAGATAACGACATCGTTCTCACATTTTATTCTTTCTTAATAGCCTGTCGATGATTCTGTAAATCGAAAGCTTGCGAATACTTATTCTTTAATAAATTTTGACGTTTAGACAAACAAGTTGTATTTATTTATGTTAATATAATATATGAAAATTTACAATTTTTTTAAGCCAAACACCAACCCAAGGGTTTTTGGGTACGAGGATTACGATTAGGCATCCATTTTGTTCATGAATATTAATTTACAGTGTCTCTAATGTAAACCAAATATTACACATTATGTTGATATACAGAATGCGCAGTCCAAGGTTCTATGTCTATGATGACTATTATACAAGTCTTCCACGGTGATCTTGATATGGATCTTGGCTTCTGGGTGTAAGCCACGTCGATTTGGTCGTGTTATCGGCCAACGTTTCTAACTTTTAGAAGAGTCCACTGCAATGTGTGACGAAACGTTGGCCAATAACACGATAAATCGATGCGGCTTACACCCAGAAGCTAAGATCTGTATGATGACTACTATTATACTAAAATCAAGCTATTTGCGCTGTTGCCACGATTTCAGTACTGACTAAATATATTACAAAAAATGTTTAAAAAATAATACGTTTTAATTGACCAATACTATTTTTATTTAATAATAGTTCATGGTAATAGTCACTAAATTGCATACTTTAGCCTAGGCGATTCTCTCTTACCCTTAAACTGATATATGTGAATCAAAAAGGAATTCTGGATTAGTCATACATATTTATTTATCT
The DNA here is from genome assembly GCA_961205875.1 of Sialis fuliginosa. Classification (NCBI taxonomy): domain Eukaryota; kingdom Metazoa; phylum Arthropoda; class Insecta; order Megaloptera; family Sialidae; genus Sialis; species Sialis fuliginosa. The sequence goes on along the minus strand of OY540812.1, from coordinate 26,388,553 downwards.
TTCCATATATCAAATGTAGTCGACATTTTAATATAAATTACTTTCACTATCATATATTATTATTTTCTAAACATTCGTCATCCAAACATTGACATTTTGTACAAATGCATCACAACATACGCTCTTGCGTCATGCAGTAGATGCTCAAGAGATTCGGTTGCCGCTGAAAACATTGACTTGCATAATGCACACAAACACATACGGGGTACAGTACAACATCGAGCGAGCTGGGAAAGGCGGCACACACACACACACACACACACACAGGCAAATACACGCGGCGCGAATCAATATTTCTCTCGGCCGAAAGAAACGCCGCTGTGCGCACTTTTATGCAACTGCACAAACAACATGCGTGTGCGTGGATGGTAGCGAGTCGAACACGTAATCGGGGTTGTTTACATGATTAATTTTATTATTAGTTGTTTGGCATAGCAACATTGAAAGTTTTTATATTTATTATATAATGTATATTATGACCTCAGTAATGGCTATTTTTAAATTAAATGTACTGAATTAGAAATTTGATTACTACCATTTCTGAATATTAATCTATATATATTTAACTGTCTTACAGCCTGATTTGATGACAATCGGCTAATAGGTGTCAAAATGGTGGACATTTAAATTAATTATTTAGTATAATTTATTTATTAATTATTATATTATCATAGCAACTGCTTTACATTGTTTCAAATTTTCTTTTTATCATTATTGGTTTCACTTTATCCATTACTGAAGAAAAAACGTAAACAAAATAAAAGGCTATAATTTAAAAAACAAACTATATTTGCGGACTTTGGTAATTAAATTAATTATATAGAGTTACTTGTTTTATTAGTAACATGAGCTCATGAGAATTACAAAAAAGAAGCCCGTCAATTACAAAAACAGTAAACCTTGCTTTTATAGCGGCCATAACTGGTGCCTGTACCTTAAATGTAATATTTAGTGCATCATTTAATTTTGTTTTTTAAAATTTTTCGAATAAAATTAGTTAATTAACTAGCAAGCACTTTGAACAAAAAATCAAACTTATATGACAATTCTATGACATTAATTAATCCTAGAGATGATGGCATGTATTTTTGCTTCATATGAGCAATAGGCAGACTCATGAAAAACGTTTATTAATGTGTTGGCCATCATTCATAATAATAATAGTCTCAACTCCTATATACCTGAACATATAAAGAAAAATGTTATCTTTGTATCTTCGGTACTTACTATTGCATCGATGATATCAGATATGTTTTGGAATCTACAATAAAAACAAAATATTAAGTTTCTTGTAATTTTTTGATATAATGTACCAATTGGTTGAAATTTTTTAATTTTAATAAATGTGTAAAAAGTAGGTGCTGAAATTTTTGCGAGGGCTATTATAATATTTTGAAAATTGTTAAAATTGATCGTTAGGTTTATTTAATGATAATTTAATAATATCTATCCTAAACTTTTAAATCGTTTTCCCAAGACAATTGAAATAATAATTTACATGAAATATAAATGTTATAATATTGCATCAATTGTTAGCTACAACCGTCATTAATATTTATATATTTTTAAAACTACATTTAGTTATACATACTTGCAGGTAATATTTAAAATCATAGTATAATGTTAATATCACATAGATACATATATGGTAAATTATGTATATTTTGTCTTATAATATGTTTTCGTAGTTTTCTCCTGCATCGTACATTGGTAGCACTTGACGTTTACAGATGTAATGTAACTAGGTATTTTCAATTTCAATTTAAATTAATACTTAGAATTTTTTTAGATTAAAAATATCTCTGGTTTTTCTTATATTACACATATAATATGCATTTTTAATAATACATATCAAAATAGACATTCGATTTAAATTTGAATTTTTTTAAAGCAGTCCACAGCATGGGTTAGGTCTTTCGACGGGCTCCCTCCTGCTAAAAAACATAAGACATTTTTTACGACGGCAAAAAAAAACTTGTTGACTCACCGTCTTGGGTCCCCCCTTAGCCTTGGGCTCCCAGGCTAGAGACCTATCAGCCCTTTTTTTGTGAGGGCCGATGGTCCAAAATATAATTTTTAAATAAATCTATATAATTGTAAATTCATCTTGAGAATAATAAAACCGTAAAAATATTTGATTTAAGTAGGTACTTAAAATTTATAAAAAACGATTTTTAAGAAGAAATGGTTTCGATAATAATATATGTAATTATGTAAAAAAATATTTCAATCAAATACATACATGAAAAAACTTATTTTTAACAGCAATCCTCTTTTCAATTTCCGTTCTTTAGTTAGATTCTTTTTGTATTCTATAATAAAAATATAGATATAGGTAAGAAAAATCATCCCACACAATATTATGGTCAGTCCACTCCTCCATGACGGCCACGCGCCGATATCCGACACACAACATCGCGACGCCATTGGGGATGCAACGTGAGTCACGAGGGCTGTCGTGCACCCTCTCACCCCGCACCTCCGCTGTCCCCGCGGCCTAACGACGCCGTGTGCGTCTCGCCGATGCCCCGCGCGCGCCCCTCTACAGTACCGCGGCCACGGAGCAGCGGGAGGGGGTCTAGAGTTAGGTTAGAACGCTGGACGGTCGACGCATTTGCAGTGTGTATTCTGTAAGGTTTCCGTGTGGTACTTTGTTTATGTCAGCGGTATTGAAAATGTTAAAGTTAAAGGGGCTTGATTTTAGATTGATTGGTATGGTTGGTGATATATTTTGAGTTAAGATTATTATTAGACTTAATATTTGGATCTTTTAGAATCTATCTACTAACAATACAATTTTCGAGAGTATCTTATCTTATATGAAGTACCATTAATTGATATTAAAAATAGAGTACGCGCTTGCGTTAATTGATTTATTTGTAATAAAACAAGCCGCGGGGTGCGACCCTTGAGGTCCACATAACCAATTTCCCAACATGATATGACTATCATTACTTGAATACTGATTATTATTTATTGTTTCCATATAGTTTTTTTTAAGTATCGATTGTTACCATAATAAATTATATCTGATAAATCTTTTATAAGAAATTCTGAGATTTCCCTTTTTCAGTCTTTTTGTTCTAACAAAAAAAAAACGGTTAGACCGAATTCGATGAAATTTCTTTCAGTTCATATTCACGTCAAGACGCTTCGATTGGCATCCCAACGAAGTCAATAGAAATTTTTATTTGCGAGATTTCGTGCAGGAAAAAATTACACACTGCTATAGTGATGTTGAAACATAAAAATGATTTTCGGACCGATTATAATAACTTCCTGTTAGGAAATTAATAATTACATTTTCTTAATAGAATACCCCATAAATCAATATATTATTAAAGTGTATAAAATTGCGCATACTGATAAAAGCTAATCAAAAAACGCCGCCAGGAAAATCTATCTTGAGACTAAATTATGAAACATAATATTTATGTAAATAAATAAATAAGCATTAATATGGGTCTTATAATAATAAGATATCCTCGGTGATTCATATTTAAACAATAAAACGGGGGTGGGTAACGAATACTTCTTTTCGGCTTATAAATTAATATTTTTATATAAAAATATTTACAACTTTCCTGAACTTTATATTTAAGATGAGTAGAAAAGTGATGGGTACTGGGATCCTTCTCTGGAAGAAATTTTTTTAAATGGGGCCTTTAATGCCCTTTATTTTTTGTTTGTTCCTCTCAAAAATACTATGTACATTTGCTACGTAATAGCTAAACAAAAATAGTTTGTTTAATAATTATTTTTATTACTCTTCAACTAAAAATTAATTTTTGAGTTTTATGCTTTAATAATATACAAATTTAGGTTCCTCATCCTTGTGCTAGAACCACTGATATATATGTTATGTACAATATGGTGTGCGACTACTCTACTAGAATATTCGATTTATTATTGTACGTTTATTGTAGGAGGCTCTCGATATCGATCGATACGAAACTGTTGAGCATCTTCAGAAGTTATTGTAAATATATATGTAGGTACGAGTATATTTGTATATTGCATGAGTATAGACGCGTTTATACTTTGTATATGATAACACAATTAATTTCAATTAATAGCTTATTTTAAAACAACTTTAATATGTAATTAAGGTGTTTTTTTCTGGCTGTCAATATTTGTATATTTGTTTTTGATGAGTTCTGTAGTGATTGAATTAAATAGAAAGTTAACTATCAGGTCAAAAAACTTTTTTTCAAGGTAGCAAGTGACCCATTCCCCTCCTTGTGGACACCCATGTTTATAGTAATAGTAATAGTTAAAATTATTAAGGTTGGGGTGTACAATCCGGTTCAAAATTATATATTTTTTACTTCTTACATAATAAGCTCTGAAAATGTCAGCTGAAATATATAACGAAACGTTTGCCGATAAAAACATCAAAATGACGCGGCTTATGCTCAGAAATAAAGGTTCATGTCTTGGCTTCTGGGTATAAACTTTAAAGTTAATCTTACATAATAACTTATAATAAACGAATGGAACTGTTTTGAAAACTATTGAAAATTATAGTAGCGGTATATTAGAGTATTTTTTTTTTTGCAAATTAACATATAATAAAAAGTTTTCTAATCGAGCTGAAAATGAAATGACATAATTGTACAATTTTTATCTATATAAGTTAAATTAATTTGATGCTTCTACTATCATTTTCTATTCAGATATAAAAAAATGTTTATTTTTACAAAAAACACATGTAATTCTTTAATTTTCAATTTTTTCTACAAATACAAACTTCTTCATCATTTCGAGTTCCTTGTATAAGTATGAGTCTAACTACAGACAGTTAAAAAGTTCTTCCTTAATATACATATATAAAGCTCAACGTCTCTCTGTCTGTCTGTCTGTCCGTTAGTGCACTTATCACTCGAGAACTACTTAGCAGATTTACGTGGTATCTTTTTTAATTCATAGGTACATTCTCTGGCCGGCCAGGTTATAGGCTATATTTTGTTACGTTAGGTAACATAACAACTAAGCAGTGACGATAATAGTAAATCAAGTCGGAAAAAATTTTGACGTCGGTGCGCTATTCTGCAATACGCTGCCTAAACCGTTCAATATTGAACAAAATAATGTATTAAATAACTGTGTAGAATCAAAAGATCTACAATAAAGTCAGCGACACCATATGTCTAACTTTTATATTTAAAACACAATGACTGCTTTTATGTTATAAAGAAAATTTAAAATATTTGGGTTTTGTTTACGTGGACTTATGACCTACAAAACATTAATTCTTATCGAAATAAATGATTTCATCGTCATAAGTACTTAATGTAAATATAATTTGCCCTTTACAGAATCCAATTTGGTCTTTTGGTTTAGAAAATAACGTGAAATATACATACAATAACATATTATATATATGTATATATATATTTTTCAAAAATCTTAAACAATAACTCCGTAGTCCAAGCGGGCGAAGCTGCGCGGGCCCAGCTTGTTGTATTATAAAGTATATTTTAATATCATCTGATTATGATTAATATCATGCTGATATAATATATATATCATATAATATTATATTAATCTCCATGAGTCACAAAAAACTAGACAAAATATATCACAAGAATTCGTAACGGAAGTTCCCAACGGAGTCGGTTTTCCGGTGACGATGCAACTGGAGCTAGTGGAAGGTTAGCAATGCTCCGGGGTGGCGTGCGTCATTCAGGGATTACCCTCTAAAGTACGGTCAACCTTTAGAGGTACCACGTGTGTCCCTTCTCTCTCTCACTCTGTAGTCCATTCATAAACGGACGTAGTAAGAGCATGGAATAACGGTATGCAGTTATATATTTTTTAGTGAGTGAATTTTTTTAAATTCAATAAGTCAGTTATTTATTTTAAAATTATGTTTATTAAAAAAATAAAATAAACCAATATATTTAAAACTAACTAACGTTTAATTTCTTATGATAATAGAAAGGCGAAGTCTCAAATTAATAATATGTGTGTGGATTAATGTACTGTTTTAGAAAAGGTGTTCCGTGAATTTGTCACAAGTATTGAAACGATTGCTTACATTTTATTTTATTATTCGACATGACGAACCAACTGTAGCATAGACTTTGTCAATAGATCATATTTTAAAAATAAAAGGTAAATTATAATTCAAAAAAACTTTGAAAAGTAAAAAAAAAGTGTATAATATAGTTAAAAAATTGTTATTTTGAAAGTATTTTTAATATAAAAGACATAGAAGGTCCATCGTTACCTAAATATATTCCTATTATTCACATATTTTGAATAAAGTAGATAGAAAAATATGCTTACTTAAAATAAGTATAATAAGTTAATAAAAATAATATTCGATCTAAACAGAGAAATTACTTTTTTTTATCAATTTAAATATGGACACAAAAATATGATTTTTGAGTTATACATAAATGCAGTTTTATTACGGATAAAGTTTTATAGAAAATAGATCATAGCTAATTTTTTTTTGTAATTATAATTTAACAAAAACACTCTTTGCTATTCAATTGAGGGAATTTACTTATCAGATTTCATAGGAATACGGATCATATTAACTAACCAAATTGTCAGATTACTTTTTTCTAATAAAAAGAAATGTATCAAAATCACAATTTTATTTTTCTTTGCGCGTATAAAAAACGTTGAAATAAAATATAGAGATGACCTTTCTGTGGGTTGATACATTACTGTATAATAATGTCCAAATATAAAATAGTTAGATTCCGATTATTTTCCTAATATTAAATTGTAGTACGTCTATTACATGACATACATATATAAGTCTACTTAATTAACATTTAAAAAAAATGCTTTACTGTTTTTGGGGGTGAGATAATGTCCCCCTATATAACAAACACTACGATACATGTCTTCATTTGAATTTAGCGAGAAAATTATTTCTTTGATCAAATACGATTTACCGACAAGCTTTGGAAAATTTTCGGTTCGTTCGTAGTAAAATGCTTAATACTATTACATTAAGATAATTGTTTTGTCGTGTATAAATGAAAGCATTAAAAAATTAAAGCAATTAATTTTAGTCAAGTCAAAGCTAATCTTTCTGAAAAGGTATAGGCCTCATAATACATTACCTATAGCGTTGTTACCACGTCGCACCGCAAATAATCGCTCCGCGAAGCATCGGCGTATTATTCAGATTTTAAAATAAATATCAATTGTTCGGAATTATATAATTAATTAATAAATAATATTTTTTTTATATTGCGTCAATGAAATTAACAGAAAACCTTAATTTCTCTTGTAGACCAAATTCTATTGTAATTTAAAGTATATTTATATACTATACATATTATAAATTTTCAATTGACGCATCTGGAATATATTCATGGAATTGACGAAAATGACATTTAATAAAAAAGTGGCCGTCATCGAGTTTTGTAACAGTTTCATATACGTACTGGGGTTGTTTTGTAATGTATCCATAACCTTTAATCTAAGTTTTCTGGTATAAATTTCCCCTAGTAATATTACAAATGTGAAAGTAACTTTGTCTGTCAGTCTGTTTGTTATCTTTCCACGGCTAAACCGCTAAACCGATCTTGATAAAATTTAGCAGGGAGATAACTTGCATCCTAATGAGGGATATAGGCTACTTTGTATCCCAAAAATTGATTATATAAAAAAATTACAAATTCCACGCGGACGAAATCGCGAATAATAGCTACTTGTAAATAAATAACTACAAAAAATAGTACCTATTTATTGTCGTTTACATAAATAACGTAATTTAGCGATGAAGTCGTTTAATTTTACACATTTTGTGGGTGTGTAAACAGTGTACCTACGTAATTTTTTGTAGTAGACGGTTTCACAGTTTCTGACGTAGTGCATCCGTGACGTGTATTTCCATACCAATATCTGCGTCACTTGTTTACTACAAGCTAGCAGTTGTAACCGTGATCTTGATACATAAACTGTACACACACCTACTTGTCTTACCTTGTAGAAAAAAGGTATGAATATCGATCGTATTTGGAAAGAAATAAGTTTATATACATATTTATATTATGTGTTATTTAAAAAAGAGACACACTTAAAGAGGCTAAAAATAATACGTAAATCGCTTAGCATCGGGGATGTGCCGCCAAACATTTAACAACGCATAATTTGTAATGTCCTGTTGCAGTTTCCGAAAATTGTAACCGAATATGCACTAATAACTAACTAATAGTACACACTTAACTCACATTACCTGCCGCTGATCAAATCATATCATATAAAATATGAGACTTGTACATCTGCAAAATTTTAAATGTAAGTATGTCCGTCTGTGCACAATTTACTCCACGAAGAAGGTTTAGATGCATAATTTGTGGATATATGTATTGTGTAAATTTATGGATATTTTGTGTAAAATTGATGAAGTCGAAAAAAAAACAATCGTCGAAGAGGTATTTTAGCGTGTGCTGCGTAAATAGTTAGCGATAAGTGGAAACAATGTTTAATAGGTTTATTACAGATTAAATTTATATCCTCAGTAACACCGGGTCCAATGTGCTAGTATTTTATATAATATAATTCAATCACAACAATTAATTTATTTGCAAAAGTAAATAAAAACTGAACGTATTGGATACTTTTCGGGTATAATTTACTCCGCTAAAGTTTAGTTGGGTCGATAAAAAGCCAGCGTCGTGACAGACAACGGTAGACAATCACAAAAACTTGTCTAACGATTTCCTACATCGCTGAATTTTAATATTCCGCTGAAAGAAACGTTCTCGCTTTAATGTAGTTGGTTCAGAATAATAACAATTTGAATGTGGATTCATTATCGAGTATTGATTATTTTATTATTTATTATTTTTTTATTAAATTACATATATATTGTTTTAATTATGAAGAAAAAAAACTATTTGATTTGAAATGGGCAATTCAGAAGTCTAAATCTATTTATGATTATTATCTAATTTTAATACTGATCCAAGTTAACCAGTAAGCAATATAATGTATATGATTAATAAAACATTTATTTGACTATAAAAAGTATATCTCTTCAAATCAATTGTAATTAATAATACAATAACCATTTTGTTTAAATATCAAGTACAATTGAATTTTTGTTTGTTTCAGATTCTGAAGAAACCGAAGATACAAACTATTCTCAAGGAACAAAGTAATAAACCCCCTAAAGAAGTTACCATATTTGTGTAAATTTGAATTACCTGAGCACCGCAACAAAACATACAAAATACAGAGTACAAATATCCTACAAAGTCTGAGATAATTTAATTTTTTACTCATTAAATTCAAATTCCTTAAAACTACATCACTAATGTGTGTTGAAGGGCATTCAAAATCGTACCTTACTCAATAATGGAGTCATAAAAAATCATCCGTGACAATAAAACAAATTAATTAACAAAGTAAAAATAATTGCTCAAGGAATTTGCAATATTTTTATATAAAGAGAAGAGATCGCCTTCTAAACAAATCAGTATTAATATATATTCCAAATAAATCGACCAAAAATGGAACCCAATACTAGTCATATAATAAATTAATACTATCCAGTAAACATGTTAAGTCAGTATTACAATCGTGTGGAAGTAAAATGAGTGAAACTTTGAGTCACCAGCAAGATGCTGGTACAGAGACATTGGGTGGAGGGGCTCAGGGTGTGTACACGACACTCACTAGTGCTAGTGTGAACTACCCTTCGCAACCGGCTACTCCTAGTTCCACAGTGCAGGATGCCCCCTCGAGCATGTCTAACTTACCCCCTTTCTCCACATTCTCCAACGACATGACTGCCGACTCCAACACGTCGGGGGGTTTCTCGGACACTCGTCTACTAGACATCTCAAACTGGGACTACTATGGCGAAGGACTCACAGGAAGATTGCTTGAAAGAACTGAACATGGTTTGTCTATTATTTCTTCGCAGCCGCAGTACCGGCCTTGGGAATCGAAACCGATCGATTCCAGTTCCCAAGGAAGTTTCTCGGCCGCGACACCTATCTCCTCTTTTGCAGATGCGTTTGCTGCCAGTAACGCATCGAAGCTACCTTCATTCCAATCACAGTTCCAGTCATATAACGACACAAACAACGCGGCTACAAGCGAAGCGCCGAGTTTAACTACACTCACAACTCTAACACCTGTCAGTCCGTCTAGCACAAGTCCAGGGGGACAGTTGACACAACTCAACCCCGCAACTACAAATTTTCATACATTGAACCCTCGAAATTATCCTTTAGTGCCTGCTCCAATACAAGCAAGAGAAATACCATCAATACAGCAACAATTCCTAGATGAAAGACATATACAGTTATATTCACATCCGACTACAAATTTAACAACTTTAAATAATTTACATTTCCCTGGTCAAAATGGAACGATAATACAAAACAATCAGTTAATACAAGGCCCAACTGTAGTGACTGTTTTAAAAACTGAACCTTCTAATTTGGTTGATTTAAAACTTGGCCCAGGGTTAACGACTGTTCCTTTAACGAATCCAGATGGAAGCAAACTACAAAGTATGTCTGGAGTAGGACTGCATCCTACGCAATTTCAAAATCCAATGGGTATTTTAGACAATTCCGGTTTATATAACGGCATTGAAAAGAAAACCAATGGTTTCAATGGGCTGCAAACAATTGGTAGTCCAACAAGAAATGACTTTCGTAAGAAAGAGCGTCGGAAAATACGAGCTTCTAGTTTAGAAAGTTCTACGACGGAAAGCGATGGAGCTAACAGTAACATGGATGTAGGGAGTTGTGAGAATTCTGGTCAAGTTGCTGCCATTTCATCAACAGCCGGGTTCAAGTCTCCCCACACAAACATGACAACAAACAACGGGATGGATGTGGATGAAATATCTGGTGGAAATGGTGACAAACAAGTGAAGAAGAAACGGAAACGATGTGGAGAATGTATAGGATGTCAAAGAAAGGATAACTGTGGTGATTGCGCTCCTTGTAGGAACGATAAGTCACATCAAATCTGCAAGCAGAGGAGGTGTGAGAAGTTGACTGAGAAAAAGGTAAGTTTAATGTCTAAATGATTTACTAGTCGCATTTTTTAATTTTAACATGGCTTGTTTCACAATTATTCATAAAACTTTTAAACTGCGATGTAACCTAGTTATGTATGTATAGATATTCAAACATAATTTTCTTTTTAAAGTTTTTTTTTATAATTTCGGATACATCCACACCTTTAATAAATGCTTTTTCTTCGTCGTAAACAATTTTCTATAATGAGATTTTTGATGGAAAATAATGAAACTTGAAGAAAACAATGTTATAAAGAAAAATAACAAGAGAAAATATTTATATCAACATATTTTTATTAAAAAATATTTCATATTTCTTATATGAAAATTGTGAAACAAACTACTTTTTTAATATTAACGGCTAGGTAGTATTTAAATTCATATTTTTCGTTTTAAAACTACATTAGTTTTACTCATTACTTTTAAATTACTTTGCATGTATTTTATTCCAATTAAGGTAGTGGCTTTATTTAATTGTTTGGTAGTTTAGTTTGTAGATAGGATAACACTTTTCAGTTGAACTAATATTTATTTATTTCAGTCGATCAATGTTTACGTACATGTAATAAAATCGTAATCCGTTGTTTTGTTCCAAAAATCAAATTACATTTTTTCAATTGGATTTCTGTTCCAATTTTTGCACTTATATGTCGATTTAATTAATGCTTATATTGCAAATATTTTCCATTTCCGGTGAAATATAAAAGTTTGTTCGTTATATAATTATATACAGAAATTTGCACATAAGTGCTATGGCCAAACAGGGCTGGCTCTATACTTTATGAGTGTTGTTTCTTTTTCTAAAATGAGCTTAAATATTAAAATAATTAAAAAATATAATTAATTGGATTATTAAATAATAGAAGTAAATTAAAAAAAAATCATTTCCTGAATTGGTTGAATTAAATAGTGTTTTTTTTTATCATGGACAAAAATATTTTGAAATTCATTATATAAAAACTGAGTTTAAATGTACGAAAGTTTGTTTTGTGACTAGAGCCGCCCCTGCACATATAATTACACACACAACTTTGCACACAAGTGTTACGCGCAATGTTTTATTTACATGGAATGTCATTACCATGTTTAATTAAAAATGACAATTTTCTGTTTCACCAAAAAAAACTAAAATTCGCATAATTCTACACATTATATCAGAACACACAGATCGGGAAATTAACTCGTATTTGTGTTAGTGTCAAAGGGTTGGGATATATCATAAACAACCCGATATCAACAATGCCCGTTATCAGCGGCCGGCACGGTACCATTTGTAATATAGATACGTCGTTTTATTCAAATAAATCATCCGCGAAATGGCAAATGCTTTTTGATGGAATGTGATTAAAAAACGCGAACTCAAATTTACAATTATTGTATTATAATGTTTTTAATAATGTCTATAAACAATGAAGATTTAGTATGTATGTGTGAATTGAATCGTATATTAAACTGCTTTGTTATATGAATGGTTCACAAATACTGAACATAATCGAATTTCAAAATAAAAGTTACTTCACTATATATATCAGGGCTTCGAACCGTTATTTTTTTCGTTTCGGTTTTCGTTCCGGTTCGAGTAAAAAAATATATTTCGGTTTGGTTCCGGGTTTCGTTCCGAAAAAAATAACGGTTTTTCCGGTTTTTTCGGTTTTCGGTTCAGCTCCGAGTGATTAATTAAAAAAAGTTATTTGTATTAAAAAAAATTTTCTACCATAATTTAGAACATTTAATGGTACTTCTATGATAGTCCGCACGACAATTGAAGTGGGAAAGATCATGTTAACGCGCGTATTTTAACATGTACTGAATCGTAAAAATCGATATTTTTATTTCAGTTCTGTTCCGGTTTTCGTTCCGGCAAAAAATAACGGTTTTTCCGGTTTTCGATTTTCGGTTCAGTTCCGGTTCGAAGCCCTGCTATATATAAGATCATATATTAAACATACTAGTATGTTTAATATATGATAAGATGTAGGTACATAAATCTAAATCTATATTATTTAAAACCCTGCTCGATCATTGTTAATATGTATTCCGTTCTTCAAAAATTTCGAGAACGATTTAAAAAAAATAGTTTTACATAAATAGGTGGAAACCTAACAAAAATTCCTGTTTTTTTTTTAATTTACACACTTATCAATGTGGTTTTTACTATGTTTCAAAGATTTGTAATTCTTACCATTGAAATAATTCTGTAGGGAGCAAAATAAGATATTATATAAAGGCGCTAGTTTTTTAAAATTTGTCATGTCTACTTTTGACAAAAAAAATAGATTGTAACTATCCTTGATCTTACTGTATGAACTGAAAAACTGGGTAAAACTTATTAAAAATTTAGTATTACTATTACGACCCTCGGTCGAAGAACTCCTCCATGGTTGCTTACTAATTATCAAAACTAGGGTTAGTTATCAAAAGTTGCCATCCAACTATATTAACCATTTATTTTCAAAAAGAATAAATAATTAATTTAATATTATGTTTTGTTTAAAATATGTCAAACTCCCCCTTCAAATATAAAAAAATCATAAATATCTCAAAATGGTTTAGGGTAGATAACTGGACAGTGAACTGGACACTGACACAGTAAGTTTTGATTCTATACCTCTTATACAGTGTATTCCAAGTTGATTAAGACATAGGAAATTTAACATGGGGGCAATTAGAAGTGTTGTAGTAACCTTTGATCAAATTTAAAGATGTGTGATTGGTGCATTTTGAAATGCTGCCACAAAATTTAATAAAATAGTAATTTGTATTTTGTTTTCAAATTTATATCTGCCAAAAAATATTATTATAATTTTATCTAGGATGCTTGCTTTAATTTAATTAAATATATTTTATTGTTGAAAACAAAATACTGTTGATTAATTTAAAATTTATCAGTTAGTTACGAGGCGGCATTTCAAAATGCACAGATAACACATTGTTAAATTTGACCAAAGGTTACTACAACATTTCTAATTGTCCACATGTTAAATTTCCTATGTCTTAATCAACTTGGAATAGACTGTATATAATACATAACCTTCCATTAAGTACAACACATCTTTCACTTGAAAATCCCTATTCAATTTTTCGAACAATCTACTATATTGGTCATTCAGACTCAGAAAAAAAAGTTAAAACCATAGACATAGAGCATAGACCGCGCATTGTGTATTAACATAATGGTGTAACATTTCTCTAAAACAGTGAGAGATGCGGTGGCGTTAGGGATATATCTATCTCTTTTTCTAATTAGAATGAAATAGACACTCCTGTTTAAAAAAGAACAAGTACATCCCAAACCATTTTCTATCTCTTTCTCTTGATACGGTTCTGTTTTCGAGTCAGATGCGCAATCCATTCTCTATGTCTATGGTTAAAACAGATTTATCTATCGGAAGTGAACTTATTGTTAGAAGATATTCTGACCTTGGGTTGCATGAAGCCAAATTAATCACGATTAGTTAATCAGTTGTTTTCAAACCATGATTATTGTTAATTCTAAACTAAATCTGAATTTGTAAATGAACAATTCACTAAATATGATAATTTTTTACCTTATAAAATTTATTATAACCGTGATTGTTTTTTTAGAATTGACGTATTAATGGTTTTTAAAACAACTGATTAACTAATCGTGATTAATTTTGCTTTATGCAACTCGAAGTAAGTCTTTAAAATTTGCTAAACATAAGGAAAATGATAAAACTTTAATAAAAATATACAAGCAGCATTCTCAACATGAAAACGCTCACCTCTGACCAGTTTCCTTTATTAACACGAACAAGTGATAAGACATGCATTTATACCTACTAAGGATCGATAAATGAGAATGAAAGTGGCAGAAGAGGAATGTAGTTTCGCTAGGCGGGTTAGCCTCACTGCCTGTAGTAGAGGGGGTGTAGAGGTGTCCGGGAGGAAGGTAGTGCGTTCTCCCACCACCGTAAACCCGAACGCGCGCCGTATGCCGAGCTTGCTAGATTGGCGCGGGCGGTGCGGGTGGACGGGAGCGGTACGAAGTACATACAGTGGAGTGGAAGGGAGGGGGGGAGAGTGGAGGGGCGTCACACGTGAACTCCAGCGTGTGAGTTAAGCGGATTGTGTTATACTGCGCTCTGATAGATTGGTGTGCGTTGTAATTTGTTGGATTGGAAATTCAATGCGAGAGCATAGAGAGAGAGAAATTTTATTGCCGTGTTGATTTTATTAACAGATATGAATTTAGGTAAACGTGTATACGTTTTGAATTTAATGGCTCCGGGGATTAAACCTGTTTTGACTAGTTGCAATGCTCGTGTTTATGTGTACGATAACTCTCGGTACATGTTGATTTGTTTTAAACCAGTGATTCTCCATATTGTAGACGTACATCGTAGTACGAGAGAGTATACTCGAGATATACATGCAAGGGATCGATACAAGTATAAAACTATTATGCCGGATAATTCAAACGATAGATAAACCCGAAGTTTATGTTATTTGCCTCAATTGGAAGATTGAGCAACTTTGGCAAGAGAAACTGCCAAGAAAACATTTTTTTAAAAGCCAAATGCCAGTAATATTTTTTTCTATATTAACTCTTCAAGTAACCAAATAGTGAAAAAACCATTGCTGAGTGGAGTCGATTTTTTTGTTACGAAATAACGTTATATGTTGGAGGTTCATAAATAGACCTGAGAAAGTAGTCTAGTTTATAAACCACGGATACTAACAGTAGTTTATATTCAGTAATTCTGGAAGGGGACCAACAGCAAATATATCATTTTTCCGCGGCCTAAATTAAATCAAATCCGTACTAAAAGGGTTAATCAGTTAATTGAAAATATATTTTGAATGATATGAAATATATAAAAATATAAAAATAGAAAATAAGGTTTTGAAAGGGTTAAACTCACACTAACTAGTTACAATGCCCACGTGCGATAACTCTCCATGCCCGTTGCTGTTGATTTGTTTTAATCAACTATGTTAGTGTTTGGTTAGAGATTTTAGCGGATGCGTATTTGGTTCCTAATCGATATTAACACATGACATATATTTATGTCGCATATTACACGTACGTATGTACAATTTAAAATGGAATCTTCCTAGAAAGGGGTTCCAAGATATTGCAGAAACAGTTTGATTGTGTATGAGTTTTAGAACTTTGAATAGAATAGAGCCATTTTTGTATACCAATAGCAATTTCAGATCTTGATGCTTACAATTACTGAATATGCATATTTTCCGTATATAATAACAGAGACTTTAAGATGAAGTTAAAACTAACAGTTGAATGTTTCATGTTCCAAATTGCTTTACACAACTTTCGTTATAGTTGTACAAGCCTTTTATTATTTTTAGATCTAATTGTAATTAATTTAGTGATTTTCGAAATCCTTATTCCGTTTTAACACTTCGAAATATATATGGAATGATTGGTCTTTCTTCTACTAGTACAAGAATTTATTTTGTGTAGTCTTGTTGTTGGAAACCGATGATTATGTAGAATGTAAAAGAAAAAGATTATGTAGAAAATAAAAAAAATATATTTAGGGTTTATATAAAATTAATGAAAAATTGCGATAAAAGTAATAATAGTTGCATCTTTTGTAATAGTTGAAAATTTATTTTTCCAACCTCTAATATTATAATATTAACAAACTATGATATTACACTAGAGTACCTACATTGATTTTTTTATATATAAACTTGTCAGCTGGACTTCATCCTCTTCTGACAGTTCCTTCGTGTTGTTTTGCGTTCTAATTTTTCTTTAATTTTCTTGTAAGTTGTCAGGTTGTTTAATTGTCTATCATAATGAGGTTTTTTAACAGGGACACAGAATGGAAAAGGAGGTTTTCTATGAGCCAACCATGGGAGCTTATTACACACATGGGGATCGGGAACCATGGAATATGTGGCTGAGAATTACAAAGTTTTTTTGGGGAGGGGAGGAGAGTCTGTAAAAAAATAACAAATATATGATGTTAAAAATCAATCAGATTTCAAATAATAGATTTTAACGGCATTAGAACCACCATCTTATTATATAAAAATTGAATTAAATCTGTTTGTTTGTAAATATTTTCAATGAAGTATCAAACTTTTTATTTGACAGTTTCATAACAAATCGAAGTACTATTGTTCAATTTTTCATAACAAATCCATAGAGAATATCTCAGATTTAATACCTCGTTCAATGTGCTTGCCTTAGATTAGGAAAGACTATGGATATATAATAACCAATGCTAGTTCGTATATGAAACTGTTACAAAAAAATGTTGACAACGGCCATCTTTTCTTAAACGTCACTTACGTCATTTCTATGCATATTATCCCAGAGGCGTCAGTTGAAAATTTATAATTTGCAAATATGCGTTAAATTACAAAAAAAAATACACTGAAATACTTTTAAATGCAATATAAAACAGTTATATAATTTAAAACAATTAATATTTATTTTAAAATCGGAATGATACATATTATATTATATTATAATATATCAAAAATATATCTTTCCTTGTCTAAGGTGCTAGTAAACTAACCAATTTTTTTTATAATACCGGAAGTTGAATAAAAATGATATTTTTAGCATCTAATTTTGTTAAAACGTAATATAAACTAATTATAATAAACATAATCATGTAAAATGAAATACACATTAGAACAAAAGGTACCTATAGTGAAATTTCGCATTCATGTGAATTTCCAGCGGCGCACTTCAGACCACTGCCGCTTCACATCAACCATCCATTCGCGATAATATGTCAGAAACACGGGTATTATATGTGACACGGTACGGTTTCGGCGGGTAGTGCGGTGTGGGTGCACCGACACGCTGTGTGTGTGTGTGTACTGTGTACAAGAGTAGAGCTTTTGTGCTAGGAGGCTGAGAGTGCTGTATGTATTTGCTCAGTTACATGGGTATACATGCATGTTTCGGAAATTTTATTTGGCAATGATTTAACCCCTCAAGCGTGTGTATATTTGCGTATTTGTTTGTAAACTTATGTGTTTTTTTATATAATTAATTTCCGGTATTATAAATAAATTTTCTAGCTTGTAAGAGCTTTTTAAACGGGGTTTCAAACATTTCTATAATGTGTAACGCGGTTAGGTATTTATGGACAATTAGGTATTTTTAAGAAAAATAATGCCTCTATAGTATTCATTTATTATACTTAATCTATTGTTATAAAAATAATAATTGGATTGATCTATTGTAAATATCTACAATAACATAGAGTAGGTATGTTTTAGATTTATAAAATTACAATTAACTAAAGAACCTTCTTATTATTATTCAGTTTTATTATTAGTAAGGTACTGAATCAATTTAATTACCAAAGTCTGCAAATATAGTTTGTTTTTTAAATTATAGCCTTTTATTTTGTTAATATTTTTTCTCCAGTAATGGCAAAGGTAAAATCAGTAATGAGCACGCAGTGATGGACACTTGCTAATGATTACAAAATGATAAGTACTACGACACAAAAGATATAAGAGAAATAATCGTCAAATTTGAAACAATGTAAAGCAGTTTCTATGATAATATAATAATTAATAAATAAATTATACTATATAATAGTGCCACTACCTTATGTTTTTTTCTGTGATTCACTCGTAATTTTACAAATCATATATCACATTTAGTCGAAAAAAGGATACACAGCATTATATGTATAATTTAGACATAATTAAGACAATACTATCGAAAACAATATTATCCAACCAATTCTATTATTGTTTCTCTTTAAAACAATATTGTCGGAAGAAAACAATAAATTATCTGTTTTAAACAATATTTTATCTTACTTTTTTATGCGTGTAGTAATTCGAAAATATACGTTGATTCGTTTATATCAAATTTATTCAATAAGCGTGTAATGAAAAACAAATATAAAATGTAAAAAAACTTTTAAAAAGTATAAACATTATAAATTAAAGACTGTCGAAAACGAAAGGCAAAAAAAATAAAAAATAAATGGGGATATCCACCATAAAGTGGCGATGGAGCTTGGACTTAGGTATTTTTAAGAAAAATAATGCCTCTATAGTATTCATTTATTATTTATTAGTAAAAATAGATTTAAATGACCTTACTTGTGATAGACATTTTAATCTTTTTTAATCAACCAATATCGAGACAAACGTCGCATATTTTTTTTTATCTATAGTTATAAAAATAATAATTGGATTGATCTATTATAAATATCTACAATTTTAGAGTATGTTTTAGATTTATAAAATTACAATTAACTAAATAACGTTCTTATTATTCAGTTTTATTATTAGTATATAATTTAGTATATACTTTTGGGTAATAAACAAAAAAATATATCTGCAAAATATAAATTATTATCACAATAATTCTGCAACACACTAATTCTTCACATTGACATTATATTTAGTACAAAGGAGCATGTCACCCTAACCACTCGCCCGTATTAGGCTGCGGTGGGGGTAGGGGGACGTTCGCGGGGGGCACACACATATCGCGTATGCAGCAAGAGGGGGAGGGGGGACTCGATGGTGGTTTTGGCATCATGTACATATATGTGTACGTATGTATGTATGTATCTATATATAGCTTTGCAAATTGGGTCGAGCCCAACTACATGGGGTAGGTCCGGTGGTAGTGGTGTTAGTGTGTTTATGTGTGTGCACCCCCGCGTGTACTAATGACAACCTCCGTGCCTCACCATCCCCTGTCGCGCACCTCCTCCAGCTCACTGCAATGGCGTATCATTGAATCCAATATTGAGTGTTGGAAATCGACAAAATTTACAAATAAAATGCCGGGCACTCGCGCTGTGATGTGTAAACATCTGCTCCGCGTTTGTTTCGCACATAAAAATAATTCGTGATAAATTTACTGTTTAAATCTGAAAATGTATTTTAAGTAGTCTATGACTTTACGAGATAATGCAGGTTGAAAATAGACTTAATATTAAAGTTAGATAGATGATTTCGCGGATTTTTATGTACAACTAATGAAACTATAAAACGTAATTTTGATCTACATATCTCTTATAGTTTAGGGTAGAGTATGAGTTTTAATGGACATGCAGTGCCTCGTTTGACAAATTTTAATTTAGCCTACATTTAATTAATTAAAAGATCATTTTATAAAAATGTTACTTTCTTATACATAGATAAAATGAAATAAAATTTTCGGAATAAATAGAGTAACCATAAAAAATCTAGTTTGAAATTTTAACGAAACCACGTTGAGAGTTCAAGAATCTCGTACGACCATTATCTCAATGACGTCTGTCTATCTATCGGTCAAGTACAGCCAAAACGGTAAATCTAAAAATATGCAGTTTTAAATTAATTTTTTTTGTGTAGTTATTTTTGATGAAAATCACTAAACTGAAAACGGTTAATTTTTTAATTTTTTAAATTATTTTTGAATCGGTGTGTAGTAAAAAAATGTTTTAAATAAAAGTTGTAGGGAATATCAGTATCAAAAATTTATGTTCTAACCATTTTTTCGTTATAACTAAGCGGTTTTCAGAAATTCGTTTTTGTCACTTTTTGAATTATTTTATTTTATTTATAATACTGATCTCTTTTATACAATTTATTGTTTTGTTTATGTGGTTGAGTATTAATTAATTAATTAAGTTAAAATATTAATTATTATTTATATTTATATAATCTCTAATTCAATTCCATCGAAATTTTTGAGTTTTTTATTTCTATAAATTATGAATTTAAATTTTTTGATTAATGAAATATATCTAAACGGCAATTGTATATTTTTCCTTTTCTTCATAGTTTTATTTTCTTTTTCTCTGATGGATGTTTTTCTTTTCAGTGATTACTGATTAGTACTGATTAGATACAGTTTATTAAATGTGTTTTATTTTTCATTTTCTGAATTCGTTAATTTTTTTCTGGACGCTTGTAATGTCCGGTAAGACCGCGCCACTGGCCCACACATACGCACACACGCGCGGTGTCCACGCATTGCCGATGGCGTGTGTTCATTTGCTCACGTGCGGCGACATGACTTTTAATTTACCCGCCTCACGGATCCGTGGGTAGCGTGATTATATACGCGATAAGCGATTTCAATGTATTTTTTTTTCGTTTCGATTGTATTAGTTATTTAATTCTACCGTGATTTGATATTTTTGTGGGTTTCTTAAGCAATATTTTGTTATACTTTTATTTATTTATCAATTATATATCATTTAAAAAAAATATATTTTTCTAAGCTCATGAAAAATAGTTCCTCGACTTACCTATATCTACTATTTTATGTAAATGTTATAAGCACATTTTTGTATATAACGTTATTACTGTTACTGTATAAAAATACGTTACAGCTCTTTGTTAAAACTAAAACTTAAAAAATTATTGAAATAAAATAAAATTTGTTGTTTGTTGGTGATGTATAAGTGACAGAAAATATAACCAATATTACAATAATAATAGGGTGAAATGAACAATTCTGACCCGGGTACTAATGTAGTATAATGTTTTACAAAAAGACTTCTAATCCAAGATTTTAAAAATTATTTGCAGAAAAAATATACTATAGTATGGCCAAATGGCTATACTAGTGTCCGATACAGAATTGATCAGTTACCCTATTAATCACAAGATTTTTAAAATGCTTTCAATGAACATAAGAAAACTATTGGAAAATTGATGTTTTTATTTATAAACTTTGAAGAACCTATAAATATCTAAATTAGATTTTTGAATTAGATTAGAGAAATGAAAAAAATATTATCAAGAATTATAAATTAATAATAAGAATAGAAAAATACATTAATATTATTAGTTACAATTAGTAGGTATATATCGTATTATTTAAGATAAAATGATAATTATAAGTATACAATAAATATACATTATCACATATGCATCTTTGCGCAGGTACCTGATCTTTTTCAAAGTAAACATTTTGTAAAAACTATAATTTCAACCAAAAACCTGCACTAAAGATAAATTCCAGATCAAAAACAAATACAGATAAATATTTCTTGAGTTAAACAGCTAGCCATTTTAAGTGTTTTGCAAACTTTGAGGTTTGAGTTATTGTTTAAATAGTACATCTATAAACTCCCTACATAATTGGTTAGAAGATATAAAATAACCAGAAGTCTTCATGTAATGTATGTAAAATAAATTTACATATATATTTATGTATTTTAAAAATAACAACAATATCTTTTTAAACGGATATTTAAGAAAAATAATGTAAATATTTAAGGGATTGAAGATAACGAACAAGGTTAAAGATTGTTTATTCTATATACCTACTGCCTACAGTTTTAAAGTGCATGTAGTTTTGTGAAATTATGTATTTTAAATTCTTTTAAAACATCTAATTTTCGATGAAATTACCATCTTTTTGGTGGAATCATTCAAGTCTTTTTAATACATTTTTCTTTCGCAAAAAGATCAATTCCGTACGAGACAATTTTTTTAGTAACCGTAGATAATTGGTTTGGAGCAGTTTGGAGAAGTTTCACTGTGTAATAAGATCCGTTAAAAACTAAAACTGTTTATTATTTAATCATTATCAATATTTTTTTAAGAAATCAAAGAACCTCACAAATTTCTTATGGTGTAAATTATAGTACAAGTATATTTTTTAAATGTATTAATCTCTTATAAAGTATATTATATTAGAGGTTATATAGAAATTTTGCGACATTGTTAAATTAATATAAAAAATTTAAAAAAGAATTAAACTGCAAACAACTTTACAATTTAATTTAATCTCGAGAAATGAACCGTTTCGCAGTTCCCCCTCAAATGCTATTAATAAGGAATTATAATGGAAGTTGTTTTTTATACATAAACATTTTTTATACATAAACAATTATTTTTGTAAAATTAATTATTTGTCTAACTATGTATTCATATAAAATAATATCTGAATATTACATTTATTCTAAGTTGTGTAATTATTAAAATCACTCTTCTTCTCAGATTGTGAATAAATTAAATTTTTTTAAAGAATTTGCTTGAGTGCAAATGCAAATCAACTTCCAGCTAACGCTATTTGCTAGGTATTAAAAATAAATAACAACATACTCACAGATGTAGCGAATTAAATCGTACATATGATAACCTTGACGCATGCGAAATAAGTACAATCAGCGACTTATGTACCTCATAAAATGTATAGCATTTATATTATTGTACATTTATTATTACTGAATTAAAATATTGAGTAATTTCATAATAATAATTTAACACCAGCTGGAAGCTAATTTGCATTTGCACTCAAGCAAGTTCTTTATAATACCGGGGATGAATGTAACTAAAAATAGTCAATTCCACCGAAATCAATTTCCCGTAATAAACGTGTGTGGTTCTTTATAAAAACTTTAGCTGCGAAGTTTGAAAATTATTAGAGTAACGTAATGCCGTGTTTAGACAACACGGTGTTTTAAAACACTTCCCTTGAGTTGTATAAAGTAAAATTAACCACAATTAGTTAATCAGTTGTTTTAAAACCATGATTATTGTTAATTCTAAACTTAATCTGAATTTGTAAATGAACAATTCACTAAATATGATAATTTTTTACCTTATAAAATTTATCATAACCGTGATTGTTTTTTAGAATTGACGTAAAAATGGTTTTAAAACAACTGCCTAACTAACCACGATTAATTTTGCTTTATGCAACCCAAGGTTCGTATTTAAAAATGTATAGGGTTTATTGCACTTTTGTCAAAAAGACACGATGTTGCTGTTTTGTTTTTTCGGTCTAAACACGGCATAATAATGCATGTTTTGATAAACATCCATATTAAAAAAACAAGCAGCCGTAATTCAAAAGTAGTACATAAAAATCTCACCGGTATTTCTATTGAATAACCGTTCAAGAATTTTATTAAACTCTTATTACGTATATATACAGCTCGCCTTCAGGTACTTCTTCAAAGACACAGAACAACATCATGCAAATGAGTAATGACCCATATTATAAATTATCTTTTTTCCCAGCATCTCACGTATGAAACAAGATCCCTGAACGTTCTCATCGAGACACCATTGAAATCCTGCTTCCCAGGTACTTGTTAGACAAAGACAGTTCACTTTGACACAAAGATACGTTATAACTTCAATAGCGGTATCAGTTATGTTTGATTCGTCCGTCTCACTTTGGCGGGTTCAGTTATGTCGGGTTTGTACTCGGATAAAGCTGTGTGTCATTCAATGAAGTACAAATGTTTGTCTTTCACATATGTATTGACGCTGAATGTACCTACCTACGTGTTATTATTTATTAACGTATTTATTTAAACGGATTTGACGTAATATCATAAATGTAATATATCGACCATGTTGAGATTTTAGTTGGTTGCATGCATTATCGAAATGAAATTGAAATTTCAATGTAAGGTACTGGCACCAGTCTTAGATATGACTCCAGTAAAGGCTATTTTTTAATTAAATGTACTGAATTAGAAATATTTGTTGATATTTGATTACTACCATTCCTGAATATTAATCTATATACATTTAACTGTCTTACAGCGTAAATGGTAGACATTTAAACTAATTATTAATATAATTTATTTATTATTATATTATCATAGCAAATTTGTTAGCTAGCAAGCACTTTGGAGATATTAATTCTGTGATAGTATCTATGGATTAACTATTGAATTTAGAGCAGTGATACTTCAACTTATTGGAACACAGTTGACGACTCTGACAGTACAAAATAATTTTCATAATATCGCCACTGTTTTAATACCGTTAGTGTTTACATACTACGCGTGTGCGAAAATTGTCAAACACTTCATGAAACTTAAGGTGAACTGTCAGATAGATTAGAAACCTCATTTGAAAGTTTAATATTTCATTTTTTTCCACAACTTTGATGTCGACAAATAGTAATTTAAAATTTTAAATGCTTATTGACGACATCAAGAAGGCATTTCTATCATAATCGCTAAAAAATACTTTACTATTTTTTTAATAAAGTACGTAAATGAAAGTATTTCTAAAAAATACCTCCTGTAAAATTAATTTACGATAATTTGCGGTTAGAGTGATTATTTATACTACAAAAATCTATTTTTTTTATTGGAGACTTTTTTTTATATATTTGGAGGAAGTATTATATGTTTTAACATTGTACAATAGTTATAGGTTAAAAAACAATTATCCCTCTGACGTATTTATAGTATTATAGTATAGTATTCATCCAGCCTATCCGTTCATCATATAAATGAACTTGTTATGTTCAATTAAGAGTCAATGACTGTA
The DNA here is from genome assembly GCA_961205875.1 of Sialis fuliginosa. NCBI lineage: Eukaryota > Metazoa > Arthropoda > Insecta > Megaloptera > Sialidae > Sialis > Sialis fuliginosa. The sequence continues at coordinate 26,363,313 of OY540812.1, read as the reverse complement.
GAATTATTTATTTTAAAACACAGCTAATATGAAAGTCAGTTTTCGATTCCCTTGTCAGAGGTTACTTTCTTGCGCGAATTAGAAATAATACCGTTTTACGTGTTGTAAAAAAGTTTAAAATAATTTAAATAATAATCGCTCATCGATTTTTCATAACGAAGAATTACAAAATTGTGATTTTCGCGTATCAGAATGTAAAAAATCAATCATATCTTGTAGTATAGAAAGCTTTTAATGGTACACTACATTGTAAAATTTTATTTTTTATTAGTGAATTCGATTAAATGTTATTTTTTTGTACTTTTTTGATTTACAAGACGAAATTGTAATTTATGTTTAAATTTTGAAATGACTTGGATGGATTTATTGCATTTTATTATTTATTCGTTAATAAAGTACTAAAGTAAGTCACTTTAGTTTCTAACAATAAACAAAATAATACATTTATTCTATTTTTACCATATTAAATTTTTTTTTTTAATAATACAAAATTAACCTAGTTTCGTGTCCGTGGATGTACTAAAACCTAATTATTAATTACTAGCTGTTATCCAATTTGCATTTTTTATCAAATTAATTTTTCGGAATATGCAAAGTAGCCTATGTCCTTCCTTAGGTAACAAGCTATCTCCTTGCCAAATTTCATTAAGATCGGTTCAGTGGTTTAGCCGTGAAATAAGATAACAAACAGAGACATACATGAGAGTTACTTTCGCATTTATAATGTACTAGCTGTTATACCCGCGACATCGCTCGCTTAAATACATATGGTATCGCAGTGTTTATTTTAGATCTTTTTATTCTACACAATTTTTTACTACATTATAAAAGAGCACGCTGGCGGCAAACTTTTTTCCGACTTGATTTACTATTATCGTCACTGCTTATTCCTCATCTTACCTAATGTAACAAAATATATACTTAAACCTCGGCAAAGAACATATCTAAACACGTAAATCGAATAAGTGGTTCTCGAGTAATAAGCGAACTAACGAACAGACAGATAGACAGAGAGACGTTGCGTTTTATAATATGTAAGGATGGATAAAACTATTCTAATTATCAACAAAGTTTATCTTATTACGTTAAAGTAAAAGTGCATATCATCGTTGTATTATATAATTTATAATTTACGTATAGTTGCGCTATAGAGGTATACTTGTATTTTCTTGCGTGAATTTCGAGTTAAAAAATACGTTTGGAATCTTTTATCTAATATACAACTAATCAATTTAATATATTCCTAGCGGTTTCTAGTTGACAATAACTTTACAAATTCAAATAAACTTATTGTTAGCACTAGTTTCTCAGACGTCTAGAACAAGGTGCTTTTGCAAAAGCAGGTTTTTCAAAAACTAGACGCACTAACATTTTTTCAACATTTTCTATAGAATTTCACTTTCAAATTTAATTCCCCTATAAAATATTAATCATACAAGTTTTTACATAAATAAAGGTGTCTAGACTGTTATGATAACAATAGCAATGTGAATAAAACTAGACCTAGATAAACTAGACGAAAGGTCAGATGAAATCTTTCGGTTGATGACTTCTATTGGATGCTGGGTACAGATGACCGTTGGCTATGGGAAAACTATTGTAATCTTACGTGCCGTTTTATTATTCTTTAAGAAAGTACCCTTCTATGGATATTGTAGTTTATTTTGATCCATTTAAAATAGATTTTGTATTACAAAGCTTGAATTAAAACGTGAATAGTTTTTGATGTTTATGAATGCAGAAAATCTAGGTAACTGTTTTTTTTTTAATATAAATGGGTTGCTGATGAGAAATAGTAAGAAACTAAATTAACAAATTATAAAAAAATAGTCAATATTTTTAAGATACAAAAAATATTTTTCAATTGATTTTTTTTTTAGATTCTATTGTTTACAATCTATATTTGTATAGTTTGTATAAATTAACACGAAGAAATTGTATTTAATAAGTAATGACTTACACCCAGATACCAATAGTTATATGTTTTATTGTTTATTAATTCCTGAAGATCAGACATTTTGTATATGTCCAAACATAATTTATATAAAACAGAGAATGTGAGAAAAATATTAATTAACTTATTATATCTGAAAACTACATCCGTCCCACCAAAAATCTGTCATCCATATCACCATAAACAACAAGGAAATAAAATTGCAAACATAACGAATCTAAAATACCAGACATAATCTTAAATTTAGCACCATTCTTTTTTTTGAAAACTTTACATGGGCCTATACCTGAATCGTAACATATGCTCACTGTGCGAGATATATACCTGACAGAATTATCTACAACTCAAACAGAGAGGGATGCATTAATTTAATACATTTATTGTATAATCCATCCTTGTCATATGCATCCTGAAAAATTATATGCATTTCAAACGGTAATTTGTCGCACGCATGATAGAGAGAGTCTTATGGTAGATATGTGTTAATGTGATCCACTGTCTTTTTTAGTGAGCGACTTTGAAGGTGCACTTATTGTCCTATTTGGCCATGACAGCTGCTAAACTAAACCATAGAGAATTTGTTTTTGCGCCAGCTGTCGTATGTATGTATGTATGTATATCTGACCAGCTGAGTCGTAACGATACATCAAAATAAGGCGGAGTCATAAATAAGTTCCTTTTTTTTAATTTGTGTACTTTATCAAAATGGCGGAATTATTACATGAATGAAAATTACTATTTTTACCATATCTTCATCATCAAACATTTGAAGTCAATGTATATACCTACTTGCAATTACATTTACATAAAATTTTGCTACTATTTTAATCTAGGGGATAAAATATAAAATATATGTATTTATATAGCCTTAACACTTTTCTGTCACAAAAATCTGTAGAATAAATTATAATACAAAATTTGATATGTCAAATATACCCTCATCAAAATTCCGGAAATTATTTACGACTCAAGCAGCTACCAAACGTAGATCGAACATTTTACTGACCGACTGTAAACTGTGTGCAGGGACTAGGAAAATAAAAATTACAATATATTATATATTGGAAATGTAAACAAGAGTGAAATGCTCGCCGGTTGAGTGTGACGAAAGCTTTTTTATGCTCCTTTGTTTTCATTTTTTTCCGTTTTTAAATTATAAACTTAATTGCGACATAAACCCGTGATCATCTGGTAAATGAGCACCAGCCAGAAATGGGCGTGCATAATACTTATTTATCATTTTTAATTTGGTTACACGTGTGGAGATCCCAGACATTTCAGATATTCAGAAGCAAAAACGAATAATTATAATAATCAATTTTGTTATTTTTTTAATATAACCATTTTATTTCATCTGCTGTAAAAATAATTTAAAAAATGAAATTAAGATATGTCATTTTAACAACTATTTCAAAACAAGGAAATTTAAAGTTTGCTGGCTTATAGAATAGAATCTATTACATGGTACTAACTGTAATACAGTGTGAAATAAATCGATACAATAAATACAAATTAAGAAGAAAAAAATAGGACATATTAATTTAGTTGTTGAATCATTTATAGGAAAAATAAACTCATTAACATTGTAGTAATTTTTAGTATCTAATACGTGCTTTTTTAAATTTTGTTTAAAAAGTTCAGGGGGTAACTTTTTTATATCGTCGGGAATTTTATTATAAATTATAAAAAAAATTTAAAGTATGTTTTAAGCAAAAACCACTACAAATAAGAAAAAAAGATGTGAATACCTTTATTTAGAATTTTTAAATGTGTTTGGACCAATGGACCAATTTTTGGGAGATAAACTCCCCTATTATTAGAGTAAACTTTATTTTATTTTAATGTAACTATACATACAGCGCCGTATTTAACTTTTTGGTGCCATAAGTTTTTATAGTGAACGGTACCCTAATTATTTAGTTATTTTAGTATATCATTATGAACGCATGACGACGAAATCATTTATTTCGATATGATTTCATGTTTTGTTACATGGAATACGAAATACAAGAAAAAAAACATTGTAATTTTTGATGTCATATACAAATTTATGGATCGCAAAATTTTCAATGAAAATTACTACATTGGATTTTTTAAATTTTGAATTATGTTTCAAACTCGACCAAATATAAATAAATGCATTTGTAATGGCGAGAGATTTGTTTGTTTTTTGATTGACTAGCAACATGCTATTTTTCCTATGAAATACAGCATAAACTTGAACTTTTTGTACAAGATATAATAGAAAATAGTGTGTGGTACTACTATACACGTTGTATATACTATAACATCTCTGCCTACGTTTTGTTCCTTTGCTTTGTATTTGAGACGAAATACGCTTACATAATATATTATGTATTATTATAATTGATAATAACATCTCAATTAATAGAAAATATTGTTTTCATCTCGATTTGCAAATATTACAATAACTTTTTATTATAATTCTTATCATTAAAAAGTGCTGAAACCACAATGAAGTGATTAAAAATGCAATAAGTCCTGTACAAACATATAATTTTTAACCAGAAGTCTAACAACCGAAATAGTTCTAACTAGGAAAAAAGTAATCTCTTTTTGTGGTGCCCCCTCTGTGGTGATGCCCTAGGTGTAGCCTATACATATAAACCTACTTAATTCCTGATGTTTGCTTGGATTGATTTAATTATTTTATTAAAACTTTTGTTAACTGGTCCATATTTTTACGGACTTTATTATTAAACAAAAATTGTCCTTATGAGGTGATATTTTCTGCGAGTTTTGAAACAAATCGTCCTCAATTATTCATTGATGTATTTTCGAAATTTTAATAACTGATAACAAAAACGAGCTACTTGCTATAAAATTTCCCATTAAAATTGTAAATACTAAATTAATATACGTTTTGTTTTTCTCCAATGAACTGACGCATAAATTAAACCAGAGCAGATACATATTGGGAATAATTTGTGTCTGCAACTGATTTGTTTTATTTCATGATGTTCAGATTAATTGACGCAAATATGTAATGAATATAATTATGTTTGTAATGAAATTACAAACAATACAAATGCGTGTGTATGAATATTACATTTATCACAGCCTTCCTCGATTTGTGTTAAATTATTTTAATGAATGGATCATTTCACTATTTTTTATTTATTTATCATATTTTGATTTTGATTAATAGGTGAAAGTTTCGAATATTTACTACGTTAAGGGTGTTTTTTTTATTTAACTTAATTATTATTAGTGTGTGTTTATTTGTATATCGAGACCCAGACGATACCACTTGAAGTTTAACGAGACGAAACCGAGATAGTATTAAATTTTTGATGTTGTCTTGGTCACACGTTGACTTGGGCTAAGAAATAATAATTTCTTAATATAAGAATATACTCTTAATCCAAATATATTGTTGTTTTCGTCCGACAATACTTATTGCTTAAATGAGAAACAAAAATTTAGTTGCATTAAAAGTATATTTCTTATATTAAGAAATTTTTTTTCGTTATTGGTATACCTATACATATAAAACAAGGATTTCTTAGTAAATTTTTCTTAGTAAATTTTTACCTCTACGAGACGAGACTGAGATGAGATGGGCTTATTTATTACGAGGCAATATTAAATTTTTTTAAGACGAGACTTTGAACATATACAGGAAGTTCCATTTTAATCGACCCAGAATAAAATTTCAAAAAACAAAGCAGATAGAGAAAAATGTTTCAGACAAAAGATTAAGGGTTTAAAGTTAAGGGGTTTAAGAGACATCAGTGAAGATCTGGAGGTCATAATATGAAGGTCATCTTATTTAAAAAATAAGAACCCTTATTTTTATTACATAATCGTATTCATTATGAAAAAAGAAAAAAACTCGATTTTTTTTATAGAACATCAATATTAATATCTCAAAAATTGAGGTCCTATAAAAAATATTTCGAATTAATGGATAATGTCTCATTTTAAACCCTTAAACTTTTGTAAGAAATATTTTTCTTGCTTTGGCTTTAAAATAATACCCTCAGGCGATTCAAATGGAACACTATATATAGATACTCATTTTCAATAACAAATACAGAGTAATAGTTATTTAGATTTATACTAATCCTTGCAAACAAACTGTCAAATCCATTGGTGGTCAAATCTGCAAACCCTAAATACAATCGTATTTAACACTATGGGGTGCACTTAACTTTAATACGTGTATAACAAATATAATACATTTTCATCATTTTAACCGTTCTTCATATTATCTTACAGACACCAAACTGCCAAAAGAACAATACAAATGGAGAAATAATGTACTCTTAAATAGGGACAACTCCAATTTATTTTTTATATCAGGTTCAGCAAATAAACGTTGACCTGTTTCTTTTAAAATGCATTCCATTAACTTTGATACAAAAATAATTTCACAGAATTAAAAACACTTAAGATATATGGGGCACTAAGAGGGATGGGGTTAACTCTCACCCTTGGTAACAGGTCTTTAGCCACAAGTAGTGTATGTGTGTGGGGGATGCAACCCCTGCATGTAAAATTATCAAAATCGCACGACAGGTAAAACATCGATGGGGGTAAACTCGCAAAATGTGGGTCAGACCCTCGCCTCGGCAGCGCAGTGGAGTTATTTGCGCGGCTAAGCTGTCGCAGGTTTTAGGGTAATTATACAATCACGCTGGTGTCGGAGCTGCCGCTGTGTTTTATTTGTAATTAGGTGTCGAGGGATTGTATTTTATAAACAGAATGGGATGCTGCATGTATGCATAAAAATAATGTGGTTAACACGTCTTTTGCGGTTATTAATGGTCATTACATTAACTTATTGCGGGTCTAGCAAATGTAAAACACACAGAATTGGATGGTCAGTAAATAAAATAGTTTTCATAACAATATATATATATATATATTTAAAATATTAATAAGTTTATTGTTAAAAATGAAGATAGAATTTATTTGAAATATAAAAAACAGATTCGCAGTTGGTTAATTATTTAATGTTTTTTTTTGCATATTTGACGTTCTGACCAATATCTCTTCAGTAATAACTTTTATTTGGTCACATCAATACAATTATTATAATTTATCTAGCTTAATTCTGCAATAGGAAGATACTTTTTGATGAAGCTATTACAATATGCATATAAATAAACATATGCATCGTTCTTGAGATATTTAAAAAAAATATTTTTTGAGGATATTTCCCCCATCCCACCTGATTTTGATGATTTTTATATGGCTGAACCAAGTTTCATTAATATCTATTCAGTTGTTCATGAGTTATGCGTGTGAAATGTTCTTAAGGGACATATCATCTTCAATTTATTCATCTTTTACTAACTTTAATTTGAGCCGAATTAATGATTTTTTTTGCATTCAAATTCATATAAAACATTAATAATTTCTTGCTCATTTTAATCACAAGTACCATGAAACACTAAAATATGTTTGTTAGTCGAAGCGTCAGCCAAAATTATAACAATCACTCGAATGCAACATTAAATTCAAGTCAAGTAAGCTTTGGAAAAAAGAATGGTTGATATTTGAAATTTTTATATTTATTAAAATTCGTTACTTATTTTGTTAATGTATAACAGCAATGCCGGCTTTAGGGATGGAGGATGGGTGACCGCTCGGGGTGCCAGTTCAGAAGGGGCGGCGGACGGCCATATTGAGAAAAACTTAAATTCTAGTATATTTTTTTATCTTTAAAAAACGATCACAAAGCTCGTATTTTCGATATGGCGAGGAAGCAAAATTATTAATTTCGGATAAGTAAGTGGGGAATATATCGAAGCAATTTGGGAGCAATAAATATTGAAGATATGAGAAGGTTTGTAATCGTTTAAAAAAAAGTTGTTCTCCGATTTCAAAATTTTCACTTGTTTACATTTCTTCAATTTTGTCTGTCACATTTTCACGGTTAAATCGCTGAACCGATCTTGATGAAATTTGGAAGGGAGATAGCTTGCATCTCTAGGAAGGACATAGGCTGTGTATCCCGAAAAATTGATTAGATAATAAAATATAAATTCCACGCAGACGAAGTCTCGAGTAACAGTTAGTATAATATAATGTATATTTGTATTATTTCAATGTGGCAAATATACATCAATTTTAATTAATTTTAATACTAAAAGAAAATCATTTACGTTATTATATAATATGGTATTACACATAATTAAAAAAAAGTATGCTGTTACATATTTCTATGCATACAAATTATATAATTTCGTCAACAAATGCACTGAACCAGTAAAAATCCGACAAGAGATTGCAAGCATCAAAGAGTACAATGTACCTACTAACAAAACACCTGGTGTATTAAAACGTATTTATGGAAGTCACACAAGTATTCAGTGAATACATGTTTAACTACAATGCAATTTGTAATATATCTGTAAAATGCTTGTTTCCACTCGCTAAAACATTTTAAATTATGTTAAATGTGTGATAATGCATACTTTTTTAGTATTTAGTACAAATTATTAATTAAATTAAAAATTATTACTGAAATTTAGGTGTCTCGTTTTTGTAACTAACGTCTCGTATCGATGAAAATTGAAGCCATTTCGTCTCGTAAAAAATACACCAGTCTCGTCTCGTATACGTAATCCACTCGATTTATTGTGAATTTTTTTCAATGAAAATATTTTTTCCTATAATTATTATTATTACAGTATAAGATAATTTTTTTTTAAATATAACGATTTTACTAAAATGGAATGATTTTTTTAAAATTAATTTTCACTGTTACAGTTGTAAATTAATTTACATTTTATTTAAATGAGAGGGGGGAATGTAAGGATTCTGCGACAACATTTGGGAATATTTTTGTTTTATAAGTTTTAACATAAATGTATTATACCTAAAGATTTAATTCTATTGAATTTAATACAGTTATTAAATTCGTACATTGGATGTGCTTTTATAAAAAAACATATATAAATATATTCACTAATTGTAAGAAAATGCTTGCAATCGATTGAAGTTAAGATACCACATTTTCGTGTAAAGAAAGAGGCAAAAGTTAAGCTAGTCTCTTTCCGACAATTTCCCAACACATATAACAAGAAACACAAACTCGAAAAGAGAAAAACTGTGGAAACAAGAACTTTTTAATTCCTTTAGCGTGCAATTCCCCTCGCGACCATCGGATAAAAATATCATCGCTGTTGAAAAGTACAAAGGCGCGGTAATGGCTGATTATAACGCGACTAGTGAACTGGTTGGTGGTAAATACTAATGGCGTGAATCAAAAGTGTTGATCAGTAATTACTCAATTAGAATCGGACCATTCATACAATCAATTTTAACTGTCGATCGGTTGAAGTCATTAACTGATCATTTTTAAGTGTGCACGGACTCAATTATATTACATTTGTTATAATATCGCCTCTAGCACAAAGTTTAATTAATTAATTAATACCATTTTAATTATAGTGTTTAGTTTATATTATACTATCATAATTTATTAAAACTGTTTTAATTACATAATTTACTTTTTATAAATGTACTTACCATTATTGTAATTAAATTTTTAAAGATAATAAATTAAAGGGCATGACTGATTGTGAGTTAAGGCATTAGAAAAGAGTTTGTAAAAAAGAATCCACACTAATTACCTAGTTCAAAAATATTAGAACTGAAAGTCTTGAAATAAATGTTAAACAATTAGTATCGTCCGCATGGAATTTGTATTTTTTTTATCTAATCAATACAAAGTAGCTATATCCTTCCTCAGAATGAAAGCTATCTCCCTACCAAATTTTATCAAGATCGGTTCAGAGGTTTAGCCGTGAAAAGGTAACAAACAGACAGATAGAGTTACTTTTTTTGACATGTAGCCTTAGCTCAAACCACAAATATTTTTTATATCTTATATGATATTCCATTATCATTTATAATAAGTACCTATATAAGGTAATGGTTATGTCCCCAGTAATGGCTATTTTTAAATTAAATGTTCTGAATTAGAAATATTTGTTGATATTTCATTACTACCATTTCTGAATATTAATCTATATACATTTAATTGTATTACAGCGTGATTTGATGACAATCGACTAATATATGACAAAATGGTGGACATTTAAACTAATTATTAGTATAATTTTTTATTTATTTTTATATTATCATAGCAATTGCTTAATTTGTTTCTTCGACGATTCTTTCTTTTATTTATCCATTACTGAAGAAAAAAAATAAAAAAATAAAAGGCTATAATTAAAAAAAAAGCTATATTTACGGACTTTGGTAATTAAATTGATTAAATATGAGTTACATGTTTTATTAGTAACATAAGTTCATGAGAATTACAAAAAAGAAGCCCGTCAATCACAAAAACAGTAAACCTTGCACTTATAGCGGCCATAACTGGTGCCAGTACGTTATATAAAGATACGAAGATTATTTAGAAAATAGCACGGATCATTTAAGCTGTAGATATATCAAACATCTACTGACACTTTGATAAACTTACAAAGTTCAGGTAAGTTTCTCCAAACAAAGTGTTTTTGTAATCCCGGCTGTACAATTGAACCGGTGACCGTTAGATGAACAATACCAACACATGATAGCGGGCACGTGGCATATGTGTCCTCATGCCCTTTGTCAGCACGCACATCTGCCGCCTATATCAAAAAGAGCGTTACTGTTATATTGAGTTTCTGTTGTTGTTGTGTTGGTGCTACTGCGCTGTTAACGTAGATGTAGTTTTTATCAGAAGAAAGTTAAATTCAAATGTTTAATCGATTTGTTTAGATCCTACATTCGAAAATACATATCTTATTAAGGTAGTATTGCTGCGTGACACCAAAAATTTTATGCATATTTCAGTTTTTTTTCGTAAAAAAATAAAATATAATCTGTTCAGTATTTTTATATGTTTTTATTTGCATCTTAAATTATATAAAAACAATATTTTTGTAGTAAATTTTATAAAACTTTGCTTATGTTTTTTGAGTTTAAAGTGGACTCCTCGAAAAAAGGTGGTTGGGTGGTGGGAAGCACATCTCCACATTTATATTAATAAATAACAAAATGACGGACTTGTAAAAAAAAATTGGAAAAATAGTGTTTTTTTGTTGAACATCAAAAAAATAAGAAATTGTTAATAAAAATAAATTATTTTAGGTTTTACGATAACTATTAGTGTCTAGAACAATGTGTTAAAATTATAGCCCGATCAGTTGATTAGAATTTCAGTTCTGCTTCCCACCAACTGAAAAATGGTAGTTTTGAGAAAAACTCGTTTAAAGATTTAGTAACAGATGTTACACTAATATGGCCCGTTCTGTTCTATGTGCTATAACTTCGTAAATACTTTGAATTTCGGTTTATAATTTTCACAGAATACTGTCAATATATTTTACTTTCAAAGTATGTATTTAAAAAAATCGAAAATTTTAAATCGTCACACCGAAGTACTGCTTTAAAGAAATTTTCGGAAAAAAAATATTAAAAGTAAGCCCGCTTTTTGTAAATAATTTTATTTTGACGATATCTTTGCTCACAGGTGGTGAATCATTTAAGAATTTTGAATGGAGGTTCTAATTCTAATAATATTTTTTTATTCTTGATTTTTTCCGAGAAATTACACGAATCGTGCAAATTTCCTCTTTTTCTGTCATATAGCGAACCTTGTTGCTCCTCGAAAAATACCAAAAGTAGTTATATAAATCGCGGAAATTTTATCAAAATTTTCTTCTATCTAAGTAATTACAAATTTAAGTTGGATACTTTAACATAGGGTCTATAATGGAACTACATTATTGTATTTAAAACTCTATTATAAAATAGTATTAAAATTGTTTTAAAGAAAATATTCTCATGAACTTTGAACCTTTATAAATTATCACGTAAATTTTTTTTTCCTGTTCGTTTCAAATTTATTAATTAAAAACGTTAGATAAATTTCCTCTGGGCTCCATGTACTGGTACAATTGGGGTCCAAGTTCTTTGCACCCGCTGCAACCCTGGTACTGTAGTCTAGATGATTACGCATCAATAAATTTGAATTATTGTCGTCTTACTTTTTTCTTCAGATAATTATTTAAATATAGTTTAAGCTAATGAATAAAAAAATTAGTTGATATGATAAAAACGTTGTTGAAAACTATATTATTATATTTTGTCGATCCGCTACTGAAATAGGTATAAAATACGAATAGGTACATTACGTTTTTGTGGTGAAAATCAACACTTGTTTATTCTGTGCTATGTTTTTCCATTCAAAGTGGTTGCAGATTTTTACTTGAAATATCGTTAATGGTACTTGTATAGTACGAAGTATTTTCCTCTGTAATGTTTTTAGAGATGGTTTTTGTATTCAATTTCTTTATGAAGATTTTCCTAGAATAGATAAAAGGAATTTTTTATAATATGTATTATACATACATATTACATATACATATATAGGTATATAGGGTTTTAGTAGTTATCTTATTTTTATAATTTCTATATTTATAATTTATAAATATTTTAAAACGCAACATCTGTCTGTACGTTAGTGCGCTCGAGAACCACTTATCCGATTCACGTGTTTTTTTAATTCATAGATATGTTCTTTGCCCAGGTTTTAGTATATCTTTTGTTACGTTAGGTAACATAAGGAATAAGCAGTGACGATAATAGTAAATCATTCGGAAAAAAAGTTTGCCGGCATTGCGCTCTTTTGCAATACGCTGCCCAAACCGTTAAATATTGAACAATATAATGTAGTATAGAATTGTGTAGAATAAAAAGATCTTAACGCTTTTGGCTTTCCTCGTTTTTCTAAATAAAATGTATATATTTTTTCGACATTTATGAGTTCAATTATTGCGGAAACTGCAACTAATGCAATGTTTATTACATATCTCAATCTATTCACAAAACGGGGTTGAATTAAATCAATTTCAAAATAACTATTATACACTTCAGTAAATATTTTTAATATTTAAATTAATTTTCGCACCCACATTCGACAATTTTGAATTAAAATAATTTATGGATAAAATATAAAAAAATAACAATTAAAATGGTCGACGTTAATTTTAAGTAGCAAATATATGCTCGATTTTTATTTTATTTTGCTTTAATAAATCTTAAATCATGATTGTTTAAAATAAATATTCTAGTTGTAAAAAAATCATTAATTTTTTGGTTACTCTACCGTTTTGGAAGGGGGAGGGGGGGTGCTTAATGTGACTTAACGTGACCATTACGTTCCACTTAAGCGCATTTTTTGAAATCAAAAACTCTAATAAATGTAAACTAGGGGAAGGGAGATTTATATTGTGACGTAATGTTAGGGAGGGAGAGAGTTATAAGATTTTGATGAGGTGCGACAAGGAGAGTGACAAAGTGAGTCGAAAATAACATTACCTTCTACATTTTAAGCGACTTGAACTATTTTTCGAGTTTAATTATAAAGTATTGTGTCTTCTATTTGATTCATATAAGTCTGCATATAAAAAAAACATCTGCCAAGTTAATACATAGTGTTTCCTCGTGCTAAATTCACCAAAGCTAGTTAACTATCGAAAAATTTTAATAAACACCGATAAAGTATTCACATGAACTATCATTGGTTAACCATTTAATTTTTTTATAAAATTTTATTAAAAAAATTTATTCGACATTTTTCTTAATATGCGCCTGATTATTTTTTTGTATATTTTTAATTTTTTGACAATTTTAATATAAATTTAATTTTTTCTGCTATGCAAACGTCAAAATGACATTTAAATATATCAAACGAAATAGCTATTATTAAAACGAATTGAACTGCATATTATAAGAAATTGAATGCTCTACAAAATAGATTCAATAAAATTTCAGTGGACAGACAGACAGACAGACACGGAACGAAAAGTGTTTGTTGTCTAAAATTTTGAAATCGGAAAACAATTTTTTTTTTCATTTTAAAACGATCAAAAAACTAGTAAGTCGTTTTGGATTTTGACCAGTAAAAATCGTAATATATGTAAACCAACGAAACCTACAGATTACAACCATATTATCATTACAATCAAAAATATTATCACAACGTTATACAATCTATCGCATAACCCAACGTTAAACATGTTGTATGAAATCGCACGGTGATTTGAACGCTGGGTGCAAACGCTCACGTTCGGACGGTGCGTGTTCGAGTGGTGACGCTAGCGGATACGGAAACACACATCTGTAGCGGCGGCGACGGCTGGTGCGAAACACCGATCGATATTGTGCGAGTTGCATCGAGCTTTCGTCGGGATCGGATTCTTCGTTTGTTTATATATATACCTACGTTTGTTATTGTTTTATATTTCATGGAATTGCGTGTAGTGGTAAACGGTTTCTAAAGGGGATGCAAACTTGCTGTGGTTTTAATTATATTATATTGACATTATTGTATAGTTTGTTCAATCGGGGTAGATAAAAATAATAATGCAGTTTTTATTTGGAGGTACTTGGTACTACAGCTGCATGCTGAGACGATACTTTTCTTTGGTCCTATCCTGGACTCAATACGAGTGTGTTTTAAAATGAGACGATATTAACTCGTCGACAGTCTCGGTTTTATAGAATTATCAAGTATTAGTATAATTTTACGATATAGTTGGACTCCTATAAGTTCGAACAATTTAAGTTCTAATTCCCCTACATCGGAGGAGAAGTTCTTTTCCTCACTCCTTCCCGTCTTTTCATTGAGCATGCACAAACGGTGAGAAAATAATTATTAAAGTGGTTTCATAATTATATAAATTGAAATATACATACAACGTTATTAAACAGACGAAAAAAAAACAATATGTAATCAAATAACTACATTAGTATTCAAATAAAACTCAAATACAGTCACTATATCTTTTTCTGAAGACGCCATATATTACAAAAGATTAACTGTCAGATAACTTTTCAATTTTACCACCAGAGTATCACGTGGGTTATGTCAGATCGCTCTGAGTAAAGTGTGCGAGAAAGAGAGAGAAAGATATTCCCGTATCATTTTATTAGATCGGTATTGTGATGGAAGGGGTACCTCGTAAATTCTAATTCCGAAAATTTTAGATCCCGTAGCTTAGAACTTCTACTGTATATTTTAAATTGCCTATATACTCCGATACACGATATAAATACGTTCAAAAGATCTTTATTTGCCTGAATTTAAAAAAACTTTTCACATTTTTTTTCTATATGCACTAACAACAAATTTTGAAGACTGATTTCCACGTTTAAAACTAACTAAAAAAATAACTTAAAAAAGCTGCCGTGGATGCCACGGAACTTTCTTATACGTAATGCAGAGAGTTAGTAGCGTGCGTGTTTATAATTATAAAAGATCTTCGGCTAACGAATAAAATTTAGAAAAAATGAATGGAATATAAATTATAGGTACTAAAATTCTTTACATTTCAAAAATAATTCGAAAATTAAAAAAAATACATGTTGTAAGATCGTTTTTAAAAATAAGAAATTTTTTTCCCTGACGAAAATTAATTATAGAAATATAAAAATTCACCCTTACATAATTAATTAATTTTTAGTTGTAGTGTCTACAGACAGATCGACAGACACTCAAATATCTGGGCGAAAATAGTCAGAATGAATTCAACGATAGTCAAAATGGATATTTAAATTAAAATCTGGAATTTGTATACATATGGGCGTATACAAAAGTAAAAATTGGGAGCATAGCGTAACTAATGCACATTGTATATGAAGTACACTTTGCTGATTAATTTTACTGGATAAATAAAACAGCCCTAGTGCGTGTTAGGAACGCACATGATAGGGTTCCGTAGTTCCGTCATCCTCACTACGATTTATAAAAGAGAGTTATTCCAAAATTATTCATAAACTATTTTTACTATAATATATATATTTTTACTAATAATTGAGAACTACATTCTAAAATTTTCTCAGGATTTTTTTCTGATATCCACATTGAACACAAATATATCGTGACTGAAGGGTTAAAATCAAAAGGTCATCTGACATTTTTTATTGAATTTTAGGAGACCTATCTAAAGACACCCCACTCAATGGGATAAGTGAAAATAATTTTTTTAATTTACTTCAGTCTATTGGAAGGGAGTAAAAAACAATTTTTTTTTTAAATTTTATCATTTTTGTTTTTGGGTTATCAATCTACGTCCGTATACCAAATTTCATTTTAATCGGTATAAAATTTATATAAATGGACGAACGGATGGACGGACAGAGCGAAACTATGAGGGTTCCTAGTTTTCTACGGAACTCTAAATAGGGTCCATCATGTAGGAGAACCAGTCGCTTTATATTTATATATTTTCGAAACTATAAATGTTCCTACTTTTCTACGGAACCCTAAAAAGACCTCCAAAATTAATTGTGCGATTAAAATTATTAAAACATCCTACTTTTAAAGATAATTATTTTATTATTATTATTATACAAAACTATAATCTAGTGAAGTAATGAAAAGTTATAATAATCTTTTGAACTAACTTATAAAAATATATAAATATAAAAAAAAAACAGTTAAGAATCCCAAATACTTGTCTTGCACAGCAAACGCAACGATGAATCACCACCCGGCGTATGTTTAATATCGACCCCTGTGCGTTTCATCCCCCCGCCCCGCCCCTCCGCGCGCCTACGTCCGTCATCGCCGCGCTGCGCACGAACCCCCTCAAGTGCTCACACGCACACACACACTCACCCAATGAGATGGTACTACCGTAACACAATGTTGATTACTAGCTGGGGCTTTTCTTATGTTTTACTTTTGTAAATACAATGCTTTTGATATCAAGAATGTTCGTTTATGAAGACTTTAAAGAATTATATTGTTGAGGTGAAACTCAAATTCAATCGCTTTGAATATGTATTAATTGTAAGTACAAGAAAAACTCCGTGTTATGATATGAGATAGAAATAACAACTCTTTCTGTTTAAATGATTTTTTTCAAATTTTATATGTTGTACGGTTTACGAGAAAATATTATTTTAAACAATTGGAAGGGCGCCATGGGAAAACCTTAGTTCTATGGCTCAGATAATATAGAGCTACAGATAAATAAAACACGTATAAACCAGAAAAAATTGTAATGGATATTTAATGAACAAGTCAAACAACTGCACTATTGAACAAATTCATTCATTTCAAACGGAAAAAATAATTATGAAAGCTTTTGCAATATCCCGCGGCTTTTCAGGGCGCCGCGGCGCATACTTTGGGAGCCATTGTCTTAATTCGTTTATTTATTTGATGATATTTAAAATTTGTTGCGATCGATTGAAATTAAAGTCCGCGATTGACTTCTTGGCCACAATTTTAATTTTATAAGTACTTAACCCAATCGTGCCCAGCGTTACATATATATTTGTAACAGAGCGCTTTTGTTAAGATTTTGCGTTGTTATAAGATTATTTTAATTTGAATGGGTTTGAAATCATACTTATTTTCGAGTATTGGACTAAATACATCAACAATCCAATTATCAACGTTCTGGAGTTTTAGTATACATAGATAGGTATGAAATGAATTAATGACAGAAAAATCAGCAATATCGGTAACAAAATAAAATCTCGGGAACGATTGAGTTAATATAGATGATATATGGATATATGTATGTATATAAATATGTACAAAAATTATTTTATATGTTTTAATGAAAAGCATATAATATATTTTAAATGTAACAAAATAGTAGTAGGTATTGTTAAAAAATAAAATAAATTTGAACAAATTCAAAAAAAATATAATTATTTTTTATATTTTGTATCAGATTTTTACAATTGGTAATTTTTATTACAAAAGATATTTTGTTAAATGTTTGCTTTATTATAATAATTATTTGTTGATTGAAAAAATACATAGTTCTCACAATTACGGTATTAATAATATAGATTATTTTTCTAACAATGTGATTCGGTATTTGATATATTTATTATTATTTGAAGTTTTTACCACGTACTTGACGTTTAAAAAAATGTCTAATATTTTTACTTATTGTTACTTTCTTTAAACGAAACAAGCTACAAGAAAGTGTAACTAATAAAATTGATCACGATCTATCTATTGGAAAACACTTCTCGCTACTATAAACCTTAACATGTTTTTTTTGTATCTCACATTCAACTCACTACGTTATAAAACTTCATTTTTGTTGATTTTTGTTTTATGTAAACATAAAACCCTAGCAGTTTCTGCGTTTATTTTCGAAATCAAATCCTTTATAGATTTTTTTAGAGAATATTAATTATACTTTTTTCTTAATACCTACGTTCCTGATATAATTATTTTTAGTATATTATACATTTTTCTTAATACGTACCTGACTTTAATTTTCTGAGAAAATATTAGTTATATTTTTTTCTGAATACATGCTTGAATTACGAATTCATTTTTTGTAATAAAATTAATACATACATATGTAGCATTTGTCACTCTGGAAAAAATAAACTTTCTAACAGTGAAATATTTATCCAAATCGTTTTAGTCGTTTTTTAGATTTCCTCAGTATGAGTATATATTCAATACTTTTGAAATAAGAAAAATAACTTTAAATAAGTTATATACGGTAACATAGTATTAATAACGCGCAAACTAATGAAGAAGTACCGTGTCGGAGCGGGGCAGAGGGAACGATTTGCATGCGCTTGGCCGGCATTCAGACTCTCAGCTCGGTCGTTGTGTTTTTTGATCGTCAATTGTTTATTTTGTTTTCAATAATTAACTTTTAAAAATTATTTGTACTGATTCGTTTTTGTTAGTTAATTTAGATATTGATAAGATATTTTATTACAATAATAACTAATCGTGTTTGTACTTAATTCAACTATATTCAAAAATCTTAGATAATAATTCCGTAATCCACGCGAGCGAAGTCGCGGGTACAGCTACTATTTGAATAAGATCGAAATTATGTTAATAATAATTTTTCGATGTAAAATATAAAACCATGTTTCAATACATGTATATATAAAATTAAAATAAAAAAAAGGCTACGATACGTCGATATTTAAAATAACAATACACATTCAATAAAAAAAAACTAACCTAAACTCTATATCCTGTATTATGTACAATCACCTTTATTGTGTTCACGATAGATACCCGATACGGGCAAACAGTGCGTAGGTACAAATGTATCGAGTTTTACGAAGGATGAACGTGATTCTGGGGACAGGAAGATCCCGGCCGACCTCCCATATCCTGTGCACGACCAGACGTAATAATTCCTCCAAAAATTTCAAATTTATTGTGTCTATATGGCAGATGTTGAAAGCATGTGTCTCGGATTTAATATTATTTGCATTTTGCTTTTTAAATTTGTGTTTGTTTTTGTAAACAGGAATTGTAACTGTAATTTAAGTTCCGTAGTTTAAATGTTAGCTTCGTTGGTGTCTGTTTCAAAATTAGTGAATTCCCACGCAATTGAGTGCTCTAAGAACATTGGCATCATATCCCTACGAAATCGTTTAGTTACATCAACATTACAAATGCTATTGACTGACCTTTTCATTTTTGTACAGTATTTATTAAAAAAACATTATTTTTTTCTAATAAGCTAATTAGACTATACATTGATTGCTTACTTTTCATTGTATGAACTTTTTTTACTATAAAATATATTAAATTTTTTTCTAAATACGTGCCTGTCACAATTATTTAATATACACACATAAATAATCAATATTTCATGTATAAATTAAGAAAATCGATAAATAGTGGACAATATTATTATAATACAATAATAAAGTTAAATTGAGCTAATAAACCTATTTGCAGCCCCCTTCACCCCTCCGTCAGAGTGTTTTATAATAAAAAAAAATATTTTTGATAATTTTAGGTATGAACTTAAAAAAAATCTCATACCCCGCGCTTTCCGCATAGTAAAAGTGCTCCTGTATTTTTATTCCTGATAATATTTTAGTTGTTTTTCCAAAAGTTTAAAAACAATCACATTTTATATTTTTTAAATCAATATTAAGGAAGAAAATTGTTTAACACTTGAGTACCACTGGTCTAATAGAACAACACACACCGTCACAGGATACTGTCAGACGCACATATAGGTACGTGTGTGTGTGTGAGTGCACCACATATGGGCCACAGTAGCGCAGCGGCACGTCCACTTCCGGTCGAAACCCCCGCACCACCCCGCGCGTGTCAACACACCTGTCCGCTCCGACCCCCGCGAACACTCCACCCCCTCGGGGATATTGGTAATTGTTACATAGCATAACGGGATGCAGCGTGTCTGTCTGTCGATCTGTCATCGCGACGTCATCACTGCCCTAGTGAAATTTATTTATCCAGATTTTTTATTATTATTGTTTTTTGGGTTATTTTTTGCGAAATGTTTTTTACAGTAATCATGCAAGAATTTTATTTATGTATGTATATGATTCACCTGTGTTTGATTTCCAATAGTTGCACCACTTTTATGTACCATTCAGAAGGCATAATGACTATATGTAATTTTCTTTAAACGTACAAACCTATCTTAAAGTAAACAACTTATCCCGCTAAACGTACTGGCACCAGTTTTAGCCACTTTATTGTTTTTTAGGATTTGTTGGATTCTTTTTTGTTATTCTCATGAACTCATGTTACTAATAAAACAATTACCTCTTATTTATTTAATTACCAAATTTCGCAAATATATTTTGTTTTTTAAATTATAGCCTTTAATTTTTTTTCTCCATTAATTAACATTAAATGCACCCTCCGCCCCTACAACAATACTACTATATTTGATTATTAATTTAGCTTAAAACTATACTCAAGAATCAAACATTTTAATTTCTCAACAATGTTTGAATCATAAAAATGATTAAATGAACTCAATTCACTAATCATTTGTTGTCGATGTTTACTTGTCCACAATTTTTAAACAAAATGATCAATTGTCATCAAATCACGCTGTAAGACAGTTAAATGTATATAGATTAATATTCAGTAATGGTAGTAATCAAATATCAACAAATATTTCTAATTCAGTATATTTCATTTAAAAATGTTCAACACTTGGATATTGATCAAGACTGGCGCCAGTACCTTACATACCTACATAATTTCTTTTAGGTTGGCTAGGTATATCTGTTTGTATAAAGTTTGTTGTGTGGAATATTACATATTACTTATAGATATGTATATTGACATTAAAATATGTAAACCAATAACTGTGATAATTAATTTTAAATTAAATTGTATAAAAGCAGTCTAAAAGAGACCAATAGGTCTCAAAAGACAAACTTATTATAAATAAAAAACATTAAATTGATTTGATTAAAATCTAGTTTTCTATCTGCATCTCAAATGAAGAAAACTACTAACTTTATAAATCAGATGAAAAAATTGATATATTTTATAAATACTATAGAAAGTTTAATGTGTGATGTAAAAAGTTCTTTATTGATAAAAAAATGATAGATTGTCTTGTCTTATAATCAATGTATACTCAAAGTAGTCAAATACCAACATTTATATATTCAGATGGAAAACAAACAACAAATTCAAATTATTATGTAAACATTAATTTATCTTGTAAGCAAAAAAAACTCTGAAATCACATCTTTTAACCGTCTCATGCACGTTGTGCACAAATAAGGATAAGTATATAAATTCGGTTTTCTTAGTTCTTACTAACATAATTAACTAATTTTATGAAAATTCATGATGTTCACGTACGAGGACATATTTAACTAAATATTTAGTCAGTTGTCAAAACTGACCAACATTTCCGCAAAAAATTATTTATTATTATTATCATTTGTTAAAAAAATGTATGAACGATAAATCATACATTCTCCCAAATACTCCTAAATAGAGTCACTCATAATAAGGTTAAGACAACGCGAATCGATTTCTGGTTTACTGTATAATAGCCAAATCTCACTCACAGCTGTATATTCTGATTTTATTAATCAATATCATTAAATTATGTTCAATTTAAATTTAATTTTTTTATACTTGTTAAAAATAATACATACATGAATTTTCAATAAATCGCATCATCGCCGATTCGTCTAAAAATGGCGACGCTGTCGAAACAAGAAAATAATCGGCACCAAAGTGATTGTCAGACGTTACAAAAACTTTAAAACATAACATGTGTAGCCATTGTACATACGTTAACTATATAATATACACATTATATTAATTTAGGAAATAGATTGTTAAATCAGCTCTGATGCATTCATCCGTCGAGCAGCCATTTCCTTCGCCGTAGAAACGCAAACACAACCCGCGAGAAAGACGTCGCCATAATATATACCACATCGCACATCTTGCGTCTCTGTCGTGACAACTTCAAGACTCATCAGGTCATATTGTTCTAGATATAAAAATTGCTACACAAGCATTTCAATTGATTACGGTTTGTCGCAATGTTAATATGCATTATCACACGGTTCGAGCCGACTTGATTATTACTTAATTATTGTTGTGTTGTTGATGTTGAAATTAATTTAAACGAAAAGATTGCAGGAAAGATTTGTCAAATTAATGTTATAGATGATACTGTAGCTTCAAGCTACTTTAAATTACTATTATACGCAGTATAAATCTAATTGAATTGTGTTCAATAACTTTATCGAATAGTATCGAGGGGGGAAGTAATCAAATTGTACTTGTTATAGAGTAATTTATCTTCATGTCAAATGATGGCGTAGTTATATTGTAAAATACTTACATCTTTAGTTAAATACTTGAATACAAATAATTAAACCGGAAATATACATAATATGTGCGTTTATCAAATCTTTTCGTAACATTATGAGTAGAGATTTACTTCGTGTATTAAAGATTGATTTTCTTCTTTAGATAAATATCAAAAAATTGTATTTATATAAGGTGCTGAAATCAATCTTGGTCGCTTTAAGAGCAAGGTTGGGATTGATGGGCTTATTTTTTGTAATTCTCATGAACTCATGTTACTAATAAAACAAGTAACTCTTTATTAAATCAATTTAATTACCAATGTCCCCAAATATAGTTTGTTTTTTTAAATTATAGCCTTCTGTTTTGTTTATGTTTTTTCTCCAGTAATGGATAAAGTAACTAATGATGACACTTACTAATGATTACAAAATGATAAGTACTACCACACAAAAGTTATAAAATAAAGAATCAAAACAATGTAAAGCAGATGCTATGATAATATAATAATTAATAAATAGACAACATTAATAATTAGTTTAAATGTCCACCATTTTGACACCCATTGGTCGATTGTAATCAAATTAAGCTGTTTTACAGTCAAGTACCTATCTATAGATTATGATTCAGTAATGACAGTAATCAAATATCAAAAAATATTTATAATTTAGTACATTTAATTAAACAAGTTTCCATTACTGGGACATTATCTAAGACTGGTGCCAGTACTTTATTGAATATATGGACACTAATGTACCAACCCACACAGAACTTGTTTCAAGATATCAACATTTTTGATGCGCGTGAAGAAAAGTGCATTTATGATTTTGTTACATTTCCTTCTATTGGAAAAAAGTTATTTGGTTGGTTAATTAGAAACATTTTCCAATAAAATCAGAAAAATATTGTATTTTTATAATCATTCTCTCTTCTATCAAAACGCTAAGAATATTTTTTTGCAGTAAATATTTTTGTTAAATTATTATTTGCTAATATATTAATAGCAACGAACTATTTTCTATAACGCTGTAAACTTGATTTTGAATGAAACTGCATGCATAACTCGAAAATAATGTTTTTATGAATTGATACATTAGTGCATAACAGTGTCCATTTATTCTGTGACATAGTAATAAAAAAAACTGTTATTTTTGCTTAAAATTTATATATGTGCCCATTTTTTTTAATAACCGAAGATCATTTTCGGTATCTTGTATTGAACTTTAATCAATTATACGTATACAACTACACATATGAGGTGGTGAGTCCCAAAACTCGTTCGTTTCATTTTAAAAAATAATCGAGATTAAGTGGATTTTAAAAGAATTTTTGGCATTCTTTCATATTGTGTTGTCAGTTTTGGACAAAACTCTTTTAAAACCCACTACATCTCGATTATTTTTTAATATGGAACGAACGAATTTTGGAACTCACTTCTTTATATACAACATTATTGCTCTAAAATCAGTTTCTCAAGCGTCTATTGTACTAGCTATACGACTGATACACGATAAACTGATCTATGATACAGATCAAGCAACCGTTCATCATCAAAGAAACAAAACTCTAGTGACAATACAATAACAAAGTACAAACAAAAGAGGATTGTCTTGAACATTTTGATGTGTGTGTGTGTGTGATCCTGGTTCATGTGTACCCTGATGGAGGCGCAGACATTGACCCTCTGACAATAGACACCGCGACCTGCCCCACTGCTAGGGTAACGCGGTCCCAGTGCTGCCATTGTAGACAGCCGCCCCTAACTGCCGATGATTCCGGCCGTACAGTCGAATTGTGAATTGCTTTCATGTGGACAGGGCTGGAACAAGGATATTTTGGAATACCAGCATCGTTTGGATGATATTTCCTTGTACATACATATGTTTTAATATAATTCGGAAAGAAATCGAAACCAGAAGTCGTTTCTTTGTTGACCTTGGTGTAAAGAAAAATAACGATTAGCGCATCATACTTTTGATTTTCCAATAAATTATAAAATGGGTTTAATTTTTTATAAATATTTATATTATCTGTAAATATTAATTTACAGTATACCTGCGAAATAAAACGGTTTGAATATTGGATTTTCCACATATATGGGCTGAAAACTCTTTGGCCTAACAATGAAAAAAAGATTTTTTAAATGAAAAACTCTTTTATTCTTCGACATAATCTCCATCTAGTGTACTGGTTCCCAAACTGCGGTCCTCGGCTCCTTTGGCGGTATTGGGGGGATCAAAGTGAGCTCTGGTGGATCTAAGTGTAGTATTATTTATATGTTATTATTATATAACACTAGATAGATATATATGTAAATGAAAAAATGTTTGCTACTAAAAATGTAAATTATCAGGGGAGCCTTGTAATTCTTTATAGTTGATAAGGGGGTAGTGGGTCAAATAAGTTTGGAAACATATTGTCTAAAGTCATACTTGTTCCAACGGTCCTCTAACATTTCGATAGAGGTCGTATAGTGGTTCGCGTCAAGTCCCTCAAAATAGACGTTTGTTTCTAACTCGACATTTTCATTAGAGTAAAATCTTTGCCAGAGAGCCACATTTTCAATTTCGAAAAAAGGTAGTAGTCGCTGAGGGCCAGATCAGGAGAATATGGTGGATGCGGAACCAATTCATAATGCAATTCCTTCAATTTATCGGTCGTAACGTGAGCCCTGTAAAATGGTGCATTGTCTTGGAGAAACTGCATTTTTTTCTTCGCCATTTGTGGTCGTTTTGCCTTGACTTCGTCGTCTAATCAATCCAATAAGGCACATTTATATTCTTTGTTGATTCTTTTACCATTTTGAAGTTAGTCAATAAATATTATACTATGTGCATCCCAAAAAATACTAGAAAATAACTTTACCGGCCGACTGTTAAATTTTTGAGCGTTTCGGACAGTGCCAAATTTTTAGATAAAGTATTCAATTTTTTTTCTTGTGTTAAATAATTTAGTAAGTATATATAACGTACAGCTTGACATGGCAATCAACAACACTTAAGAGCTGTCCTGAGTCCTGGATATAGATATTTGTACAAAGATGTATTCCTTATATAAATAAACAAAAAAACAAAAGTATAATTTTTTTATTTCATCTATAACCCTAACAAGTTTTATAAAAATTAGATGAAAAGAACCCATATAAAAGTTTGTACATTTTTTTAATCAATAAATACCTATAAATATTTACATTTTGTCCGTATTTGAATTAATTTAAGCCAAATTAAAACGTAACAAATAAATTTTTTTATACGAGGAATACAATCTTTGTTTATACATAGATCTTCAGGGCCGGTTTTAGAGTTGCTGAAAGTCTGGAAGCTAATAATTGAATGTTTTAAGATCTTATATTAAATTTATCACATGGAAATATAATCAACAACCTGATATTACGCTTTTTGTACTTGGCACCCCAAGAAACTTTCAAATAGAATTGGTCCATTCTTACATATTCCACTGAAAGACATTTTTGACACAACATTGATGATTTTGATCCAGTGTTAGCTAGATAGAATTGAATACATTGAACATACTTCTAACTGTCCGTCTGGCCCACAACCTGTTGGCATTATTATGTGACATTGAATTGTTTACTTTACTTTTAAATTGTCTAGTTAAGATGTCTAGCCTATCATATAACCTATTAACGATTAGCAATGTTTACTTAACAATCTTCATCTCGCAACTACGTTACTTTACGGGCGACATCTTCTCGCTTACGGGGTTAGCAGTAACGCCTTGAGTGTAATCCACCCCTGTCGTGCGTACAGAGGACAGAAGGGTAGCAGCGTCCCTCCGAGCGCCGGGGGTGGCGGAATGTTGATCCCGGGACGGATTATGTCCGCGCCCGAGCCGTAGAGATGTCGGGGGCGTGGGGGAGCGTCGCGCCGCCGCCACTGTTGGGGTAGGTCCTGCGAGGATGATGCCCTTCGGCTTGATTGTGAAAAGATAGCGAGTGTTTGCAAACATTGCGGAAGGTGTGGTGGAGTGATTGAAGGGGTAAGACCCCGAATAACGCGTCGCTTTGGATGTGGTGTGTCGCATGTACCGCGTGTGTATTGTTTATGTACTGCATAATAGAGTGATGAGACATACTCGTCATGTAGCGGAGATGTTCAGAAGCCAAAGTGTCTAATTTTTACTTTTTGCCGATTTCCTAAGTTTGTTACTTAATGTGTATATTGCATATCACCGAATTCAGGAATCCGAAACTTACGGTATATAACCTTTCGTAGGAGAAGAATTACCAAATTCGTATATTATTAAAGAATGAATATAAAAAAGTAATTATTGCTATAAGGTGGAAACATTTCGAGAACAAAGAAAAAAAGTTTTATAATTTTGTTCTATACTATTTTACTATTTTTAATCTAATTAGCACGGATTGTTTTAGTTTCATGAATAACTCATACTAAATATTACTAAGATCACACGACGAGACGAGAATTTTCTCGGTTTCAAAACGAGATTGACTTAAATTCGGACGAGTGGATAGTACTTGAATATTAATGAGACGAGAGCAAAACAAGACCCTCTGTAATTTAGATGAAATGAGAGCGAGACGATGTTAAAATCGGTTTTAAGAATTATCAATAATAATTAGAAAAAAATTACATAAGATATTAATCTTCAAATCATTTATTAAATTAAAATATACTAATAAGATTCGTTACATCTTAATATCCCTATTATATAATGTTAAAAGAAAGACTTTCCTCAATTTCATTCTCGATCTCGGGTAAACTAATTTTTTTCTTAAAAAAAGTTCACACAAAACCGAAACAAGTAGACTTAATTTTCTATGAGATAAAACCAGTGCAGTTCCAATTATTACTAACGTGTTAATAGTATAGTTGCCATTTTTTATTGTTTTATTTTTTATTTTATTCGATGAAAACTGAACTGATTTTCAATGAGTTAATTAAGTTAATACAAAAAAGCTTCCACGGTGTTCTTAATAATCTATGGGAATAAGCCGCGTTAGAAGAGTCGTTCTATCGGCCAACGTTTCGTCGTGCATTGCTGTGGACATTTTCAGGATTCTATTGAAATTTAGTTGATATATTTACTTCCGTATAATAATTATCAAATTATTTCAATTCAAATACATACAGTAAAGTAGATGGTACATTAACTGCATTTTAATAAAACTAATAGATACATAAAAAGCTAGCACAACTAATAATTTACCTACCTATTACAAATCAGCAAAGCATAAAAATATAAAAACCCAACCCCATAAGAAAATCTCAACCCATTATAAGAACATTCCGTAGTATCACACTACCTGAAAGGCGCACCCCAAGAAGCCGTCTGTTAGCAAGGGCTACAATCTCCCCTTTGGGGGCATACGCACGGTCCCGTTAAGCGGGAAGGTCGCGTGCGGGGGTGCCCAGCCGATGACCGCTAGGGGAAGGTCGCGACTTGCAAGGGAGAGACTGTACAGGTGTGCCTGAATTGTTGTTGATGCAGGTGATTTAAGTGGTTGGTGAATTTAAGTGCACGTTTCAATATGGGTGCGTTTTTTGTTTTGTTTTGATGATTTATGCGAATTTTATGTAGTAATTTATATCTTAAAAAAATATGTTTTGTTTTCTGAAAGAAAATTTTTGAATTTTTTTGTGATAAATATTTCGCATTTACATATAGGTATTGCTATATATGCAAATGCTTATCTGTCAATAGTGTGTAATGCGAGTCTTTCGCTTTTGGCGAGATTTTTTTCCCTGTAGGTATAGTAAAATTTCAATAAACTTTTTTTTCTTGTAAAAATTTCTAATTTTCTACTTTATTGTTTCTAATCTACAATGTTTGTAGTTTTTTCTGCTGCTCCTCCTGACTTTACGTTCCGAGTGCCCCCCACCCTCTCTACCCCTAGCCAATTATGGTCATACATACTCTTTCGTGATAATAAATAAACTGGAAATCTTACTTTTGTACATTAGTGTTATGTATTTTTTAATTGTATATTTTGCACATTTCAAGACAAATCATTTCTATGTACCTACCTATACATATTGAGTAATTTACAGTTTGGGGATGGGACAAAATAAAAATAAAAATTTATTAGAATCAAAAACTTGTGCGACAATGGGACAA
Organism: Sialis fuliginosa; assembly: GCA_961205875.1. Lineage (NCBI taxonomy): Eukaryota > Metazoa > Arthropoda > Insecta > Megaloptera > Sialidae > Sialis > Sialis fuliginosa. The sequence goes on along the minus strand of OY540812.1, from coordinate 26,334,658 downwards.
ACATGAGCGCACTATAATGAATAATATGTATCAAATCATATATGAATGGTTGAAATAAAAAAAATAATTTTTTGTTTGTGCATGAATTTGATTGACGTTAAGAGAGAAAATGCTTAACTTTGGTATTTATTTAATCTAAGATTATCAAAATTATTAATCCGGATAAGACCATCGTTGCAGTATCGCAACACCTACTGCAAACAATTGTTTTTTATTTATTGTAATTGTTCAATTATTGTTTCGTCTATATTTTCGTTATTAAAAATTTTATTACAACAACTTTTTGTGGATATACCTGTATTGCATACTTTAGTCTCTATTGAAAATTTCATAAAATAACTTTATGTTATATCTGAGTCGTCCAAAAAATGTTAAGTTTAAAACAGGAATTTTAAGAGATATCAAAATTTCAAATACACCAATTGATAGAAAAAAGAAAAACTGACTAAGAATGCACCAAAAACTAATTTTGTCTTAGAAGCCAATTGAATCAATTTCTCTCAGAAATATACCTGGTATGTTAGACATAAAAAATCTCGATATTTCAGATTAAACCTCATCTCAATAAAATTCCAATATATTCTGACAACCCTCTAAAACATTATGTAGACCCTTGTGCCGGGTCACGCACACGCGGTAGACACGGACCAGACGCTGTGGGTGTGAGGGGGCGGGTCAGCACCCCGGGAGTATCCCGACCCGGCCCGGTCCGTAATAAACACCGGCTCTCTCTCTGTCTCTCACTTAAACAATGCATGCGGACAGGGTAGGAGGCTCAGGGTATTTTATATATCGTTGTGGGAAGTAGGCGTGGGAAAAATGTGTTACTGTCGTAAAGTGAATTTCTTATTTGTGTAATGTTGCAATTGGTAATGAAAAGAAAGATTAAAGTTAAAAGATAATTTGCTGTCACTAAAAATAAACATAAAGTAAAAAAATAATTATAAAATATAAGGCTGCACCCCGAATTTTTTCGGTCTCGAAACGAGAATGACTTAAATTGAAACGAAACGAGAATGCTTTAAATTAAAATGAGACGTAATTGGCATACGAAATGAAAGTGTCTGAAATTTTGACGACACTATATAGACTTTATTTATAAGTCTCATGAGACAGAGGCAAAACTTAAAATTGTTAGGTACCCTTTATTAGAAAATAACAAAAAAGAACTAAATTACGTCATTTAAAACACAATTCAAAATTATCAAATGAAAACATATTTAAAATTCCTCCTCCTGAATTTTAAATTTGCATTTCTCATCATTTTTTATTTCCTTATTTTGGTTATTTTCGCTTCAATTCCAAATATAGAGAGATTATGCAAAAGCAAACGTTCTTCGCCCGTCGAATTTCGTAAATATTTTTTTATTATCTTTATTTTATTGTATTATGTTGTTAATTTAAACAAAGAAGACAAGTACAAGCTTTACTTGCACAATTAATATTCCATGCCATCAGCCTCCCCCTCCCCACATAAATTATTGAAAATTTTGAAAAACTTGGGGACGAAAAGTTGTTTTTTTTTGTCGAAAAACTTTTTCTCTAATACCAATGGTTCAGCATTTATAAAGAAATAATCAATTCAATTATTTGTAACAATTAATCGCGCTAGAAATTTACAACCCTGATAATTTTGGCTAAATCTACACCTAAATCTCAATGTTCATTATTTTTTTCAGATTTATCTGAGCGATCTTTTTGATGATAATAGTTGGGGACAGCAATTTTTAAGCGTTTTTCCGAAAAAATCTTTAAAAAATGTATAAAAAACACATCATAATATACATATATTGTTGAATTCGTGTTTTCATTTGACACGATGCTCTTGAATTTTTTTCCATGTTCCAACTTACGATTATTTTTGATAATCTTTTTAAAACGTTATCAAAAAATAACTACCTAATAATTAAATTTAAAGTAAAAAATAATAGATTCCTTCTATTTCAGGATTTTTTGTTTATTAATAAAAGGTAAATAGATTTTTTTTAATCCACCGAAAACCGAAAATATTCTCGGTCTCGGTCTCGTAAAGAAGTAACAGATCTGATTTACTAGAAAATGAAAATTCACTCCTAAAATATATATCTACTCGTACATTGCAAAAATATATAAAGACCAATTAATAAAATGTATAATTATTTAATTATGTATTTCAAGTTGCACGTATATTTGCGACAGTTCAACATCACACAGACACATGTTGTCAATGCCTAGTTCAATGACAAAACATGTAAGAATTCACCAGCAGGTGCAGTTGTTATATTCACATTGCTATTGTTTCCATAACGGATATACAAATTTAACAACGCGTTTATTTTAACGTATATTTTTCACGTTATGTTCTAACAAAATTAACCTTGATTTTATAATAATTAGTGTAACGATTTTTTTAAATTTTTCAACAGATTTTTTAATGTTTCTTTTGTCTAGAAATATAATTAAACTGTTTTTATTTATTTTAATTTTAATATGAGGGTATGTAAATTAATATTTTTGATATTATATGAGTCATCTACAAATCAAATTAATTAAATTTATAAAAAGAAGAGTAACTATAGAAGTTAGAGTTAACTATAGTTACAGTTATTTGTTTCTGATTATGTTGTATTACGGATGACATCTTATCGCGGACCCCCTCCTGCTAAGAAATCTAATGTCCGGTATTATAAACGAGCTAAAAAATTTGCTAGCTAGCAATTATTTTCAAATGAGATATCAACTTATATGATACTAGCTGTTACTTGCGATTTTTTATCTAATCAATTTTCAAGATACAAAGTATCCTATATCCTCCCACAGGATGCAAGCTATCTGCCTGACAAATTTCATTAAGATCGGTTCAGTGGTTTAGCCGTGAAAAGGTAATCATACAGACAGAATTACTTTCGCATTTATAAAATTAGTAATGATAAAAGTTCTCATGGAGTTTTTAACAAATAGATGCATGCGCAGTAAGTTAGTTTTTAATTAATTAAAATATCGACAAAAAGTCGAATAAGTCGATTTCCAAAGAAAAACTAAAAGTTAGATATAATATATCCCAAATTGTATATATGTAAATACAATCTAGTTACCTATGAATATTTTATAATGATGTAAAAGTACTTACATATGTACGTTTGACGGCAGAGATAAATATTACAAACACTTGAACATCGTTTGATCTCGTATGTATTAATGTCATACAACAATCAGATCTGTCCCAGTTTCAAATCTGGGGCAATCCCCTTTCGTGGGATTCGAGTTTTGTGTATCTATTCACCCCTTTGGCGTACACAAAGTGACGCTTACACACACATCCGTACGGACAGCAGTGGCGGCTCGCAAATATAATATTTTTACGAGATAATTTAATTAATTAAAATTATAAGAGTACCTATTGATTATAATTATCAATTATTTATATTATACTAAATATAAATTATAACTTAATTGTGTAAACGTCAGAATTTATTGAAGACTAGCGCATTGGACTCGGTGTTACTCGGGTTGATATCTACAAAATCATAGCGACCTAAAATATTCAACACGCCCACCCAACATGCCCACAACACACGATTTACAAATTGCTTTTTTCCCACTTCATTAAATTAAAATATCCACAAATTATACACCTTATCCTAACCTATCCATTAGTGAAAACCTTAATAAAATCCGTTTAGTAGTTACTGAGAAAATCATGTAAAATTATATTTTCAAACTCTCAGGAAACTCCAGGTCCCGTTTTAGAATTTGTATGAAAAAATAAATAATAATAAATAGGTTAGCAACAATCTTAATCAATTTCGAATTTTTTTACCTTTCTTGAAAGTAAAATATTGCTTTATATTTCAATTTTCAATCAATATATTATTAAATACAAAATATTTAATCATAGAGACCAAAATTAATAAAATATTCAAACCATAATTATAGAATTCTTTATTCAATGGCTACTATGTTTTTATTTATTCTGTGGTATTTATATCAATGACAGTTGTATGCTGTGACGATCATGAAAACAAAACACGACTTGATAAAGATTTTTTTAGTCTTTTAATGTTAAATCTTAAATTTTCATAAAATATTAATAGCCACGAACAGACACAGAAAAACTATCTAACTATCATGAAAACCGTATTGAAATCGGTTCAATAATAATTCCCGAGTTTATAAGCCTCATGCAAACGAACATTAATTTGTATATAGAGATAACAGTAAGTGCAAGCAAAAAATCATATATCAGGACTTAACGACCATAGATTTTGAAAAATAGTTTACCGTTTTGAAGTGAGAGATCTAAGAGCTCTCATGCTCCCCTCTCCATCTTCCTAAAAAAGTAGAAATACTCAGTAATGTTTATGTTAACAAAATGTTTATATTTGTACTAGAATTTATTATTTCCATATAGTCTAAATCAACAGCTAGAACAGTGAAAGTCATATCAAAATCGGTTCAGTCGTTTTCGTGTCAAGTGAAAACAAACATATCTATTATGTATCTATACTTATTTTATTTCATAGTAGTAGACAATGTCAGGCTTAGCGAGTTTGGTGCCCTAAGGAAATACCCCCCTCCCCTTACCCGCAAGGATAATCAGTAAAAACACATTTAATTACTCGAATAATTTATAGAATTTTTAATCCTTACTACTTAAAACTATTATCGGTTTCAAATTACAATACTTGTACCGTTTTCTTTAATTAGAAAGTTTTTCCCCGTGTGACCATCTGCTGACACCCCCCCCCCCCCCCCCATAAAACCGGTACTGATAGCAGATATATTGACTTGTTAAAATTTAAATAGACAATATAAAAGTTTAGAAATCGGTCGCGACCTAATAAATTAGTATTGTAATAAACCCTTGAAAACCTTAATAGTTCCACCACTGGACACATGCACATGGTCTGTGTCCGGTCCGGCTCCAGTGAGTGTGATCCGGGGTGTTTTCCGGAATGTGGGAAGGGACGCGCCGCGGCGGATTCAAAGCGTCGCTGGATCACACAGACGCCCGCGTTATGTTGGGTTAGGTCAAGCTTGGATGAACCGTGTTATACCACATGTCTACTGTTTTATTTATAAAATCTTTGTAATGGTTTTATTTTTATACAACATATGAAAATTAAAATTATGAGGTTTTCATTCAAAATTATTTTATGTCACTGTTTTCAGTGTTGTTTTAAAGGGAAGGGATTTTTTCGATGATTTTGAGCTTCTAGGTATAAGTACGTTTATTTTTCTTTTTTGAATCTATAGACCTGTTTGAGAAATAGCTACATTTTCTTCATACTATTCATTTATCATTTTTAATTAGTAGGTAATAACATGATACCTGGCATTTTTCTGGCTATTTTCTGATTGGTATATTCATGATATCTATATTTTATCGATAAATGCATTAAAATAAATGGTAATTTAATATTATCTGAGAAATCACATTTATTCAGTTATCATGTTATGACCTAAGACTCTAAGACCATCGATAATATATAAATTATGATTTATTTAAAAAAATAATAATTACATACTACACACATACAGGCTGTCCCAGATCGACTGGATTTACTCTTAAAAAAAACTAAACTTTTTCGTAGGAAGGTGTTCCTTTATCGAAACTATTTTTTGTCTTAATGGCTGACCCATAAAAAGATTATTTTGAAAAGTATAAAACCTACGAAAAAAATTCACTTAACCCTTTTTAAGTTCATTCAACGTGTTGGTAGATATGGGACAGCCTGTATACAGATTCAAAGTTATCCCTGTGAAACTACTTTATTATGAAAAAATCTTCAATTAAAAAAAGTATTGATTGTATTTCTAAGATTCAACCTTAATTTGTAATAAATAATTATAATTATTAAAATAAAACCAAAATAAATAAGCGAAATACATTAATATGCGTAGTTATTAAAAATTATGTATTTGTATTGGACGTTTTTTTTTTCTCCTGAATATATTGTACTTTCCACATCTTGTTGAATTATATTGCTACAAAAATGAAATGCTAAGTAATGGTAATTACTTCTATCTCTGTAATACAAACCTTCATTTATTATATATTCTGTTTTAAATCAGTTCCTTGCAGCCCCGCTATAAAACAAGACAGCTATGGACTGTATTGTTAAGATAACGTCATCATAATTTAATGATATATTCAGTATAAATTATTAATATTTTTTTTAAGATTCTTAATAAAAATATTTTAAAAAAACTTTTATTACGTCAATGCGAAATAAAATCAGAAAATCGTTCAATGTTATCAATAAATGTATTTTCTAATTGTTTATTACACATTTAGTACCCTAATGCTAAAACTAGAATAGTTTATGAATACATAACAAGAAACCTAGTCCGTTGTACAAAACTTGAAGGGGGCCATTTTTTTCAATGCATTTATCCCATAGACGTCAGTTGAAAATGTATTATATGCAAATATGCTTTAAATTACAATTGAATTTGGTCTGAAATATTTTTGAAGGAAATATAAAACATTTATTATTAATTAATTTTATAATTATACACAATTAGAATTAATTTTAAGTTGCGAATGATACGACTTTGACTTTATGGAGCACATTTTTGCGGAGCACATTGGTAACGATATTAGGTGGCGACCATGGCTCCCACAAGCGGTAGAGGAAGGTAGAGGGGGGAGGTGACAGTGATCTAGTCTGGTGGCCCGGCGCGTTGAACTGATGAGTCAACAAACTTTTTTTTATTGGTTATCGTCAAAAAAATGTTTTAAGTTTCTTAGCAGGAGGGGGCCCGCCAAAAATCCAGGCCCAGGGATTCTATTATAATTTAAAAAAAAACACGCGTGAACAAAAAAATCAACGGATTTTTTTTTTTTTAAATTACGTGCTTCAAAAATTAATTTTAAAATAAATAGCCCAGAAAATCATTTCATTAATATAATGAAATAAATGAAAAATTAGTTTCTTGTCCTTGTTCAAATATCATAACATAGTGACCTATTGTCAACGTAGTTCTGAAATCCATAACTATTTACTAATAAATTATGTACCTGATAAATGAAACCAGTAGATTTGAAATTACAAAACAATGTAGTGCCCATATTAAATAGTACCAGCGAGTGGTGTGGGGTCAACTCACCATCGCATGTACTAATAAACAATGTGGGTGAAAACAACATTATTTGTTTAACTTTTGATGCTTTTTCTAGTCTATATTAATTAAAATTTCACATGTTTTACATTTTGAACTACACTGCACCTCAATATTCGTGGTATTTGTCATAAAATTTAAATGAGAATACATGCAAAATATGAGCGGATGTTATTTTATATTTTGTTCGAAATTTTTGAAGGTTTATAAATTTATACTTATATCTACACATTTGTTTAAAATTTGAAATATAGGTGTAATACATGGTGTTAATTTTAAATTGATACAAGTTAATATTCCCAAAGTTATGTATTTAAAAAAAATGTTATTTGTAAAAGTTGTATAGTTTAGAGGGAGAAACAACATGGCATGATTTTATGGACGTTTTCAATGTCAATTGAAGGTAAACCAAATTTGTAAATATTAAATAAATAATAAGCACTTCTTGTCTCTTGCAATTTTCTTCTAAAACGAAAAATTTCGAGTAAAAAATGCATGAAAATAAAATTAAGCTCTATTCTGTTAAATATTTAAAAAAATAATAGATATGTAATGGAATTTTTAAAAGCTCTAAAAAATAAGGATGCACGCCGCGCCGAGATGTGATTGACTTAAATTCGGACGAGACGATATCAACGTTCTTCTAAACCCATTAAAGGTCTCGGTTTTAAAGGATTATCAATAATTAATAAAAAAAAGACGAACAAAGTTTATTAAACAAGATTAAGATATTCCTCGGTTTTGGTCTCAAGTGTACGAGACGAGAACGGTCTTATTATTTACGAGACGAGACTAACCTGTCTCGTCTTGTCTCGTGTGCAATCATAATAAAAATTTGCATTGAACGCTTAATACCAATTACTATTATATTGATATTTAATAGATATAGGTAAGGGAGACCGGAGGAATCGCGCCACCTTAAGAAAAAACGATTTTTTTCTATACTTTAAAGTAACATAACACTTTAAATAAGCGGACTATTTAGTTATACAGTTTCTCACGCATTGTACAAATACTTTAACAAAGCTTAATTAAGCGAAGTTTTAACGTTATTTAAAAATAAGTTTAAAAAGATCACAGTGACGCGATTGCCCTGGTACAGTAAAAAAAATATTTTCTGCAATAATAACTACACTTCTCTAATTAGAACCTTGATAATACTGAAGCAGTTTCTTCTGTTGGTCACTAAAGTACAGAATTTATCGCGACCTCTCCACCGACTATCGTTTGCTGTTTATATAGGGTGGCGGCATTACCCCGGGTGGCGCCATTCCCCCGGTCTCCCCTATAGTTATTAATAGGCACTAATAAATTAAGATAAATGAAGATGGTAAGAAGAATAGAAATAATCTGTAATGTTGATCATTATAACAAGTTAAAACGTGATTTTTATTAAATAATAACAATTTAAAGTGCTTAAGATCTAATTTATTAATCATATTAACTTTTATTTTACAAATTAATTTACAATTTTGGCAAATATATAAAAATATTTTTCATTATCCTCGTTACCAATTAAAAAACTAATTATACACAAAATATGTGTGTTATGACATTCTTCATCATTGTTACATTAATTAATTAATTTTTAAATCAGTGGTGGCACTACTAAGGAGTACAGACACAAATATAACCTTATGATATTCTCTGTTACCTATTTAGTATTTAAATTTAATTTACATATGTATTTATATAAAAACACTTTTATAGACACAACTTTGAGTTATAATCTTATGATAACATACATCCAATTTGTTAATTACATTTCTAAATACATAAAAGAACCCTGTACATTAATTAAAACTACATGCAGATGATAGAGTTCCGTAGCGATTTTCATTAGTATTCTCTACTAAATAATACGTATCAGAGCTATTTCATGTTGACGAAAGATGTAGTATTCTCTACAAAAATGTACGTGTTCGAGCGGCGATTTATACAATAAATAGTTATTTCTTAATTTTTCATAAACTATTTTTGCTACATTGTTCGTTATAGTTTTTTATTGAAAGTACTAATTAAAAGCTACATTCTGGATTTTTTCAAATTTTTTGTGTCGATAGTTTAAAAATTAAACGAGAAATAACAATTTTGAAAGCAAATATTTCGTGACTAAAAGATTAAAATCAAAAGGCCATAACAATTTTTTTGTTGAATTTTAGGAGACCTATTTAAATCAATATATGTCCGTATACCAAATTTTATCAGTAGGTGTATAAATGAGCGAATGGGAGGACTGTGACATACAGACAAACGGACATACGGACAGACCGAAGAAGCAACATTTGTTTCAAATTTATATCTTTTGTGTCGTAGTACTTATCATTTTGTAATCATTAGCAATTGTCCATCTGCGTGCTCATTACTGGTTTTACATTATCCATTACTAGAGAAAAAACATAAACAAAATAAAAGGCTATAATTTAAAAAAAAAACTATATATTTGCGGACTTTGGTAATTAAATTGATTAAATAAAGAGTTACTTGTTTTATTAGTAACATGAGTTCATGAGAAATCAAATTAAAAAAAAAACACCGAAAACTTGCTCTTATTCAAATGGCTGTTTGGGATCTTCAGAAGGGTTCAAGTTTTATTCGATAGGTGGCAGAGTGGTCACTGACCATAGCGAATAGGTATTCATTTATTAAGGCTGCTCACCAGTCTGTTTGTATTAATATTACGCACATATTGCCACTGTTTGAAACGTTCATATCAACGGCTGCGACGACGGGTGGGCGTTATGTGAATGTGTGTGTGTGTGTGCTCGCGGCATATCCGGTGGCGCTGCAGTGGCCAGGTGTTCCGCGCGCCCGTCGGCCATCGTATGTGTATATCCCACAAAAACTCAAACCAGGGCTGTCATGGTACGTGATTTCACAAAACATACATATGATATATATGTAGGTGTACAGTAGAGTCGCGAAATAGTGACCTAATTTTGTATGATTTGAATTTGTGATTCCGGGAAATTGTTTGTTGTGTGTAAATGAAATAATACGTTTATATACATGGAAATAGTTGGGGTAGGTTCTTGGGTAATTTGAAAATAATGTTTCAATTATTATTATAATGCATTCTATATAATAGAGATATGCGGTAATTGTTCAGTTGAAAATTCATATTGATCAATTTTAACTGTTATTTGTAAAATTAAAATATTACAAAAGAACAGATGAAAACTATTTTATTTATTATTTTAATTATTTTTTAAATATCTTCCCGTACCCAACTACCCCGCATTCACGTCGGATTTTTTTATAATTGATTTATTTAATTAATTTTATTAAAAACTTGCGTCTTTTTTCTATTTTTCTTACGGTTTCGTAGAAATTATATTAATTTTATTTTGTCGTCCGTCACAGCAAAATATAAGTTAAATACTTAAAATTATAACTGAACATGTAAAATTAGGACCAGTAAATATAAAAAATCGAAAATATTTTTTTCAGAGGGACGCCATAGAGCTATAGTTATGCAAAAAATACTGATCTCAATCATTAGAATTTTTTTTTTCTAACTCAAAAATGAAACCTGTAAAGGATTCTGAACAGTAATTAATTCTCTCCCCCTTCAATAATTCAAAAAAAGATGGTAATCATTTAGTTGTATAAAATTAATTTTTTTTTACTCAAACAAATTAATAAAGCGGTAGGAGTCCCCCCCTCCCCATAATTATATCCCAAAAGGTATAAATTCGCTTCTACCCGGATCTCACAGCTGATTTCAAAAAATTAGCAAATATGACCTATAATATATTTATAATGTAAAGTCCTTTTTCAACAAAAAAAATACTTTGGGTAAAAAAAGGTTCGTTACCCCTTATATAATTCGTGTATTAATAGAAGACCAGCAGCATGTTAAGATTATGGAAAAAGTGGTACATATAACGATTCTATGCCGCGTAAATGTTATAATTTGATTACTGACGCAAAAAAGAAGGTTAAGAAGCTTACAGATGTAATTTGCTTCTGTGGAAAATTGTATTTTTGTTTCTTTATAAAATATTTTAATATTTTCTACGTACCGTCTTTATTTTATGGGAAAACTGATAATTGCTTTAGTTTTTTTTTGTCGGTTAGATATTTTAATATTATATTATATTAGATATTTTAATACAGCCAGACAGCAAGACATTATATCATGGGATAGGACAATGTAGTTTATTAATTAAGGTCCAAATATATTGAAAATATGATTTTATAAAGTTCATTAGACAATAATATATTTTTGAAATAACTTATGATTGAAGATTTTCTGTATTTTCTAGTAGGTATCATGATTTTCATAATAAGGTACTTAATTTTTGAAGTTATACTTCTTTAGGTGCGTTCAGGGCGCGCGCACCATATAAGGAAAACAATACAAATACAACAGATTTCTGTTATGATAGTCGGTAAAATAGGTTTTTAGTTTTGCATTTGAACGCTAGATGTCACTACGCCAAAGAAGTATAACTTATAACACACGTACACCCAATTTTTTTTTAAATTTTGTACTGAAGTATTTAATTATATATCGAGTTTATGTAAATACTTTTAATTTAATTATATATATATACATGAATTACATTTTTAAAAACAATTAATTCCTCAACGACATAAAAAACAAATAAGAAACACGCGTGTATTTACGCGTAAATATCCAATTAAAGTATACAAATATCTTCTGAACTTCAACTACGTATGCAATCTTAAATTATTGTTTTCCTAAATTCTTAGTGTCACTACCAAATACTCCCATAACTCTTGCCATCTAGTTCATTTAAACCTGCTTTGATCGGCCCATAAACAGACTCCCCATCTTTCTTGAGTCCCTATTTTACACACTCACAGATACTACTGAGCTATCGGACTAGAATCAAGCCTGCTACATCATATTTGTAGGAAAAAAGCAAGGTATATAAAGACAAAATAAAAGGCTGTCAGAATCACAGAACGTTTTGCTAACAAATAAAATATAATATAAAGAATAGTAAAATTAAACTTCCCGAATAGACCTTTTTGTCTGTGACAGCTTTTTTATGATTTTGCAATGTCGAATTTGTACTTTTTTGATTGTATGTGTTGTTAAAATATCAAAAAATACGAAAAGAAGAATAAATAAAGTAATTTTTTGTAATTGATATTCTATTATACATTTCTAACATTTGAATATGTCTTCGTGGTGACGTCAATTTCAGCGCCAACGCTGATCGGTCAAGGAGCTGATGAGGCTACCTTGTCTTTATATACCTTGGGAAAAAAGTATGTATATTATTGTATATGCATAAATCATGAGTTATAGTTAGTACCATATTTAACAAAAAAAGTCTATAAAACTATATATTTTAATTTTCTAAACGCTATACGTACATATTTTTTTAAATTGTACAAATGACGTAAAATATAGAGTATTTAATTCGAAAATCGAATCTTCCCAAAAAAGAGCGTAGTTAGGGTCGATGCTTGTCTTTATTTAAACTTCACCTTTATGAACATATTTTACACATTATATTAATATAGAATGCGCAGTCTATAGTTGTCTATAGTTAACACAGCGTTTGAGTAAGTAATATATGGATCGCAACTTCGAGTATCCACTGTACAGCTATACATACAGAGACTGTGATAAATTTGATGTGGCGTACAAATCGTTGATTGAATAAAAAATGCTAAAAGGTTTCAGTTATTCGGTTTTATTACGTACCTACGCTGTGACAAAAAATGTACAACACCATCGAAATCATAATTGTAAATCTGCCATTGCTGGCGCGGCTTAGCGCATCCATTAAAACTGAAGTTACCAGTTCAAATCATGGTAAAACGGAAAATAGTAATACCCATACCTCCCCCCACCCCATTTTATATTCTGTAATTATTGTTTTTCAATTATATTTATACTGTACTTATTCCTTTACCAATCAAGAATCAAAATTTAAAAAAGAGAAATTACTCTCTGAATTTTGAAGGTTTCAATTATAAGTACTATATGATCTAAATATAATTGCATATTAAATAAGATAGTTAAATATGTACGATTTTAGCAATGTAGAGGAAAAGGGGGTAAGATAGAGACGGTACAAGCTTTAAGCTACATTGCTTTATCTTAATCAATTATCGAACTACAATCATTTTTATTATATTAAAAAGTATTTAAAAAAGTATAATAATTAATTTGGCTTCTATAGTTAGATTGTTTAAGTATGGCGAAGTGGGAGGGGCAAAAACAACTTCGGTTAATACGGAGAACATGGGTGCCCCGACGTCACAGATGTCAAAAACACGTATGTATTTATTCAGAATTGAGTTGATGCTTTAATAATATACACTTTAACTGTTCTTGGTTAGGACAATCTATTGGGGCGGGGGTTAATATAGTATAAAAACGGGGATTCAATCTCCGCCGTAACGAACTGTTTTTATTAAATAATTGTGAAATAAAAATTTTACAATAGATACAGCACATTCTACTCTATTCTAACACATCAACACGTGATTTTTGATAGTAGTGACGTCGTGAATTAAACTTTAATTCTTTGCACATAACTTTCTGTATAGCTTAGATATTAATTAAAGTTACAATTTCACATTGATATGCCACAAAGAAGATAAATCAAAGTTACCTTTGTAGCTTTTCTTTTAATTTTTCGAGAAATATTTTCCATTTCCTTTTTCCCTTACCTGTTTCACTTTTTCCTAAATTAGAGGTTAAAAATGAAACACACTTTTCTCATTTTTAAAGTCCGTGTTGTATCGTACAGTTCAAATAACGTAAGTATTTAAAATGGTTATTCATAAGCGCATCTAGTAGAAAAAATTAATGTATGAATTTGTATCGTTAACTGTCAAAAAACATGAAAGATTTGTATTTTGTTTCACTTTTACCCCAGTTGACCCTAATTCAAAATGAAATATTTTAAAAACATTTTTTTAACCAATGTAACATAATTATTAAATAATAATACATTGATGAATATCTATCTATACCATTACCTCTATACTCATATACACAATATAATTTAATTTGTTATTGTTTATGAGTTATTTATAAATGAGTGAACACGTAGAAGTGACGCTGTTTAATTTTACACCTTTTCATCTTGTCCTTTAATTAATATTTCGCAATGAACTGAATTAATAATTTGTAAAACCCTACTGAGTTCACACGTGGTTCCAAATGGTGATTCTCAACAGCTGGTACATACACACACACACACACACATGCAAACGAACACATTAGACCATATATGGAACATTTGTCTTCTGTTTTTCTTTATTCTCATCAAATGTTGACAATACATAAACATTTTTAATATTTAATTATGCGTAGGTAGGTTTTATTTTTAAAATATATTTTTAATTTGTTTTCTCTGTATTATAAGGTACTTCAGTTGAGTAGGGGGGTGTAAAAGCGTTTCTTACATTACTTTCTTCTCTAATTATTTGTTTTAAAATATGTTAATCAAAAAAATGTGTAAATTAAATTTTTTTTAATTGAACAATATAGTTAATAATTGCGTGAGTTGAAATTAAAAAAAAAATACGGGAAAAGGAGAGAGAAAGTTACCAGAACCATTCGAACCCTTTTTACGTTGAAAATTTTTAAAATCATCCTTATTATGAAAGTTTAATATTCTGTTTTCTATTGTTAATAATTTTTTAATTACCTAATCAAGTGTTCTATAGAGACAAAAAACTTTCATTTAAAATCGATATCACAAAAAAATAAAAAAATGTCCGCGGTATTTATATCACCGAAAACGTAATAATTCTTGAGGTAAAATATTAAACATTGTAATTTTTTATATTGCTTTTAAAATGTTTAATGGAAGATACTTTTTACGCATTTCATAAAAAAAAACACATTTAAATATGGTAAAAGTTATAACATCGTATACTCTCTCTTGTCCTATTATATTACTTGATTATTGTCAATTTGTGCGTTGCAATGTATTGATTTTCACATAATTAAAATTTATAATCATGCGCAATAGTGTCATCAAATATAAACAAGAAAATTAAATATGCATATGTTTGATTATTTAATTCATGCTAAACTATGCCGTATCTTATTTACTTATGAAGTTATACGATTTATAAAATGGTTAGATTATCAATATCTCTTATATATATGCAAATACATATTGCAAAACGTATAAATAAACTATTATATTACAGCAACTATTTATTTTAGTGGCGCTATCTATCGTGTTCTACTGGAAATTATTTTCGCTCGGTTTGTAACTTCACTATTTTTTAGTTCGATATGTAGTTACTAGATGGTAGTAGGTAGTTGTTTTTATTTAGGGGGTATATTCAAAATATTTCTTTAAAACCAGCATGGGTGAAAAGCTCTCATATTACTATTATTTCTCTTCTTCAAGTATGTAGAAAATGGAGTTGTAGATTTTAATTTATTATATGATTATTTTTAATTTTTTATGATTTATTTTTAAGTTTATTTATTTTTTATTTTTTTTTAGAATATATACGGTCCAGATGGCAGTTTGCTTCGAAGTGAATCTAGGAGGGGAAGGGGCAAAGGTCGCGGAGGAGGGGTACGTGTCACATCATTTCGTAACACTTATGTCAGCGTTTCTCAAACTATTACTCGCGACTTATAAGAGGGAGAGGGTACGGTTACTGATTGGGACTAAAGAACTTTAAATTTATAATATAAAGTAATTATCAAATGCCTTCAGGAGTACCAATAAATGTATATACAAGATGTCCCCGTTTCGAAAGACCAGGCAATATTTTCGTTCTGAAACAAATAGTTTTTTTTTCTGCCTTTGAAGTTAAATATGATTATTCTTTTAGCATTTAACAGGGCTGGCGGCAGGATCATCTTTTATTTTTTTCAAATTGCACTATATTTTACTTTTTACACACCGTAGGAAAACTGATTTTTTGTTTAATGCAATAAAATCAAATCGGAGATTTTTATCTTTAAATCTTGAAATAAGTAAATGTTATTTTTATTTACCGTGGCCTACTTAATTTGATAATTCAAGTTCCATTGCTAGAATTTTAGTTGTGACTCTTACGCCCGGTATTACCAAGTTTAACTAAATGCTCCTTTAACTAACTGTCGTGTTATCAACAGAACCAAGCATATTAAAGGGATTGTTTTTATAACGCATATCATGTACATTTTTCATTGAGAGCCTGAATATTGATTTAAATCACGTTGGTAATACACCAAATCTACTTGAAAGGGGCATTTAGCACTAAATGAGCATTAAATTGGTTGATAATACCGGGTATTAGACAAAGAAAGATATAGGACTCTTTACACGCTACCTAACATTGTTACCGTTGTGCTCCGCAAAAAAGGTGCTCCGTAAAATAGCGGCGTTATAGCGTATCATTCGGATCAAATATCAATTCTTTGGAATTATAATAATATAAAAAATAATTATATAAAAGTATTTCAGTGATATTTCATTAACAGAGAAATGACTATTCAGAATTATTAATAAAAAATGTCTAATGATGTGTAAAAAAGTTATAGAGTGCACTTTGAATAAAATACAATTGAATCTACTGCCGGCCCTGTTAAACACCATAAAATTATTCATATATCTCTTCAAGAGCAGCGTAAAAAAATATGAAAAAAAACTTTTGCCGTGTTTAGACCAAAGAAAAGAAAACAGCAACACGGTGTTTGAAAACACATCGTATTTAAAAATGTATAGGGTTTATTACACTTTTGTCAAAAAGACACGATGTTGATGTTTTGTTTTTTCGGTCTAAACACGGCATAAGATTTCTACGTTCAGCTGTTTTCTGAGAAAAAAATATCGTTCATTTCTGGGACACTTTGTATACGTTGCTACGAGAAATAGAAAATTACAACTTCAAAGGGGTGTATGGTAATTTTATTTTATAATTATAAGTTCATAAATCACAAAATACTGTCGGTTATTTTAAATTTAATTGAATTTGAAAATATTAACAAAATACATTGACATATAGAAAAAATCAGTGTTAACTTCACTTTTGTAAATGTTCTAATTTTGATTCCCGAGATTGGGATTAATGAAGAACTTTCCAGACAAAAAATCATTTTGATATTTGTTCATAAATTTCCGTTTTTCTATCTATCAACTTTATACAGATAATTTAATTTGATTGCTTGGGCTTTGGAATGTCAAACTCAAAATTGGATCAAATGTTGAAAACATTGCAGAAATATAAAAATCTTTCACTTCTACTCTGATAATAAAATTGATATATCGACAAAAAGTGAACTTATGTCGGGTATTATAAGGAATTTGTTCTAAATCAAAATCTAAGGTAACGCTATCTACGAGGTGTCAAATCTTTTAAATCGCATGCGTCAATGTCATTTATATAAAACATATCATTCATTACAACTGGGTTGTCATTTATATTTAATACCCCGCTGATAGCGTTAAATTAACTTTTGCTCCAGAGCAAATTCTTTATAATACCGGATATCAGTCACACTGGAAACTGGCATATAAAGTGTATTATCATTAAAACATAGGAAATTTAATATGGGGACAATTAGAAATGTTGTAGTAACCTTTGGCTTACTTTAACGATGTGTGATTGGTGCATTTTGAAATGCCGCCTCGAAACTAACTGATAAATTTTAAATTAATCAACAGTATTTTGTTTTCAACTTTAATAAAGAATAAAATACATTAATGAAATTAAAGTACACATCCTAGATAAAATTATAATAATATTTTTTGGAAAATATAAATTTGAAAACAAAATACTAATTACTATTTTATTAAATTTTGTGGCGGCATTTCAAAATGCACCAATGACACATCGTTAAATTTGACCAAAAGTTACTACAACACTTATAATTGCCCCCATGTTACATTTCCTTGGAATACACTGTATAGTACTTAGACAAGGAAAGATAAAGGACAAATAACACATTACCTAGCGTTGTTACCATATCGCACCACGAAAAATCGCACCACGGATCATTGGCGTATCGTTCAGATTTTAAAATAAATGTCAATTGTTTTGAATTATAAAACTAATTAATAAAAAAATGTTTTATATTGAGTTTAAAAGTATTTCAGTGATAATTGATTAACAGAGAAATGTCTATTTGTAACTATCATCTCTCATACATACTAAATTCAATTGTAATTTAAAGCATATTTGCATATTATAAATTTTCAACTGACGCCTCTGGGATAATATGCGGTTTTGACAATTGAAAAAAGATGGCCGCTGACAAATTTTGGTAACACTTTCATATACGGGCTGGCATTGGTTGTTATGTATCCATAGTCTTTCCTAATCTAAGGTATAGTATATGTTACATAGTTACTTGATGTTTTTTCGTTAAAGAAAGTAATCGGGGATCGGGCTACCGTTAATTTATAATTTCATAGAGCCGTGATATCACAAAGTTTGAGAACCCCTGACTTTGGTAGTTTGAGTTGTAGCCAGTAACAGAGAGAGCCTTGGGCGCAGTTGTTATTATTTTACACTGGAAATTGTCGTAAATTTGCAAAATTTAATATTCTCTAATTGAACTGAAATTAGATATTTAATGATTTTTACGACGCTTAGAATGTAAATACTCACAAAGATTTTCTGTTCAGAGTAAACTTACGGCAACCAATAATATAATTATTTTTAATTTTTAAATCACATTAGGTAGCTATGATGAAAAAGTATTACATAGGAAATTATTCAACAGGGTTGGTTATAATTTTTTTATACAAAACAAGCGACGTCTTCGTTTTTATGACTTTTTATATTTAATTTATAAAATCCAATAATATTTATGTTGCTATATATAGATTGAACAATTATTTATATGGACGTACTCGGGGGGGGGGGGGGGGGGGCTTGACCTCTTCCCTATCTTGCGCTCAAAAAGTAAGAAGTAAATTAGTATATTGGTTAAACAGGGAATTTCTAGACAAAACGATGTACATTTGTTATTTTTATTTATTTTATCTTATGGACCAGTCAAATTAGATCTACTTTTTACCTTAAATAGAAAAAATAAAAATGAATGAACCCACTGAAAACGATAGCTAAGTAGAATAAATTTTTGTAAATGATTTTGTTTTCTAAAAGATACGGACAAAATTTATGATTGAAAAAAATTCAAAAATAATTTAAAATATGAATATTTTTTGTTGTTTCGCACACCTGTAAAATAAACAATGGAAATGATAAAAATTTTTCATTACCATTTTACAATTTCTCGATATGTCTAGGTAACAGACCGAAAAATTGTTTCGAATTGACAAAAATTGCGGAATTTCACGTACTAAAGTTACAAAGACGCACATAAATAATCGAATATTAAAAAAGAAAGTAAAAATTACGCAATGTTTATTATTTATTTACAAAATCCTGTGTACGCCCATGAGTATTTACCTCTATAATGGTTGAATAGTGATACACGTTATATATTCTTATTTTTATATTTATATTTTTTATATTTATATTTTATATTTTACCTGAAATTCACCTTTATATTATAAGCTGGTATACAGATTAACGTATCAAAAAAAGTTTAACACTCCACCTCCCTTAGGGGTTGAATTTCGGAAAATCTTTTCTTAATGGGTGCTTACGTCATGAAAGGAAGACACTCATAAAAATTTATGTTTCCATGTTGATGAGTTTTGTAAGCGAATTAGAACAAACTCTTTTACATGTTCAGATTATAGTTGGACACGTGATTGATTTTCACTCACGATCACGCACGGCGGGTTACGCTCGTGACACGATTTATAAATATTGTATAATTTGTAACATGAATTCTTTTTGATCAAATGTGTTATTTTCGCGTTAAATTTTCTGATATTTAAAAAAAACTATCCACGAGTTGATAAAATAAAATTTTACAAAATTTATAGCAACATGACCCGGGAAAAAAATTCAGATCAGTTGAGACAACCTCATATTTTTTCACTAGTTATTGATGTGGAGACCAACAAAGATCTACAACGATCTACAATGATTTCTAAAGATCGTTGAAGATCGTGATAGAGATTGAAACGTTGAAAATTCATGAAATTTCAACGTTGAAAGTTCATGGATTTTCAACATTAGAACGATCTTTGTAAATCGTTGTAGATCTTTGTATATCATTGTAGATCTTTGTAGATCGTTATAGATCTTTGCAGGTCTCCACAAATCAAAAACCAGTGAAAAAATATGATGTCTCAAAATGCAGATCTATCACGATCTGATTTGATTACTTCAGATCTAAATTTTTTCCCGGGGAGTTAAATTTGTTTAAGTAAATAGATTTACTTCATGTAATTTTTCATCATCTAAAATTTGTTTGGCCAAATATGATTAAAATATTACTTAAAAATTGCGTAAACTCATAATATGCAGTAAATTTTACATCCAGGTGCGCATTCATAAGACGGGCGCACAATGTTGCTGCAAGCTGTGATGAGCGTGAGTTAAATATGATGTAAATGTGTCTAGCGGGGTAGTTTTTTTTTATAAATATTTATTAGATGCATGATGCCAGTATCACTGAAATTATGATTTTAAATAATGAAATGAGTTAAAAAGATTCTAAAAAATGTATTTATTTTTATATTAAAAGCGAGATTAATATGATTTTTGTTAAAATAAAAACGCAAAACACAGCAATCCGCCATGTTTAATAAAACGCTAGTCAGAGTAAATGACGTCACGGTTACGTAAACGTCATTTTTGTTTCATTAATATCTGCATGTTTATAAATTATTTTGTAGTTTTAAACTATCAATTTGCTCAGTTTTGTGTTACCAAAAGTAAAACCGAGAAACGTTAATGATGGAACAAGGATTTATTATAGTTGACAAGGAGTGTTTACATAGGCGTGACGTCAAAAATGCGCCATGACACCTGCGAGCGTTTTGGCGTCAAATTCAAAATTAGTTTTAAAAGGGTCAATTTTTGAGATTAAACTTTTATTTTCTGCAGAAATAATCATTTTTTTGGAAATAAGAGACACGTTAAAACATCATAAAATAGTTTTTAAAAATTAGGCATCATGCCTTATTATAATTATTGAAATTTTTTATCTTCAAAATATTTTATAACTCACGTTCGACAAAAATACACTCACATACGATTGTTTTATTTTGACTCACGATCTAAAATTTCAATATTGCTCACGCTCACGTCAGGTTACATACTTTATGGTTAAAAAAATGGATATATTCCATTAAACGACTTCGTTGAAAGAAGCCTAAATATAAAGGTTTAGATAATATGTGTAAGGATATAAATAATTTTTCTAATATCTTTTATTTATATATTTTATTTCGAATATAGTATTTGTATTACTTGAAAATATAAATGTTAGTAACGTATTACATAAATATGGGCATTATTGGGCATACAATTAATATTTAGTATGATGATTTTTGTAAAAACAGAAACTTATTCTTTTCGTTATTACCTGTATCATTGAATTGAAAATTTCAGTTAAACTTTCAGATATACGATGCTATATACTTACGTCCTAACAATTAGTGAAAACTATTTTACCAAGAATGTTGGAGTTAGATTGAATCTTCAGTAAAACTGACAAAACTTAAGCAAACCATTCTACCATATAATATTATATACTATCAGGTCCGAATTTATAATACTTTTATTAATATTTACGAAATATTAATTAATTTTATGTGTGCCCTAACTTGAAATAACTGAATCGTCCAGATAAGTTAAGTCCATTTACCAATCATCCTAGCGAAATCCATAAAAAAAACTTGAATGGAGATACACATTTTTTCCTTCAATTAATTGTCAAAGATGTAAAATGTTTTTTGGTTTTCAGTAAAGTACTTTAATAATCAAGAATTCTGAAAGTAAAATTAGCTAATTACCAAAAAGTGGACATAATTACATTAGCAGTTGAGTGTCTCAACTCTCAACTATAATTTATTCTAAATTAAGTAAAATATCTATAGCCACGATTTTCTTTATATTAGCATTTTTTTGGACCCAATATATAAATACTAACGTATTATATTTTTTTTTTCAAAACAAAGTAGGTAGGTATACAATTTTCTTTACATAAATTCTATATACAAGTCTTGAGGCTTCCGCGGTGATATTGATATGGATCTTGGCTTCTGGGTGTAAGCCACGTCGGTTTGGTCCTGTTATAGGCCAACGTTTCGTCAGACATTGCAGTGGGGCTCTTCTTCTGAAGATGTTCACTGCAATGTGTGACGAAACGTAGGCCGATAACACGACCAAACCGACGCGGCTTACACCCAGAAGCCAAGATCCATAAATTCTATATACCTATACCAATTTTCATAAACTTTTATGTAAATTAAAATAAATAAATTGTATTGATACACAGCTATGTGGGATCTACATTTATAATTGGAGAGTAGGAGAGGGATGATCTGTTAAATAGACAAAAAAGTTTCAATGTTCGAAACAAAAGAACTTTAGTATATTTAATAAGCATTTATTGAATTAAATTTGATTTAATTTTAGAGGCTGGTTGGGCCATGTCCCCCATTACTCCCCCACTGGATCAACACTTGCAGCTATGTAAAAATCCATAGATATCATTGTATTATTACAATCTTTCTATATACAGGGTGATTTATAACTAGTGTAAAAAGATTTAACAGTAGATCGAGGATGTAATTTTAAGCAAAAAACCTTATGTGAACCTATGTCCGGAAATTCTTCGTGAGAGAGCTACAGTCTTTTACCCAAAATCAATACTTATATTTTTATCAATACTTGATAGAATTATTAATACTAATCCCTGTATCAAATTTCATAACTGTAGTATATTGGGTTCTTTAGATAAACACTAATTTTGTGTAAAAGACTGTAGCTCCCTCACGAAGAATTTCCGGACACAAGTTCACATAAAGTTTTTTGCTTAGAATTACATCTTCGATCTACTGTAAATTTTTTTACACTAGTTGTAAAACACTCTGTATATAAAATTACTTATACTATACAAAATTAACTTTTCCTATATTTTGTCTACAAGTTAACAATTTGTATTGTACTTTTATAAACAAAATTATGTAAAATTACATATATTTTTTACCACGTTTACATACCTGTATATTAAATAAACTTTTTATAAAAATCAAAATGACTGTACTCCAGTAATTAAATATATGTTAAATTATAAAATCAACAAAAGTACAGCGCGGTTTCTAAAAGACATACATTTAAAAAATATGGTTTTATTGTGTTAAAGAAACTCAACGCAAAATATAAAATTATAAAGTGTAAGCGGCTACAAACAAGTACGGCCCTGTAGAGAACTTCGAATGCAATAAGTTTGGACCGGAGGTTGCAACGATGTTATAGATATATACTATGTGCTTCCTAAGTATTGATTTTTCTCGGTGCGCAAGCGCGCGGGCTTGAATACATTTAAACAGAAATTTGCAATTACCGGGTACAGTCAGTTGCAAAGTGCATATTGCGCCGCAGAAAGGGCAATGGCCACATGTGTACATACACTCCTTTGATATTTTAGTAATGTCTAATTATCGCAGCGCGCATAGTTATGTGCATTTTAGAAATATTTTATACATATTTTAAAATATAGCGCTATAGGTACCTCATTATATATTTAGAAATACAATATTTGATTAAAATATAATTAACTTCCATGTAACATTGTTAGTTAAGCCAATAGCTCTAGCTATTGGCTTTTATGCCCAAATTGCCCATACCTACAGTACTTTCTACGATTTTGGGTATACGTATAGTTTAAAAATAATTTTTGGAATATTAAAATTAGAGTGGGCTATTTCGTTAAAACGTTTAAAAGCTGGCAATATTTCAAAAGTTAAAAAACATTAATCATAATACCACTGGAAAAACGGAGAAACTGTAGTTTTGTAGTCACTTAAACTGAAAATATACACTTTAACCACATAAAACAATGTCACTCGACACGTGTTTCGACTTTACAAGAAGTCCTCATCAGGAGTCTAACAGTTCCAGTCTGGGTCTAAAGTGTATATTTTTAGTTTAAGTGATTAATCATAATAATTTTTCTATACAAAATTATTTTTTTAATAAAAGACAAAACAATTGGTATCTTCCAAATCGAAAGAGAGAGAACCTGGAACACTGAAAATGCACAATTTTAATTCAACATCTTTCAAATGATACCTTACTTGCCTACTTTAGGGAACATTGTTAGGGCAATATAACTGTTACACAATTTTCCTTATTTTAAAAAAAATACTACAATGTTATATTAAAATTCGCGTTACCTACCTATATGAAGATAATTTCATTTATATTACACTTACTGTGGATTAATTATATTAAGTTTTAATCAAATAGTTTGGCTTTAAAATAAATAAATTGATTACATCTTACTTTTTTATTCATTAATCATAATATTACTTATATCTTTCGCGATATAGTCTTTTTAATTTAATCTGTATCATTAGATTGAAAATATGGATTTCTTTAATATAAAGGTTCAAAAATACAAAATATCAAACTACAAACTTGAATGAAGAATGATTTAATATTTATACATATAATTTGATGCACGACGTCGGTTTCTATTACCTGTATAAAAGTGCACATAAACAAACTGGCGGTGGGCGGAATGACAGGTTTATAACACAGGACGAAGTGGGAAAGTTATCTGCCCTTACCTACCGCATCCCTACAGGACGTGTCTACGAGAATAACAGGGACTCATTTGTACAAAGCTATATCCACCGTTTTATAATTCGGGAGCGCGGAGTCGTATATATGTATATAGTATTGTATGTACGTACATACATACATACGTCCATATATCAGTCGTTCAAGACTGTAGTAGGTACTTGATTATTGAAGTACGTGCTTTTAGAGAAATAAAAATTGCGTGGTATATAAAATAAATCGCAGATTTTTACGTCTGGTTGTAAAAAAAATTGTAAACTTAAAATATTTCAGTGATTTTCCACAATTTTTTTTTTTTTTATAAAAATAAAGACAAACATATTTGAGTTATTATGAAAAAAGTACCAATTTTTTAACACAAGAACTACTGACAGTTAAGACGATTATAAAGTCAAAATGACTTGTCTTTAAAGAATACGTTATAGTAGAATATTTTTGTATTTCTTGATTTATTATTATAATATATATTAATATTATTCAAATACATTATTTATATTTTATAATATATTATTATTATGATTTGTTATTATTATTTTATAACAAAACATTCATAAAGTAAAACCAGTAAATTTGACTAGTGTGGTAGTTCTAGTATTAATAAAATTAGTAAGGTTACTTTTTTCGAGTTGCCGGCATTGTCATTTTGCCAATAAGTTTATAATATCTTTAAAGTTATGTACAATCCATTTAATATACTTATATATAGACATATATTGTATTAGGATTAAATTAATATTGAATGATAATAATAAATATAATATGCGAATATTTATATTCAAAAATATCTACTTTAATTTCAGTTTTATTCAAAATTAAAATATGTCTTGAAATAGAATATACATACATAATAATTATGCAAGATATATAAAGACAAGGAAGTCTCAATAGCTCCTCGCCAATGCGCGTTTGCGCGGGAATTACGTCATCACGGGGATATATTCAAATGTTATAATTAAATGTATAATTAGTATTGTAAAAATAGATTTTTAAAACACAATAATTCCTTTATCAACGAAAATTGGTACAGAGATAGTTTGATACCTACACTTTAAGAAACCGATGAGTGTAGTCGACCAAGGGGTGCAAAGACAACTGCACTCGTCGGTTTCTTAAAGTACCAAACTTTTTCTGTACCAATTTTTGTTGATAAAGGAATTATTGTCTTTGAAAAATCTATTTTTATTGTCCTAATTATACAATTATAACATTTGAATATATCCCCGTGGTGACGTAATTGCCGCGCAAACGTTGATTGGTCAAGGAGCTACTGAAACTACCTTTTCATAATATAGGTACCTTGCATAACATGTACTTAATAATATACATATATTAATCGTTGTATTTCAATAAAGAAGACACAGGGCAACATTTTTTTCAGCGATTGGGGTATCAAATGAAAGCTGACAATTCAAGGAATTTAATATGCATACGTTTTATTATTATTAAAATCTTCGTTTAGCAAAGTTTAAAATTTAATCGTAAAGTTTCAGAAAAAGATAATCGAATAAATTTAAAAAAAAACTATACGGTACGGGACATCAGTACACAAGGTTGACTCGCTCTATGATTATTAAAAGTAGTGATTTTTGTTTTTTTGTTGTTTTTTTCATACCACATCTCGAGCTAAAATAATATTTCATAACGCCCACTAAATTTGATTTTAGTCTAAATACAGCAACAGAATTATACGGATTTACAAAACATTAAGTTTTTAATTAAAAACTTGAAATACAAAATAATAATTATGGTCTACGCAGACAAGTCAATTTCCCAATTAAATACGTGACGGCATGTTTTTTTATTTATTTTCCGCTAGGTTTACTGCGAAAATGCTGGCGAATTTTTATCCGCGATGGAAAATGCGTAGTCAAATATAGGTTTATACTCTCCACCAGAATTAATTAAAAATCAATATTTGCATTTTAAAAAAGTGCATCGAGTAATGAACAAAATATTGTGATAGCAGAGAAGTGTTGTTTTAACATTTGCCCGTCATTTTGTTGTTTTATCATTTAGAATTGCAGAACGGGTCGGTGGGAAGGGGCAAAAGGGGAGGG
Organism: Sialis fuliginosa; assembly: GCA_961205875.1. Lineage (NCBI taxonomy): Eukaryota > Metazoa > Arthropoda > Insecta > Megaloptera > Sialidae > Sialis > Sialis fuliginosa. The sequence goes on along the minus strand of OY540812.1, from coordinate 26,307,866 downwards.
GAGGTTGCTCTGAAAAATACAACCGTGTGGTAAAATTTTAATTATAAATTGGTATTCAAAATGATAATCACTTTTTGAAATTGTAGCGAATATTTTTTTAATGTATTTAAAATGTCATAGTGCGGTGGACATTTCATAAATTAAACTAAATTCACTGGTGAAAATTACCAGAAAATTACACAATTTATCTATCAATTTACTACTGAATTTGTTATATAGATCTTTCAGAGGCAAAATTGATCAACTTTGCAAAAAAATAATATAAATTAACAGAACTTCTTTATTTTTCTATTGTCTAATTCTTTTACTGTACGTTGGGGGGTTAATGAGATGAAAAACACTTTTTGAAAAAAAATGTTTTTAGATTTTATTTAAAAAACAGAGTTAGAGTCAATAGAAAGGTATACCGATTCTACGATTACAACACAGTCCTGCTTTTTAGCATCTTAACAGCAATTTCATGACATTAATTACACTTTTTATCGTTTTGGTTATTTTGGTACCAAATCACCTCCGAGGTATTTTCTTTGTCTTGAAACCTATTACTACCTATTGCTTTTACCAGAAAAGTTTTTCTTCGCGTAGATTATATATTATTTAAATCAAAATTGTTTGAGTGTGAAAAAAAGTAACATAAAACAATTTATCTATAATAATTAAAATAAAAGAACAAAAATATTACTATATTGATTTACATTTTTTTATGATATATATATACAAAAACTATTTAGTTGTTAGTGTAAAATATGCCATAGTTGATTGTAAGTAAAAAAATCTGCCAGTTAGCACGGGACTTTCTTACACGTAGTACTGACAATGAGAGGGAACAGTGTACGTGTTTCTAGTTTTATAAAAAAAAATTCTGACGAAATAATAAGGGAAAGGGAAATATGTATAATATAATATAATATAATATAATATAATATAATATATTCTTTAACTTTTATCTAAAACATTTTATAATTCTCATTGTTTCAAAAATAATTTGAAAAATTCTAAAATTGACAAAAGTTTACATCCATTTCCGGTTGTACCATCGTTTTAAAAAGTAGGTTTTCTTTCCAGACAAAAATTAAATATAAAATTTCATTCACTTTTCTAAGTTTTGTTGTATTTAAGTTACAGCATCTGCAGACTACCAGACACACAGGCATCATGGCAAAAAATAATTAACATGGATTCAGATAAGGTCAAAATATATAATTCCATCAAAATATGGAATTAAAATAAAATCGATAATATTCGTTTCATATACATGTATATGGCCATATAAGAAAGTAAAAAATAAAAATTATAAGCCTGTACTATTATTTGTACACGTACAAACATTTATATACCATAAACTTATCTAGGAAAGTTATTTTTGAGGGGGATACGTATCGATTTAATATTATTCTATGACTCATCGAATATCGATATGGTTCATAAACACACATCATAAAATTCAGGGGATAAATTATTGAATGCATAATATTTTATTTGTTTGAATGTTAACCGTGCAATCTCATAAAATCGGGTGATATATATTTTTGTTATGCCAAATCATAGTATGTCTGCAATTTACACAGACAAATATAGTAATATCAGTACTGAACTCACTATGAACATAGACTGTAAGTGTAGATGCACACGTAAATTAGAATAAAGTAATAAATTAACTGTTTCTAGTTAAGATAATCTCTTCTGCTTCTTATCTCTAGTGGTGGCGAAGCTGGGAGTTATTTTAGATAAAAATGTAAACTCAATTTCCGCCACAACGAACTGTTTTTAAACTACGAAAAATGATAGATAAGACCAAACATAGAATAGAACTATAAAAAGCGTATAGAAGGAGCTATTGTATGCACATTATAATCTATGTTCATATAATAGGTCTAATTATATTTAAAACGTCATATACAATTAAAAACTGGCATTTTAAGGGTTGTTAGGCATATGAAATATCGGTTTTGGATACGGATAGTTATTTTTGGTATTCGTTTCGGATATATTTTTTTCTTCGTTTCGGATACGGATTTTTATTTTTATTACTCAGTATTTGTTTTTTCTTGAATTTTGTGTTTTTAGGCTCGGAAAACGAAACAATATCCGAATTAATTAAGCGATCAAAATAGTTTCGTTTTCCGATACTGTGCTTCATAATATCCTTTAAAATGAAAATTTGTTTATACTATTAAATAGAGGATATAAAGGGGGCCCAAGAGAAGCGTGAAATGCATGAGGATTTCCTATACGATAAGATTCGGTTAAATGAGATGAATTATTTGTAAGGAAGGGGTGAGTATTACTACATCAAAAAATATTAATAATTCTATAAGCTTTAGGCAGTACACCCAGAAATTTGAAAATTCGGAAATTCTTTAAAATGCTATAACTTTTTTTATAAAAATAGATAGGTACTTTTTGTTTGCGTTTTCTTAAAGCACATTTTGTGTAAAATTGATTGGTGAATTGGTGTATTTAGAATTTTTATATCACTTTTAGTTTCCGTGTTACTATTAGTTTTTCTTATGGGCCACTAAGTTTTTTTTTTTTACTCTACTTTACAACGATAATGTTACTTGTCACAAAAAAACCATTTAAAGAATTTCCGAATTTTCAGGTTTTTGGGTATACTGCCAAAACCACATAGAATTATTAATATTTTTTGATGTAGTAATACTCACCCCTTCCTTACAAATAATTAATTTCATTTAACCGAATTTGTATATATCTCTTATCTTGGACAGTATGTAATTTGAAATTTGATAACTAAAAAAAATATAATTTCAAAAATCATGAAAATTTCAAGTCACCGCCATCCTCACTCCCACTACAGGTGTTAGGGTGAATGCACACATCTCGTTGCTGACCTACAGAGGGGTGTTTCACGTGAGGGGGTTCGTGGCTAGATGGGAAGGGGCAGACACGGGCAATGGCTGCCTTGGGCCTTAATTAGCACCACGTATGTATGCTTCTGCTGGGATCAAACATCACGTGTTATAAAATTAAATTTTATTGCTATTAAAAGGTGAAATTTCAGACACGTTTAATGGATACCGTTATTATTTTGTGTTAATTTTCGATATCCAAATTTAATTTTTGATTTTCAGAATATCAAAATATGTGTAATTTATTTGATTTGATATTGATTTATTGCACATAAACGACTAGTATAGCCCAATTGTTATTAATAAGTACTAAGTAGGTACTTGATTAAAGAAATAATTTTCGAAAAACAATTTGTTTAATTAATTTGCTAGTAAATTTAAAATCTATTAAATACTTCTATACAAAGATTTTCTTTGCTATTTATTTTTGAGTATTATTTTTAACTTTGTAGCAGTGACGCCAAGTCTCACAGGTTATAGACTCAACGTATATTATTTTTTAAATTAATTTAATGAAGGGGGGGTTACATTATTTATATTACATATTGTTTTTACTAGGTGAACTTTAATATTTATGAAACTAACATGAACTAGATATTTAGGTATTTATGTATAATTATAAAATTTTATGCAATGTTTTAAAAACCATTTTTTTGTTTTTATTTTTTTTAAAGAATTTCAAAATAATAAATAATCAAATTTACTCTTTTATGATGAATCTGTTTTATAACAATATTATTATTTTTACCAGCTCTTAAAATTTTTATTTTATGGTACAATTACCTAAATGCTGGTCTAACAGACTGAGCGTCATAACTAGATAGGGCACCACCATATGGTTAAAATATATTTTAATTTTTACTATTTTTATATGTGTTTTAGATGTATTTTGATTGTCAAGTTATAATACATTTATTATTTGTGTATTATCAATTTGATTGATTGGGTGGGCCAATTTTCTAACCGGCCTCGGGTACCCCCCTACGTGAAAGTACTCTCAATTCTAAGAAAAAACGCCCATGGAACTATACCTCTACATTCAATTTTAGTTCGGCGCATTTTTGATTAAAAATTTTAAGTTTAAGTCCCTTGAATTCAATATGTATATACATGAAAATTTACAATTTTTCATTGATTTTTTTTAAAGCAAAACACCAACCCAAAGGTTTTTGAGTACGAGAATTTCGAATTTGACATCCATTTTTTTTCTTGAGCGCCACCTGGCGCTAGCTTCGGAAACAAACTTAAAATATACTTTATTTGTGCACACGATTTCGCAATGGACTTTTCACACGTTATTTCTTATCCTTAAATAAAGATAATCCTGGTGAAAAAAATTCACTTGAATATTTTCGCACGTCGACCGTTTTGTCGCCTTATTTTCCTGGGCTATAAGCAGATCAAAGAATTTAAATTGATGAGTTCCAAATTAATATATACACACTATTATATGTTTATATAATATACAATTTAATGTATACATATGTATATAATTGAGACGAACTACATCCACTTACATTATACTAATGAATCCTATAAGTGTATTACAACTATGCCAATATTTACATGTATGTATAATCTGTCAGTTAAAATTACTAATTGACATAAACAGCAATTAAGATGCGCATGTGTAAGATAACGTTATATATAAGTGTGTTTATTTTTAATTCGGGTGTTGATATATACACACTACACGTTGTATACATGCAATTACATACATACATATACATTAATATTTGAGATTGGAAAAATAGTTGTTATTTTCAATGAAATAGAGTATAGTTGAATTTTTTTTTCGGAAAATAGTTGGTAAATAGTTTTTTTACGATTTAATAATAATTAGTGCAAACGAAGCAGTAAAAGTGTCGCCAATAGTTAAAAAATAGTTGGAAAGGTAGTTGCAAATAGTTGATTTCAAATTGTGTTCAATCAAACCAGTTTTCTGAAAACGGTGGAGATATGTAATAAATGCATTTTTACGCAATAGTTGAAAAACTATTTTTCCAATCTCGAATTAGCATATTACTTGAGCTGCATATGAAGTGAGACTCAGGTAATTCTCATGTTGTTTCGCACAGGTAAAAAATTGACTTGGGTCAAGAAATCCCTGTTTTATATATAACGAAAAAAATATTTTCTTAATATAAGAATATACTCTTAATCCAACTATACATATTATTTTTTCTCTTAAAAGCAATATTGTCGGACGAAAACAATAATATAAGGTAAAGGCACCTATTATGGCCGCTATAAGAGCAAGTATTCAGTTTTTTTGGAATAATGGGCTTGTTTTTTGTAAGTCTCATGAACTTCTGTTACTAATACAACAACTAACACTTCATTTAATCAATTTAATTACCAAAGTCCGCAAATATAGTTTTTTTTTTTAATTATAGCCTTTTATTTTATTCATGTTTTTTTCTCCAGTAATGCCAAAGGTAAAACCAGTAATGCGCACACAGTGATGGACACTTGCTAATAATTATAAAATGATAAGTACTACGACACAAAATATATAAAAGAAAGCAATAATAAATAAATAAATTATACTAATAATTAGTTTAAATGTCCACCATTTTGACACCTATTGGCCGATTGTCATTAAATCACGCTGTAAGACAGTTTAATGTATTCAGATTAATATTCAGAAATGGTAGTAGTCATATGTTATATTAACACATATTTCTAATTCAGTACATTTAATTAAAAATTTGCCATTACTGGGGTCCTTGCCAAGACTGGTACCACCACCTTAATTGGATTAAGAGTATATTCTTATATTAAGAAAATATTGCTTTCGTTATATGTACATATATAAAACAATGATTTCTTGGCTGAAATCAATGTTTCTACTTGTGCGTGAAAATTGAAGCCATATTATCTCGGACTCGATGTCTATGTGTCGGTTAATCTGTCTGTGAAATTTAAAAATGTGTTAGGTTTTTGTATACAATTTATGTGCACTTCTTATTTTTGAAGAGCATTTCTTAATCAGTTAGCCATGTCTCGTCTCGATTTCGTACACATGACCGAAACTGAGACGAGATCGAGACTGAGAATTTTTTTATAAAAATATTACTCCATTTATTTTTAATAATGTACAGTACATTATAGGTACTTTAATTATTAAAATTAATATAAAGATTATTATCTTTTAAAACCGAGACTTTTGATTATCATCTCAATCCCGTTTCGTTAAAATGTCAAAAGGTCTCATCGTGTGCAACCTTATAGAATGATTTGTACCATCAACTTTAGACTTTAAAACTTTTTATCTATATTTATATTATTATCTATAATTTATAATTTATCCATTTGTCCAAGGAACCGTTTTCAAGAGGTTCAGGTAGACATTTTTATTAAAATAACAATTTAGTTCGTCGTTTTGATTTCTGAATAGTTGAATTTACAACATCCAGAATTCTGAATAGATTGCAGGATTTACTGTAACTATCTCAAAGTTTCTCTAGACTACTAACTCGAGAGTTAGAGAGAGAGTAACAAACTACGCAAGTAGGATAGAAGTAATGAATGCAAGGTGCAGTATAGCACCACTACCCTCTTGAAATTGATTATAGTATAAAAGGAGTAGAATGAATTTGGTTAGAATTAAATTTTCCGATAGGACAATTCAATAGCGACTAATTGGTACCTGTCGAAAATACAATTTCACGAAACAGAATTGTGTTAGTTAGCAGTGGCGTAGTGAAAGGGGTACATAAATAACAGACCTATTGCATTTACCTGGTCTCGTGTGATTTTTTTTTGTATAATATTTATTTTATATTTATTTTATAATATCAGATGTGTGTGTAGTTTTATTAATTACCTATATTAATAATCCTTTAAAGCTTGTAATAAGACTTAAGGAACGCCCATAAGCCACGTAACGACGCTTTCAGGGAGAGGGGGTTACATTTATACTGTCTTCAATCTATATGGTTTACATGGAGGATGGGAGGGGTCATATTCAAATGTTACGTAACATTCATTTAAACAAAAAAAAAAAAACAAGTAAAGAAAAAAAAATTGTACGATTAACTGATATTTATTATGTTTACTTCATGTTGAAATAGTTTAAAATATATTAGTGGGTCCAAAAATTCTAGAAAAAAGCATTACGTGATTTACGGACGTTTTCTTATAAATAAAGTTAATATTCTCTTGGCCTCGTTTTGTCAAAAATGCCTAAGTCCTTTCGATGTCCAGCTCTTATTTATAAAAATATATAAATATAATACGCTAGTTATATTATAGTAAGTAAATAACTGTTTGTAAAACTGGAATGGAATAAGAAAAATACAAAAAATTATAACGAAATTACCATCATGTTTTTTTCTGATCAAACAATTTTGGTGTGTTGTATTGCCGAAGAGCAAAAAAATAAAAAGGTCTTTTCACACATATTTTTTAAACTTTATATATATATGGGGGCCCCTACGTCAACTCGGGCCTCGGGACCCCAGACAGTTACCTAAAGTGCCCACTGTAAGAAGTATCATATTTAATAATATAATCAAAATATAATATTTATTTTAATTAGGTATATAATTTGAAAGTAGGAAAATGTATGGTACGCTACTGAATATGTGTACGATCTAAGAAGATAATTATTTCCAGTGAAACATTGATTATTTAAAGCTACAACAATTCTCCGAAGGTATCATACATGGTTTTACTTTAGGTCTGATTAAAATATAATGCTCAAATATATCGATTGACCCATATTTATAAAATGTAATTAAATTTACAAAATATGAATTGTTTATCATATAATTCTTTATTTCTAGGTTGTGTATTACACAAAAAAATTCAGAAGAGTGCAATAATTTATTTTTCTTTATTTGTAAATTAATTTTATTAGAAAATATATTAAATTAAAAAATGTAAAAATAATTTAATTTTAAAATTATTTTGATGGTAATAAGTTTAATCAGTAATGCCACAATTAATAACTAAAGAATACAAAGTTGAATTTGTTATTGTCAAAAACCAGATTAACTGATTTATCTGCTTAATTTAAATTCGAAATAAACCAAATTCAAAACATATATTAAAATCAAAATATTATGTAGGTATGTATGTAATTACAAATGTTAACTTGTTTTTCATTTATCATTAATTTTCATTTGAATTATTACGTTCACATATTATTTGATATTTTGTGAAATATTTTGATACTCGCACGGACATAATTATAAATAAACACGGTTAGTAAATCGTGCGTTTACTAACCATGATTAAGGTTAGGGTTAATGTATCATATATTTTTACATAAGTCTAGACAAAATTGTTCTTCAACTTATGTACTTATTGTAAGTTTGGTACACTTCGTTGGTGAGAGCCAGCACGTCCTCCATTTAAAAAATACATATTTTATATATCATTGTAGATAAGAAATATGTAAATATTTACAAAAAATGTATGTATTTTCAAACATGTGGTATAAAATATGTAAAACTACATTTGCAAATGTAATTTTCAAGAATTGTTTCGTATACAACACCATTACAACTTTTTGTATTGTAAAATAAGGTACTGACACCAATCTTGAATCATACTCCAGTGTTAGATTCTTGTTTAATTAAATGTACTAAATTATAAATTATAAATATTTGTTAATATTTAACTACTGCCATTACTGAATCATAATCTATATACCCTTAACTGTAAAATAGCTTAATTTGATGACAATCGGCCAATGGATGTCAAAATGGTGGACATTTAAATTAATTATTAGTGTAATTTATTTCTTAATATTTATATTAGTATAGCATCTGCTTTACAAATTTCACGATTCTTTATTTTATAACTTTTGTGTCATAGTAAGTACTTATTATTTTGTAATCTTTAGTAAGTGTCCATCACTGGGTGCCCATTACTAGTTTTACTTTATCCATTACTGCGGAGAAAAAACCTAAACAAAATAATTAAAAACAAAACTACATATATTTGCGGAATTTAGTAATTAAATTAATTTAATAAAGAGATAGTTGTTTTATTAGTAACATGAGTTCATGAGAATTATAAGAAAGAAGCCCAGCAATCCCTAAAAAACAGTATACCTTACTCTTAAAGGGGCTAACTAACTAACCCACCTCTTCTAGATGTATATAATCTGTCTTGAAATTCAATCAAATTAGAAAATCCCAATAGTTAATTTATTTTTTATGTGTTACCTGAATAGTTACTATCAAATTTTGATTGTAGTTAAATACAAATTTAAATATTTTTAATATTGAAACGGGTGGGACAAGTTAGAAAATGTTAAACAATAATTAAAAATCAACGCTATATTATTTCTAATATCAATAACAGTGGAATAACTTAATAATTTTGAGTTTCTTTTTTAAATTTGCACTTACATGAAATCATCATTAAACCTCCCAAAAAAATAATTTACACAAATATAAATTTTGTGATATTTTTTCAGATTCAATGGAATTACTCTATTGTCCTTTTTACATAAAAATCTATATTAATATATTTAAAATTAAAGATATTTTTTAGAGTGGGTTTTAAAAAATATAAAAACTGAGAAAACTGTAGTTGGTCTGGCTGATATTTAATATCTCATATTCGCGTTAAGGTATATGCTACAACTACACATATCTATAATTAAATTTAATTAAATTTCATAGGAAAACTGAACTTCCAGAGCACCTGAAAAAATAAACTTTTTAATAGCTGCAGGTATTTTCATATATAAGAACATTTTTAACGAGCGACTAACGAAAAACTTTTCAAATTTCGTCGCAACATAATTTTGAGCACGGAATTAAAAATATGTGTTTTTCCACTTTCTCATATTTTTAACGATCGGGCACTTTCGGGTTCTGTTAGATTAAATTCACCGCGTTCGGCCAGGTTCGGTAGCTCGCGGAACATTGATGTCGAACGTTGTGGAGATGCATAATGCAAGTGTATTGTTGAATAAAGCTTGCCCAACAATCGGATCGCATTCAAGGTGGATTTACTTAAAAAAAAGTTTAAGCTGCATTTAATTTACAATTATCTTACTATAATAATCAATATATAATATTTTGGGGGAAATAATTTATAATAAAATTTGAATTAAATTAAATATTATTATATTACGTATGTATGTTATACTTTTATATGAATAATAATAATAAAAGAATAAATCTAAGCTCTATTTAGTGGCGCGTTATGTTAATTGGGGGTTGTAGGCAGAATAAAAATTTGGGGCAACATATTTATACCTAATTTTTTTTTACAAAAAATGTAAGGTTAGGTTTTCATAATAATGTAAGTGTTTTTTTTAGTTCTTCGCTCATAAATAACACAATTACAGAAACATAAACCACAACCTTATATTCTCTCACCCTCCTTAACTCTAGACCCTAAGCATAGTGTAACGCGGCGCCACTGGCTTTATTTTTTAGAAAAAGAGTATTAATTATATTTTAAACAAAATAATATGTATACTTACCTTAACCACAATAAAACAATACCAGACTGTCTAATATTATTAGACTCTTGATGAATACTTCTTGGGAAGTCGAAACACGTGTCGGGTATGGTTAAGGTGTACATATTTAATTTTAAGTGATAAGCCACAGTTTTTCCGTTTTCTTGTAATTTTTATTAATATGATGAAAAATGCAGATAATTTATTGAATACGAATATGAAATATAATATTTCAGTTGATGTTATTGCAATTTGAACCTATAAAATATTTATTTAGGTAATAATTTATTTTTCATTTTGGAAGATTGAACTTTTAAAAAAAAATTTAAGTATAGATATTTTATACTTCCTTTAAAAACTGTTCGAGACACAAATTTTATCTGGTTCGATAAATATATATTTTAATTAAAAAAATATATATAAATTAAAACGATATATAATAATCTCTATGTATAGAATCAATAGTACAAAAATCTCATTTGCTAGTCGGAAAGTTTCGTTGCTTCTCGTTCCTTTTCGTGCTCACTGTATGTGTTTATCCACGACGTACGTTATTAAATATATACGAATAAACCGAATACTTCAGACGAGGACAGAAAATATAAACGTAGGTTGAGTTACGTTCTTACTCGTGTCTGGAATGGGTGGAGAGCAAAAATAAATGCTTAGAATTTTAGTCTACATGTCTCCGATGAATTTTACCCACACCGTCGAAGATTCACGTGTCTAACTAAGAAAAATCGACTTTTCCTAAATGAAAATCGTAAAATCGAACCGAAAAAATCATACGTTTAGTACTACTGATGCCATTTTAATTAAAAAAACTTATGAAACTAATTATCTTAAATATTTTTTTATCGAATTGTTTTTATAAATAAACGAATTTAAGTTGTTATATTTGTTGAATTATTATTGTTATATTGTATATTTTAGTCAGTGCTGATACTAGAAAAAAAACATCAATGTTTTCAGAAATATCAAGTGTTATTTAGTTTTTTCGTAAAGATATAACTGAACAGTTTTTAAAATAAATACAAAATAGTGAAAAAATAACTAAAATCAAGCAATTTTGTGCTTCTGTGGTTATCGATGTGATATTGTTTATAAAACTAATTTAAATTTCGCGCCAAATATTTAGGTAAGTGTTTTTTTATGTATTTCAAATCGCCCGCTATAATTTAATGCATCCCCGTACGCAAGTCCTATTTGTTTTTACATCTCCCAGTACAGGTTCCTGTAGGAGTAACGTCTCGCCCGGGAATAAATTATATTGTATCCTGTTTTTAGATGCGAACCCTTATGAAATTAGTACTTGGGGAATTATGTACATATTTACCTTTTAATATTGTTTATATTATATCAAAATAGTATGCATATGAAGGTTTGATAAATTCAAAAAGATTAACAATTAATAATACCTGTTCTATCATTTTTTAAAAGCAAAAAAGTGAAAATATTATTTTTTATATTATAAAACTGAATTTCAAATAATTGTAGGTATAATAAAAAAATAATAGTTATAAAAACCATCTAAAGTTAAATTTGTGAAAAGAATAGATGCATTATAACTAGATATAAAAAACTATAAAAAAAAAACATTAAGTAAAAAAGTAACTTTTTTGCAAAAATTCAGTGTTTTTTTAATATAACATGTGGATTAATTCATTTTTTAGATATGCATATTTACAATTTACATGCTATACTATTTTAGTTTTGAATCTATAAAAATAAGTTTATCTAGTAACCTTGGATACATTTAACTTCATAGGCGCCAAAAATATTAAGAGAGTTTCGTGTTACCTATTTATATAATATATTATGATCTCCGTAAAGTACCGGTTTATTTGCCTTATGAAGGCTTAAAACATTTTTAATATGAATATTGGAAACGTCTTAAGGTTAAAACAACTAACTACAAAATAAACATTCAAGAAAAGTATTTTTATAGCAGAATTAAGTCGAACATAAAATAAATATATACATTTAATATTCCACAGTTTTCTTTCATAAAAGTAATTTGATATCTAAATCATTAAATAAATTACAAAGTAGAGAGTTAGAGGGTGAAATACCCTACTAGTTTATTATATAAATATTATTCCCCTTCTACTGAAAATATATTTGCGAGAAAAATAAATCTCTCTCCAATATGTTTATTTGCCTTTTTAAGGCCTAATTTTTTTTTGATATATGAATATATGATACGTTCAAAACCAAAAACAACTAACTATAAAATAAAAATTAGAGAAAATTATTTTTTAGCAGAATTAAGTCATTTATAAATAAATAAATATAATATTCTGAAAATTAATTCGTTATGTAAAAATTAAAATTTCTAAAAAGTAGAGAGTTATAGGGTGAATTACCCTACTAATTACCTAGAAGTATTATTCCTTTTCCCCTACTGAAAATATATTTGCGAGGAAAATAAGTTTTTGGCCCTTCCTGATAAAAAATACCACAATACAAAACAAATATTTATTTAAATAATGAATACCTACTTAAAAAAAGTAAAATCTCGGTGAGAAAATACATTGCATGTGTGTACATATTAGTTAATCAGAAAAAGTTAAAATTAGGTCACGAATCACTAAAAGTTAGAACAATAAACGAAAGTAATAGTTCGAAATAATGTGTCTACGTGCACATTTCCTTATTTCGTGCCGAAAATTAATCTTCACTGTGCGACAAAGACAGCCGATATTGATCTAATAGCTTATTTATATATCTTTCATTTTTCTTCAATCGCTGAACTTAATACAAAAAGTATATTTTTAATCTATGTATCTAAGATTGTTAGTACATACTCATAATATTGAGTAAATTCAAATTAAAAATAAGGCCAAAGTGCAAAGAATGTTATTTACAAACAGTATGATATACATAATTTAAACAAGTGAGTTTTTTTAAGTATCTACACACTAGTATACTGGTTAAATATATATTGAATGTTATATACTACAAATACATGGGCGCCGGCAGAATTTCTTTCAGGAGGGTGCATTTAGATATATAAAATTAAATTACATGCGAGGATAATAAAAAAAAAAAAAATGATTTTGTAATAATAAACCTGCATTGAAATTAGCATGACTAAAAAAAAAAAGGTATTCAGTTTTTATTTTTCCTAATGTAACTTTATTTAAATTTATAAAATTAGAAATTAAAATTGACGCGACCAAAAAAAAAAGGTCCTATGACTTAAACTGTTATTCAAAGAGTGAATTTTAAAATAAAAATTGTATTTCTTAATTTTTTTATGTGTTTTTTCTTTTTTGTCAGGGGGGTGCAAGTGCACCTCCTTGCACCCCTCTCCCGGCGCCCATGTACAAATATGCATATATATGTGTACATATACTGATGTGGATGTATATGTGTTAATAGCCTAATCTTATCAGCATTTTAATATGACTCTAATGAATTTTACTGATTAAAATATTAAAATACTATATGGTTTTATATGGACGTTTTATAAAATATCCTAAATATTTTTCACAATAAATAATTTTACAATTTAAAACATAAATATTAATGTATAGGGGTGAAGAATGCAAGACGGTTTTCTGGCAATGTTCCCTAAAATTTTAATTGAAAAATATATGTTCAGTCATTATTTTAGTAATCTTATTATCGAAGACTTAATTTAGTATAAAAAATAATGTTTACTTTAAAATAATTTTTAATGACCCTTTTTCTGAGTGTTTGGGGCAAATTGATTGTAATCCTTATTTGTGGAAAACACAAAAAAAACTGCAAAATAAGATCAGCAAATGAAAATACAACACACTGATATTTTTAAAAAGTTATTGTAATTGCAAAAGATAGGTACAGCAAGATAGCATTTGCTATTTTTAAGATAAAACCTTGGACCGTTTAACCTCTGCCCCCCCCCCCCTTCCCTTTAAATTATAAAGGGTTATGTATTTTTATTTTATAATTTATAAAAATTATAATTTGTAAGACCAAATATATTTCTTAATAATTACGATTATAAGTAGTTCGTCAGCGAGATAAAAAATTTGACACACTATATGTTGTTTATTGTTTATAATTGTTTAGAAATAGAAATTATTGATTTTCGGATTTTTTCCTTTACTTGTGCTATAAGACCTTCATTCATGTCAAATTTCAAAATTCTAGGTCAACGGGAAGTACCTACTCTATAGGTTTTAATAATCGGTCAATGACTCTCAAAATTGCATTGAGTTAGAAATTTGAATTTTTGACAGGATAATAAGGCTGAAGATCTTAGTATTTGAAATTAATTTCAACATGATAGTCGTTCCTTAGAAAAAGAGCTTTGACGATAAGACAATAAGGATTCTGGAACCCTAAAAATTAAATTATTACATATCGTGCAACTTTTTATAATTGTCGTTTAAGTATTTGTATAGTAATTAATTTGATTGTAATTTATCTGACGTTTTACATGGGTCATAACAATTTCATCAAAATCTGAAATACGTATTAATTAGCATTTATGCATATGTAATTAATTAGGGACCACACTTGACTGGCATAGTAGCGCTAGCAGATTAGTTTACATTTGATAACTGAATATTCGATTATATCGTTTTGCATATCGAGATTTCAATCATTCCGCACATTATTGCCGATGCACAACAAAACAAAATTACAATTTATGCAAACAAAACTAGTTAACGATCAATCATATAGATAATTATAAATCTGGATGGCTAGAGAAGTGGTACTGCACATTTTAATAGTTAACAAAACGTAAACCCTGTCAAAAAATAAAAATTGTAAACGCCCTATAAATCAAATACAAATTATTTATAATCTGAGTATAGTTATAATTTCTTAATACTTCAAATAAATCCTAGTTTAAACCAAGGATATATAAAGACTAGGTAGTCTCAGTAGCTCCTTGACCAATCAGTGTTTGCGCGGGAATTACGTCATCACGGGGATATATTCAAATGTTATAAATGTATAATTCGTACAATAAAAATAGATTTTTCGAACACAATAATTCCTTTATCAACGAAAATTAGTACAGAAATAGTTTGATACCTTCACTTTAAGAAACTGATGAGTATAGTCGACTAATGGGTGCAAATAACTTCAAAATGGCTACTGCGCTCGTCGGTTTCTTAAAGTATAGGTACCAAACTATCTCTGTACAAATTTTCTTAATTTTCGTTGATAAAGGAATTATTATGTTCGAAAAATCTATCTAATTATACAATTATAACATTTGAATATATCCCCCTGGTGACGTAATTCCCGCGCAAACGCTGATTGGTCAAGGAGCTATTGAGACTACCTTGTCTTTATATACCTTGAATCTAAACTTATAAACAAACTAAAAACACGTTTTTCATTGAGACAAATCAAACGAACCCAAACTCGATGGTCTAATTGTTAGCCATCGAGAAATCTCTATGACCACCTCCATCAAGCTCGATGGTGCCATATTATATTGTCACCAGAATTACATAAGTTTGCAATGTTTCAAATCGATACGACAATTAGAAAGAAGTGGGTGAAAAGTGAATTGTAAGATTTACTTACAATGTTAGGAAGTTACAGGTCAAACTAATAAAAGCGTATTAAAAATAAATATAGTTAGTCATTTCATGTATGAATCACATTTTGCAGTCTATCTCTTGTCTGAGAGAATTTTCTGGTGAATATTCCTGTAGAATACCTCTTATTACATTGCAATAATAACTTTTAAATCTAGTATGTCTGGGGCATTACTACATTCAGGTAATATACCTCCTAATTAATGTACATTGCGGTAAAAACTACCTTAAATGATAGTAAAATTTATACAAGGCAATTGAAATTTTGGATACTGAAAAGTATACACACTGAAAATAGTATGTTTTACAGTAAAAATTGACATTTTTATAAGTAAAAACTAAATGTTGGCTATACATAATATACTACATATATACATAATAACCATACCTATTTTTTTTATAAAATGTTCTAAGCTTAAATTGAATTATAGGGTAATTTTTAGTAGATAATTCTCTCTATGTATTTTCGAATTAACTTTACTTAAATTTACATTTAACAATACGCAGTAATTATACTCTAAAATAATATAAAATAAACAATTTCAATATAATAATATGATACTAATGAAAATATCCAGTAGCAGTTTGATGTTTGTTTTCATACATTTTCTCGGAAAATGGAAACCGCTTTTATTCATATTTGAGCAAATTATAGATGTTTTCCGGTATCGTGACAGATGTGGTTATGTCACTTCCCTTGTGTACATTGCGGGATGTTAATAATACATGTATATCAGTTGTACTTGTGGTCCTTTAAATTTTATTTACACTTTATCCAGGATTAATGCCGTGTTAAGACCAAAAAGACAAAACAGCAACAAATTTTTTTTTAATCAATGTAAATACTTTGCTACTACTTTAATACATAATATTTTTTTAAACTTTACGTAAGGATAGGGGGAAGGGTCGAAAATTTCGAAAATTCATTATATATTATATATTATGCCATTTCAAAGTGAAGGAAAATTAAAGGGCCGTAAGAAACCTGAAGCATATAAAAAATCA
This sequence comes from Sialis fuliginosa, assembly GCA_961205875.1. Classification (NCBI taxonomy): domain Eukaryota; kingdom Metazoa; phylum Arthropoda; class Insecta; order Megaloptera; family Sialidae; genus Sialis; species Sialis fuliginosa. The sequence goes on along the minus strand of OY540812.1, from coordinate 26,291,010 downwards.
GGAATGTCAATATTTATATTACATATGAATACATAGTTTTGAAATCAGAAACAAGGTATCTATAGTATGTAAACAAAGCTTTAAAATATTCTAAATAAACATTATTCAATAGAAAAAACATACAACTGTTATCTAAAATCTAAACAAAAGAATAAACTTGTTGGAAGTATAAGAAATGTCCAGACAAAATAAAAATAGCAAGAAGATTTTTTATGTTCCTGAGAGACCAACGCAAAGATTTACGATATGGACCTTGTTAGTATAAAAAAGTGCTCACACATGGTTATTATGTACGTTTATGATGCCGAATATTTATATATAGGTATATATAATATATTTGTAAGAGTCGCTGCGAATTTTCAGTTATAAAATATATAGCTCTACTGCTGTTGTGATCTAAAATTGAGCTTTATAGAAAATGTACATATAGATATTCTTCTATAAATGATATATACATATATTAAATCTAAATTTGATTTAATGAAAAATTAGTTTAAAGTAAGTTCGCGCAAAGTTAAACACTATAAGTACACATAATATAATTACTGAATACCTAATTAATTAATGTATGTTCGGAATCATTGCTTTAAAGCACGTACTTGCAGAAAATGTTAGAGATAAACATAATCCGGACTAGTAGAAAGTTTAATCTTAAACAGAGCTGTGCATGTACTTAACGTAGTTCCAGCGTGGTATAGTATAATCAGACAATTTACTATAGATAAAAATTTAGAAGCCTCGGCACACAGACATTCACACATACAATTACATATGGTTAGTTTCAGTGATCTGGCAACGTTGCTCTGAGTGTTTATGTATTTTTGTTTATGGTCTCAGTATGTACAAATAGTATCGCGTTTTTATTCTACACTATTTCAGAGAGCGTTGCGCACAGCGTTGCCAGATCACTATAATCTGTTGAGTGAACAGGTTGGAAATGGATCGAAAATTAATTTTTTTAATTATTACATCTTGATAATAAAACGGCGAGGTGCTATTTTTATTTTTTTAACTTATTCGAAAATCATTTCTCAACACTCTCCTAGTTTTTTTTCCAATTCTGTCGAGTGAATTTTTTAATATAATAAAAAATAGTTGGAGAGACCGGACATTTTACATGCTTTAAATGGGACATGACCCTCAAAATCGCGAACTTTGTCTTTAAATATCTCGCGATCTAAACGGCCAAAAATTATGAAATTTTAGGAATTCATAAATAAAGTTGTTATAAACCCGAGAAAAAAAATTCGGCCAAATCTGTCGAAAAGTGATTTCATGCTGGAACTACCTTAAGTACATTTTTTTAATAATTGTACTTTTTCAAAAAAGCACTTTGTACTTATATTAAAAAATGATTTTTCTTGAGTATGTACTTAAAAATTTAATGTACTCAAATACGTATAAATATACTTAAGTAATTTTTCAGTTCCAAATAATAGCCATTATATGATTTTAAATACAATCATAGAAAGTGTTTGTACTTACAATTATAGTACATTTTCTGTATAAAGAATATGTACTGTACTTAAGTACATTTTTCTGTACAGTCTGATCTGAAGTAATACTATACTCATAGTTAATACTACCCAATTTACTTGATTTTATAAAATAACATCACAATTAAAAAAAAGTTTTTTTTCACATCGACAAAGCGATGCATAAAATTTATTATTTATTATTCATTTTATTAGAAAATATTAATTCTAACCTTTTCTTAGTACGTGTCTGATTATTATTTTCCAAATCTATTTTTGCTACTATTATAAAAAATGTAACAAAAAACACGTGAATCCAAACAATTGATGAATTTTAGGAAACTACATAGATTATGTATGTATATCTTCGTAAAAGAATATTTTACTACAAAAGTTGTGATGACCTTTCTGATTCTGTACAAAAAATGTTTTATAAAATTTTCACATAAACGCATTTTCCTTAAAATAATTTGGAGAAAAAAAATTTGGATACCGCCCCACCCCTTACACATGAGTGTGATGATTTTATATAAGACCATCTAACCAAGTTTCATTAATATCGGTTCAGTGGTTCATGAGTTATGCGTGTGATAAGGTTTCAGGAGACAGACACGGAAAGAAAAACATCTGCCAAGTAAACGCACAGTGCTTCCTTGTGCTAAAATCACCAAAACCGATAGTGTTCAGATAAATTGCCTGGCATTGGTTAACCATTTAATTTTTATACAAATTTTACTTAAAAAATCTTAGTTCGAAATTTTTCTTAAAACGCACCTGAATATTTTTCATATATTTTTAATTTTTTGACAATTTCAATCTAAATCTAAATTTATACAAATGTCAAAATGACATTTAAAACGCCAAAATGACATTTAAAAAGTCAAAATGACATTTAATATGGCCAAGCAAATATCAATTTAGAAAAACAAAACACGAATTTTTAAAATAAATTGAGATAAATCTTTGTAAGAGAATATTTTACAACAAACGTTGTAGATCCATATTATAGGAATTTTAATGCTCTACAAAAAATATTCTATAAAATTTTCACGTAACATGTGTCGTTCTTGAGATATCTTGAAAAAAGAAATATTTTGGGGTGTCACCTCTTCCCCTTAGACACGATTTTGATGATTTTGAAATGGGACCGTCCTCAAGCCAGACCCAACCATCAGACCAAGTTTCAACAATATCGGTTCAGTGGTTCATGAGTTATGCGTGTGACAAGAATTCAGGGAACAGACGGACAGACAGACAGACACGGAAAGTGTTTGTCTTGACGTGAAACGGAAAGATAAATTAAAAATTTTAAAATCGGAGAACATTTTTTTTGTCTCAATCTGAAACGATCACAAAACTTCTCGTATCTTCGATATTGCGAGGAAGCAAAATGCATGTCTCGACCTAAAACGAAAAAGATCAAGTGGAAATTTTGAAATCGGAGAACAATCAGAAATTATCACATAGCTTCCCCTATGACAAGGAAGCAAAACTACTCACGCGCCCAGGTCTAATAACAGAGAATCTAGAAGCATCTCACCTGTGTACGAAATTAAAATTCAGAATATAACATTTGGAAAAAGTCTACGTGCGAAGGTTATCACACACACACATACATACAATATATTACCTATATTAAATACGTATAGAGTTTGTGGCCGCCGACGACGCATCGTTTTTGCGGTATTTCACGCATGTACTGTGTACTACACACAGACACACACACAGAGAGTACACTGCACGATGTAATTATGACTCAAGGCTGTGTTACGTAACAGCACGACACACTGATAACGGATTGGCCATTCAGTGGTAAAAGTATTTTTTTTTATAGATATTTGCGGTAATAGTGTACGTTATATTGATTTATTTTTAAATATCAGTTTCTATATTTATTGGTTCGATACTTTGTTATTTATAAATATTGATTTAATCTTGACTGTAAGTGAGTATTGTTATTTATAAATATTTAAAAGCGAATATATAATGTACAAATAAATTATAATATGTACTTTCTTTTCGATACATAAAGGCAAATAGGCACTTAAGTCATTGAGTACGTTTACAAAGCGCTGTTGTTCCGGTTTTACTATAACCGATGTAGTTAAACCGTTGGAATTATAATTCCGATTTGAAATACGCTATAAGTTCGATGGCGTACCAACAAGAAATCTCAAAAATACTTCGTCTCCTTTACGTCCCACGAATCACGTTTTCATTTGTTTTCAATCTTTCGTCTCAGGTGTTTTAACCATATTTTAACTGACGGCGCTTTTTCAAATGTTAATGCAAAGTACATTATGATGAAATCCCTATACTCCGTAGATACTTATATTTTTTGAGGTTGGCTAAATTAGATTTAACTATGTCCATGCAGTTTACACGCGTTTTTATTCCATCTCTATTCCGGTTTAGTTATGTTGGGTGTAAAGTGCCATCTACACGAACTTTTACACCCGGTTTTATTACATCGGTTATAGTAAAACCCGAATAACAGCGCTGTGTAAAAGTACTCATTGATTAATAGAAATTATTTTTAGAAAATAAAACAAACTGATCTATATAATATTATATTGTATCCCAATACCCCCTTGCTGATAAAACAATAACGATTTATTTGTGTAATAAAATTGGAGTTACTCGTTTTGGATTCTGAATCAAATAAATCGAGTTGAACTCTATTTATACAAAGTGCCTGACTCATCAACGCCCAGCCCAGACACTTAGACCTAGAAACGTGAAACTATAGAGCTGTTTTCATTTTATGACGTAAGCACTCACTACGAAGCGATTAAAAAAATTCAACCCCTAAAAACGTTGATTGCTTATATTATAATAGTGAATAGATATCAGTCGAAATACTCTTCTATTAAAATAAAAATACACTTATATTGCGAGTTCAACTCGCTTCCTAATAGAGATAAAAAAATGTTTCAGATTAACATTTAATAATTTTGGTATTTATGACAATTTTCTCATTTCTTATACTTTTCTAAAAGCCTGACGAATTATGTGAATCGAAAGCTTGTTCTTTTTTTCTTCAATAAATTCTTGACGTTTATATAAATAAAGATTTTTTTTTGAACGTGCGTCGTAAATGTGCCTGCCCTGTTTGTCCCGGGGCAGGTCCCTTTCTTAACAGTAATCCTTGTTTGGCGAAGGGTGAGATGTATCTAAAAATTATATAAATCGAAAGCTTGCTGTACATTTTTTCTTCAATAAATTCTTAACGTTTATACAAATAAAGATATTATTATTTTGGACGTGCGTCGTAAATGTACCTGCCCTGTTTGCCCTGGGGCAGGCCCCTTTCTTAACAGTTATCCCTAAAATTAGGCAAAAAAATTATTATTATATAGTATATATTTATAATTTTAAATTAGGTATATAAATGTTAGTAAGAAATGTATACAAGGCGGGCGAAGCCACGGGTGGGTCGCTAGTGCACATATAAATAAGTAGGCAGCATGTATATATTTTGAGCTATTTGAATACTTCCTAAAAACTAGTAGCGGATAGATCATTAGTTAAAACCCCTTCTTTTGTTGTATTGTCAACATTGTTCCGTCAAATGTTATTTATGACTTTTGACAACTTATTCACTTGGGATCTAATGATTTACATGAAATATATAATTAATATTAACCGACAAAAAGCTATTGTAATGTAAATCTATTGAAAACGTACCACACATTTCATTTGCAATAAGTTAACTTCATTTTAGTTAACGCAATAATTGAACAAATCTTCTGTCTCATAAAAAATTATAAATTAAACCTGTCTCGTCTAATCTCATACACGTGACTTAGACCGAGAATAGTCTACGTCACGTGTGTATTTTTATTTATTTATTTGAATGTAGTAAATAAAGAACTTTGAAAAATAATGAATTAGGTATTGATAACAATAAAGATTACTATCAAATATAAGGTACAATATCGGTTCAGTGGTTCATGAGTTATGCGTGTGACAAGGATTCAGGGGACAGACACACGAACGGATACCCGGACGGACAGACAGACAGACATGGAACGAAAAGTGTTTGTCTTGACGTGAAACGGAAAGATCAATTTAAAATTTTGAAATCGGAGAACATTTTTTTTTGTCTCAATCTAAAACGATCACAAAGCTTCTCGTATCTTCGATATTGCGAGGAAGCTAATCTAATACATCTACATTTTTACTCTAATTTTCTACGTTATTTAGATATTATGTACAAATGTACAATATATACCTACACAGCTGTACAATTTCAAAAGAAAGCATTTATCAGTAATAATATTTCTATAAGTATACCCTGAAAATACCTAGTAAAAGTAAACGGTTTTAAAAATTAGATATAGGTAATTATTCTTGTATTTCTACTTTGCTGGACACGTCAGATTCGATTATGAAAAATTACATATTCTTTTTGTATAGATTTATTTTTTGCTTAGTCATATTTATTAATGTTATAACTCAGGTATAAAATAAAAAAATCTATTAGCTCAAACCCTGAAATTTATTTTTAAAATTGCAATGCACAGGTATAAATTATTTTGTTTCAAAATATATAAGGTACTGGCACCAGTCTTGGATCATACCCCTGTGTTGGATTCTTCTTTAATTATATGTACTAAAATATAAATATTTGTTCATATTTAATTACTGCCATTATTAAATCATAATCTATACACTTAACTGTAAAACAGCTTAATTTGATGACAATCGGCCAATAGGTGTCAAAATGATGGACATTTAAATTAATTATGAGTATAATTTATTTATTAATTATTATATTATCATAGCATCTATTTGACATTGTTTCAAATTTTATTTTATAACTTTTGTGTCGAAGTACTTATCATTTTGTATTCATTAGCAAGTGTCCATCACTGGGTGCCCATTACTGGTTTTAACTTTATCCATTACTGAAGAAAAAACATCAACAAAATAAAAGGCTATAACAAATAACTATATTTGAAGATTTTGGTAATTAAATTGATTTAATAAAGAGGTATATTTGTTTTACTATGGTAACATTAGTTCATGAGAACTACAAAATAGAAGCCCATCAATCCCCAAAAAAAACCAGTATACTTTGCTCTTAAAGGGGGCTAAGACTGGTGCCAGTATCTACTGTAACTGTATTTTAACTATGATATTGTATATATACCTACATATTAGTACATATGCACATATTTCTGATTTTTCATAATATGTTTTTAATATAATCATTGTATTCTTGACACTAACAACATAGAAGATACAATACGACAAACTTATAACTGATATATATTTATAATATAATTATTAACTAACTATAAGTTAAATGTATGTCTTTATTTTTCTTGTATGTGGTATCAGGTATACACGATATAAAGGTATGTTTTCTTTTTTTCAAAATGAACTATATGTGTTTATATTATATATATGCAAGCAAGTTATAAGTTTACTAAAGATATGGCTAATCTCGAGTACTAAATAAATATCTACCGTCTTAGGCGTCAACAATACTTTTTGTTGGGGAGTAATAATTAGAGATTGGAAAAATAGTTTTTCAACTATTGCGTAAAAATGCATTTATTGTAATTTTTATTACATATCTCCACCGTTTTCAGAAAACTGGTTTGATTGAACACAATTTGAAATAAACTATTTGCAACTACCTTTCCAACTATTTTAAAACTATTTGCGACACTTTTTACTGCTTCGTTTGCACTAATTATTATTAAATCGTAAAAAAAAACTATTTATCAACTATTTTCCGAAAAAAAATTCAACTAGTAACTATTTCATTTAAAATAACTACTATTTTTCCAATCTCTAATGATAATATAAATTAATATACACATTTTTACATGGAGATAATTATTAAGCCAAAAACGCAAACTTCATGGCAATAATAAATTACAATGCTACAAGAAAGTAATTTTTCATTTACTATACAAGTAAAAAATATACTTTTATTTTTTTCTAAGATTGTGTAGTAAATTTTTTAAATGAAATATAAAATAACACAAAAATATATTTTATTATTAATTAATATAATAGACAAATTTACAATTATTTACAATATATTTAAATCAGGGCTGTATTTAAGTATTAAAAAATATTTATAAAATTCTCTCCGAGGGTCAGTGGAAGATCTAAGATCTTATATATTACAACTATTTCAAAGTCGTTACTTTTCTACCTATCATATTTTCTACGTAAAAATGCTAATGAAATTATAATTTTTATAGAACTACATAGTGGTTCTTGTGAACATAATAAATAATAAGATAATGTACTCGTTTAATTATTTATAAATACTTAATCCGATTTAGTTTTGTGTGTTTTCTTATTTTAAAAACAAACTTGTTTGTTTAAACGTCAAAATTTATTAAAGAAGAGGAAACCGCAAGCTTTCGATTCACAGAATCATCGTCAGGCTATTAATAAAGATTTAAATTTGAGAAAGATGTCGTTATCTCAATAAAATTCATGTGACTACTATTATTATATTATTATATTATTTTCTTATTCTATATACAATATTTATTAAAATCTATATTCTCATTCGAAAACTATGTTAAAATAAATGATAATTTAAAGATATCTGAACAAATCACATTTAGATTTAAATTATGGTATAAGAATTAATGTCCTATTATATGGGTTTTACAAGGGTCGATTTCCGCCGTGCAAAGCGCCAAAATAGACCTGCATCCGACTTTCGCCGCATACGGCCTAGTAAAGCTGAAAATAATCAGCCGTATGCGATTTTTATCCCAAGTAGAATATCTGTTCTGCTCAATATTTTCAAAAAAAAAAAATGAACAGCCTTGTGAGGTGATTTGGTAGGTGACTAGCCGCACGGCGGAAATCGACCCGTGTTAATACACCATTACCCTCTATTGATAGCGCCAATGTACATGTACAATACAATTGATAACTACAGCAGTTAGTTGATAAACAGCCTTTACTATCAGACACTATCAAATTATGGCCAGTAATTGTTTCATAATAAACGTTCAATATCTAGATATAAAATACACTTAAATAATCATCGATTTATGTAGGTATTTAAGTATTTCGGTTTCAAATCATTCCGATAATTACTAGTTAGTCCTTGGTCTCATCTCGGTTTCAAAACGAGAATGAAAACGAGACGGGACAGCCTTACATTTTGACGAGACGAGGCCGAGATATTATTTATATTTATAAATATTGCCAGAATCTCCGTTGTAGAAAGTATAATTAATATAAATAATAATTAGTAAAAATTTATTGCAATAAATTTATTACATATAATAAAAGTAGGTATGAAATTCATTATAATATTAAACTTTGTTTTTTCAGTCGTCAGAGAATTTCGTATAGGGGTGGTGTTAGAAAGAAATGACGGAGTACATTTTTTAATGGTAATAACTCCCCCCCCCCCCCCTTCGTAGGGGGTGTATAACTTTCGCTTTTTTTAAAAACAATACTGATTGTCTACTGATTCTAGACCTCTTCCGACAGTTCCTTGTGAAAATTTTAGAGAAAAGAGTGCCTTAAATAATAAATAAAAGCACTCAAAATTCTAGATGTTGCCCAAAAATTATCCCTTCGAAGGAAGGGGAAAGTTATTAGTTATTACCATGTTCTATAAATCAAAATCTTCCATTTTCTTGAAAAAAAATGTTCTCCGTAATTTTTTTCTAGCTCAATCTTCTGATGACGACTATAAATTAAAAAAAATACTATACAAAAATTCACTTGAGACTGATTGTTAGTTTTTTTTTCAATATCGTCTCGGTCTCGTGTACGGACAAGACCGAGTGCAGCCCTAATGTCAACACATTTATAATTTATTAATTTATAATCTATTTTAATATACATTTTATATTAAAAAATACGAAAACACTTCTTCAGGTAAACAATTAAATAAAAAATTGAAAACTGAAGTTATTAAAATATTAAAAAGCCCCGTGCACCGTCAGGCAGTTAATCTAAATCTATTTACTATATCTATATATGTATGTACGTATTAATAATTGATAATCACATCATTTTGAATCGCTATTAGGCAGATGTTTTATATGTAATGATTGTTTACAGACATATCGTGGCCGCAAGCCGTCAGGTAGTTCTAGCGTGGGTGCGGTAGTGAGTCCGGGCCCCCAGACCCCGCAACAACAGTCGCAGGGCAGACCCCCCTCGCACCAGAGTGTGCCTCCTGGAGCTGCCACCGGCACCGTCATGCTCAAACCCGTGCAGGTCGATCAGGGGCCCGCGGCGACTGTCATCCCACAACCGATGGTATGTATCTCCTATATGCTAATATAATATGTAATTCTACGAGTCGTTCAGAAGCAAAGCGATTATGCCTACATTCGACTTATCAAATTATGTAGTTAAATACAGGTGGTCAAAAATTAACTTTACAAGTTTAATTTCATATAATTCCTATAATAAATACAAAATAACAAATATTTTTATATAAATGCTTTATTTGGACTTAATAAGGTACCTGTGGCAAATAAGGTCCAGGGTGTAAAAAGGCCAATGTAAAAAAAACACATTTACAATAGTTGGATCGGTCTGAGTTCTTATTTACACATAGAATATACTTATACAAAACTAACTTTTCTGTATCTCTGAGTTTATTGCGAGAGATGGTGACGAATGCTCAATTATATAAAAAAAACAACAAATAACCTTAATTTTTGTTAAAATGTTTTTATGTATTTTCTGTTTCTTATTTGTTTAGGTAATAGTTCAATCCTTAAAGTTTATGGTGCAAGTTGATTTCTATTGTCTTTTAAGTTTTTGATTTATAAAATAAAATAAAATAAACTTTACCGTACTACTTTAGGGATAATAAGGCCCACCAAATTTAATTATTTTTTTAATTATTTATTACAATTTATGATCACATATTTTGTTCTATGGATGCAGCATCGGCACGTTATGAATAAAAAATAAATATTAAAATAAAATTATTAATTGTTTATTTATCAGCTGAAAATGTTTAATTTAGTTAAGTGGCCTTATTATACTTCCATAGTTTAATAAGGCCCAAAATTACTTTTTTACGATATATTAAAAATGAAAAAATCATTTAAGAAATGTTGATTTTCGTACTTCTTTAGATTAATAATAAACCAAAGTTTACCATTAACATAGCATTTTTAATATACATTACTTATTACCCTAAATATAACATTTTTAAGTAAGTTGGGCCTTATTTGCCTCCATCTTACACATAAATTGTACAACAGAAAAACATACTAGCAGGTAATTAATGTGTGTTGGCATTTTTTATCTTCCCCACTCCTCTCTAAATACTGATTAAAATAAATAAGGTTAGATTATAATGATATTCTTTTAATCAAAACATTGGTTGTTTTCTTTTTTGATATGCAATAAACTTCCAAGAATTTTAACAATAAAAGACTGTTTGTAAATCTATTTATATAAACTCTTGATTGATTAAAACAATAAAATATTCAAAGTTAATTTGATATTAATGTTTACTTTATTTTCTTTATTTATTTATTTCAAAATTGGTTTCTATCTTATATAAACATTTGATCCAAACTATACAATGTTTTCTTAGAATAAGTTTTATCAAAGTTTTAAATTTATTTGAGTGTGCTTTGAGGAGGGGTAGGGCATAACGCTAAGTCAAAATTTTAATACACAGGGTCTTCTAATAGTATACAATTTAACACAAGATATTTAATAATTTAATTTTAATTTAATTTAATACAATCTTGATAGCTAAATATATACAGGCTGTTCCAATAGTGCGTCCGGCTTTCCTAGCACACTTCCCGTAGGAGATTCAACAGGACAGGATTCTCATTTTTGCGCTATAACAAAATTTTTTTTAAATGGAACATCCTGTAACGTTTTAAGTCTTCCGATGTCATTTTTTAACCTCTACATTAACGTCTATTCCTTTTTTTATTTAGTGACAGTGTCGCCAAATTATAATTTTTTTTACCGAAAAATAATACATAAGCAGGCTCAACCAAAAAAAATCGTAGCGACCTCGTTTTTTTTTTTTGAAGCGATTAATTTTTTTTTACCAATAATATTAGTCTTGGTAAAGAGTAACATTTTCATAATAAACAATTTGAATATAGTTCTACAGGATGTTCATAAAAAATGCAGAAATTTGCAATCTTCAAAATGATAAAACTCATTTTTTTCAAATGTGACCTTTTTTTATTTCACTATTCGATGGGGTTTTTCTCCTTTTCAATTTGTATAGGGGATGTCCTATGTCTCTGTTTCTCTGTTTCACAAAAGTAACCATTTCATCACATTTTTTTGCACCGAAGTAGGCCGTGCTGATGCAAAACAAATGTCAAAATGTAAGTACTTAAGTATAAATGAAACATTTGATTTTTAATAATTAAAACGGATAATACTTATGTAATAAAATTATTTATTTTATTCAAAAAAACTATGAAAAGTAACAAAATTGAAAATACATAAAAGATACAAGACTACAATATGTCTTCCATTTTCATCCAGACACAAATCAATTCGCCGGCATTTGTTTTGCATCAGCATGGCCTATACTTCGGTGCATAAAAATGTGATGAAATGGTTACTTTTGTGGAAAGAATTGAACATCTCAGAAACTATGGAGTTTAGACATTGGACATCCCGTATAAAAATTGAAAAGGAGATAAAAAACCATCGAATAGTGAAATAAGAAAAGGGTATTCACATTTGAAAAAATGAGTTTTAGAAGTATATTCAAATTGTTTATTATCAAAATGTTACTCTATACTAGGACTACCATTATTGCTAAAAAAAAATCATCGCTTCAAAAAAACGAGTCGCTACGATTTTTTAAGATTGAGCCTGTTTATAGATTATTTTTCGGAAAAAAAATATAATTTCGCAACACTAAATCAAAACATGAACAGACGTTAGTGTAGAGGTTAAAAAATGACATCGGAAGACTTAAAACGTTACAGGATGTTCCATTTAAATAATATTTTTTTTGTTATTACGCAAAAATTGTTGAAAATAATTTTACGACGTTGATCTTTTCAAACCAATAATATTATGTATATTAGTAAACTTTTTTTCTATCTCCTACGGGAAGTGGTACTATTGGAGTACCCTGTATATAGTATTTAGCTATCAAGATTAAATATCTTGTGTTAAATTGTAAACTTATTGTATATAATATTAATTTATTAAAAATCAGTAAGTAACAATAGGTATTAAAAATTATTTTTTTTCAGTTGGTTTATTTGTAAATGTTGCATTTGAACACAAATATTGACCAATAATAAAGAAGGATTGTTTGTGCCTGAATAATACTGATAAACATTATAACTGAATGAATGGACGTAAATCCCATTATCCATTAATTAATGGCGTTCCATAGGAAAATAATACTTTTATGTATTTTTTTATAAAATACTTTTTTATATAAAATGAATATTTAGTTGCATTCATTTGTAAGGCTTCCGCGGTGATCTAATTTTATAATTAGCCTTAGCAAGTCTGGCGCCCTGGGCGAGCTTTTTTTGCTTTCACCAACCTCAAGTGTCAATAATTAAAAATATTTCATTATTTAATAGTTTATTGTATTAATGATTTAAGCTTAAACGATACAAAAACAGATATTAAATGAAGTCTCAAACAATACGAATAATTAAATATTTGTTGATTTTTAATCTATATTTCGGGATTTAATTAAAGTACATAGCGGCAATAAAATTTCCAATATTTTCGTAAGAAAAACTATTAAATTGTTTTATCAGTTTCAAATTACATTGCTTGTACTTTTTCCTTAAAAATTAATAATTTATTATGAACTAAGTGTTTCTCCGTGTGACCATCCGCCACACCACCTGGCCTGGTGCCTTGGGCAGTCACTCTACTCCCACGTAGATGATTTTTGAAATTTTCGCATATGAATGCACATAAAATATACGAGAAAAAATATGTGTATTACACTAATTATCAAAATAATATGTTATACGTATCTATCTAATAATGAATTTTTATTTTTCAGGCGCCAATGCCTTTTTATGCAGACCCAAACAGATTTCCAACTCCAGTTTGGCAGGCTGATCCCTCGCAAGGTAAAATATTAAATATAAGTACTAGTAGTTATCTAAATATAAAAATTTTGGGAAAGTACCTTAATTGTTAGTACTGAACCGAATAATTTAAGCTAGGAGATAATTTTAATTATATTTAATATGAACCGTTCAGAAGACAAAATGACTATCAGTCGAGCAAATCAATATTTGATAATATGTAAAGTGCAAAGAGGCACTTTCAATAAAACTCTGATGATGTCCACTGCCATGTGCGACGAAACGTTGGCAAAACGACCAAATAGATATACCCAGAAGCCAAGATCTATATTAATCTTAAGTTTGTGTGATATATAGTCTAACTAAAGTACTATGTCACCAAATATGAGTAAAATAGAGAAAAATGTTTGGGGAAAGAATGATATTTTCAGGGAGTCGAACCGATACAATTTTCTAAACCGGTTTGACTCCAAGAAAATAGAGTTTCGGTTTAATTTTTAAATTTAATTGTTATTTCGGTAACCGATTCAAAGTCCTCCGAACCGGTTTATTATTATAATAAGAGACTAGTAAATTAAATAAAAAACACGAACATAACTTGAACTAATAACTGGTTATGTGTTTTTAGGTTCCGGTTCGAGTTCAAAGTCAAATTAAAAATTTCGGTTCATGTTCAGTTCCGGTTCGACAAATAGTTTCGTTCCGGGTTCGGTTTCGTTTCGACTCCCTGATTTATTTAAAAAAACTTATCTAACTTGGAAAGTAATTTTTTTTATTAAATACCAAATAATTTTCTAAATTTTACTAGATTGTTCGTTTCTGAGTAAATTTTTTTTAAATATTTTGTTCAAAATTTTAGAAAATTGTCGTAATTTTTTTTATCAACTAAAGTTTATTTTTTTCACGGAGAACACGATTCTGTAATAAAAATAGGGATTCCCATTAAAAAGAAGATGACCTCTATATGACCCTCTTCAAAAATAATTTTGATAACACCATCTGATGTTCCCCTTTAAACCTTTAAATTTTTGCCCAAAGCATTTTTCTCTATCTTGCTTTGTTTTTGAAATATTAACCTGGGAGTATTAAAACTGTAATAATTTAAATGTAATAAAAAATGAACTTTTTATCTACAGGATGGACACAAAGTCAGTTCGTCCAACAACTCCCTCCACAGCCAACACTAGACGCATACCACACGCAGCAATATACGACGCCGATATACCAAAGCAACTATCAACAACAGCAGAACTCGACGTCCGGTACGACAGGGTTCGAGACGGCCAGCGGTACGTTCTTCGCTGGGCCTGTGCAGGTCATAGCCCAGACTAGGCCACCTACACCGCGGGCTAACGGAAGTTACGCGCACACGCCAAGTCCATCGCCAGGTGCGGCCCAACAGCAGAGGTTGCAGTACACGGGGGAATATATTAATGCAGGGCAGGGATTCCAACCAGCACCCAGTCCAAATGAACAGGGCCAGACTAGACCTAATTCGGTAAGTATAATAATTTTTAAATTTTATATTAAAATTTCTGTCAAATTTTTTTATTTAAAAAAATTGATCTAATAATAATAATGATCTTTAGACGGTATTTTCGATAAAAATGTATTCTTTACTTTAAATGAAAATTTTAACGAAAAATTTGATATTCCACTTTTGTATTACAATTCATTTCGTACAACTCAAGTCAGAGCCGGTTTTAGCGAGTCTGCCACCCTGGGAGAGATGCCTTATTCTTAATTTAATTAAGTACTTTGATTTTCATAGACACCAAATGTCTGCATATTATTTAAAAAAAAAAAAATTTTCGAAATTTATATTTTCAAATAAAAAATACATGCTGAAATTATAGTTAGTGCTTTGTATTATTATAGCGGAAGCACATGAAAAATGTTTTTTTCTTCAAATACCTATTTGACTAAAGTTGGATTAGATTAAAAGTTTTAATTTTATATATAGTTTTCTTTTTTGATGATAAACAATAATCAAGACTCAGCTTATATTTAGAAGCCAAGAATCACCTAAAGATTTCTCTTGGAGTTAAGAGCTTGTATCAACAATACAAGATACTATGGGCAGTATGTTAAATTTATTAATATTTTAATTATTTTTCCAGGTAACAACAGTAACTAGCGTGCCACAACAAAACTTTAATTCAAATACAAATTTAACACAAACATCAGCAGCGTTCACTCCAGTCTCATCGCCAGCTAACTTTAGTCCAAGTTCAACTAACACGGGGCAGAATTTTCAAAATGCTGGGGGACAGCAAGGGTTCCAAACGAACCACCAGTCAAATTTTCAATCGGCCAATGCTAACATTTCGGGAAACGGCCAGCCTGGGTATGTGATTGTTACGAGCGGTTTGAATAATCCAGGTTTTTTATAACGATACTAAAATTCTAATTATATGGAGAAAATAACATATATGTAAGGAGACTACAGAAAATTTGTATTAATCTGAACTAATGGGTGGGGGGGAACATAATATCATCTTATAAGTTGAGCTGTTTACAAACAATAAAAAATAATAATTATGAGGCAAATCACTTCTCAGTACTTTTCTTTACCTAATTTTTTAGTATAACAGAAAGTTAAATTTAAACCAGATGTAGTAATCTTGAACTCTTATGACATTATTAAAAAAAACTTTAAAAATAAGGGGCTTCATTTCTAATTCAATAATTTCATCAACAATCATAAAGACCTACAATCAAAAATGAATATGTTTACATGTTTTATAAACATTAAAGATAATCAAAATGTAAGTCTCTTTATTTGTGTATGTCTTCAGTACAAGTAAAAATTTTATAATAATGCTACTGAAAACTGTTTGTATGATGCTTGGATTATATAAATTGCTTAAATAACACATATAAGAATACATAAATACACGGAACAACTGTTCTGTTACAGATATCCGCCAGTGAGCAGCAATCCGCAGCTAGCTTCACACAACTCTAGTAGTGGTGGCGGATATCCAGGCAGTCAGTACAACACACTCAGCGGAACTAACCACGCATCCTCGGCCATAGGACACAGTCCCCGAATGATAGAAACGAGTCCGCAGAAAGATAACAACGGTCTATCTCACCAGCAACACATGTGGCAAAACTGGGACCAAAATACAGAGAATCGAGCCAACATAAACTCTAGGATAAAAACAATGATATTAAACAAACAGCAGAACGATATCAAGGATGGGGCAGATGGCAAGGAGGAGAGTTTAACGACCGGTCATTTTTTATTGCATAGCCACCATCGTCAGTTGAATCAACAGATTGGCGGTGGTGGCGTTCCTAACTGGACAGAACAAGTCCAGCAAAATAGTTCTTCATCTAATTCGTTATCAGTTATGGAGAGTTTCATGAAGTTTGCGACAGATGAAAACAATTTTAATGACAGTAAAAATTATAATGAACACAGGTCAAATTTTTTAGATAAGTCGACGGATCAAACTAATAAAAATCCACAATTTTTTCCAAAACCATTAGAAAGTATTCCTGAAAATCAAGTAGGTGATTATAGAAAAAATTATGGTAACTTTGGTCCGACGAATGCACTACCGAAATATTCAAATAACATGCCTGTTGAAAACAATAAAAGTTATATGGACCAAAGAAACAATTTTATGCCAAAAACAACAGAAATTATACCACAAAATAACATGTATGATATAGAAAAAAATTATAAAACAAATGAAATTAACCCTACGTTATTAAATAAAAATAATGAAATAGATAAAGGTTACAATATTGACGAAAGAAATAATTACTCAAATAAAACACAATCAGTTCAACCTCGGAACATAATGAATGAAATGAGAAATTTTCGTACAGAAAACCAAAGAGAATTATTAAACCGTACATCAGTACACGAAAATGTAAAATATCATCAAGAAAACGAACAAAAAAAATACATCCAAGAACAAAAAAATGAATCGTGGAATAATTCAGACTCAAACGACAGCAAAGCGTTCCAAAGTAAAATGAATTTTGGTCCTATTGCTCAATTTCAAGGTGGAAAATTTAACTCTAGCCATGAACCAGAAACAGAACATAAATATCCAACTGAAATGAAGCAAGAAGTACCAAATAATCAACCAATGTATCCAATACAACCCAGTTATCAAAACCAATATCAAAATTTTACAAATGATTACGAACAATTTCATAACGACCCTAAAAATAGCTCTTATCAATTTCAAGACAATATAAATATGTTTATAAAAAAAGAAGAAGTTCCTGTAAGTAGTTGTTCAAATCAAGAAAATAATTTAACTAATAATAAAATATCTGATTATCAGTATTATAAAAGTAATAATAATACTAATAACTCAATTTTTACTGAACAACCTGCTATTGTAAATAATACATTCGATAATATTCTTGTTGAAGATAAAAATAAAAGTGATATTAATAAAGAATCCGTATCAAACAATACAAATGATGCAGCTGTTGTACAGAATACACAGTTAAATAAAGACATCGGTGAAAGTAAAGAACATAAAAGTCATTTACATGCTGGAGAAGGTGGACCTAATCCGGTTAAACTTCAAGAAGGTCCTTGGTGCTGCAGACAAGGTGGAACTGAAAATCCTACTCCTGAACATTTAAGAGATGGTGCGTGCATGGGGTTACAAACACAGGATGAAATTTTAATCGAATCAGATGAAAAAGGTAACAAGAAGAATGATAAAAATGATAACACCAAAGGAAATACTTCAGACATTAAATCAGGAAACAACAGAGAGTTCCATGAAAATATAGAGAGATTAAAAAACAATGTACGCACCGAAATTCCAGAATGCAATTGTTTTTCAGCAGATAAAAGTCCACCTGAACCTGGAAGTTATTACACGCATTTAGGTTAGTTGAGTAGAATTTTGAAATTTTAATGTTATGTGTTATATGGTTGAATAATTTTTAAAGGTGCCGCATCAAGTTTAGTGGAATTAAGGAAAGATTTAGAGAACAGATGTGGCTTGAAAGGAAAAGGAGTTCGGATAGAGAAAGTTTGTTACACCGGAAAGGAAGGAAAAACTGTACAAGGGTGCCCTCTAGCAAAATGGGTAAGCATATAATTTAATAGTTTTAATTTTTTTAATACTGAACCATTTGATCTTGAAA
Source organism: Sialis fuliginosa (assembly GCA_961205875.1). NCBI lineage: Eukaryota > Metazoa > Arthropoda > Insecta > Megaloptera > Sialidae > Sialis > Sialis fuliginosa. The sequence goes on along the minus strand of OY540812.1, from coordinate 26,272,379 downwards.
GCTGATATTTGGCCTAATTATAGTAAATTGTGGACCTGTAATAAAAATAAAAATTTTTGAGGGGGGCAAACTCATTTTTTCAAAAATAATTCAAAATAAGAATGTAGCTAAAATGTAAAAAATATTGTGTATTTTGATAATATTTAAACTAATCTAAATCGGTTCTCAAGTTTGCTAAATGTTTTAATATACAGTACAGGATACTAATATGCAAGGCTTAATTTTAAAATTATTTTACAGATAATACGTAGAACAAGTTACGAAGAAAAGGTTTTGGCAATTGTAAAACACCGGACTGGTCATTCATGTGGCACAGCGTTCATTGTAGTTTGTATCGTTGCTTGGGAAGGTGTGCCGTTACCAGAAGCAGACAAAGTATACAGTTTACTAACGCACAAGTTGAACCGTTATGGCTTACCGACTACACGACGCTGTGCTACAAACGAACCCAGAACTTGCGCGTGTCAAGGATTACATCCGGATACGTGCGGTGCTAGTTTTTCATTCGGATGCTCATGGAGTATGTATTATAATGGATGCAAATATGCCAGGTATTTATCATTTATATTTTATTATATGATAATTTTATATTTTATTATCGATCATTCATTTTCGACAATAGCTTTAAAAGGCTAGCAAACAAATAGTTTAAATACGAATTCTAACATATTTTTTAATTTCCAATGTCCATTTATCTTATTTGATCTACCACACCGTTCTGCCTCATATAGAATATATCTTAAAATTTATATTGGTCCATATAAATTAAAAATAATATTTGATCAATATAAATATAAAAAAGTTCCTCTCATTAAAATTTTATATATCTTTCCAGATCAAAAACTGTTAGAAAATTTCGTTTGAGTGTAAAAACTGAAGAAAATGAAATAGAAGAAAGAATGCACGTACTTGCAACATTATTAAGTCCACTTTACATGGGTTTAGCACCTGAAGCATTTAAAAATCAGTGCCAATTTGAACGCGAGGCATCCGAATGTCGCTTAGGTTTTAAACCAGGTCGCCCGTTTTCTGGAGTAACTGCTTGTATAGATTTTTGTGCACACTCTCACCGAGATCTTCATAATATGAACAATGGTTGTACTGCTGTAGTTAGTTTAACAAAACACAGAGGTTTGAGTAAACCGCCAGATGAACAACTACACGTTTTACCGTTATACATATTGGATGATACAGATGAATTTGGATCAAAAGAAGGGCAGCAGGAAAAATTGAAGAACGGTAGCATTGAAGCATTAACAAAGTAAGTGATATTATTATTAAAGGTGACATGCGCAGATATATAATGCAACTTTATTATTTACAGATATCCTTGTGAAGTTAGAGTCCGTTCCGTTCCTCTACAACCTTGCCGACGTCATGGTAAAAAACGCAAAGAAGATGAGCCAGATGCTGTGATTAATAAAAAAGACATATCTGGAAATCATTCCCCTCGTAGTACAGGCAGCCAACATCATGGTAATAATTCACCACGTTCTCCGAGAGCGCAGACTCCCATAAACCAAGGTGGGCCACTGCTGGACATGGTGTCTATGCTAGATAACTTCACTGATGCTCAATTACAAAGCTCTCAAGTTTCCAGCACCGTTCTAGATTCTCCTACAATGTACTCAAACTGGTCTTACGAAAACTCTAGTCTTTACGGTCCTCAAAATCAGTATCAAAATACTTATGGATCACAATATGGTCAAAACCAGCCATGGCTTGAATCAAAACGGCAAAATATGTTTTACAACTCTTGGGATTATAATTACGGTAATACATTTAAAGAAGTTAAAGAAGATCCGGATAGTACAACAATGAATAACATTAATGCAGAAAGTGATGTTCATTCTATAGCAGGTTCGAATTCAAGTGTACATTCCGGAATGTCAGCTGCCAGTATGAACCATGAACCAAACAGTAGCACAGAAATAAATACACCGGAATCAAGAAATGAATATCGACAAGTAAAATCTAACAAAAATAACGAAAATATGGATATGTATTTAAACATGAATGAGACTGATATTCTTAAAACAAATAATCAAAATACTGTTGAAAATAAATCAGTTCCTAATAACAAATATAATCTAAATTCTCCTATGTACACAAGTACACCTAAAACATCTAAAACAAATGAAAATATATCTGGCAATACAGGAATGAATCGAATGTACACACCGTATAATGAAAATATTAATTCAGTAGTACCAAACAATAGCTGGGGTAAACAAATTGACACAAACAGTAACCCGAATTTTCAACAACAGAAAAAATTAGAGTCTCCAATTACTCCTGCAAATGAAAAGTCGACAAACTGGAATACAAACATTAATCATTCATTTGAAAATGAAATTTCTCCATTCAGAATACCAAAGGGTCGCCCACCTTCTCGTAACCAGCATAATATAGATCAGAATGCAAACAGTGCATCAACGTTTCTAAAACCACAACCTCCTCAAGAGATTAAAAACATAAACCATGACAACAGTTGCGTTCCAAATATAAACAATAATCAGACTACAAATTCTCAAGGTTATAATCCTAATATGAACTTACGATTTCCTGATATTTCATTTCCTGCAAATAACTTAAATACCAACTGGTCTCATATACCAGAAGAAATGAAGCCTGCGCATGGGTTTTCTGATTATCATACAGGAGCTAACACAGTGAATCCTTATACAGGCTCTTATCCTGGTCCTGGTTACAATAACTTTCAGAGTCGTTTTGCATCTCCATATGGCCATTACAATCCGTATGAAGCAAATCATTTAAACTATCCAAATTTAGATTACTCTAACAGTATTAAACGTGAAGAATATTTAAGAAATAACAGCTGTTATAATCCATATTCTGGATATCAAAATTTCCCAGGGAATTGGAACGGAGCACCAAACTGGTGCCAGAATGCACCAGTAGCACCAACAAACCCATGGTTCTCTTATCCACCATTCGGCGTGCCTCCTTACGTTCCTGAACAACCGAAAAGTGAACCGATAGGTGAAGTAACAGATTTCTCTGACAATGAAGAATGTTTTAAGGATTCTCAGATGGGTGGTGTTGCCATTGCCTTAGGACATGGCAGTGTTTTGTTTGAGTGTGCGAAACATGAGATGCATGCAACAACAGCTCTAAAAAAACCTAATAGATTATCACCAACTCGTATCTCACTAGTATTCTATCAACACCGGAATTTAAATAGGCCAAAACACGGACTGGAGGAATGGGAGCAAAAGATGAGATTACGTAAATTAGGTATTACTACTTCAACAAATAATGCAAACACTACGCACACTCAGAATCAAGCAAATAACGAAAAAGATGGAGATATTTCAGAGACAAATACAGACCTAGCTGCTTTAGTAGAAGCGACAACTACTAGCGGAAAGAACGGAAAACAAGTAATGATTCGTGCTCCTACATTGACTACAATGAGTTGGACTACATTATTCCCAATGCATCCATGTGTTGTTACTGGACCTTACCAGGAGAACGGAGCTGTTGGATAGGGTTTGCAAGGACATACCAAATCTCAAACAACTATTTAAATGTTTGTTTGAGTATTTGGTATGTTCCTATACCAGAATTTAGATTTAAAAATGCCAATCAATATATCAATATAATTGTATTATCTATTTAAAAAATCTAATCGTGTATTTTTATATATACTTTTATTTTCATATAATTTCGCATGTTTTGTGAATATGAAATATTTGTTGGTGTTAATTTTAAACAATGAAGTTTTTCGATTTAGTTTTCTAAAAATCATCACATCAAAAATGATATATCAGTAATGTTCAAAATAGAAGAACTAACTCATATCTTTGTATAAACTCATACAACTTACTGTTGTTTAATATAATAAGTATTCTACAAATTGATAATGTGGGGTTGGACAATGCTCACTCTCTATTTTAAATCTTTTTATAATTTGTTAGACACGTGAATAGAAAATACATAAATCATTTTCGGCCAATATTTCACTAGAAAATTATATGATTTTGAATGTAATATTAAATTATTTTATATCAGCAAGTATTTAAAATAAAGAGTAGATATTGCCTTACTCGGTGTAATTTATAATGACGTAAGTCAGGTCTAGCATATCATCCAACAATATTTCATGAATTTATAAATAATATAAATATTTATTGTTTCATTTTTAAATCAGCACAATTTTAAATAGAGACGAAAAAACCAAAGATAATGCCACTTTGATTGTTGTTTCATATTTGATAAATCTATATTCAATATTACTGCAATCGTTGTTGTATATAGATTTTCAATTTTAATTTTGAAAGACGAAAAGGTGAAAAATAATGTATCGATGATTGATAAAAAAAAGAACTTTAAAAGATAATATTAATATCTATACTAACAGAAGTATAGTTTTAAATGTTAAGTATTTATTTTTGTAATAAATTGCAAAATATATAAAAAGCAATTTAGTTTTAAAATAATCAAAAAATGTATTTTTTATTAATGGTTTTAACCGTTATGCCATATGTAAAAATATTTTTATTCGATTGATCTCAAATTTTACTAACTTTCTATAGGAACTCAAAATAGATTTAAAAAAAAAAACTAAAACAGTACAAAGACATTTCCAAAAAGATTGTGATTGTTACCATTTTGAAACGGTAGGAATAGGAAATTTTAATAATAAGGTGACATGTCTTGGTTTAGATATTTTTTAAATTAACCAGGAAAAATTGTGTTTTAGTTTAATTTTAAGGTTGATTATTTTAACGTACGATTTATAAAAATATAAATTGACATGTTATTATTGAATATTTCGGTACCACTGAAATATTATTTTATACTTTTTAAGTTATATGTACTGTTAAAGTGCTACCATTAGTTCATTTTTGTAAATATTTATTTTGATATTTTAGAAAATTTTAAACTGCCATGTTTAGTATTTATTTGTGTATCGCCGCCATTATTGTATCAGTAAATTCCTAATTTATGTATGAAAGACGAATGTATTTATGAATGCATATTGTAGAATAATATGCATTTTTAAATATGTGTATATTTTAATGTGTATTTAGTATTTAATATTTATTTAGTCATTTATAATTATTTATAGAATATTTTTAGCTGAACATTACCTACATATATAAATTATACATAAAATATAAACAAAACCAAAATTTAAATCGAAACAATATTCAGTGCCAAAAGACAATCTTAGGCTTAACATGGATAAATAGATCAAAGTTAATTAACAAAATCAGCATAGTTAAAATAATGCAAGATTAGTTATTTGAAATAATTTTCATTGTATTCGATCAGCGTCTTGGAATGGATTCTGTTAAGCATTTAAGTTGTCTTTATTTCACGATGTAGCATTTATTTTATTGGTGCTGAATATTGTAATCCGTCAAATGTTTTTGTTTTTAATAATGAAGTGTGTCATATTAGTATTACATGTCGAAAATATGTAGTAATTAGAATATTTCAGATAATAGAAACGTCCCTTAGATTGCCTTTTGTAAATCTAGCTTCATGTCAGAAAATATATTTTCTTTACGTAATTTATATATTGTTTCTAAAAAAAATTTACATTGACTCTTGAATATATCGTACTTTAGCCTTTAAACAATAAACAAAAGAGTCAGAATAATTCGATATTTTAACTAATATATTAGATTTATACGTTTGTATTTGAATTTTGTAATTTTAAGAATAAATTATTTTAAAAAATTCCAGTCAAATTCCAGTTAAAATTTGAATTGTTAGTTTTTTAGATTTATAAAGTGAATTTAAAATGATGCCAAATTTTTGTGTTTTGTTTTCTCTATTTATTATTAATGTTGCAAATAACGTCACAGTATATATACACATCCTGTATATATCCTTTGAGTTTATTTATTTATATAAATTATTAAAGTCAGATTTTATTGATGCAATAGTACAACAGAATAATAATATATAAATGCAATACTTTCAAACAAAATTAAAAATCTATAAAATTTAAAAAAAATTATTTCAGAGTTAAAAAATGGCATACGTTCCATTTCTATTATTTTTTTACTATCTATAAAATTTATAGTTGCATCTAAACCCATAACTAATTGGATTTTTTTATGTTAATTATTCTTATATCAGACCACTGAAGATTTTGAATTATATCTATATATTTATATTAAAATTCCATTCTAAATTACATAAATATTGTTTGAAAGTATTGTTGAATCTAAAATCACACCACAACAACCAAAAATTTAGTATAGATTACTTATTTATATTTCATAATATTTATAATAATATAATATATTAATATTGATAATAATAAAAATGAAAATTATGTTGTATATATATTTTTGACACTCGATGTAAATGTTTTTAATATATTTAAGAAAGTAAATGGGGTTTTGAACGTATTTTAAAAATGTCGACTCTATTCATAATGTAACAGCCATTATATATTATAAATATAAATATATATATTATTGTCAATATGTACGTTATTGAATCATTTTCATTATGAAATTAAACAATTTTTACTGTTAAATGTTGAATGTTCATGTTTAAATTCTAAATGCACTAATTAATAATGGCTTTTGCGATTATGAATTGAGTTTAAACACTCAGTAATAAATTTTAAAAGCAATGTGAATGAATGGAAATTATATTGTAAATCGGAAACGAATGATATTTTGGCGCCACTTTTTGAACTGAGCGTAACGTTTTTATACAATTTACAAAGCGGAAATCGAAAAATGATTTTAAGAAATTTTGTAATCTTAAAACCATTTTATGTTGATGAAAATAATCATTTTTACACTCTAAAACTCTTATAAACGTTGTAAAATATATTTAAAAAAACAGACTTTCAGAAAAAGAGAATTGTTCACATATGATGAAAATTATAATTACTTAGTTTTAGTATTTTGTAGCATGTAAGATAAGTTATTTAAGAAAGAAAAATGATAAAGAAAAAAATGTCATGATGTCTTGTGAAAAACATAATATTTAATATAAAATAATATTTTAAAAGATATGTGTGTTTTATTTACATTTTTATCATCAATTCATTTTCGACCCCAAATATCATATTTTTAAATAAGATTTTTAATAAAAGTTTGTTTTTAAAAAACATTTTATAGTATAAAAATTAAAAAATCGACAAAAATTGAGTAGCATATAAATTATAAATATGGGTAAACGAGTATTACGTCTTAATTTATTTATATAATAGTTAACTTGAACGTACCGGTCTTATCAAGGGGTTCTTATTTTTATTGTACCGGATGAATTATTTTTACGGCCAGTAAATATAATCATTAAACAAGGTGAGTAAATACACAGGTTGCCTTAGTAGCTTTTGACAAATCAGCTTGGGCATCCCAGATGACGTATTTTCCCCTTCTCGCGCCGAGTTGCAAGACTATATTTGTTATAATTGGACACATCATTCTCCCTCTCCACATTTGGGCACCCCAGATGACGTATTTCCCTCTCTCGCGCCGAGCTACTGAGTCTGCCTTGTACTTTACATACCTTGATCATTAAATTTAAATATAATATGTGATACATAGTACAGTAATCTCAAACTCAAATTGCGTTCGGGCCGGATAATTTTGTTAACAAAATAAGGATGAAATGTTTACCATTAGTATAAGTTTTACTCGATTATACGTCCATATATACAGATGATTCTAAAGTTCATATCAACGTGTGTTCTAGGGCTGCACATGAAACGAGAGTAAGGTAAGTTTTGTCTCGTTCTCAAATTTGACTAGTGACAAATTTGAAGTCATTTCGGCTCGGTCTTGTCTCGAAAAAAGTTAAGTCGTCTCAACTCGTACACGTGATCGAGATTAGAGTCACTCATAATAAAAATTTAGACAGCATGAATCGATTTCTGGTTGATTGTAAGTATTATAAAGAATTTATTTGGCTGCAAATGCAAATTTTATAATATTTTTATAATACCGGGCATGACAGTCGTATTTTCTGATTTTATTAATCAATATCATTAAATATAGGTACTTTATTTATATTATTATTAATTATGTTTAATTTTAATGGTAATTTTTGAAGTGAATACTTCTTTAGCAAATAGTGAATTGGAATGACTTCGACAGATTGTTCATATGCGTGAATAGATGTGGTGGATGAATAGCACATGCGTATCTACAAGTCACTTTACGTTGGTTATGCGTGAGAGAGATGAGTAAATGTATAAGAGGAACATGGAAGAATGTGTACATGTCAGTTTACGTTGGTTATGCGTGAGAGAGATGAGTAAATGTATAAGGGGAACATGGATGAATGTGTACATGTCACTTTACGTTGGTTATACGTGAGAGAGATGAGTAAATGTATAAGAGGAACATGGATGAATGCGTACATGTCAGTTTACGTTGGTGTCAAGCTACGTGTTTTGTAAACGGTTTTTGTGTTAAAATAATACCTACGATTGATTATAAATTTAATAATCATTTACTTTATTTATTTAATTTGCATGGTTAATGAAAACGAAAGAAGTTTCACTTCAACAGTGCGCTTATGTGAGTGAGGCACACATCACGTTTTTATCTATCTATCTGTTTTATCTATATCCTTAATATATATAAAGCTCAACGTCTCTCTGTCTGTCCGTTAGTTACCTTATCACTCGAGAACCACTTATCCGATTTACGTGTTTTTTTTAATTCATAGGTACGTTCTCTGGCTAGGTTATAGGCTATATTTTTTTACGTTAGGTAACATAACAACTAAGCAGTGACGATAATAGTAAATCAAGTCGGAAAAAAATTTACCGTCGGCGCGCTGTTTTGTAATACGCTGCCTAAACCGTTCAATATAGAACAAAATAATGTATTAAAGAATTGTGTAGAATCAAAAGTTCTACAATAAAGTCCGCGACACGATATGTCTAACTTTTATATTTAAGCCACAATGACTGCTTTTATGTTACAAAGAAAACATAAAATATTTGGGTTCTGTTTACATGGACTTATGACCTGCAAAACATTAATCCTTATCAAAATAAACAATTTCATCGTCATAAGTACTTAATGTAGATATAATTTGCCATTTACAGCATCCAATTTGGTCGTATAGTTTAGAAAATATCGAAATATACATATTGGAGCATATTATTCGCGCGATTGTGACCGTGCGCGGGAGGCGGCGAGGGAACGTGCCAACACGCTGCACAGTGTAAGATTTTGCAAATCTAGCAGGACAAAATATAAAAAAAAAACTATCTTAAATTTAACTTATAATACCTTAGAATCGAAGATAATGAACTAGACAAAACATTTACCAAGTATAATAATAATAGGCGCCAGGCTTTTTAAGCCAGACGCTTTACAATTACCGGTTTATACCTGTTCTGTTCAAAAGGTATGGTCAGTAGTATCTACACGCTCGGTTGAAAAGGACGTTATTGTGAAAATAAACATTTGTGATCAGTTTTTGTGCAATGGATATTTCCCAACAAGGTATGTAGTTTATTTATTAATACGATATAATATGCTTGAGTTCATTATTTTGTATAAATTTTCGATTAATTTCAATAAGAAAATAGTAAGTTTTTATTTTTAAAATATTGATTTTCTTTGATTGCCAAAAATTTTGTATGCCTTTGTATGCTCTGATTTTGTACTTATTTCATTCAAAATATTATATAGAAGAAGTAGGATTAATGTTTTCGTGCAGATATTTGCAGTTTTTCAAACTATTTATTTTTTAACAGGTGCGATACTAACTTTGACAAAAAGAGAAATATTTGAAAAATTGAAAAATGATGATGATAACTCTCAAACGTCTGAAGCAAAGCCTGAAAATATAATTCTGGATTATGTTAGAGCCAAATTCAATCTTCAGCACTGTTCTCAGCCAATGCTTCAAGAACTGAATCGTGTCATTCACTCATTTATGACGAATTTCAATAAAAGGTGGCGATCGTGTCATCGCAGTAAGAAAGACTTTTTAAATAAGCACGAGGAATGGTTGAATACCAGTATATCTATACAAAATATTGATATACCGACTACAAGTGGATCACAAAGTGTGCGAAAACCTGGTCGACCAAAAAAAGACTTCGATTTAAGTGGATTAAAATCGAAATCGAGGAAGGTTAAATCTTTAGTTACGGGAAGTACTTTAACCGAGTTGACTCATGCAACCAATATAAAGCTAAGGCAGTCAGGTAAAAGGAATGCTGCTTCTATGCTCGGGAAATTAGTTTCGAGTCCGAAAAGAGCGACCAAAATAAAAAAAGCTGTTCAAAAAGCAGATAAACAAAAAAATATACCAAAGTATTCGCCTGAAGAAGCATTGGCCTTAATACATGGAGCGAAATTGAGCCAGCGAAGATACAATATTATAAGAAAATCAGCCAAAGCAAAAGGGCTTAATATTTACCCAGCCTATGAACAAATAAAAAATGCCAAAACATTATGTTATCCACCCAATGAAGATTGTATAATCAATGAATCAATGGCTGAAGTAAAGTTACAGTCAATTGTTGACTTGACTATAAAAAGACTAAGTTTAGTTCAAAATGAAGTTTTGGATAGAATTATTGTTGATGGAGTATTAAAAATAAGAAACATAACAATAATTTTTAAATGGGGGTGTGATGGTAGTGGTGGACAAAGTCGTTACAAACAACAAGCCGACACGGAGAATTTTGAAGACGCAAATGTTTTGACAACATCATTAGTGCCTTTACAAATATTCGGGTTCAATGAAATAAATAACAGGGTTATATTATGGCAGAACCCCCGACCGTCATCGACGTCATATTGCAGGCCTATTAAATTTATATTTGCAAAGGAGACTGAGCAGCTAGTATTAGAAGAATTTAAAAGTGTCCGTGATCAAATTGCAACAATTTCACCGACAATTGTTGAGTTTAACGGTACTGTGATCGAAGTAGCTCACATATTTGAAGAAACCATGGTCGATGGCAAAGTTTGCAACATTTTGGCATTCAATAAGGCCACTCAAAAATGTTATATTTGTCAAGCGACTCCTAAAGACATGAATAACTTAGAACTTATAAGAAAACGAAAAAGCGATGCTGAGAACTTTTCTTGGGGCTTATCTACACTGCATGCCCAGATAAGATTAATGGAGTGTATTTTACACATATCCTATCGGTTAAACGTGCAGAAATGGCAATGCCGCACGGCAGAAGAAAAAGAAAGCGTTGCGGCCAGAAAAAAACACATAATAGACCAGTTTAGGTCAAAAACAGGCTTATTATTAGACACGCCCAAACAAGGAGGTGGAAACACCAATGATGGGAATAGTGCAAGGAAATTTTTTAAGAACCCTACAATAACTGCTGAAATAACAGGTGTAAATAAAATTCTTATTGAAAGGTTTTACGTTATACTACGGACATTGACATCAGGATATGAGATTAACATAGATACATTTAAATCATATTGTGACGAAACCGCAGATTTATACATATCATTGTACCACTGGTACCCAATGCCCGTTACTCTTCATAAGATATTGCTACATGGGCCAGAAGTAATACAAAACTTTCTTCTTCCTATTGGACAAATGTCTGAAGAAGCGCAGGAGTCTCGACATAAAGAATTTAGAAAATTCCGGCTCGAATATTCACGAAAAGTGTCAATAAAGTTGACAAATACGGACATTCTGCACAATTTGCTGATAAGCTCCGACCCTGTTATAACGTCTTTGAAGAAAGTCGAGAAGACAAAAGCATTACCAATTGATCCGGCTGTTTTGAAATTAATACAGCCACCAAATATTAGTGTAATAACAGAAGGACAGCAACAAAATGATAGTGATCATAATACTAGTGATTCAGATGATACAACTGACAGTGAATATAATTGATATAAATAAATACAGAAATTATGTAAATTATATATTTTTATAATCTATTTTTATTTACAAATATATACATAATGAAATTTAATCGAATTGTTTGTTTTAATAATTTTGTCCCGCTAGATTTTCAAAATCGCACACTGTGCGCTGGGCAGAACAGGCCGGTATTCTATTGATTGTCAATTGTTTATTTTGTTTTCAATAATTAACTTTTAAATTTAAATAGAACAAAAATTATTTTTACTTTTTGTTCTGGTTCGTTTTTGTTAGGTAGGTAATTTAAGTGTTATTTGGTTTTTATTACATTAATAACTAATCGTGTTTGTAATTAATTCAACTCTATATTTTTTAAATCCTAAACAATAATTCCGTAGTCCACGCGAGCGAAGCCGTGTGGGCCCAGCTAGTACTAGTATAAAGTTTAAAAAAGTATATAAAGTTCCTCTCCACGTCTTTCTGTTCGTCTATGCACGATTTTCTTTGTAACTACTGAACGGATTTTATTCCGATTTTCACTAATGGGTAGAGTGTCTCATGAGGAAAGTTTTGATGTATAATTGGTGTAAACATGAAGTGGGAAAGTGAAAACAATATTTAATAGGTTTATTACAAATTGAATTTATATCCCTGGGTAACACCGGGTCGTAGTACTTGCTAAAAGTAATAAATTCAATGATTTTTTAAAATAAATCACGCCACTGCCGATTTGACTAAAAATGGCAACGCTGTCGAAACACTAATGCCTTGTTTAGACCAAAGAAAACAAAACAGCAACACGGTGTTTGAAAACACATCGTATTTAAAAATGTATAGAGTTTATTGCACTTTTGTCAAAAAGTTGCTGTTTTGTTTTTTCGATCTAAACACGGTATAACTGAGATGAGACCAAGACCGAAAAAAATTTCAGTCTCGTGTGATTTTTTTTTTATAAATATTGTTTTTTCCATTTATTCTTATTTATGTAATAAACAAAGCAATTTTGAAATATAACAAATGTTACTACACAGGATGAGTCATATCAGCTGGAACAAACATGAACAATTGATCGAGAAAAATATTTCAAGAAAAATAGTCCATATAAACATTTGTCCGGAAATTCTTCGTGAAAAATTAGTTTCATTCACCCATTGTGATAAAAAATTAATTTATTATTAAACGCGTATTAATACTAATTTATAACCTGAAACGGAAAGATAGAGTGAAAATTTTGAAATCGGAGAATAATTTTTTTCTCTTTAAAAACAAATGAAAAGCTTCTCGTATCTTCGATAATAAACGCATTTTATTCATTATTGAATAAAAATCACAATTGCCATGAAAAACTAAAAAATGTTTGTTGCGAGGAGTCAGCCAAAACTATACGAGTGCAATATTTAAGTCAAGTAAGCTTTGGAAAAAAGAATGGTTGATGTTTGAAATTTTTATATTTATTAAAATTCGTTGCTTATTTTGTTAATGCCAGTTCAGAAGTGGCGGTGGACAGTACTGAGAAAAAAACATCTGCCAAGTAAATGCACAGTGCTTCCTCGTGCTTAATTCACCAAAGGTAGTTAATTATTGAACAATTTAAATAAAAACCGATGTTCATTGTCAGATAAATTGCTTAGAATTGGTGAACCTATTAATTTTGATGATTTTTTTTATTTTTGTTGACACCTAAATATCCTAATCGCCACTTAAGCGGCCCTTGCTATTTTTTGACGACCTTTTTGTTGGTCATCATCATTATGACAAAACCTAGAGAAATTATAACGAAACCCGGAGCCCGGAGAAACAGTATAAAAACAGACTCCAAGTGAAAACCTGAGACCTGGTCACCCTATCCACCTGCATGATATGACTCACCCTGTGTAGTAATTATTCATTAAAAAATGAATATCCAATAGTACATTTTTATTAATTATTGATAGTCATTTAAAACCGAGACTCGACGAGACTTATAAATAAAATTCATGTTTTTTTTCGGTCTCGTTTCGTTCAAATTTCAAATGGTCTCCTCTCGTTCATATTGAAGGTACGGTAAACACGGAGAACATGGGTGTCCCGACCCGACGTCACAGCTATCAAAAATCTCGTGTTGATGTGTTAGAATATAATAGAATGTACTGTATCTATTGTAACATGTAGTAATTTTTATTTGACAATTATTTAATAAAAACAGTTCGTTGCGGCGGAGATTGAATCCCCGTTTATATATTATATTAACCCCCTTTCGCTCCAATAGATTGTCCTTGCCAAAGACAGTTAAATGGTATATTCTGCACCGGCTTTAGGGTGGGGGGGGGGAACCAAGGCGACCGCACGGGGCGCCAGGATAGGTGGGGCGGCGCACAATGGGGCATAACTGATTTTTTTGGTTCAAATCAGTGTACGAGCTGTGATTTTTGAGTAAACTTTTTTTTTTAAAGTTGGAGTCTGTAAGATCGTGCCAAGCTGAGATATTAACTGTTCAACTTATTTGTTAATTTATCAATTTTAATTTACATTTTCGGTGATTTTTGAACATTTTTTAGGGGGAAGGGGGGCGGAATAATAAATCTCGCCCAGGGCGCCAGACTTGCTAAGGCCGGCTCTGGGTATATTATTAGAGCATCAGCTCTATTCTGAATAACTACATACGTGTTTTTGACAGTTGTGACGTCGGGCCACCCATATTCTCCGTATTAACCGAAAGTACTCTCTTAAGACTGACAAAACTACTTTGATTATTTCCACGATTTCCATGAGTACGTTTACACAGCGCTGTTATTCCGGTTTTACTGTAACCGATGTAATAAAACTGGGTGTAAAAGTTCATGTAGATGGCGCTTTACACCTGACATAACTAATAATAATAATAATAACAACGCTTTATTTAAAAAATAAATCAGGTTTAGTTATGCTATTCTGCTTGGTCTACAGGCATAGCATAACTCGGAATAGAGCAGGAATAAAAACGCGTGTAAACTGCATGGACATAGTTATATCTATTTAACCAACCCCAAAAAATATATAATTATCTACGGAGTGTAGGGATTTCATCGTAATGCACTTAACACATTAACTTTTGAAAAAGCGTCGTCAGTTAAAACATGGTTAAAACATCTGAGACGAAGAGATTGAAAACAAAAGAAAGCGTAATTCGTGGAACGTAGAGGAGACAAAGTATTTTTGGGATTTCTTGTTGGTATGCCATCGAACTTATAACGTACTAATTAGATCGGAATTATAATTCCAGCTGACGTTACTTATTCTCGTATGTGTAAACAGCATCGCTTAAACTACATCGGTTATAGTAAAACCGGAACAACAGCGCTGTGTAAACGTACTCACTCCATGAGATATTACAATTCTCTATCGCTTTTCGAAATAAATACAATAACATCATTTTTATAAACCATAAAAATAATAATACATAAAAATTTTTTTTATTAAAATAATATTAAAACATAAATGTTAATTAAATTTGTATTGCTATATTTTATGACAATTCAAGATAAGAATAATCTTAAGTATATGTATGTTTATTCTTTATAGTACCTACATAGGTAGCTTCATGCAAAAAGTATATTTTCACCAGACTTACCTACGATACATTTCTTTGAACTCTGCTAAAAATATCACAGAATGCAAAAAATAATAAAAAAGAACCACCTCTAAATCTTCTTCTATCTAAATACATCCACAAACGAGTCAGAATGAAAGAAGTGTATCTTGACACGCATGCGCTAAAGAACGAACCGGTCTTCCAACTACCAACCGACATGAGATTGGCAAAGTGAAACATTTCTTCAGTGCATTACCAGTTGTCAGTGTGGTAACTCGTGTCCGTTATTGCAACAATTGCATAACCAGTTTGAATAAGTTTAATTGTTTAAAAAACTGATTGTTTTTTTATTTGATTTGTGTTTTTGTAAGTTTGTTAAGTGTGCCTACATTTGCGTGGATTTTACATAAAATTGGAATATATATTATTAGTGGTAAGTAAACAATTTTACTACAATAAGTTATTAAAATTAAATGAACCAATGTTTATAAGGAAGTATTTATATTGTTTTTCTTAAGGAATTATTATGATCCATGGTGTTATTTTATTGCTTTCATACTTCATTTTAGTTGACATTTATTATTTTTAACACAATAACTGCACAATGTAAGTACCTATTTATAATAATATACATACGAAATTTTTAGTAAAATATCGAACCAATTCACATTTTTTCTATATGGTGCTAGTTAACAAATAAAAATTAATAATAAATAAACCAAAATTTACGCATTTTTATTTTTTATCGTTTAAGTAGTCATTATGTTATAGGTAATTCCGTAATTTGCTGTTTATTTAGTAAAAATTTATTTTTAATTCTAAAAACTGAAAAAAGATCAGCGCTGTTTGGTATTATTAATATAATAATTAATTAATTAAGAATCGATTATTGAATTATAATTAAGTATTGGTTTAAAGCATGTTCTACTGACACAATTCAATCTTATTACTGTAAATGCATCTGCACAATTGCACCAAAGTGTAGAAAATGTTTTACTGTAAAAACTGGAATCTAAAGAAGAAGCAACTCTGCAAACCAATTTACTTGCTATTAGGTTAATTTATGTTATCTACGAGGTAATAAATATCAATTGTTGAAGAAAAAACATGAAAATGTAAGATGTATTTAATTAATTATAAATATGTATGTAGTACTTACCTTTGAAGAAAGTTTTCTTAATAATGATGCGATTTTAGTAGACATAATTATTTCGTAGAAGATCCTGTTAGTTACCATTCTAACAAATCAGTTTTCTTATTTATTCATCTTATTTTTTGACAATGCTGTAACTAGGCAGATGCGACAGAATGTGGTAAGAAAATTTTTACCGCTGATGAAAATTCATATTTGTAAATGGATTAAATTTTTCGAATTATTTTTGAAACGAGGCGAATTAAAAAAATGTTTTAGAATATTTTAGATAAAAGTTCAAGGGAATATTTTGATCTATAATTTAATTAATTTATTCCCATTAATTTTTTTTTTCTTATAAATTGTCCAGAATGATTATTTTTATACAATTAGAAACATATACACTGTACAGTAGTACGTATAAGAAAGTCTCGAGGCACTCATGGTAAATTAAAAAAATTAATTCCTCTTCATTGGGCAATGTTTAAGCAATTAAAATAGCTTAAACTTTTTTAGTGTACTGGAATTATATAATATTTTTAGATCAAAATAGTGACACCCCAGTAGTACTTATGGGATTTCATTCTATCGATATTTTCTTATTAATCAATAAATTAACTTGAGATTTTTTTCAAAAAAATTTCAAGACGATTATAAAAATATAATTATAAAATTTCGTTGTAATCCATTTCAAAATCGTAATGTATGTTAGCTTAAAATTGTGATTAATTGAAACGTATTTTAGAGTAGCAAGTACGTATTGTACATGCATTGCTATTTTTAATTTTATCAGAATATATTTTTATTAGTATGTATATTGAATAATGTGTGTTATCAAATAGGTACATAAACAATACAACGAAACATTTTTTTTTTATAAATGGATGTGTAATAAAACGAGAGTAGATAAAAGTAGGTATTTAATTTTTCCATTTTTCATTGTTCTATTTTTTTTAAATTTCCTTATATATTAAAAAAATTATGTGAATAAACACACAATACACAAATTAAGAAACTATTTATATTTTATGTATTTAACTTCTATAATTTACAATGTTTTAAAAATCTATTTTATACATTTTTTATAATTTCATTGACGATGGGCTCACTCTAGGACCAATATTAAGTTAGCAGTGTTGCTTTTTCGAGATTGGTCCCAGTCTAGGCCAACCTTTAGATACCGAGCATCGGTCACCTATTCTTTACCCAAGATTGGGCCAACTCTGGGACAGCTTTGGTACGACAAGCCTTGACGAAGTTATCATTGGCCCATGTTGGCTAGCATTGGCGCAAGCCTGGGCCAACCGTGGCCCCTTTGTAATTTCCTACATGGGTTGGGCCGCGGGCCGCATGCCTCGTGTTTGATACTCTTGATTGTCATAAACCATACAACATATCAACTTGCCTACTGTATTTATTTACGTTCTAGGTACCTATTCTAAAAACTTGTTAACAATAAATATGAATCAATATATTAAAATTAAATTAAATGTTGACTATTACGTGGGGAAAACTAGTCTTTTTATTAGTGATTCGAATTATTTCAGAATATAAGTAAAAATATTCGTTTTTATCGAATCGTTCTGTGAGTCGTTGAGAAAAGTTTTAGAAATTCATTAAAAAAATGTATAGTACTAAGAAATTAACAAAAGATTGAATATTGCATGTGAAAAAACCGGCTCAGTAAATGATGAACGAATCATTCTTAAATTGCACATCTCTACTGTATATTTTATGTTCATATTTCTGTGACTGGTGCCCACCTAACAGTTAAGTCCCATATTAAATTATAGTTTCCCAAGTCAAATTAATAACAAAAGGTCATCGATAATTATTGCACAATATTTATACAGGTGTACGTAAATGAAGCCCTAAACAATTCTTGTTCACGTGTCTAATAGCACAGAGAACAGGTCCTAGCGTGTTCTACAGGTGTGTTTTTGTTTTGATGTTCACCGAGGTGTGCAAAAAAGAAACCAATATATAATTTTCTGTTATAATGTACTTACGTATCCTTTTCTATCATATCACTTTGTAATATTCGTGTGTGGTAGATTAGGGTAAATGCTTAAAAACATGTCTGTGTATTTGAATTTTGAATAATTTAATTTTATTATATTCATCGGCCTTAAATAAATATTAAATTAAATATAATAATATGATGTAGATGCCTATAGTATTTATTTTACAACAATATATCTTTATTTATAGAAACATTTATAAAAAAAAAAACAGAATATAAATAATAATTTTATATTATTCTTTTTAAAATATACTTACCTAAAAAAATGACTATAGTTTAAATGTTTAAATATACGTACCTTCATAGATCAGAGATGGACTAACATAGGTTGTAGCCCGAGGTGAATTGTTATTTATGCCCCTCCCCCCATTTTTTAAATTTATAAGATCAAAAATTTGTAAAGAAATTAAAACAAAACTGGCAATTGCAATATTTGAAACCTTTTTTGCGCTGCTAACATAGATAAAGATGTATTGTAATGAGTTAATGTGTAAATGTGTTTATATACATAAGTATACTGGGCGTTTCTGGATACAATTTTTATGTATTATACGTATTATTAAATTACATAAATATATGATACATATTATTAAAAATGTAAATGTCTGTAGTAGTACATAATTGTATCAAATACCTATGTAAGTATTTATTTTACAGACTCGTTTTTCAAGTTTGATTAAAAATGTAGATTAATTTCTAATATAGTTCATAAAGTAGTGTTGGAATTATTTTCTAATTAACATTCATGCAATAAATAATCTCACAGAAAAGAAATTAGAACGGTATAGTGTTCATAATCTGTATATTAAGGTTTTTATTTCCGATATTAATATATAGACAGAAAGTGGACTGCTGCAGACTTTTTGTCTGATTAACACTTACACGTTTTTTCCATTACATATCCATTTTTAACTGAATAATTAAAAAATCTATATAATAGCTCAATAGGTTTGTTTATTTAATTAGATACTTTTGTAGAAATCTATTATTATATTATTTATCTACCAATGTGAAGTTAGCACCGCATGTTTATAAAAATGAAAAAATGAGCTTTAGATAGCACTGCCATTCTAGAGTTCTTTTAAAATGTTGAAACATTTTTTATCAATCTAACCCACACAATAACGATTTATTTTTTATTATTTTTTGTGTGTGTGGGGGTGGGGGGTAATTGGCAGATTTATTTTTCAAAATATAAGAGAACTCATTAAATCATAGAGTGCTATTCAGAGCTCCCAATTTATTTTTATTTTTAGTGTTCTGTACCGAAATCAGAAAAATAAACACTTAGAAGTATGGAATCAACACTGTGTCTGTCTGTCACAACCTTCTAGCTACTAAACCGTTTGATCTAGAAAGCTGAAATTTGGCATAATTATAGTAAATAGTGGACCAATAATTATTATAGACCAGAGTTATTAAATATTATTTTTAATTTTTGGCGCTTTTTGAGGGGGGGGGGCTGAAATGTAAGTTTACAATTCAAACGTAAATTAAACATTTTGTTAATATTAAAATCACCGATTAACAAATTAAAAAATCAAACAAATATTTTGTGAAAGTGAGAAAAATCTGAAAGAAATTGAGAAAAATATGTATAATGAAGCCGAGATAAAAAAAAGTTATCAGCACTCACCGCACTTAAATATAAGTATAGTAGTTCTTAACTTTACTAAAATTAAATTAGCATAATCAAATCAATTGAAAAACTATACGATACGGAACACTAGTACGCGAGGCTTGACTCGTACCTGACATTTTTTTTAAATATAAGAGAACTTCAGGATTCTCTAAACTCATATATGTATGTTACGGCGCTAGCTTCACACAGGTATTTATTATACAATCTGTTTATAAATTTTCATATATTACCAATTTTATTAAAACAAATGTTTATCAAACAAAGATAAAAATGCATCGTTAATCAAAGAAGGAAGGAAGTTTTCAAAACACAAGGTTTTAATTTACCCAAAATATTTTTGTGGTTTGCGAAAATACGATTATTTTTGTTGATTAAAAGAAAACAACGTCAATGTTAATTTATGATAGTTATCAATAGAGCAAGGTTACAATTGCAGAATCAAATATAAATAAAATTGCAAAACATACAACAAAGAAAGTAGGTACGAGTAAGATTTACTATGTAGAGTAACTATTTCTAAATGATACATAA
The DNA here is from genome assembly GCA_961205875.1 of Sialis fuliginosa. Lineage (NCBI taxonomy): Eukaryota > Metazoa > Arthropoda > Insecta > Megaloptera > Sialidae > Sialis > Sialis fuliginosa. Next base: position 26,251,684 of record OY540812.1, on the reverse strand, counting down.
TAATGTTGCACAATTTGTGAAGAACAAAATGACGCTGCTTGCACCTAGAATTCAAAAATCATTAGTAGGTACCGTTATAATTAATTGTGATGTAGAAATAGATATTTTAAGTTTACGGAAGCATGGTGGTGTAAAAATTTCATGAGATTGTATTACGAACCTGGAAATATCGGATGACAGTTCTAGCGCGTTCTCAGAGAAAAGTGAGATGCCCTTTGATGTTTACTCTGTACATATTTATATGATATATCAGACGAGGAATCAGAGTACATCTTCAGCGGAATAAAAAACACGCCTCGTTTGTATATAACCTGAGAAGGTCTCGCAAAGTGAATCAATTTATTTTTATCGTTTAAGGATTTGGAATTAATTTAGCTGTTAAAAAAATTATTATAGGGAGTATAGGGGCGGGGGGGGATGCAGGGATGCTTTGTAATTTTTAGTGCCGCATTAATTATGAGGTTTAAATCACTAGAGCCTAGTAGAGATATAGTAAGAGTTTAGAGAGCCTGAATCAATTTCTGATTGATTGTAGTAGCGAAGTTCACCCACAGCCGTATTTTCTGATTTTATTAATCAATATCATTAAATATACTTCTTATTATTACATTATATTTAATTTTAATGGTAATTTTTTATACTTGCTAAAAATAATATGTACATAAGTACATGCATTTTTTGTAAATCGCTTCACAGCTGGTTTGGCTAATAATTGCGACGCTAGGTATAGATATAAACCATTTTTATTTATTTTTTATATTAGTTGCTTAAATTTTTTTATATACTTATTAATTGCTTTTTTGCGAAAAAGGACAGTTTTATTTAGTTCTTACATATTTACAACTTGTGTCATCATAAAAATGTTGAAAATTTTTTTCAACCTTGTCAGCGGTTTTCAAAATGTTTTAGGTGAAAACATTCTAATGCGGTGTTCACACCAAAGAAAACAAAACAGCAACACGGTGTTTGAAAACACGTCGTATTTAAAAATGCATAGGCTTTATTGCACTTTTGTCAAAAAGACACGATGTTGCTGTTTTGTTTTTTCGGTCTGAACACGGCATAATATACAACAAGAAAACTCATAGCATAGTTATTAATGAAATAATAATAATTAAATTAAAATAAATTTAAATTACCTACCTTTAAAATTCCGTGATAGAAATTTTTGAAATACGTTCGTTTAGCTTTATAACATTTTTTATATACCCCCCCCCCCAACCCCCAATTATTTTGTTTAGATAGTTAATAAAGAATATTTAAATTTCGTGTATCAAAATGTGTAAGTTTTTAACATGTGTTATTTTCATTTTTATTTTTTGAAAGTTAAAAATCTGTAGATGTAAATAATTTACTCTCAAAAAGGTTAATCATTTTGGCTACTATCATGATTAAAATAGTGCAAGTTTATAATTTTATATACATGTTACTTTTAGTTTCTTTCGAAAGTTAAAAAACTACATATCATATTACGTTTTGTTCAATCGGATGGATAAGAACTCGAAAATGTTCTAATTTTTTGGTAGATAGAATTACGAATACTTGCAAAAATTAGAATGTGAAGTAGCACTAACTACTAGCATAAACATGAATCTTTCGCAAGAGTATCGGATAATATTCTACACCTTTTCTGACATTGATATCATCTGCATCTAGTTCAGTAAACTTAGAATCTGTTTGGAAATCAAATTATAATAAACATTGCGGTTTTTACTTTTGTTTACTATTTATCAGGGTACGAAATGAAAGTTATCTTGATAAATATTAGTTGATAAATATCTTGATATTTTTAGTGGTAAAATTTGATTAGTTACTTAATTCTATTACGGGATTTCCTCGACCGTGTCTGCGTTTGACACACACAATTTAATGGTTCCATTATAGTGTAATGTTATTTGTGAATCTGCCATCGAAACAGGTAAACACATACAGAGCCGGTCTTAGCAAGTCTGGCGCCCTGTGCGAGGTTTATTTTTCCGCCCTCTCTTCCCCTAAAAAAATGTTAAAAAATCACTGAAAATGTCAATTAATATTGATAAATTAACAAGAATAATTAATATCTCAGCTTGGCGCGATGCTATAGACCCCAACTTTTTTTTTAAATATAGCTTACATCATTAACTCTAAGACTATCTGATTCCCCCCCCCCCTCCAAAATCCGGCGTTGAACACATAGACATAGAGCATGGAACGCGCATTCTGTATTAATATAATCATATATTAATTAAACATACAGTGTGTTTAATATATGATATAATGTAACATTTCTCCAAAACAGTGAGAGAGATGCGGTGGCGTTTGGGATATATCTATCTCTTTTTCTAATAAGAATGAAATAGATACTCCTGTTTAAAAGAGGACAAACATATCCCAAACCTATTTCTATCTCTTTCTTTTGACACGGCTCTGTTTTCTATGTCTATGAGTAAACATATAAAAATGACAAGAGCGGGTGTTTCCTATTGTCTAGAGGGGATATAAAAATTATAAATAATTCAATTGTATAAATCGAATTTATGTAGGGTGTTCTATTTTTCATGTTTTTTTTTGTCCCACTTATAATGATAGATGTGTATATTTTTTGTTCCGTTTAACAGAGCCGGTAGCAAAATCAAATGTATTTTATCAAATTGCATTCTATTACTTTTTACACATCGTTGGAAAGTTGGTTGTATGCTGAATGCAACTGTCCTAATAAAATTTAAACGCAGCTATTCAAATCAGTAGTGATATTGTATCTTCAATTCTTGAAATAGCCTACCTTATCTAATAACTTATTATATTATTAAAGTTCCGTTGCTAAGCAACAATTGTTATTTTTCATAACTGTTTTTTTTAACGATTCAATTTAAATTTTATTGAGATAGTTGAATTTAGCATCAATTCAGATTACTAACGATTTCTACAAAATAATAGAGTTTAATTTGAAAAGCCAACCTCTTAAAATTGCTCGGCCCTTTGAAGTTGAGACATCCAATAGATAATAAACATGGTGACAATTGCCTGTTGTTTATTTCAAAAATAATTCAAAAATCCAAAAATTTACAAGAGTAAACATCCGTTTTCAGTTATTACGTTAAAAAAATCGCTTGTTATAATAATATAATGGAGAGAATAATATTATCTATTTTATTCATTTTGTTCTATCTTGTTAGTTTGTTAGAAATGTTTTAATAAACAAAGAATCACGTATACAATTCACTGTTAGAAATACGTATAAGAAAGTCCCGTGGTTCCCAAGGCAGATATTTTCTTTACTATATACAAAGCGACTTTTTCATATGTTTAATAATTAAATAATTAAACTTCATTGGAATTTTTTGTCAATATTTTAGATTGTATATTAGGTTTATTTAGGTACGTACTAAATAAATAAAGAATAATAAATATCAATTGAAAAAAATTAAAAATCTCTTAAGAAAAATATAATTATTTATATTCAATGAACTGTATTAGTTATTAACAATTAAATTTGACCCCCACACTCAAAATACTATTATTATTTGTATATCTGAAGTCATTGTTTGTATATATTCCTACTATATTTACGAGTAGGTATATGTGAATAATTAATTGAAGCTTGTATAAAAATGCATTGCGTGTTGATAAAGTACGCGTCTTATTGTTAGTTAGAAGGTGAAATTTCACGTGACTGATAACGGCATGTGTTGCAAATAAAAAAACGAACTAATAATATATACTTATGATAAGAGTAATTATTAATGTGCATTGAAATCCTGATTTTTTAAAAATATTACAATACTAAATATTGTTAAAAATAATATATTTGAGATATACAAAAGATTTACCTTTTTTTTATTGCTATATAGGCTGATTTACAACTGTTATAAAAAAATTAACAGTAGATCGAAGATTTTATTTAAAGCAAAAAATTTTATACGAATATGCATTTGGAAATTCTTCGCGAGGGAGTTTTTATTTTAAATCTGGAGAACTCATTGATAAAGTTATGAAATATGATAATCGGTTTAATTTTAATTAGTGTTATCGATTTTCATTATCGTCCAATAATTATTTAGCACAGGGGTGTATGAGATAATTATAAACAAAATAATAAAAACTTTGTTATCCTATACACTATACACTGGACTAAATAATTATTATCGGTTGATACCGAAGATCGATAACACTTATTAATATAAAACTGATTTTCACACATAACTACTTTGGGTTCTTCATGGGTATTAAATAAAAACTAATATTTTTTTAGGGGCTGTAGCTCCTTTAAGAAAAATTTCTGGACACATGTTCATATATAGTTTTTTGCTTAAAATATCATCCTCGATCCATTGTTAAAGTTTTTTTACATTCCTTTTAAATCATCCTGTATTAAAATTAAATTATTATAATTTATATAATATACGTTTCGCAAGATTCTTTGTAATTATAACTATCGATGTACGGATACTTATGTATTTTTTTTAATTGGAATATATGTCTATAAATATTAATTAACAAGATAATGAAAGAAAAATCCATTTAATCATACGGTGCTATCAATAATCTGAAGTGTAAGAATCTAGGTACATCGTGTATTAATTAATAAATATATAAAAAATGAAAACAGGAAAGTGATGCATGTATATATTAACGATAGTAATTTTTTCTTCGCAAATTATAATTACAAGCTAAAGAAATGTTAATAAGTAACTAAAAGTGGTTTATAATTAATATGAAATAACAAATTAAATTCGATTCGTATATTATTATGATTTTAATGAAAATGCTCTCTTCTTTGTTCAGTGAATGTGATATATATAATTTCAAGTAAATATTTTTAATGAAAGGGAAATTGTCTACAGGCTGATTATAAAGTAATGAACATTGATTCTACAGTTATAGAAAACGTTTTATTTTGAGACATAGAATATTATGTAATAGAGTTTGATTTTAAGGAAAACGTTGGTACAGGGTTCATCAAAATTGATTCATAAATCTCCATACACACAAACTTTTTCTTATATAAATATAACAATTTGTTTTATTTCCTTAGATAAAGCTTTTGAATATTTTAATATCCGATAATAAAATTCAAATGATATGTGTATAAAAGCACTTTTAAATTAAATAAGTTATTTTAAAACAATAGCTTTTGAAGTATGGGTACATTCGCTTGCATCTCCATCAATAAATAGTTAATTATATTAACTATTAAAACAACAACTGCATCATAAACTTACCAAGGCACTTTGGGTAATAAACAGAGCAAATCGTAAATAAACCAGTCGATAATTCAGATAGCTACTTTAACTGACTACTGCTATATCAGTGACAGCAGCTTAAATTCATTTTGTAGCTATTCCTCATTAAATAAAAGAACATAAATGTACTGCAATCATGCAACATGTAATGTAACTGATATATGTATGTCGTTCAAAAGCTATAGTGACTAACTACTTCAAAATAAACTCGATAAAATTGATGTTATGTATTTTAATAATCGAAAATGTGAAAGTGTGATATACAATTATGTATATGGTATCAAAATTATGATGAAAATAAAAATCAATTAACATTCATACTAACAAAGTTTCAATTTGGCTAGTAACAAATACGTATTCAGACTAGTGAAACCCGAAAAAACCCGTATTTTTCATTATCCTGAACCCGAACCGAACCACTATGTTTCAAAATCAACGAACCTGAACTTTGATCCGAATTTTTTTATGGATAACCGGTAACCATATATTTTTAAAAGGTTCAATAAATTATTTTTTATATTTTTCTCCTATGTTGGAAATCTGTTTGAATTTTATGATATGATGTGAGTTATCAAGTCCACTATTAAAATTTACATATTTTTTACTTTCTTTTTTAATTTTATAACTGAATTTGCAAAAAAATCTGAAAAGTAGAGATTTCAATCTTTGAAATGTAATTTTATTTTTTGCCTTTTTTCTAGCTATATTTTTTATAGGCTATTAATGTTTTTTTTCGGAAAATGTTTTATTTATTAATTATAATTTTTTTTTCGAACAAAATAATTTTCTTTCAATTACAAACTGGAACCCGAACCTGAACCCTGAAAAAATAATGGTTTTTGAACCCAAATAGTTTGCACCATGCTGAACCCGAACCAATTTATATTTGAACCCGAACCGAATCTGAACCATAAATAAATTTTATTTTAAAAGAAATATAAATATAAATTAATTTTAAATCAGGTCCCTATTTAAAAAAAAGAATATATATACTTATCCGGAAATTCTTCGTGAGAGAGCTACAGTCTCTTAAAGATTTTACCCAAAACTAGTTTTTATTTTATATCTGAGAATTCTATGTGTTAATAAATTCAGAAAAAATTTGACATACAAAAAATACTAGATACAGATCAGCAGACCCACTGGCCCCGTACAACCCTTATCTAAAAATTATTTATTGATACTGGAAATCGATAACACTTATTAATACTAAACTGATTATCAAATTTGATAATTGCATCACAGTGGGTTCTCAAGATATTAAATAAATAGTAATTTTGAGCAAATAAATCATATATGTAAATAAATTCGTCAAAAGCTTGGACGTCATTCATCCTGTAATTTTGATACAGTTTTAATACCAACACATTATTTTAAAATGTTCTAGACTAATTAAAATTAAACAATGATTTAAATATGTGCTTTATTCTGTATTTTAAAGTAAATAAATAATTGTTGGTATATTTTTCCTTGTTGATGTATTACATTTACAAATAATGTTACGATAACGTATAGTTCTTTCTACATGAAAATGCTTCTAGTGGTACAAAAATTTTCTTTTAATGTTTGTGAATTTTTATTATTGTACAATTCTGTTGATATACCTACTACCGATACTGATGTGCTATTGACAGGGGCGGCTTTTAACAATTGTGTGGGGCCCAAAAAACGTATTTATATGGTACACAAAATTTACGCGCTGAACTCACTTCGTATCGGCTCTGATTATTGACGCTAATTAAAAACAATAATTCAATTTGACTTGACTTCTAAATAATATATTATGTAGTTAATTTGACACCAGTTTATTATGTTAATTAATATTTAGATTATATTTTATTTTATTTTCTAATTATTTAAAATTAACGTATCAATTATTTCTATATGATTTTAATTATGTGAAACTTGTACGTAACACATAAAATGTATGTAATGTAGGTATTTATTTATGTAGGATCGTAAAATCTATTAAGTTTTGTATACAAAGTATATTTATTTATGATTATTTTATATTTATTATACATTATTTATAATTGGAAAGCATTTTCTGTATACATTTGTTTTATCGCGAAATTTTTATTTTGTACCTACTATTTTCTCATGTTAACCTTCGCAAAAAAATTGTAAGTACACTAAAGTAATCGCAGTAACCTATTTTAAAAGAGAAAAATGTGTGCATTTTTATATTAATTTTAATCTACAAACAATTACGTATTGATTGAATTATATTAGATTAAAAATATTTTTTAAAAATAATTATTAACCTACATACGACTCAAATGTTTATATAATATTTGTAAAAGAAAGCTTTAAGTATCGCTTCATTGGAATATAACAATAATTATTGTATTTTAAATATTATGTTGATATTTTTTGTAATTAAAAATAAACACACAATTTTATATAGAAAAATGTTTTAAAATAATTCATAGTATAATAAAGATATACGTATATTGGCTTCAAAAATCGTCTGCTACCCTAAAGGTCAGAATCGCATACAACAGATTCAAAAATATTAAGACATTACCGGTTATCTTTTTGTAAGATGGAGCTTATATTGTAACATCATTTTAAATAAAAACACAAATATACCTACGTCCATTTCATTAATTAATTTTGTATCTAAATTTAATTATACAATTTTCAATAGATTACATAATAATTCAATCGTACAAATATATGAGTACTATAAACGAAGAGTACTTCTTTATCTAGCAGATGAGTATCAAAATATCGGTCTTTGTTTGATACATGGAGAAATTATTTAAATATTATAATAATCAAATGGTAGGAGCCAACTAAGATTGTGATAAGCGAATTTGAATGAAAACTGGTTGACCACTTCTGCATGCGACTCTACATATATGAAATAATAAATCTTATACATTTAACTTTAATTATTATAATAATTATTTAATTGTCCGGTGTTTAGAACTGAATAATTAAATAATTCAAGCCAGACTCGTCTCGATCTCATTTCGAGACCGAGATTGAAAATATTATTGTCTCGGCGTTCAGTTCTATTCAAGATAAATAATATCAACCTTAGGATAAAGTCATTTTAAAATTTGCTGCTTAACGGGCCAGAAAATCTAATTAACTGTGATTCGCATATTTTTAATAATAAAACAAGATTTGTCGCTTGTATTAGGAAATTCGGCTTAATTAAATAATCGTCACAACGAATGCACATGCACTCGTGCTTTTAAACTATTGACAATACCAAATTTTATTATAAAAATAAAATAAAAATCCTTCACTTAAAAAAAATCTCTACTTCCCCTTAAGAAACATTGTTCATTTTTGTTGAAAAAGGTTCTAGATAAGTTATCTGCCTCAAGCTTCCAACAGTGTGTCTAGGCTACTGAGTAATTGTAACAACAAACTGTACGTATATAAGGTACTGGCACCAGTTATGACCGCTATAAGAGCAAGTTTTAGTTTTTTTGGATTTTTGGGCTTGTTTTTTGTAATTCTCATGATCTCATGTTACTAATAAAACAACTAACTCTTTATTTAAACAATTTAATTACCAAAGTCCGCAAATATAGTTTTTTTTTTAAATTATAGCCTTTTATTTTGTCTATGTGTTTTCTCCAGTAATGGATAAAGTAAAACCAGTAATGAGTACGCAGTGATGGGTACTTGCTAATGATAAGAAAATGATAAATACTACGACACAAAATATATAAAATAAATAATCGTCAAATTTGAAACAATGTAAAGCAGTTGTTAAAATAAATATACCTAGTATTATTTGTTGTCGCGAACGAAAACTAGAAAAAAATTGTCTGTTTGTTAAAATATTCATAAATATGTCCAAAATAGTTATTTTTGGCACTTTTAGGTTAGGATAACCTGAGCTAATTGAGAAATTTGGAGATTGGATTAGGTTTCAGCACGCCAAAAGATCGTCTATTCAGGTCTCTGCTGCAAAACAAATGTATTTTTTTGTTGCTCGGTGTAATTTATTAATAATTAGCGCATTGGACCCGGTGTTACCCGGGGATATTAATTCAATTAAACATAAAGTAATCATGCCCACCCAATTATAGAATTCTGTATTCCATGGCTTGGTATGTTCTTATATACCTAAATGACAGTTGTATGCTGTGACATCATGGAAACAAAACACACCTTGATAAAGATTTTTTTAGTCTTGTGATGTTAAATCTTAGATTATCTTAAAATATTAATAGCTACGATACTGCCCAGAAAAATGATCTAACTATTGGTGAAAACCGCATTGAAACCGGTTCAGTAATTCCCGAGTCTATAAGCCTCATACAAAGGATCATTCATTTATGTATAGAGATGAAGGTTTTATTGACATTCAAAAATATTGAGATAATTGCAATCGAAAACATGACATAGGTATTTTAAAGAACTTGTCTCTCTTGGATTTTGAAGAAGATCGTGAGATGTCAGGAATAATAAGAGTAATATAATCTTCAAGTAAAATTAGACGTATACCCAATAAGAAATTATGTCATTCAATCTTACAGCAATATAAATATTAAAAACTAAAAATTGTAAAACAATATAGAGTTTTGCAGGTCAAATACCTTGTAAACAACTTTTAATTTTTTCGTCCGACCTTCATTGTGCTAACGAACAGTTACTCAACGCAGTATATTTGTTGCGTAACTGTTGGCAATAACTCTTAAGACTCCTTTCGATCGGCCGCCCGGTGTTTTGCTCATGATGCGTATGGCGAATACTTTTCAGATCTCTGGACCAGAACAACACTAATTCTCCGAATTAAACGTTCTCTTTCGAATTAAACTAACTGTAATAAAATATACAGACTTTTAAGAGACTCGTCTCGGTTTTTATGGCTTTAAGTATTTTTTAAGTCTGATCTCAGCGTACAAACTCTACACTTGAATTATTTCTAATTTCTCCATTAATTATGTAAGAATTTTCATTCCTCCTTGCAAGGAGTCGCAAGTATTAGATATCTCCCCCCCCCCCCCTATATGTACGTCAGGGTTTTTAAATCGGAATTCCTATCAACTTATTGTTAGAAGCGTAAGATTTAATATGTATATGAAAAGATAATTTCAACAGCTAAAACTAGTTTAAATTAACGTATTTTAAAATAATTAGAAAAAGGCGTATCGCTTTGAACTCTCCCAAATGTAAGGATTGATAAGGTTTCATCTCTGACCTTAAAGAAATATAGTTGCTCTTAACTTTTAATCAAAATTGCTATTTTCAGTGAACGTACAAAGTTGTGTAACACTGAAATAAAATAATATCAAAATTTTTAATATAACTATGTAACTACTTTAGGTAATTTGAAAAGGTTTTCCGCTAATTTCAACAACTAACTACTTACTTACCTATTCTATTTTTTTTTCTATGTATTCCTGTAATTTCAAAATAACGTATTTTTAGTACAAAGTAAATATCCGATATTGTTTCTACTTCTGACAGCAAAATTTTCATTAACGAACTACACTATTCCTGTACGCAGCTACTAAATTGTGGTTATAAAATCTCTGGACCATGACTAGTCTTCTTCACCTGACTTGTGACGTTCTCTTTCAGACTTAGCGGAGTGTACGAACTATTGACAGTAGTAATTATGTATTCAGGAACTAGACTGACAAAACAATGGCGTTTGAAGAACCGCGAGGGTCATTCACTGTTTCTTACTTACGTAAGAGAATCTTCGGAAATATCTGTTTGGTGATAAAATGGTATTATTAGAAATCAATTATGTTTAAAAAAACCTTTTATGCAGACTATAAACTTTACCAGAATCCAATATAGTGGAATCATATTTGTGAATTTCTTGAGTAAGGAACTGTAATAACTCGTTCTAAGCATCACATGGAGTATGTAACTAAAATCTTTACTGATGGTATTTTTTGGATCTTTTTGGACCCATTTTCTTCATTATGAATTCTACAAAACTGAATAGTTCAAAATGCTGGTATTTTATTACATAACCTAAAATTAAACCAAAACCAATATTTTATTTTTATTTTATAAAAAAGGATTTTAATGAAATGGGAAAATATATTCCTTATTGATAAGTGTGCCTTTCAAATCTAATTTCGTTTTAAAACGACTAGAAAACGCATTTAAAAAACAAAATTGACTCATTGGTAACCTATGCGCAACTTATGGTAGATGGTCTTTTTTATGTAATTGTAGATTTTTTTGTATAGGTACTTTACAATCGCGATGGTGCTATTTTTTTAAATTTTTTCCCAGTTTGTAATTTTTTTGTTCAATATTATTGATTTTAGCATACAAAATATTCAAATTTTATTTTTTTCTGCGTGTTTTAAAAATATATGCAGAAAAGACAATTAAATATCCTGAAATGACGTTTTATAATTAAGTAAAGTACTTAATTTAATGTTGGGTATCTTCACTACCACAAGAAACAGTAATAAGTACATAATATAAAACAATGCCCTTCGCCGTGTCTATTTGTCTGTCTGTGGACGATTTTCTCAGTAACTACTGAACGAATTTTATTCCGCTTTTCCTTATTAATAGTGTTTTACGACGAAAGTTTAGGTGTAAAGTGGATATTTTGTGTAAATTTCATAAAGTCGAAAAAAAAACAATCGTCGGAGAGGTATCTTCAAAACAATGTTTAATAGGTTTATTACAGATTAAATTTATATCCACGGATAACACCGGGTACAATGCGCGAGTAGATTTTAAAATTATATTTAATAACCAACCGAAACGTTCTTTTTAAAAAAAAAAATGCGTCACATAGATTTAATACCTAGCACGGTATATTATATCATATTTTATTAACAATCATGTTCCACTGCATGCTTTCCAACACTATCTCAAACGTCCTTGTATTATTATTAATATTATTAAAAGTACACAGTATTTAAGATTTCTAACAATAACTCTTATTAGTGGTTTTGTAATACGGACAATAGAAAATATATGTTCACGATTATGTTATCTGGAGATATTTATTATGATTGGAACAAGGAAAATCAATTACTAGCTGATTAGACAATATTGGGACATAGTTATAATTAATTGTATTGAAATAATGGCAAATTATTTTGTAAGGAATTAAAAAAAAATGTTTTATGTAATAGCATCAAAATATATGAAAAAATTGTGGGTTCGAAACTATCTAAATAATCACAAAATTACAAGAGATATTTATTCTAATCTATTTAAAAATATGCATAAGCATTAGTACGTAATATAAACTAAAATTATTAATCATAAAATACAATGCTCCATTATATTTTGCGTTATTAAGTCTCTGGAATTTTTATTCAAATTTCGAACAACATTTCATTACATAATTATAGTAGATATACCTACTTCGTATATGACTTAAAAAACAGAAGACAAATGGCATTCACAAATCACAATGTATTTATTAAAAAAACAAAAGAAAATAACTACCTTCGGTATTTATTGAGTTTTTAATTTTTATGTAAAAGTTGGTACTGTGTAGATATATGAAGAACTGTGATGTACTTAAGTACTTGCGTATCTACGTACTTTTCAATTGAAAGTAAATTGTACTTGTACTTAACTTTACTAAACAGTACTTGTATAACATGTAATTGTACTTGCAGTGAACTATATATTTACACTTCTAAACGTACTTTATACTTTAAAAGTTTGCAAGCACTTTCAAATGGGGTATCAAACAGTTCTCTTGAAGTTTCGTGAAGTGTTTGACAAATTTTGCGCATGCGTGGTATGTAAACACCAACGGTATTAAAACAGTGGTAATATTATAAAAATTATTTTGTACGGTCAGAAGCGCCAACTGTGTTATAATTAGTTGAAGTATCACTGCTCTAAATACCATAACTAATCCATAGATACTATCACAGAATGAATACCCCATTTGATTGCATGCAAGTCTGCAAATTTGTTGGCTCCTTTATAATACCGGGCATAAGATCTTAGTTTAGGGCTTAGGCTATATAAAAATGGAAATTAGGTCAGTCCCGTATCAAGGAAAATTTACAATTTTTTTTTTACAATAAAAATGAAAATAGTTCGGCCAGGCACATGCAAAAAAAATTGATTTCGAAAAAAAATACATGCGATGCCACAAGTTTAAATGTAAAAACATTTATTTTGCATACAATTGGTGAATTATATCTACTATACATAGAACAGACATTAGAGTGTCGTGCGTATAAAAAAAGTCGGTGAATGTGAATTAATAAAGACCTAAATTAAACTCATTTGAAAGTTTTCGCCGCCACAACCCAGTTGCGATTATTGTTCATGATAAAAAAAAAAACAGAGCAATCGAATTTTATAGCCATTTATATTAGTTCAGGTACACCTGTAATAAGCGATAATTTTGTATATATTTAACGTTTATAAGAGATGAGTATAAAATATATGAAAGTTTAATGATATGGCTTTTGTATTGTTAAGTATATTTAATGTTTTAATGTTATAAAGAGTTTGGAATTTCAAACACTATTGTAATTACATTTTTAAACTAGATCTTTCAATAGGCTATTTTAATTTAATGGTTTTATGATTCATGGCCGCCTACAAGAGAATCTAATAGGATTTTTTTAATGTACCTACATGATACATAAGTATGCATTTATGTCATTTATATATTTACCTACATCCTATACAATTTTTTTCAAATATTCTAAATTAGGATAAGGTACTGGTACGAGTCTTGACTGCTTTAAGAGCAAGGTGTACTGTTTTTTGGGATTGATGGGTTTCTTTTTGTAATTATCATGAACTTATGTTACTAATAAAACAAGTACATCTTTATTAAATCAATTCAATTATCAAAGTCTGCAAATATGTATAGTTTTTTAAATTATTCTCCAGTAATAAACAAAGTAAAACCAGTGATGGATATTAAAAAGTACTATGACACAAAAATTATAAAATAAAGAATGACAAAATTTGAAACAATGTAAAACAGATGCTATGATAATAAAATAATTAATAAATAAATAATATCCACCATTTTGATACCCATTGGCCAATTGTCATCAAATTAAGCTGTTTTACAGTTAAATTTGATAACATCTTTGTTTACAAGTCTCCTTGAAAAAGAAAAATTGTCACTAATTAGATTCGTTATCTTTTAAAATTGCTTTGTTTATTATACATAAGAATAAATGTAAACACATTTTTTGAAGAAAATTCACTCGAGAACCAGATTTTTCTCGGTCACTTGTATGAGACGAGACCGAAAAAAATCAGTTATAAAATTCTAAACCGAAGCGTGAGTTAACTAACTTTACTCTAGTGTGTAGCCCTGGAGTTATCTTTTGGATTTCTCATACAATATTTTAGACAACAAACAATATGTATGAACTAAGTTTTCGGGATGAAAACGTGGACAATTTTCTGAAACACTTCTGAAGAAATCTTCGATAAGAGAGTTGAAACGTCAATTGAATGAATAGGACAACGTGAACAACGGCCACGAAAATCGGCCGAAGAAAAAAAACAATATAACTTACATAATATGAGTATATAATAGAAACCCAGAATTATTTCGGGAATTTTCAGTTACTTTATCTCTTATTGTTAGTACTAACGATAAAAACAATATATTTATTCGCCTAAACATAGTTTTAAATCTTTAAAAACACTTTTTTATTGTATAATAGTTTCCGTTTTTTTTTCTTAATAAGTGGCCAAATTATTTTGTATTTTGTAGCAGAAAAACGTAATAAATATTGTTACAAAAAACGTTTTAATGATAAATCAGGTACATGTTTAACAATTGGCTAAGCATCAATGAGCAAGGTTTATTTACAACACCACCGACTTAATGCAGTAAACCTTGTGTAGCCGCCGACGCTACACAAGTAAGTATCAAAGTAAAATTAAAACCACAGACTTGATGTGCTGAGAAACATATCCGTACAGGGGTACTCAATATTATAATAAAACGTCCCTCTTTAGTAGCAAACTGGCAAGACGCCCACTAAGCAAAATCTGGTATCCGGCGAGTTTTTCGAAACAATTTTTCGAATGAACAATTTTTCGAAAAAATTAAATTTTGGGTTTTTTAAATTAAGTTATATACAAAATTTGATAAAGGTAGAAATGAGAAAGAATAAAGAAAAAGCAAAACAATTTTACGCCCTGTTCAAAATTTTATTTATAAATAAAATATAAAGTAAAGTAATATTTGGACATTTTACGAAGTATATTTAAGTTGTATTTGCATGTTTTTTGAAAGTTGGTTTATTAATAAATTCAATTTAAGTGATTTTCTTTTATGTTTTTTAAATACCAATAAATGTTCTTTTTTACGCGTATGTTATTATTAACATTAAACAAAATTAGTTTATTGATGACAGGATTAGCCAGTCCTCTCACAAACTGCATATGTATTAACATATGCATGTACATATGTACCTAAATAAATTACATGGTTTTTTGTTTATTAAATATATCGTAAAATGTCCAAATATTACTTTACTTAATATTTTATTTACTAAATAAAATTTGAACAATAAAACTTAAATTTTTCGAAAAATTATTCATTCGAAAAATTGTGTTTCGAAAAATTGCGTTGGTTTTTATAGTATTTTACTGTCTTTTTAATATTTTTAATGTTTTTTTTATTCTTTACCCAATTCTGTCCCCTGTAATGAAATAAATAATAAGTACCTACTATTCTGAATGTCCAAAATACTAGTAAATGTTTTTATTTATTTTTTTAATATAAATACAAACTTTTAAGAAATTCGTTATGGGATGGAACAAAATTTTATAATTTATCGGCAAATTAATATCTCAACTGATATACTGCAATGTATACTTTCTATAAACATTTTTTATAATTTTATATTACGTTATTATGCAAATGTAATATGATCATTATTTTGTGTAAGTGTAACTATTACATTTTCTGATGATATTATTATTTTATTTTATTACCTATATCGTAGTAATAAATTTATTATAAAAATAATAACGGATGTTTTGCGCTCTCACTTCTCCAGTTGGCTAATAAATAAGATTAAAATATGGAGTGAACGTCTAATATTTTTTAAAATATATTATTTTTAAATGTATTCACAGTTATTTATGTTGATATTTTTTAATGTTTAAAATTTAAAATTTACATCTGTCTACATTTGTTCGTTTGTATATAATAATTTTGAATAATAATAACCTAGCGGATTCGCCCCGGTTTCGCATGGGGGTTAATGTTTCACCCCAGGGGTTTTTAGGGAAAAAAACCTTATCTCGCACAAGAGCCGAGATATTTACGATTTTTCTGAGTTGATTTACTATTATCGTCACTGCTTATTTCTTATGTTACAACATGAATTTTAGAACATATTAATTCCCCTCGATCAACTGTTAGGGTTAAGGATACTATAGTTCTGATTCATAGTACCTACATATGTATATTTAAACTTCGAACAGATAGTAGGTACTTTTGAAAATATAGTACTGATATTTGATATAATACGATAATAAAAACTTGATTAGGTACATATTTTATATGTAGGTCATTGTAGGTATTTAATCATTTTTTATTTAAACACAAATTTTGAAACTACTTACTAGGGGAAGAGGAGTCCGTAAACTATTATGAATACTTACTTGGTCTTAAGCATGTATTACGTAAGTTTCTTCTTTCTAATTTAATTTTACCATATTTATTAATATATTTTTCTTCATTGAAAAAATTGATTCATTTTTTCTATAAAAATTTCTGAGAGATTATTAGGCTGCATTGTAGCCTGAGGACAGTATGGGGCAATTTAGATAATATTGGGAATTTTACTATGTTAGGTACTTTGTACATAAATACTACTATATTATACTTGACATTATATTATATTTTCATATAAAAATGCTCATTATATTTTTTTTTATAATAACTGATGTGTCCCTTAATTACCTAAACTACTAGCAGAATAAATTCTATTATATAATTTTTTCCGTGATACAAATCGTGTTTTTTTTTCAAATTACGTCCAATATACAGAAAAAAATCTTACTTACATCAAAGAAAGGGGGGGGGGGGAATCGAAAAATTCTAAAACCCTATATAATTAAATAAAATAAAAAATATTCTGTTCAACAAATATTTTTCTATATAGTTTATACAAACTTTTTGAACATCACTGGTATAGTAAAAGCCATTAAACAAACCACAAATAACGAGATCATGGGTTTTCATTCATGCACTCTGCAAGAGCGTGGGTAGGGCGCAACAATAACGGGTTATTTAAGGTATTTGACAGATTTTATTCGCGTTATTGAATCCCACACGCTGAGATGTCAATTCTCAGATATCACGGGTATGTATAATTTATATTTGTTGTGGATAAATGCGTGGTGCTTGGTTCTTGTCATTTTTGTAGAAAATTTATTGAACGTGTTGAATATGTCGTTTATTTTGCATAAAGAAATGTGTATAGGTAGTTAATTATATTGTATTGGTTAATGATACTATTTATTGTATAAGTAAAAATATAAATTGTTGTAGTTTTTTTCATCGTGAGAGCAACTAACTGCCATTTTTTGTAAATAAGATACTGGCACTAGTCTTGAAATTGAATAAACCCCAGTGTTTAATTAAATGTAGTAAATTAGAAATATTTGTTGATATTTGATCTATATACACACACTTTGGTAATTAAATTGATTTAATAAAGAGGAACTTGTTTTATTTGTAACATGAGTTCATAGAAATTACAAAAAGAAGCCCATCAATCCCAAAGAACTGTACTACAGTAAAAGTCTGGACAGCGCGGATCAATTTTTGGTTGATTGTAGTAGCCAAGTCTCTCTCACAGACGTATTTTCTGATATTATCAGTCAATATCATTAAATATACTTTATATTATTACATTATGTGTTCAATTTTAATAGTATTTTTTTATACTTGCTAAAAATAACACACAAATGATCTTATTAAAACGCCGATTTGGCTAAAATTGGCGACGTTGTCGAAACTCTTACTAGAGTGACTCGAAGTATAGGTACCTTGCTCTTAAAGCAACCAAGTTTGATACTTTACATTTTTATAGTTTTCAACCTTAATGGGCTTCCGAAATCGACCCTTGCAAAGAGTGGCAATTGCCTTAAAAATTCTCCAACCAACATTCAATGTACGGTATAAATGTTTTTTTTTAAATACCACTTCCATAAGCAACCGTTATTTAGTGTTCCGTACCGAAATCGGTACTGTGTCTGCCTGTCTGTCTGTCACTGATTTTTAAGAACTGAACCGTTTGGCATAGAATTTTTTTCGATTCCAAAACGCTTTTTATCAATCTAATAAACGTCCCTAAAAACGAGCTGTGTCTTAAAATCGATTGCGACTTATTCTTATTACCGATATTTTCGAAAAAAAACATATTTCGTATTTTATGAGGTGTACATTTGTACATGTATGAAAATAAAGTGTACCTTACAATAGAATTATAGAAATAAGGTATACCTAGATATTTTTTTGGTATTTTTGAATTCCGGGTTTATAGTAATATATATACATATTTTTGTGTATAAGTTAAGACAATTGTTACTAAAATGTGCGCCACGGCGCTTTGGGAAACCACGACGTCTTTAGAGGGGTGCCGCGGATCTGCAGGTTCATCCATCCCATTAATTTAATGTTAGTGAATAAATAATTAATAAATGAATTTGTTCAGTATTGTTTGACTTGTTCATTATTAGTTAGTCATATTTGATTTAGGAAGGGCACCATGGGGGAATCTTTAGTTCAAAAAAGGCGCCTCAAGTCGAAAAAAAGACATGTAAATGTTAGTTATATTTAATTAAAAAATATTTTATTAAACAAAAGCTACGACATATAAATCTTTAGTTATGTAAGGTAAATGTACATAATTCCGGTTTAGTACATAATTACAGCCTATTTTATTAAAAATTAATAAATAAAATAACTAAGAGATTTCATAGAAGGTATTAATTGAATTGATTCTACGTTCGATTATTTTTCGAAATCCGAAGTAACGATAATGAAATCTCTTAAAGTTCTTACTTATTAATTTTTTATAAAATAGGCCGTAATTATGTACATTTACCTTAATTATATTTATTATATTATGAACCTGTTTCATAACATTTTGCAATAATGTGAATACTTGTTAACATTCTTTTAATACGGGTCTGGTAAGATTTGTTGTTGATTAATATGAAATATATATTTATTATCACATCCTACAGACTTACAGTTTCACTATCATTAACATATTTATTGATATCTATTACATTATACAGATTGCCCACGAAAACTGATTTAAATTTATTTTTAAATCGATCGGTAGTTTCATTATCATTAATTAAATTGACAATTTGCATATATAAATTTTACTTCTATATATAATTATTCTTGACTATCGTAATTTATAAAAATTAGCAAGTAATATCCTATTTGTAATATATTCAACTTTGTTTTTATTTTTACTTATAAATAAATATTTGTGTGGTGTAATTATTAATTGAAAAGACGTGACTATTTTATATCAGTTAATTTAATAAAATTTACATATTGAGTTGAAAAAATGTTGTTTTTGAAGTACGTGACGTCTGGATATATTTTATATTGATGGTTTTTGCTAAAAACCAATAGAAAAGGTCACTGAACAAGTTTTAAGAGATGACTGTATAAAAACATATGCGACCATTATTTTTTACTACCTATATCGGCAAACACTTTTGAACTTATGAATATAATTGTTTTTCAAAATATAAAAAATCACAAATTTATTAATACTATATTTATTTTGTATGTGGGTATATACCGTTATGTTTTTACATATTTTAATGGCTTTCTAGATTCAAGTTGAAATTTTTATAAAATAAACATAATATTAATATTATATTCACTAATATTTGAAATATAATTATTTATATATAGGGTCAATCCATATGAACTGGTCCAGCACTGGTTGCTCGATCATTCTAAAAAAAATTGATTTTTTGTGTGTAATTACCCTAACATGTTGGTAGTTCGAAACGACCATTATTTTAATTTTATTGTTTTTTGTTTTTGCGTGACGTCCATATTTGTTCTACAGGTCGCAGCATTTTTTGTACTTTAAAGGGTTCGCGGAAACTAAAATATCTCAGCTTCTATCAAACCTTTCAACACGGGACTAAAAGCAAATTGTTCAGAATAAAACGGGCTACAAGATTACTTCAAGACATTTTCACTTAAATGTTATCCTAAAGGGTGAAATTTCAGCCTTAATTCTTAGTTCTTTTTGAAAAAATCCCATTTTCAAGGGGATGTTTTTGCAAGAAGGGGAAAAGTTAACAAGTCAAATTATTTTTTACAAATAGGTGGGTACTAGTTGTATTCACACACCAAAGTACAACACTGAGAGTTGCCCCCCTTTATTTCAAAAAATTCTCAAAATTTGAAAATTTGAGAAAATGGCTTTTTTCAAAGCTAAATAACTCTGGTGGGGGACCAGATAAAAATCTGAAATTTTAGCCCATAATAGTACTACATAATGGTATTATGTACCAAAAATTTTGAGATTGAGATTTGACTACAAGCAGTGGTATTGCAACCACAAAAATGCATGTTTCAATGAGCGTATACATGTTCTGATTTTGTTTCAATAATAACTAAAACATGTTATATCTTTGTTATGAGTTACTTAAAGTTATTATATGTGTTATAAATTTTTAAAGCTGACCTAATTTTCTATCTAAAAATAATATATATATAGGGTGTAACCTTTGAAAAACAAAAGTTGATATCATTTCCGGTTCAACCGGAAGTGACAGAAAATAAAAAATGAGATTTTAAAAACATTCAGAAAAAATACAATTTTTTTCTTCATTCAAGCATTCTTCTATTTCCAAGAAGAAAAAAGATAGTAATAGATATTATATTAATGTTGACACTTTTTATTAACATATGAACTCCTATTGAATATTGTGGTTGCAATACCACTGCCTGTAGTTAAATCTCAATCTCAAAATTTTTGGTACATAATACCATTATGTAGTACTATTATGGGCTAAAATTTCAGATTTTTATCTGGTCCCCCACCAGAGTTATTTAGCTTTGAAAAGTGCCATTTTCTCAAATTTTCAAATTTTGAGAATTTTTTTAAATAAAGGGGTGGAAGTCTCAGAGTTGTACTTTGGTGTGTGAATACAACTAGTACCCACCTATTTGTAAAAAATAATTTGACTTGTTAACTTTTCCCCTTCTTGCAAAAACATCCCCTTGAAAATGGGATTTTTTCAAAAATAGAACTAAGAATTAAGGCTGAAATTTCACCCTTTAGGATAACATTTAGGTGAAAATGTCTAGAAGTAATCTTGTAGCCTGTTTTATTCTGAACAATTTGCTTTTAGTCCCGTGTTGAAAGGTTTGATAGAAGCTGAGATATTTTAGTTTCCGCGAACCCTTTAAAGTACAAAAAATGCTGAGACCTGTAGAACAAATATGGCCGTCACGCAAAAACAAACAACAATAAAATTAAAATAATGGTCGTTTCGAACTACCAACATGTTAAGGTAATAACACACAAAAAATCAATTTTTTTTAGAATGGCCAAGCAACCATTTAATTTAATTTTGGACCATTTCATATGGATTGACCCTATAGATTATATGCAAATTTAGCTAACCAAATGATTAAACTTGTATTTATATCTACAGACCAGTTTGTAAAATTGAATTAAAATCCGCTTTAGTGGGTAGCCTTAGTAAAATAATATACATACATTAAAATATATGTATAAGATAAATAAAATACAGGTGTATGTACATTATCTGTTATTAACAAAGTAAATAATACCACGCAAAAAAGTCAATACACATATATTTTACATTAAAGCAATAATTGTAATAGCAAATAGATATTTATTATTACTCGTTGATGACGGTTATAATCTCGACTAGCAAAATCCCGATAGTTCATAATTCACAGAAAATCGTCAATGCGATAAACAGGGTTGCATTAAGGTACTCAAAGACCATTAGGAAAAAATTGCTAGCTACCCACTGAAAGGGGGAGTTTTTTTGGTAGTATTCGAGAAATAAAAATATATAAATATAAGTATATATATACAGGTTTCTCAAATGGTGTTTAATATTTTAAAAAAATATTTATTTCTAATTAAATACTAGCTGATACCCGCGGCTTCGTTCGCGTGGATTTCGAAAACGCTACCGCCGTAGTATTTTTGCCCCAGATCAAGGAGTAAAATATTAATTTTTTCTTTTGTTTTGCTTTTTATTCAATATACAAAATCGTAATTATCTCGAATTGTAGTTAAAAATTACAAAAACCCACCTCCTGTCTACCCCTGCTATCAAGGGTTCAATGTTAGAATGTTGAAGATTATTTTTTCCGAATTAACCATTATAACTAAAGCTGCTATGTATGTAGATAAACATATCAAAAATCCCCTTCCCACGCTATTAGAGGTTGAATGTACAGAAATTTTTATTTTTATTGATTATTATTTTGTCCGAATTTATCTTAATATCTAAACATTTAGATAGATAAATATATCAAAATTTAACACTCCCTTGTAATACCTTACAGGTTGAATTTTGGGAAATGTTGAAATAAGTGTTTCAATATTTGTATTGTATTTATTTTAAGTTTCAAGTAAATCCGACTAAAAAAATATATTTTCACATGCAAATTTTTTACCCCGTAGTGGTTGAATTTAGAAAAATCCATTCTTCGTGGATGCTTAAGTCATAAAAGGAAGACCCTCCTGAAATTTCACGTTTCTAGGACCAGGGGTTTTGGCTCGGCGATGATGAATCAGTCAGTCAGTCAGGACATGTTATTATATCTACATATACAGATTACAATAACGTTAAATAGTTTACTAATTAATTTAGTTTACTCTTATATTTTCAATTGTCGTGATTATAATGTATCGGGATTTTGTTCCAGTCTCACTTGTTACAGATGGAACAACTTCGAGCGAGATTTCATAAAATTTACATTACTTTAATTATATGCTATTACTGCATCTCTGTGTTCACGTGGGATAAGTATCTTAGTAGGCCGATATATTTAACAAACATACACTCGCATGCAACATATGTATTATTATTTATACACTTATGTATAAGTATGTATCTATAAATGTAATTTCTAAACCACAATTTGATATTCGATATAGGTGTTAATAATATTTGGACTGAAGGTTATCCTAGTTTAGGTGTTTGGAAACTGCCATAGAAGGGTTGTATAGCGAAATCCAATTTTTATTTATCGGTTATTGTAATTTGAATAGAAAAATATAAATAAAGTAGGAATTGTTCTTACAAAAAAAATAATTTAATATTTCGTATATTTACCACTATTAACAAAAAACGTTATGGAGAAGGAGAACCATACATAAAACGACTTCCATGTTCTTTTTTATATATTTTTATATAAATTATTAATTTTCTAATGTCAATAACAGTGATTTTTATCCCTGAAATGGTACGTATAAAAATATAGAGTATTCCTTATCAAATCTTATCATAATTTGAAAGAAACGCCTTGCAACTTCTTAGACGATAATATGTAGGTACAAAATTTCGAATATTTCCAAAATCCGATTAACATCGTTATCGATTTGTCTGGAGTCTAACATTTTTTCAAAAAATTCACATCGGTGCATTTTTACAGAAGATATCGTGAACAAAAAAAAATTTTAGTATTCTTTTTGGTTTGTACAATACGTCCATTTCCTTCGAAACATGGAAGTAAAAACCTTTTTGTATCTCACATTCCAACTCTGCAGTATTATCATTCTGACTTCGTAACTCATTATGAGTAACTTTTATTATGAAGTTTTCGAACCGCTGTATCAAGTTGTATTTAGTAAAAATGGTTTAGATGTAAAATCAATAAACGTCATTTAAAATCTGCAAAATGTTCTTGTGTTTTTTATTATTACATTCACATTTAGAAAATAATATTAGTAGTAAAAATATTTTATTGCATACAATATTGTTAACCTTTAATATAACTCAATTTTCGATATTTTACGTCTTAAATAATGTTATGACAGAATGTCAATTACTACTTGTATACACTCGTAAATATTTTATATTAATTTAATCTCCACATTTAGTTATAACGATTTTTTGATTGAACAATACCAATGTAAACGAATTAATTAATAAAGATTGATAAGTGTTAATTATGAAACATTGATATTTTATTACAATTATTATATTTATAGTATAATTAAATAACAATTAGGAAATGTTAAATTTCATAGAATTATTTATAATCGGGGTGCGAAATTATAAAATAAAAATACTATCGGATACCTATCAGAATTCATCAAAGTAAGGACTTAGCATATTTTTCATCTTTAAGATAATCTGACCCTTTTTATTTCTTATTAATTAAATCGAAATGATACATCTTTTATATCCTGACTCTTTTTATTTCTTATTAATTAAATCAAAATCAAATGAATTCACACAATAAGGGACCATCTATAAATTACATCACATAAATTTCATGGTTTTTTACCCCCCCACCCCCCCGGGCCTTGTCACAGGTTGTCACATTTGTGTGACCCCGACTTTGTTGTGACATCACACAAATTTCGAAACAATAATTTGGTAGGTACACAGAGAGAAAAGTCATGATAATTTTTATACAGAAAATCTTAGAAAAATTACAGTGCTCTCTTATAATGCGTGCGCAATCGACGATACAAGTAAAAAATATTTATACGTCCATATAAAAATTATCAGTGCTTACATTATATAAATTGCTTTTTTTATCACGGTAAAAATTACGGTGCTAGCATGGTAATATTTGGAATGCTGTATCAGAAAACTGCCTTACCGATTCAGTAAAATTTCTATAGCTTATTATTTTTTTTTTCAAACAGAAAGGTAAAAACAATAAAAAGCAATTTCATTTTAAGAAAGTTATCGATTTATTTATATAATATACATTGTTTTGAATTTTACAATTAATAATAGTTTACAAATATAGTTGTAGAACAATTTACATAAAGATATGACAACCAATACATGTGCAAAGAGACCGATTCACAGAACAAATTAAATATAAAATAACGTATTTTCAATATCTAAAATCTAAACTAACCTATATCTGTCAAAACTTATTTTACAAATAAAACTTCTAAAAATTAATAACACATTAAAACCGAACAAAACATTATTGTAAAACATTTATCACCCACTTTCATTTAAAATTCGCACAAAACAATAATTTTAATAAAATAAAAAGAATCATAGCCATTTTGAATCTAAATATGCTACATTTCCCGCTTTAATATTATTCACAACACTTTTTAATATAAATTAAAATATAATACTTTAAAATCACGATAACATAGAAAAATATCTTTAAAATAGAAAACACTACACAATTACAATATGTACTTTTAAAACAAATATACATTCCAATACAAGTATGTAACTGTCAGCTTATACGCCGTCGGAAATCGAAAATAGCCGACTGTACTCGAACCTTACTACCTTGTTTATGCTGATAGTAAAATTTGCTTTATATCCTAACTTTCTATTAAGATATATCGAAAACCATAAATCTGAGATCTAGACATGATGCGTATGATTTTTAGAGAATCGTTTTACAAACAAAATAAAACCATACATACATCTCCACGATAAACAGTTAATGAGATATCACATTTTTAGTTTTTGTGTTTTCAACATAATTGGTATCTTCTGTCTTTTTCTTTCTTTCTGCTTTTGCCAGATATCTTTGAAATATCATTGAATTTTATAAGTCAGTATTGTAAAATTTATCAGACCGCCTAATAATTTACATCAACTTAAATAGCATTTTTTTTAAGAAAAACAATTAAAAAATACAAATTTGTCGAGATAGGAACTTTTTACTGTGCTGTTTTATAAATTTCGCTGACCTGTATTTTAAAAAATAATATTGTGTCCTTTACTTTTTATATTATGAATTTTAATTTTTCTTATTTTACCGTATAAAATTGACCATATTCGACTTTCGCACATCGTTTATAGTGCAGAGCACAGTAATTTTTCTAAGATTTTTCTCTCCGTGTACTCAAAATCAATTTTTTTCATTTTATTATTTTTATTAATATGAAATTTTTCTATGCACATTTGAAATTTTCTCAATAACTCTTCACAGATCTCGAGTTACTAACATATTAATTTTTTCTCACATTTTTGCTCTTAGAATTCATATAAAATTCAATGTTTTGATTTTTTATATGTGACGTCACACTTTGTAGACCTCCCCCTCCCTTAACGTGTGACGTAATTTATAGATGACCCTTAAAAAAGTGGCCTGATTACTGAAATATAAAATTCAAAAAGATGATTTCCTACCTAATGTCAAACAGACGATTAGGAAATGTCGCAATAGCTGATAAGATATAATATTTTTTTACGTATTTAGGGTGCTATGAATTCCTCGTTTTTCACTGTTAATAGAATTAACCGCTTAAGAACAACGTCCGAATATTATCTGAAGAAGGTTAGTTGCAAAAAAGTCCAACCCCGAGTATATTCAAGTAAAAAAAAAAAAGATTTTTGCAGTGCTGGAGTGCAATAATTGAAGCATTTGTTTAAAAAAATATTTTTACTATCAAGCTATTATCGAAGAATATTAATCAAGATAATTATCATTTCACTCTCTGTTTATAATTATTTAAAAATAAAAAAAACAATATCGTCCACAATAAGCTTTAAATCTTAAAGAATTATCATCAATATAATTAAAATTAAAAAAGTATAAATTTTACAGACGATTTCACAAAATATGATATAATAATATACGTGAAAATAAACAAGTGCAGTGAAAATAAGCTAAAAGTCATCGCTATAATAATATCCGGTGTTGTCATGTCGGAATGTGTGTTTGTGCCTCGCTAGAGCCCAAGGGTTCGAGTCTCGCAGACAGCTGGGGGACGAGCGAAGCGGTTCGTCGACAAATTAAATTTTGCTTCTATCATCGTAGGGCATTTCCTGTCTATTTCAATCATGTTGCTGTGGATTGAAACGTTTATTGAAAAAGTACCTAACCTGAAATTGATTTTAAGTTTTTCTTTTTTTGTAAATAATACAAAGATATTACTTTTATACTATACAAGTATACACGAACAAAAATTAACTTGAATTTTAATAAAAATTATTAATTTTTAATAAAAATTAACAAATATTGTAATTTGGAAACGGTTAGGTAATCTACCGGTTTTCTTAAAAAAAGATCAGGAATTGTATTGTTATTAGTAGTATCGTTCCTAGGAGAGGAGGGGAGGGTCGAAAAAAATCTAGGACGCGAGACTCACTAAAACCGGTACTGAATAAAGATGTATTGTTTGAAATTAAAAATCAATTTTTAAATTACTCGTTTTTTGAAACATTTATGCCTGGTATTATAAAGAATTCAGTCTAGAGTTTATCTAAAACGAAACTAAACTCTATATAATATTAAATTTAAATGACAGTTGTATGGTATTTATGAATGAATTAGCACATATATATATTAAGAGAAATCAGTGATCTAAATTGTGATTGGCGTACAATATGTTTACAATAGAAAAGAGAGCAACTTTACATTATTATATATTTATTACCACTGATCTAAAATCCAGACCAAATTCATTTGACACCTCGCAGATAGCTTTTTGACTAAAAAAGCAAAACAGGTGTTTTAAAAGCACTTCGTATTTAAAAATGTACAGGGTTTGTTGGTATTTTGTCAAAAAATACAATGTTGTTGTTTTGTCTCTTTAGTCTTTTCAGCATTTGATTTAATTTTGGGCCAATTATTTATATGTAATACAACGGCCATTATAAGAAATGAACGTGATCTGAAATTAGTTTTGCTATAGTAGTTTTTATAAATAAAGTAAGTAAGTAAAAGATATTATGTTACATATGTGTGTAACCATCAGAATCTTAGATTAGGGAAGACTATGGATACATAACAACCATCTTTTCTCAAATGTTACAATCATCATTTCCATGCATATTATCCTAGAGGCGTCAGTTAAAAATATATAATATGCAAATATGCTTCAAATTATAATAAAATTGAGTATGTATGAGAGATGATAGTTCCAAATAGACATTTCTCTGTTAATCAATTATCATTAAAATACTTTTAAAGACAATATAAAACATTTATTATTAATTAATTTTATAATTCAAAACAATTGATATTTATTTTAAAATCTGAATGATACGCCAATGACTCGTGGTGCGATATGGTAATAACGCTAGGTAATGTGTTATTTGTCCTTTATCTTTCCTTGTCTAAGGTCAGAATTTATTCAAGAGAAAATTAATGCGTGAATTATGTTTTTCATTGAAAAAATATCCTTTTTAAAAAAAATCTTTATTTGTTATAATTCTATATAATGCTTATAGCTAGATGGTATACTTGAGAATAAGTCTTATAGAAGAGGATAACAGTTTGTATGATTTTACTCCGTCATCATTTTCTATAATTCTCTGAATGTAATATAATACGTTTATACGCCGGATAAGGCGATGATAAAAATGTGTTAAATTCCTAAGTGTTATACATATGATTAAATAGTTATTCATAATTAAATTAAGTACAATACAATATAATATCTTAAACTATTGGTTATTGAAATATATGTTTATCTTATATAATAGATAGTTCATTTCATGACTCCTCCCACCAAAGTCTGAGACATCGGCCAATGAAATTGAACTTTAGGCGATGTGGAAGCATTATAGCTGACTGGTGCACAATTTTCATTTTTCGTTTCTTCATTTTTGGTTTTACGTTTTCTTCGAATAATAATTGTAGTGATTATTATTGTAATAAGTATCCCAATTATAGTGTATGTAGAATAATTCATTTTATTTTCTCTGACTTCTAACAACTCTATTGCTTTTCTTGTTTGTTGATGAAAATCGTTAAGTTTTTGTAGAGTTAGAGTTTTGGAAATATTTCTTACTTGAAGTTGCGAAAAAACAGTAGGTATGATAAAAATGTCGTCCCACGAAAGTGTTGATTTGCTTGTATATTTTATGTTGTTAATTTCTATACTGCAGTTTTGGAAATGTATTAATAAATTTCCTATGATGGTCTTTTGTTCCATTTCACATGTCGTTTGAATTTCTTGGGGGTGCTGTGTTGCAATCAGTAAATAGTTTTGTTCGATTGTTTCTATAAATTCCACATCTTCGGTTTCGATCAGAGAACAGTTAGCTGTTGATTTCTGTATTAGTTTTGTAATGCAATGTTCATTTTCTAACGATTTAAGATGTTTACTTTCACAGAAATATTGATTCTCTATAAGGTTACATGGTTTCGTCATATACTGATAGCTTATCTCGTTCAAGATAATATAAGGAGTAGGAATTTTAATTGTATAAGTATTGTTTATAGGTAGGTTTCTAATATGATAATAATTAAATTGTTCATTAAGGAAATTAGGAATTAATATTACAAATATGATATTTGTTTGATTGTAATATGCTTGTAGTTCTAATAATTCGTATATATGTTCACTAGAAACTAAATTGATATTTTGATTGTTAAAATATTGATAGATTTGTTTTAATTCCGCCGGATGTAATATTTGTTTAGGAATTACATTGAGTTTGGCTAAAACTATAGATTCACTTATATCTTTAAGATGTATAGTAAGTAGATCTATATTGTAAATAATTTTATCAATATATTGATTATACATAACTTGTGTTTCTACAAAATTTACTTTATTTAATAGTTCGTTTCGGAAATGATCAAAATACTTTTCAATGGCTAATTGTTGTTTTGTGGATTTCCATCCGTTGACTGCCTGCGATTTGCAGCATTAACCTGAAATTTACGTTTTGGTTTTAACTTACGTTTATGAACTTTACGAGTTAAAGTTTGAGCTGTAACATTTTTATTTTTTGAAACTATATGTTGTTGATATAAAGGAGCTAATTTTTCTCTTTTATTATCTCTTTCATATACTACGTCATCAGGTTTTAATTTTGATGGGGTTTCTAAATTTTTATTTAGTTTTTCAATTGTTTTCAATTTTTTATTATGTTGTCTGTCATGAATAATTTGTTTTATATTTTCGTACTTGGTTTTTAAATCATTTAAATAATCGTGTGGGTTTGTTATATTATTGGTTATATTTAAATCATTATAATTATTAATATGACCTTTTAACGCTTCGAATGGTGTTAGTTTAATTGTGCTATGAATTGAATTGTTATAAGTTATTAAACATTCATTCAAAATATCTGTAGGTAATTTTGTTTTATCTTTATGAAATATTATCCTATAGATTTCTGTTATCGTAGAATGAAATCGTTCTACGTCTGAGTTACCAGTTGAACTTTTTGCGGTAGTCTCATGTTGTTTAATATTATATTGTTTAAGAAAATCTTTATAGATAGAAGCAGTAAATTCTAAACCTGGGTCATTTATAATTAATTTAGGAAGACCGTGTTGCGAAAAGAAATGAGTTAATGATTTAACTACATTTAAACTTGTTCTTTGTTCTATAATGAATGCTGAGGCAAATTTAGTAAATTTGTCTATTATTGTTAATATATTTTTCTTGTGAATATTGAATATGTCTATATTTAATATTTCAAGAGGTGCACGTGGGGTCTCTGATATTTCAAATTTTATTTTTGGTGGATGTCTTTCGTACTTTAATTTTTGACAAGTTTCGCAATTATTTATAATCTTAGTTATTTTCTGATTCATATTATCAAAATAATATTGCCGTTTTAGATGTTCAAATGTTTCGCTAATTCCGCGATGATTTGAATTTTCGTGATATTCAGATATAATATTATCTTGTAAGTCTCGTTCGGTAATGTCTTCTAATAATTTTGTACTTCTAACAATTTTAAAACGTCCGTTACTGAAAAATTTATCATAAACGGTTTGTACCATTTTAAATGTATTGTCATCTGTAAAAATACAAAATAATCGGTTTGGTCTAACATATTGTTTAAAAATGTTTACTATGTCTTGTTCACTAAAGTCTTTTTGATAAAATGTTCGTCTACGTTTCGTTTTAAATAAAACTTTATAAGTCATTTTTTGTGATTGTTCTTTTAGAGTGAATATTATTTGTTCTTTAAAGTCATTTATACATTTTTCGGTGATAGGTATATCGTTATTTAAATTTTCTTGAGCAGAGTGAATTGTGTTACTATCCGTTAATTTATCTAAATCATCTACATTGTTGCTTAAAGAACTTCCGGAGCTACAACTATGTAAATTAATTTCGATTCTAGAAAGTGCATCTGCGTTTAGATTTAGTTTTCCAGATTTATATAAAATTTCAAATTCGAATTCTTGGAGTTTCAACCGCCAGCGGACCAATTTTGAATTTGGTTCCTTCAAACTGAAAAGCCAAGTGAGAGGTTTGTGATCTGTGATTATTTTAAATTTTCGACCGAATAGATAAGGTCTGAAATATTTGGTTGCCCAAACAATTGCTAAAAGTTCTTTTTCTATTGTTGAATAATTTTGTTCTGTTTTTGTTAGTGTTCTACTCGCATAGCATATTGGTTTATCAGATCCAATAGGACCTTGGGACAAAATTCCGCCCAACGCGAAATTACTAGCATCTGTTGTCAAATTGAATTCTTTACTAAAATCAGGGTATTGTAAAATTGGATCATTGCAAAGTAATTGTTTACAATTCTCAAAACATTGTTTGTATCTATCGTCTAATACAATTTGTTTGTCTTTACGCAAACATTCTGTTAGTGGTTTTGTCAGTTTGGAAAAGTCTTTTATAAATTTTCTATAGTAACCTAAGAGTCCTAGAAAAGATTTTATTTGTTTTTCTGTTTTTGGGATGGGAAATTTTTTTATAGCAGAAATTTTATCAGGGTTTGGTTTTACACCGTCTCTCGTTACTACATGTCCTAGAAATGCCACTTCTTTATGTAAAAATTCCGACTTGTCTAGCTGAATTTTTAGATTTGCTGATCTTAACTTTTCAAATATTTTATTAAGGTTTTCGATATGTTCTTGGAGGGAAGTAGAAAATACAATTATGTCATCCATGTATACAAGACAGATTTTTCCTTGTAATTCACGTAATACATGGTCCATTACTCGTTGGAATGTACTAGGTGCGTTCTTTAATCCGAATGGCATCCGAACGTATTCGTAATGACCGTGATCTACTGTAAAAGCTGTTTTTGAAATGTCTTTAGAATGTACTTCTATTTGGTGGAACCCTGAGGCTAAGTCAAGTGTACTAAAATAGATACATTTTCCTAACTTATCTAAGATTTCCGTTATATTAGGTAAAGGATAGCGATCGTCTATTGTTTTCTCATTTAATTTCCTATAGTCTACAACTAAACGCCATTTACGTATACCGCTTGCGTCTAATTTTTTTGGAACAATCCAAATTGGTGAAGACCATGGAGAAAAACTGGGTCTAATAATTCCTTGTTTTAATAATTTATCTATCTGACTACGTACTTCGTTCTTATGAATTTCCGGGTATCGGTAAGACTTGGTATAAATTGGAGTGTCGTCAGTAGTTTTAATTTCATGTTTAATTTGATTGGTAAAAGATAGGTCTTGTCCTTCTTTGAAGAAGATATCATCAAATTTTTGACAAATGTGTACTATAGCTTTTTTCTCTTCTGAATTTAAATGATTAATGCGAATTAATGATTCAATTTCTGATGAGTCTGATACGTTATTAGTGTAATTTATGTCAAAATTATTTATTTGTTGGCAATTTTCTAAATGATTACATTTAATAGGTTGTTCTAACATGAAAGTTTTTGAGGTTTCATTTAAATTTACAATCTCAATTCTAGATTGCCAATTTTTAGATTTATAAATGCCTTCGTTGACAAATAAATTTGGTTGTATATTAGTTTTGGGTATAAAAATATCTCCGTTTTCTATGTCTACAGGTGCGTTAATTGTTAACTTACTGCGCGGATTTATTTCTAATATCCCTGTTGTGTGATTTGGTTTGTAAAGAATAGGTATACAAACTTTGTCTGTTATTAGTTTTTGGTTGCCATAGTCAATATGAGCTTTTATTTGTCTTAATATGTCTGAACCTATTAGTCCGTCAAAATATGAATGAAAATTAAAAAGATAAAAATTTAATGGTTTTTCATTTTGTAATTCTATTAAATTGTCAATTGTTGTTTGTTTGTCTATTTGTTTTGAAATGAATACGGTTGTTATAGTTATTGGTTTAACTGTGTAAATATATTTTTCAGAAATTAATTTTGGGTTAATGAATGATGTACAGCTTCCTGTATCAATCAAAAATTTTAATGGAGGACCGTTTGAATTAGAAATATGAATATATGGTAGTTTTGTTATTAGTTTACTGTCTAAGTTTAAGAACCCGACTGCTGGTGTAAGGCTATTTTCCGAAAATTTTCTTCATCTATTTCGTTTGTTTCGAAATCATCATTTATATGTGGATCTAAATTTTGAAAATGTGTATGTGAATTAATATCTAGTTGATAGCTAGAGTATTCTTGTTCTGATTCATCGTTTAAAGCAGAGTTATATTCGATATACTCGTTTTCAAAATCAGGATGGGTTATTTCAGGATTTTCACAATTAAATAATTCTTTTGAATGGAAATTTGGAGGACCTGTTGATTTGAAGAATTGGGTATTTGTTTGAGGTATTGGTCTATATCTATTAGTGTTACCACTACTTGTGTCCATTGGAGTAGGACGATATATAGGTTTCGATTGTTGTGGATGTTGTGATTGTTGAATTGGACGATTATTGAAGAAAGGTTGGGATTGTTGAGAACGATTAACATTTGAATTAAATCTTAATTGTTGTGGATGATTGATTTGAGTATTTGGAATATATGATCGATAATTATTTTGATTATACGATCGATTATTATTTTGATTATACGATTGATAATTATTTGGGTTATACGATCGAATATTCGAATTTTGTGAAAATTGTCTGTAATTCGAATTTTGAGGTGTAGGGTGATTGTATGTTCTGTTGTGTGGTGTGTGACTAATATTTTGTGTATTATTGAATTTTGGTGTATTCCTAACATAATACGTATTTTGTTCTTGTATCGAGAAACTGAATGCTTCCGCCAATGAAGTTGGTCGCATTGCTCTTATAGTACTACCTAACGGTTCTTTTAATCCTGTCAGATACGTATTAAGGCACATTTCTTGATAAAGTTTATGTTTGGCTGATATAACGTTTACATCAGTTTCATGAATGTTAATTAGGTTTGTCATTGTTGAGAAAAGTTCAATAATTTTACTATAGAAGGTTTCTACAGTTTCATTTGTTTGTTTTAGTGTATGTAAATCTCTGATAAGGGAAGTTTCGTTACGCTTATCTGAATAATGTAAAATTAAATTTCTTTTTATTTCTGACCATAGTACCGGAGTACCGTACATATTTAATACTTCGTTTGCTTCATTAATTATTTTATTTCTTATAGCCCTAGTTATAAATTTTACATAATTATTGTCTGAATTAGGTATTATATCTAGTATTTCCTGTACGTTATTTATGAAATCGTACAGTAATCTTGGATTACCATTGAATGTAGGCAAATCTTTTATTGCATCTGGTATTCTTAAATTATTAAAAATATCTAGTGGCGTTGCTGCCATATTTACTTTAATTTTATTTATTTGTTCTTTTGAAATTGTTAGTTTTATATTTTCAATATTTGACTTATTACTAGCGAAACTCAAGTTTTTAACAACTGGCGATAAACCTTCGCCGGTGTTAATATTTTGTTCTTGTACCGTCGATAAACCGTCGTCAGTATTTGAACTCAAAGCATTTACAGTATTACAACTTTTGGATTTTTTAATTTTTGGGTAAGGATATTTAGACATGAACGAAACAAAAAAAATCAATACAGACTTACCACATAGCCCAAATGTAGAATACCATCGTCCGAACCCACTGCCTGCCCGATGTTCCTTCGGGTTGAATAGTGTTCTCCTATTCCGGATTCGTCACCAAATATTCCTGTGGAGTACGTTGGTTCTTAGTGCGAAGAATTAGAATTCACCCAGTAGAGTTTTCGACTGGTTCACTAGGTCGTTGTTGATTGATCGACAGCTGATTTACTGAATCTCTTCACTAATACTGTTTTGTATTAACAATTTCCGAACTTTCAACTTTTAACAATAAACCGTTGTTAAGGCTGTTTTTTCGCGATTCACTTAATCTTACTGTTTGGATATCAACGAATCTTTTTGTATCCTACCGACTGCGCCAATTATGTTTTTCATTGAAAAAATATCCTTTTTAAAAAAAATCTTTATTTGTTATAATTCTATATAATGCTTATAGCTAGATGGTATACTTGAGAATAAGTCTTATAGAAGAGGATAACAGTTTGTATGATTTTACTCCGTCATCATTTTCTATAATTCTCTGAATGTAATATAATACGTTTATACGCCGGATAAGGCGATGATAAAAATGTGTTAAATTCCTAAGTGTTATACATATGATTAAATAGTTATTCATAATTAAATTAAGTACAATACAATATAATATCTTAAACTATTGGTTATTGAAATATATGTTTATCTTATATAATAGATAGTTCATTTCATGACTCGTGCTTTCGATTCATAGAATCATCGTCAGGCTTTTAGAAGGAATAAAATTTAAGAACAGATGTCGTAATCTCAATAATATTCCCGTTCTT
The DNA here is from genome assembly GCA_961205875.1 of Sialis fuliginosa. Classification (NCBI taxonomy): domain Eukaryota; kingdom Metazoa; phylum Arthropoda; class Insecta; order Megaloptera; family Sialidae; genus Sialis; species Sialis fuliginosa. Next base: position 26,215,824 of record OY540812.1, on the reverse strand, counting down.
TTCTGTTCTCAAATTTTATCCCTTCTAAAAGCCTGACGATGATTCTATGAATCGAAAGCTCGTATTAATTTTCTATTGAATAAATTCTGCCGTTTACATAATTAAGTTTTTATTATTTTTACTATGTATTGTTTAAAATTAAAACGCAATTTTAAAATATTTGGAAATTCTTATAAAAAGTTAACATAATGTGAAAATGATTACTATTTGTTGTAGTAGTTTTTATAAATAAATTCGTATATATTTTGTATTTTAGTACATATTGTTTTAAATAAAGCTGTTATTAATATTTTGAAATGTTCAATTATAAAAATATTTTTGCACCAACAGTCAAAACTAATTGTATTTGTCTCTGAGTTCAAGCTGCTAGATCTATGCTCAGGGTTTGCATACTGATTCTCTGGCTCAGAGTTTCGGTGCAATTTCTCCGGGTTTTGCAAAAAATGATGACGAGTAAAAAAAAAGGTTGTCGCAAGGGGCGCAAAAGTGTAGATTAGGGTAGTCAATTTTTAATAAATTTTATGAAAGTAAAAATAAAAAGGATCTTCATTTACATGTCAGGGTTTACAAAAACTAAAATCTGGTCACTCTAATGCCAGTATTTATCAATTAGAAGAGAAAAATGCTTTCTATTACTATCCTGATCATCCTAGGACACGTAAATAAAATAAAGTCACAATCGAAATCTATTTGGAAATTTAACTAACCGATTAAATACAGATATTAATAACAGCTCTAAAGTAAATGTAGACCCATTAATTATCATATGTATATGTTACACAATAAGTCTATACAATATATTGTAAATAATTTTCCGTACAATTTAATATATTAATCATGATTAATATACAGAACAATTAGACTATTTATTATAACTTTCACTCTTTATATTTATATTATTACACTAATCCAAATACCAACAAAATTGAAATTTATGTTTACCTATGATGATTTATTTAACAGGAATAATAATAAATGCATACTTAATTATGTGGAACAATAAAATTGTCTACAATAAATATGTATAAACAAATTCTTACAGCCTGGTATATGTGTGTGTTATTTTTATATAATAGAGAGTATATTAACTGCACAACAGAACAACTAACATAAGGTGGCTATGACGGAATGACCCTGAAAGGTGAGCGGGCCAACAGGTTGTTGTACACCAGCAGTCTACTGTACCAGTAGTACTTTATATTTTAATGCGAACTTGTTGATTGTTCATTTAGAAAATTATTTATAAACTTATAAAGAACCTACACAAATAAAGTTTCATTCAAAATAAAGTTTAGAATATTATAGAAAATAGCTCATAGTTATAAAAAATATTTAAATTATAATTTAATAAAAACACTTTCTGTAAAAAAAATCTTTTCGATTTGATTGAAGAAAGCATAATTATAAAAAAAAAATGTATTAATTGACCAACCACATACCAAATTACATAATATAATAGTGCATTATAGATAATAATAATAATTTCTACAACTTTTATCTAAAAAAAAATTTTAATACTCTACAAAAAATTCAAAAATTGACAAATAAAACATCAGTTTTCGGTTATAAGATCGTTTTAAAGAAATAGGAGATTTTCTTCCCAGACGAAAATTAATTCTAAACATAAAATTTCGCCCTTCTGCTGGATTCAGGGAATGTAAAAATAGATATTTTCATTAAAATCTCAAATTCGAAAAAAATCGGTTCAGCAATACTTAGGTTAGTAGGTACTTATACTATACTAGCTGTGCTCGCGGCTCCGTTAGCTTAAATATATGTAAATGTTAGATAAATGGTATCGCGGAGTTTATATTAGATCTTTTTATTCTAAATAATTATTTACTACGTTATATTGTTCAATATTTAACGATTAAGGCAGCGTATTGCAAAATAGCGCGCTGGCGGCAAACTTTTTTCCGACTTGATTTACTATTATCGTCACTGCTTATTCCTTATTTTGCCCAACGTAACAAAACATATACTAAAACCTGGGCAGAACTGGTGGTTCTCGAGTGATAAGCGAACTAACGGGTAGACAGACAGACAGAGAGACTTTGTGTTTTATAATATATATAGTTGTATTTCATACATATTATCGTATAAGAGCGTAAAAAAACATTTATTTTATATCAAAGATAAAATATAATACTTGCTTAGTTGCCACATTTTGTATCTTAATACTATTATTAATTTACATGTTACCAAAGAATGTCCGAGTATGCAATTCTAAATATTTATAACCGTGCAGGTATCAGGTAAAAAACACCAGTCCGACTCAAATTAACATATTTTATAAAACGTGGCTAGACTAGTTCAACTATTTATCGATTTTTAAACTTTAACTAAAATATTATATTATCGAAATTCGTGTAGAAAACTTTGCTCAAAATTTAATCTACTTACTGATAAATTGCAATAAAATTAATCTCGTATATATACAACTTCCTATAATATATAGATATGTGTGTGTGTAATTAGCTTATTTCAACTTGACAAATACGTAAATACTTCTTGGCCACACCTGCAATATAATAAACTGTGCATTCTGCTCATAACAACCACATTCGGCGAGTTCCTCTGTCGGTCTAGTTGCGCCCACACGTGGACAGACAGACATACATGTGTGGCGGTACCTGTTGCTTGTTGCACCACCACCTTCTCGGTGTGTTTCGGTCGAGTTCGCAGAAATACGACGGGAATTTATTCACAACATTCTTGGTTATTTTCGATATAGCGGACGCCGGAATTTTGTATACGTGTGCTTAAAAATATTTGTAAAATGTTGCCTTGATTATAGTTATCTGGGTATAAATCGTGTCTTATTACCGCTGTCAAATATGCTTTCTAATGTGTATCTATATTACAGAGTTCCCCAGCTTTACTGATGTCAAATAAAAAAAAAATTCATCCATACATTATTTACTATACATTTTCCCAAATCTTAATCAAACGTTTTTTAAATTCATCAATTTTCAAGTGTTTCACATTGCCCAGTTTCCCTAGCATGTAGCACTATGCAAAATAATCTAAATGATTTAAATCTAGAGAAGAAGCAAGTTATTCAGATGGTTCTATTAAATCAGGGGCATTATCTTTTAAACACTCAAATGTCTTTCTTGCCTTATATGCAGGAGCTGTGTCTTGCTGAAGGCAATAATAGTCTTCGTAATAATATTCCTTGGCATAGGGTAACAAATGCATCTTTAAAACTGTCTCGATATAATAATTTTGATTAACTTTTACCCCTGGCTCCACAAAGTGTAACGGTAATTTGCCTTTTTTTTGATAATGCTCCCCAAACCATTTCACAAGATATATTCTGGAAACGTTAGACAGCCAATTTACATTTAGGAACAACAAGAAATACAGAATACACTATATCATTCTGTTGATTGTAAGCGTCCTGTAAAAGGAACATTTTCTCATCAGAAAATAACATTTCTGATCGAGCGTGCCGAGAGGGTAACATTTTACATTTTGTTACTCTAGCTTCCATTATGATTAGACACTATTGCAATTATGTTTTGTAATAAAACTTTCACACAATGTAAACAATATAATAATGAACAGTTTGAACACACACACCGTACAAAATATCTTGAAAAACTCACAAGAATCAATTTTAAGAGAACCTAAAAGTTGACACTGTAAATTAATTAATGTCCGGTATTATATGAGGACTAACCAAATGTTTATCTGACACTTCCCTTGTGGTTTCATGAAGTGTTTGAATTTCGCAGTGTGGTTAGTAAACACCAACAGTATTAAAACAGTGGTGATATTATGACAATTGTAGAAGTCAAAATGTACTGAATTATTATGTAATTAATTTATTGGTAATACATTTTAATGCTGGGATCAGCAGTATTATCTTGTTATATAAATAATTTACAGTAGAATTAAAGACGAAGCAAATGAGGGTATTACGTAATACGTATGTATTACAAAAGGGAGATTTAAATTAAATAATAAAAAATGTTCTTTATCGCCATGAATTTCTTTCAACATAATGTGGTTACCTTTTTTTAACTGATAAATTCGTCCATTTGTTCTTTATAAATCATGGAATAAACATACTTAAACTTATGCTTGCAGTTCACAATCTGTATTTTATTTCGTTTTTAACTAAAGTGACCAGACGTCCCGGATTGTGCGGGACAGTCCCGGATTTGAGTGGCCTGTCCCGCATCACAAATTGTCCCGGAAAACGTCCCGGATTAGAAATTTTTAACATTATATTATAAATTTATTTACACCAATAAAAAAATGCAATTTGAAGACCTTTTTTTTATGCTTTAGTATACATATGGTTTATTTATAAAATAATTAAGAAATGAATTTCAATTGAATTATTCAAACTATAAAATATACTTTTATTCATCTAAAATAAAAAAACTCTAAAATTTTTATAAAAAATTATTTCAGGGTTTTAGAATTCTGGTCACTTTATTTTTAACCTAATTCGACATTTAAATTCAAGTAGTTAAATTCTTATAGAGTACAATAGGGTTCGGTAAACAATTAGGTGTTGTTGAGATGAACGGTGAAATTGCAACGGTTAGTTTATTATCAAAATAGATTTTGTTCCAATTGATTTCTTCTATGAGATATTTTTGACTTATGTATGTCGCATCATTTTAGTCTCGCTTTTCAAAAACGTTTCGTCTTGCTGTAACTGACTGGTGCTAGTAATATATACTACATTATTATTCGTTCACATTGTTTTAAAAACAACGTGTTTTGTCTTTTTGGTGTAAACACGGCATTAGAAACTATGCTACCACCTATATAAATTTGAAATTTTTAAGTTAATAGAATCGATGGATTTTTTTTCAATAACCTGCAAAATGTCCTACTTCTATATAGTTATTAAATTAGGCTGATGGTTCTATTCTAATAACTAATTAAATCAACGGGATAACTGACCCCAGTCTTCGCCGCTTTCAGAGCAAGGTATACTGGTTTTTTGGGATTTATATAAGCTTTTTTGTAATTCTCATGAACTCATGCTACAAATAAAACTAGCGGGTACTTTTATATTAAATTTTTTTCCCCAGTAATGGATAAAGTTAAACCAGTATTGGGCACTCGGTGATGGACACTTGCTAATGATTACAAAATTATAAGTACTACGACACAAAAATTATAGAATAAAGTATTGTAAAATTTGAAACAATGAAGCAGTTATGTATTTTGATAATATAATAATTCATAAATAGATGACATTAATAAATAGTGTAAACGCTGACCATTTTGACACCCATTGGTTTTTACAGTTAATTGTCTATAGATTATGTTACAGTAATGGCAGTAAACAAATATCAACAAGTATTTCTAATTAAGTAGGTAAATTTAATTAAACAAGAGTCCAACATTGGAATATGATTGGCCTGAAAAATAACAGAATTCGGCAAAATTAACATTTTTATATTTTTATAGCAAAAAATTTAAACCAATCGATATTCAACTAATAATAAGTAAAACTATTGAGACTGTAATGTGATCTTTCAGAAAATGTAAACTTTTAAGTTGTTTGTTGAAGAAATTTAAATAATAATGCTCATTTTATCAACATACATATAAAAATATAATTTTAATAATTAGCTAATATTTTTTCTCATCAAAATCTATACACAAAAGCTTTTATACAAGTTTACTTTCATATGACCATTTACGTACTTTACATATGCATTTCTATTTTTTATAATAATATATTTTTGTATTGACATTAGCTGCATAATGAAACTCAATCAGATAATTTGAGTTGAGAAAGTACCAACTATTTAAGAAACATTTCCACTAATAACAGTAATATATGTTTTATCCATACTTTAAGTACATTCTAATGGTATCACATTAGTATCTCTATCTTCAAGTAGGAACTGCGATTGTAATTTGTGCGTAGAATTGATTGCGTATAAAATAATAATAATTATTATCAATGTGTACGGAACTTTAATGGTCACATTACTTTATTAAGACAGGAAGTGCGTACGGTAGGGTTTGAATTATAATTACGGTACATAATAGTTGTTTTATTTTATGATAATGAAGAAAAATATAAGAAATACCTGCGATTAAATTTTGATCATTATCTTTAAATTTTTAGAACGCAATATCACCTGTCTGTTTGTTCACTTATAGCTCGTTAACTACTCATCCGATTTTTCTTTAATATGTAGGTATGGTTTTTGGCCAAGTTTTAGTCAATGTTCGGTTAAAATTTATGCTATAACAATATTTTTATATTATAATAAAAAAAAAAAAAACTAAAATTTGAAAAACTATGAATTCGGATCCAAAACTATTATTTTGGGTAGCTATATAGGTAGCGTCGGCTTTAGGTGGGGGGGGAACCAGAGCGACCGCCCGGAGCGCCAGACTAGGTGGAAAGGGGTGGGGGGCACAATGGGGAATAAGTGACTTTTTTGGTTCAAATCAGAGTCTATAGGTTCGCGCCAAGCTGAGATATTAACTATTCAACTTATTTGTTAATTTATCAATTTTAATTTGTTAATAATAGGCAAAATAGGTCTCGACGGTCTTAGGGCATTTGATGGTCTTAAAGTTAATAGTGTAAGCTTTATTTAAAAAAAAGTTAAAGTCTATAGGATCACGCCAAGCTGAGATATTATTAATATATTCAACTTATTTGTTAATTTATCAATTTTAATTGACGTTTTAGGTGATTTTTTGACATTTTTTTAGGGGGAGAGAGGGCGAAAAAATAAATGTCGCCCAGAGCGCCAGACTTGCTAAGGCCGGCACTGTATATAGGTACTACAAAAATATTGTTTAGTATAATACATTGATAAATACTTGAAGTTAAAAAATAGCTAGTTTTTAATGAAATTTCTAAATTTAAATTGTTCCGAACAATTACAACCAAAAAAGTAACTTATTTTTATTAATATTTTTTCTATCGGTTCATGTAAAATAAAGATAAAATTATTAAAAAAAAAAAAAACATTTTTACATGTGCCTTGACTGAATCGATGAATCAATATTTAAACATAAATAAACCAATATGATTTGTGTATATAGTTGGTTCAAGGTAATTTTATATTTACTTAAAAGTCTTCCTATTTTTAACAATCTTTGTTTCGGTTAGATTACTAAAAACAAATGAAAAACTATAATAAATTAAATATATAACATGTGGAATGCACGTAATTTATGTTAATATAATAATTAATTATTAATTTTAAATTAACCATATATTACAGTAATGAATTTGCTTTATAACTAAATATTTATTATTTTTATATTTTATTATGATCGTAAATCTGAGAAAAACAAAATGCCGTTGTACTGGAGAACATTTGACATTAAGTGTTATTATTAAATTGTATGTAAAATATGCAGTCGCGTAGCTAGAGGTCGCTGCACCCTCCTAATGTAACGAATACTTTTTCTTTCGTTTCACCTCAAGTGCGATTCACTTTTGTGTCCCCCCCCCCCCTCCTCCCCCCAACTAGTTTTTTATTAAATAGTTTAGTTTCTTTGCCGTATTTTTTAGAAAAATTGTCTGCTTGGTAATATAATGTAGTGGCACCAGTCTTGAATATGACTCCAGTAATGACAATTTTTTAATTAAATGTACTGAATTAGAAATATTTGTTGATATTTGATTACTACCTTTTCTGAATATTAATCTATATGCGTGATTTGATGACAATCGGCCAGTAGGTGTTAAAAGGGTGGACATTTAAACTAATTATTAGTATAATTTATTTATTAATTATTATATTATCATAGCAACTGCTTTACATTGTTTCAAACTTGACGATTCTTTCTTTTATATCTTTTGTGCCGTAGTACTTATCATTTTGTAATCATTAGCAAGTGTCCATCACATTACTGGTTTTACATTATCCATTACTGGAGAATAAACATAAACAAAATAAAAGGCTTAAAAAAAATTGCAAAATTTGGTAATTAAATTGATTAAATAAACAGTTACTTATTTTATTAGTAACATGAGTTCACGAGTATAACAAAAAATAAGCCCGTCAATAAACCTTGCTCTTATAGCGGCCATAACTGATGCCAGTAACTTATTCATAAATATGTAAATCGTCATTTTTGGCACTTTTGGATTAGGATATCTCTAGAACCTGAGCTAATTGAGAAATTCGATTAATAGATTCAGTTTTCGCACGCCAAAAATCTCCAGGATCGTCTATTCAGATCTCAGCAGCAAAATTTTAAATCTATACTTGCCCTTTGAACAATCTAGGTACAGTCGCCTGCAGAACTCGTCTGGCACCCTAAAGGCTAGAATCGATTACAACAGATACCAAATTTAAAGACAAACATCATCGGTTATCTTTTTCTATCAAGTTTAATATATTTAAATACTAAAATTCGGAATATCAAATATTTATTGCCACAAAATTTACGTATACAATTTTCAATAGATTACATAATAATTTAATTGCACAAATATATATGAGTACTATAAACGAAGAGTACTTCTTTATCTATCAAATGAATTTCAAAATATTTGTCTTTGTTGATACATGGAGAAATGATTTAAATATTATAATAATCAAATGGGAGGAGACTACTAACTTTGTGATAAACGAAAATGAATACAAACTGCAAGACCATTAATGCAGGCGACTGTACCTATGCACTTGCGCTTATATCATAGTTATAATATACCACACAAAGAAATAGCGTATCTATTATAGGCGCGCGTGTCGACCGTTGCTTTCATTAAACCATCCTGACGAATGTTTACAAAGGAAGTCAGTGGTTCGAGTCCCCCTCGTGTCAATCCCTCAACACATCGCCCAGTAAAAGTTCTGTGTCTGGGGATAGACTTCACTAATCATACCGTACTCATCGATACACGGCCTACAATGTTTATATAGAGATGTGCCGAACGTTTTCGAACGTTAATTTTGTCGAACTCGCTCAAATAAATAAAGTTACATTCGAGTACTTGAATTGAAGATAGCCAAGAATGAATAAGGTGATTTTTATCGAAGTCTTTATTTGTGTTTCGTTATTCTGTCGTATATTGGTATGTAGTAGTTATTGAGTCTTGGCTTCTGGGTATAATATATGTAGGATTTAAACAAAGAATAAGGTTAGGTTGATGAACTGTCAAAGTAGTTGTGTCAGGAGAATAAGAGATGGTGTTGCTATACTCTAAAATAACTGATTGGTGGATGAGACGTCGACAAAGAAAACGAGAACAGTGTTGTAGTATCTTTGAATACGATAAGACGTGTACGTAGAAATAACAAGGGAGAACCAACTAGAAAGAACGTGTGAAGTTAAAAAACGTGTTACGAGGGAGAAAAGTGAAGAACGAAGAATTAAATACGAAGTCCAGCCGACCTATCTGTGCAAACCTACATACGGCATATTAGTGGAGAAACTATCTGTGTTGTGTATAAAATCACCCTAAACATTATTGTAACCATAAAAGTGCTCAAAAATATATTTTTCTTGTAAATTGTTTATTAAAATAAATAAACACAATTCTACAATCCTACATATAATAGGTATGCGTAGATTTGGTTGTTTTCTTAGTTTATATTCGGAAGTTAAGATTCATATTATTATCAAGATCACCGCGAAAGAAGCTTCAAAACTAATAGTAGATATTGTGTTTATTTATCTACATAAGATGGTGTAATTTTTAACCCCCGGTCGAAAATGAAGTTGTGTTCAGTAAGTACTGTTTACAACTAGGTACATAAGTTTTTGTTCGTTCCCTTGTAGCTTTAATGCTTCAACCAAATTTAGTGCGTTTTTTTTTAATATGAAAATATTTTTGATAACTGACTATAATTTCGACCCCATTAGGGATTCAACATTTCAAGGCTCATCATCAGGGTAAGGGGGTTATGGAAGTGCCTATTTCTAAGAAACATTATTCAAAAATCGCTAAATATGGTATTGACAGCCTTCCCCAGTAGAAGGCTCCTCCCATTTGATTATTATAATATTTTGTATCAAACAAAAACAGATATTTTGAAACTCATTTGCTAGATAAAGAGTACTCTTCGTTTATAGTACTCATATATATTTGTGTGATTAAATTATTATGATTCTGACCTTTACGGTGGCAGACGACTTCTGAAGTCCATAGTACATATAGTTGAAAAAATTTGATTAATTTCTTAAGATGCACATATCAAATTAATATGAAATACACGTTTTTGTATTTATGTATTTTTCATTTAGTGATAAATATTTATTTATATAGTAGAATAATATAAATATCTGTTATCCCGTTATTTTGACAATTTTTACCTCTAATTGTATGTAAGGATATAAAAAAAAAACTATTAAATACGAATATTTCAATGAACAAAATCTTGTTTCACAAACCATAATAAAAACTGTTGGGTTGGGTAGATCAACGCCTTATTAAGTGTTTATTAAATTATACGTTGGACGCTTTGCCATTAACTATCGAGGCACACGGCATTAACTGGCTGAACTGTGAATAATACCGACGTAGTTATCAGATAGCAATCTATCAATTTCTTTGACTTTCACGTGACACTATCATTTGTTACACCCAGTATTATCACAACACGAATAAGTATATTTTTTTAAATATTAATTCGATGCAGTAAAATGATTATTGGTTTCCTTTTATGTCTTGTTTTATTATAATAATTACTTCGGAGTTAATTATATACAGTTAAACTGTTTTGAAAGCTTATACATAATTAAAGAAATGGAGAAATATTTTTGCAGTAGTGCGTTCATTTGACAATTTACCACCTAAATATTTCTGAAATTGAGCATTAAAAAAAATAAGGTACTGGCACCAGTTATGGCCATTATAAGAGCAAGGTTTACTGTTTTTGTAATTGACGGGTTTCTTTTTTGTAATTCTCATGAGCTCATGTTACTAATAAAACAAGTAACTCTTTATATAATCAATTTAATTACCAAAGTCCGCAAATATAGTTTGTTTTTTAAATTATTGCCTTTTATTTTGTTTATGTTTTTGTCTCCAGTAATGGATAAAGTAAACCTAGTAATGAGCACGCAATGATGGACACTTACTAATGATTAAAATGATAAGTACTACGACACAAAATATATAAAAGAAAGAATCGTCAAATTTGAAACAATGTAAAGCAGTTGCTATGATAATATAATATTATACTAATAATTAGTTTAAATGTCCACCATTTTTACACCTATTGGCCGATTGTCATCAAATCACGCTGTAAGACAGTATATATGTACATATATGTATATAGATTAATATTCAGAAAAGGTAGTAATCAAAAATCAACAAATATTTCTAATTCAGTACATTTAATAAAAAAATAGCCATTACTGGGGTCATATCCAATACTGGAGCCAACCAAAACGAGTTTATTTATGGTGGCTGAAAAATCATTCGATCAAATCGTTCGGTCTTTAAATTATTTAAAAGTTGTAAAAAAAACAAATTCTATTGAAATATTTGTTTTCCTCAGTTCGGACAAGACAAAATATGTTTACGTTTTTTTCTAAATTTGATAAACGACGATTTTAATAATAACACAACTTTGCATATTTAACTTCCTTCTTATTATATTTAACTTTCATTTCAGCCCCCATCCCTCAAAAAAACGCCATTTTTTAAAATTTTATATGGTATATTGGTCCACCATTTACAAACGGCCCAATAGCTAGATGGTTGTGATAGATAGACAGACACAGTGTTGATTCCACATTTCATTTCATTTTTCCGATTTCGGTACGGAACACTAAAAAATATTTCAAATAAAAATTTTTTGGTTTCGAGAGGAAAACAAAATGACATTGTAGAACGTTTTCAAAGCCATCTATGTTAATGATTTTAATGGATTTATCTACAATGATCGGCCCATTTGCAACTTCCCCACGCAACTGGCAACAAATCAATGTTAATCAAAAACTAAAAATAAAATTAAGTTATGAATATTATTATTAATTAATATTCATAACTTAATTTTATTTATTATTATTTCAGTATGTATCAAATTAAACAATTATAATTCCATAAAGTTATGCAATGCAAATAAGAAATCATAATAATATTAAAATATAATATAAAATTTAATTAAAAAAACGAAAGTGAAAGACTTGATTAAAAGAATTAAAATCACCATCGGAATGTATATAATTAAAAAAAATCTGATCAAAAATTAATATATAAATGTATCTCCAATACAATGCTCACTTAAGTTGAGCACGGAATTAATTAACATTTGATTCCCATAGAGAGTAATAACACCGATCACTATTTGGTTATTCAATATAATCACGTATATATTTATTGTGAGGCTGCGTTCACACGATCATATTATTTGTGTATCAGTTTTTTAAAATTATTTTTTGACATATTGAAAAACAAGAAGAAAACTATGTTTGGTGTATATTGTACATAATTAGAAATAAAAACTATAGAAGAACTGAGAAAAATAGTATTTTCTTTAATTAATCAAAAATAAGAGTTTATAATTGTATATTTACTACTAAAAAAAGGAGGGACTGTGGTTTTTAAGTCATATAAACTAAATAGTACACCTTAACCACAATAAAACAGTGTCACTCGATACGTGTTTCGACTTCACAAGAGGTCTTCATTAGGAGCTTTAGTAGTTCCAGACCAGAACCCTTGTAGAATTTCGAATATAAAAATGTAAATGCGATATTTTAAATATTATAAATGCGAAATTAACTCTATCTGTCTGTTTGTAACCTTATCAGGGCTAAACCGCTGAACGGTTCTTCATGAAATTTGGCAGGGTTATAGCTTGCATTCCGCGGAAAGACATAGGCTAGGTTTTTGCATACCGAAAATTGATTAGGTTTTTAAAAAATACAAAGGCTGTAGCCGGGTAGCAATGTAAAATCGGCCTCAACACGGATTTGGCTAATTTTTATTGTGAATGTTGCTCATTATGTGAGAATTCTTATGCCCAATTATTAGCCTCTAAAAGTTGATCGTTTTTGAAAAAAAAAATATTTTCAATTTTTCAAAAATATTTTTTTTTTAAGAATTTTTTTTTTTGATTAAGTTCAAACTATGATACAATGTAGAAGTTGAAAAGGTGCATATCAGGTAATATTTTCAAGATGCTGCGCATACTCTAACAAGTAAAAAAAAAATTTGAAATTTTGAAAAAAAATTTTTTTTTGGTTGTAGTTGAGCGACAACTTCAAATATTTCATGAAATAATCTTCATACTTTAGTATTACACCCTACAAAATCTGAATAGAATCGAAGTGGTAGAACATACTTTAAAATCATTGGAAGTCAATATTAACATGTACAAATGCTATAGAAATAATGTAATGTAAACATAGTATAAAAATGATAGAAAAACAGTTATTTAAATAAAATTAACTCGAAATATTTAATAAGAACGCTTCTGTCTCCCACTGCCCGTTTATCTTACCGTCTAGGACATACATACATTTTTTATGGTGATATAGGTACACATTATTACACATACAGTCCAGGCCACTACATGAAATTGAGTTTCTTGAAGTACTTCGTATAACATTTTGCAAACAAAGCTATTAAGAGTATTTTGGCTCTACTGAATCCAAAAATCGCTGTTACCAAGCCGAAACATTGACCGGAAATTCAATATGAAAGATGGCGACCAATATGGCGTTCAAACAATAATTTTCTTATTCTTGGCAGGCTTTTGAACAATATTAATATATTTGTTTAACAGCATTGTTGTATGCTACCCTTATGTGAAATTTAAAATTTCCACCGTTCTCCCCAAAATACAATTAAAACCCTTACTATGTACATAGTATCTAAAACCAATTGTTCTTATTGTACTTCTTTGACTTTAAAATAATAAATGAGGTAGAATTATATAAAACAACTAAATTATTCGTTTTTAAGTACAAGAGTTTTTAAGGGGCGCCTAAACATCCCTTATATTTTATTATATTGCATTATATTATTCTTATACATTTATATTAATATTATTTAAATACAAAATTACACATTTAGTGATCTATCGTGTAATTTTACTACCCTTATATTAAATTAAATATTTGCACCTACCCCCTCTTCTGAAGTCCAACAACGAAAAAAAAAATATTTAAATAGTTTTGTTATACGAATTATTTCAAGAAACTCAATTTCATATAGTGGCCTGGACTGTATGTGTAATAATGTGTACCTACATATATCACCATAAGAAATGTATGTATGTCCTAGACGGTAAGATAAACGGGCAGTGGGAGACAGAAGCGTTCTTATTAAATATTTCGAGTTAATTTTATTTAAATAACTGTTTTTCTATCATTTTTATACTATGTTTACATTACATTATTTCTATAGCATTTGTACATGTTAATATTGACTTCCAATGATTTTAATTTTTTTTAAGTATGTTCTACCACTTCGATTCTATTCAGATTTTGTAGGGTGTAATACTAAAGTTTGAAGATTATTTCATGAAATATTTGAAGTTGTCGCTCAACTACAACCAAAAAAAATTTTTTTTTCAAAATTTCAAAAAAATTTTTTTACTTGTTAGAGTATGTGCAGCATCTTGAAAATATTACCTGATATGCACCTTTTCATCTTCTACATTGTACCATAGTTTGAACTTAATCAAAAAAAAAATTTCTTAAAAAAAAAATATTTTTGAAAAATTGAAAATAATTTTTTTTTCAAAAACGATCAACTTTTAGAAGCTAATAATTGGGCATAAGAATTCTCACATAATGAGCAACATTCACAATAAAAATTAGCCAAATCCGTGTTGAGGCCGATTTTACATTGCTACCCGGCTACAGCCTTTTCAGCTAGTACGTTACAAATTAAATTTGAGCCTATGCACACGACGTTTTTTATACAAGCAGACGACGCGCGTTTAATAAAAACTAAAACGCGATATATTCGCAGCTTGTACACCTTTGCACACGAACTTTTCTGCGCTTTTAACGCGCGTTCATGAAACGCGCTTCGCTTGCTTGTATAAAAAACGTCGTGTGTATAGGCCCTTATTCTTAAAGCCCGCGCACACTACAGTTGATTGATTTGACAGTTGTCATAATGTAGATACTTTGAAGAACGTAGGTACACCTACCGATTAAAAAAAAATCAAAAAAGCTGGGTGATTCCCATTTGATAAAAAAGTCGAGCAACTATGGCATGGCGTGCTATATGAACGCACCCAACACCAACTAAACTGTTTAATCGAGGATAAATCGGCTTACAGCTCGAAAAGTCTGTAGTGTGGGCTCTTAATGATAATAAAAATTAATATATTATTTTGATTTAAAAAATTGAAAGTAATAACTGAAGAAGTGGCATTTAATCCAACAAAGGTTGCTGATCTTTCTTATAAGATACAACTTTTCTTTTCATAATACGCACAACTAGTTGTACCTCTATGATACATTGTAAGACAGCCTTCCAAACTAAAAGGAATGCATGCAAATCATAATCGGCGACTACACCGCACATAGTTGTACGTTTGACCCCGCGGGTTAATGCGCTCGTACGACGGACGCGCGCTACGTGTGTTTGTGTGTGTTCGTGTGTTCCCACGCGTTACGTAATTGCAGTGGTTGAACAGATGACGATTCTGAATGACATAATATCACAGGGAGTCGTAGTGGTGCAGACCAACCGTGACTTCTATAGAGAAGTAACTCAGGTGTACGAGAATATATACTACACAAGATGGTTTAGTTGTGGATTTCTATATACCGTGGTAGTTTTCATTTCCTGTTTGGTGACTTGAAGTCGGGTCGTGGGAATTTTACGATGGGGAATTAAAAAAATAATTATTAAATCTTATGGGGCGTTAAAATAACTATAATTAATTTAATTTTACTTTGATATGCTTGTATCTTATATTCTTTTATATGAAATTTAAAATTCATAGCCTGTAATTTTTGATGCCATTCAGAAGTCAAAAAGTAGTAGGATGCCATTTTAAGCAAATATCTTAATAAATATGTATCCGGAAATTCTTCGTGACGGAGTTACAACCCCTAAAAAATTATGCTCAAAACGGTCTAGAGAATCTATTGTGGTACAGTTATGAAAATCGGTACACTGTTTATAATTATTTAGACCAGATGTGTATAGGAACAAATAAAGGATCCGATTTTTATCTTGTATTTTATAGTTCTTTCCATAATTGGACACATGTTATTGTATGATAAATATGCACAGCAAGGTAATTAGTAATTTTTTTCCGAGAACTACTCATCTACAGTAATTTTTCTTGGTCGATGACTTCTCTACAAGATTCCTTCCTACGACCATTAAATTTTTTTGTTCTTTATATGTACACAAATACAATTTTTCCGAAACTTAATCTATTCCCAAAAAGTCAAACATTATAAATAGAAAATCTACAAAAATTAAAATTAGTTACTTTTAAACTACTCTATAATATTTCAATAGTAGATATATATGATCATTCTCATTTTTTAGTAAAAAAAACTATACTATCTCTTACACTGTTACAATTGAGGTGTGGTGTATTGCAATTATTGTCTTCATCACTTGTAATATATCTAATAAAGGTAATTGTACTTACTTTTGCTTCACCTTGAGCTGCCTAAATCTTGTAGTTACAGGTACATCGAGCACACCTTTCTGCAATAACTCCAAAGGTTATCAACTATAGCATCTTGTACAAACAATAGTGAGAGAGTGGAATTCCGCCACATAAATACTTGTCATTCAGAACTGACAACATAACTGGGCGGACCGAATGGTCAAATATGTTCTTAATGAATTGATTTTTTACGAAGGTTATGAAAATGATAAATTATTTGTATTGAATTAACTGTAATATGAGATGTTTAGAAGCCAAAGTGACTAACTTTACAGGATTAACAGTTTTTTTTTATAAATATATTTCTAGGAAGTATTTAAAGAGTTCGGAAAGTTTCTTGGGAATTAAAGGTGAATGACTTTCTGCCGGCTTTTAGGTAGATTTTAAGTAATACATATCAATCCAAAAATGTTTCGTTTATAAACATTATTTACAAATTTCTAAAGAATTATAATACTTGCCTTTTAGATAATTCTTTAGGAGCGAAATAAATGATAATCAAGAGGGAAAGGTCATATTCTGTCTTGAATATGGAAAGTTGTATATATAGCTCAATTAATTCTACTTTATCATGCATTGATGTTACTTCTAAGTACTTCTAGCTTAATATTTTATTAGACTTCCTCTACGATCCATAATTATTATTTTATTTCAGAATATTTTAGAATATAAGGATATTTTTTCTTGATTTCGGTTTTGAATTCGGATACGGTTATTTTTTTTTATTGGTTTTGATTTTGGATTCGAATATGAAGTTATTTCGCAAACAGTTTAGGATATGGATTTCTATAACTTAAAATTAGTATTTGTTTTTGCTCGCAGTTCGTGTCACGAGTAGTATTGCAGAAATCTAATTATTTCGGATACATTTTTGGTTTGGAGGTCAAAATGTAGATCACATCTTATTAGGTTAATTTAAGCTAATATTTTATAGTATATTACTCTCAAAAGCCCTGAAGGTGTCAACGACCAAGAAGATATTTACTTTTTCATGCATCAATTTAATCTTGAGAAGAAGATTGGTAGTTTATAGCTCAACTTACAGCTTCATAAATTGTATGTGCTATTACCAACTGAAGATTTAATATAACATTTATGGTGATCTAAAATACAATTTATTTAATTTTAATACAAGATAGTTTTATGTATTCATACATAATAAATATTCCTGTTGTATTATATTGGATGAATATTATATTACACTAATATGTAACATTTATGGTTCTTGAAGGACAATATCAATAAAATATGTGTGACAGCCTTCATGTTCTTTGATAAATATGCCTATGATTAAAATATATTTGCTATTATGTTTTGACATTTATAGTATTTGTTTTTGTTCTAGGACACAGCAGATATTCGTACCAGTACAGCCAGATTTAATTAAGAGCACATATTTTACTGTAAGTTCATTTCAATATATTAATATGGTATTTAATATGACCGAACAACAAAAATAACGTCAGTAAAAATGGAAACTCTATAATCGAAGCTCTATCCGTGCGTCTGTAACATAACTAAAAACTTCGTGCTCGATTGATCTGACATTTGGAAAATTATCTACCGTTTCCAAAGAAAGTATGAATAATCTTGAAAATAATTATTTTCCGAGATTTAAAAAAATACGTTAGATACAAACAATTTTTTTCTATCTACATATATATACACAAGTGGGGTTTTAAAATATGCGTCGTGTTGTACTGGTTTCAAAAAAAATAGTTGACCGTAAAAAATTATTTACTCGCAAGTTGAAGTAGAAACTGTGCAAATTAATAACTTAAGATCTTTTTATTTTTTATTTTTTTAAAATTTCTTGGCATTCTTCTTTACAAAATCAACCATCTAATTTTCTTTAAATTATTGTTTCTTCTTCCTGATGTGTGAGGAACACCTACACTTACAACATATAAAACGGGGACACAAATACGGAATGGTGGTTGCCTCTGTGCTTATCAGGGCAGGATTCGACATGTAGTACAGCAGGGTTAACTTAAAAACGTATTGATAAAATAAATTGAAAATAAAAATGGCAGCATAGAGCGAATATATGTGTCATTATATGCACGATGTATACAATGTTAGACGAACTTCGCTGGCTTTTTATGTATTATTTTGTATTATAATATTTTTAAATTTTAACACCCGTTTAAGAATTACTAACTTTATTATGTTAATTTAATTGATATGCTGTTTTCAATTTTAAGTCGGTGTATTAACATTATCCAAGAAATCATCATAGTTACTGAAGGAGATGATTTGCATTTTAGTTATATTTAATTTTAAATCATTTTAGATATCGTAAAAATTAATTTTTAAAATTACAATACCTAATTTAAATTAAAAAAATAATTTCATTCATAAAAATTCAATTTGATAAACTTTTGAAAACACTTTCATTTACTATAATTGTAATTTTATTTTGTGTGTAACGAGTTAACGCTCTGATTTACGATTAATAAATGGCTAGCAAATAATTTTAATGGCATTTAAATTTCAGCCGGAAATAAGTTTGCAACTTTCTGTAATGTAGTCATCACAATGACACTAATTATGATTTTTGATGCATATTACTTCTGCAATTAATGTTATTTAAATTAATGTAATTTAGAGAGTCCATTAATGTAATTTTATGTAAACATAGATGTAATAAGGAAACACTTGTTGGGAAATAGAAAAAAAAGATTTGCCTGTAGCCGTGGCTAACTATAAAGTGATTAGAATAAAGCGAATGATTAGAAAAAACTAATATTTTTACCGACTAGATTAGACCAACTTATATTATAATGATTTGTTCTTATTTAATCGTTTCACTACTCATTGAATTTAATGGCTGGCATTTGGAGTCTTCTACTCATTTCAATATTTGTAGGCATTGAGTCTTGGTGTTATAACGGATGAGTTAAATTTGAAAAATCGGTTTGTTGAGAAAAATTGTATAATGAATGAAATACATTAAAAATATTTTTGGTTAGTATGTATTTTTGTTCTTATTTAATACAGTTATAGTAACGAAATAATTTTTTGTAGAATTGTGAATGTAGATATTGTTTACATTTGGAATCTAAAATACCCCCCACCCCTACATACATTTATGTATGTAATTCTAAAACATTAAATTTCCCTTTATTACTGATTACCTCGGAAACGGATGATTGTACAAATAACAGAGTGATTATTAATATTGTTACTTATCAAATATACAACAAATTCAATGTATGTATTCATATTTTTATGGAATAACGACCAATTGTTTTTGTGCTATAACGTTTGAAAGTATATTTTTGATTTCGCAAAATTGACGATTTAAAATAAATTATTGGGGGATTCTTAAAGATTTTAAATTCTTGGTACTTATATATGTTTAATTTAGACATATTTCGCCATTATACTTTCAATTAACAGATAGTATTATACTTCTTGGTTACTGGGTACATGTTCATTTGTTCATGATGATCCTAATTTTATTTAAGACTTATTTTGCATGAGTACTTAAACAATGACTTGAGCTATAAAAAAATAAAATTAGACTGAAAATTCATATAGAATATTTTTCTACTTATTAGAATTAGTAGGTACATATACGATTTTTTTTCTTAATTTCGGATTTGGATACAAATATGATTTTTTTCGGATACGATTTTCAAGGTTAGTAATCTAATTATTTCGGATACTGTTTTAGTTTCAGAGGTCAGGATCCTTTCTGATATCCGATTGTTTCGGTTTCGGATAAGTAGCTCTATAACATGTAACATCTGTCTTATGAATCAAACTTTAAAACAGTTACATAATTTTTAACTTGCATCTTTGCTTAAAGCGCTGAAAATTGCACCAATCGTGAAACACTCCTTTGTAACAACAAAGTATTATAATTGTAAATTGTAATGCACAAGTATTCATTTGTACGAGTATACAATATACATATGATTGATTTGACGTTAAGCAGATACTGTATATTCTATGTCGAGGTTCAGGTGTCCTGACAGGGCGTGTGAAGTCATACAAAAGTTATGCACAAACTATTCTATAGCGCTCATTCTTGGAATAGCTGCGTGGATATAAATAGCCACCGTTGTGGTAAAAATCGTCACGATTCATTCACAACAAACACTTACACTTTCGCTACACCAAGAGCGTTTGCGTGTGTTGGAAATGGTTATGTTCAATGAACTGCTCTGGACATCACACTCGATTATCCGGCATGTTTTATCTATCATAGTTAACCGAATATTTTAACAAAGCGCGTAAGTATGAGTACGACAACCACTATCCAATTAACTGCCTGTGTTATTATAGATATATGTATACTCTCTGTTATCCGGCACTTCGAAAAAATTTGAATTTTAATAAATATACTCTAGAATACTTTCAATATCTATAAGTATTTTTTAATCTCAAGATTTTTTGTGTCCTTAGCAGGGTTGGCTCCCCACTGGGTAACCCAAAAAACCCACCCGGGTTTTTTTGGGCAAACAACTTTAAAAAAACCCGGTGGGTTTTTTTCTTTTTTAGGTATATTTAAAGGAAATATAATATTTTATAAGGAAATTAAAGAAATACAATCATTTCAGACCATTTATTAACTAATATAATTGAAACATTGATTCAAAATTCTGATTTTTAAAATAATAATTCAATTTAAAAAAAATATTCTCTATATAATACATATATAGTTAATTATTATATCAAAGATAAACTGGCACTACCAATCTTCTGGTTCTGTTCTTAAATATCTATTGGTCTTGTACTATCTAGTTTTTGAATCAAGAGCCCAATTATTTTTATCATCCCCTGCCGCTCTGGGCCAAAGGTTAAAATAATAAAAAAAATATCCTTTAATTTTTTATTAATTTTGAAAGCGTAAAATTGCAAAATTTTTTTTACAAGAAAATCAATGAAAGGTTTCGAAATCAAAAATTAATAACGCTATTTTGGTTCCCGCATTCAAAACAACTTTTATTTGAAATATATTTGATTTAATTGGCAGACACAAAAAAATTAGGGGGTTGATAGATTAAAATGGGACACACTGTACAGTAATATTAGGCGAGCGGATTACAGCTATTTCGAGTACACTAACCGACCAATCGACGTTCTAGTGGCTAAAAATGATTTTATTAAATTCATTATATTTTTCTGAGAAAAAACATCTATATACATGATATTATGTTATGCGGTCCTTCAATAGGTACACACATTTTTTTGTTTAATAAATCTAAATCTGTGTTAAAAAATCTGAAAAAATTATGTAAGTTTCATTGGATTAAAATGAACATTTTTTGTCTCATAAACTTTTTTTTAAAATCAATAGTTTTGAAGATAAAAAATATTTTTACTTTAAAAATAGCGAAAAATTCGTGTATTTGTGAATTTTTTCTCGGAAACTAATTGTTCAATCAGAATAAATCAAAAATAAAAAGAATCAGCCAACTTTAATTAAATACTGGGATGAAAGTTTCAATAAAAACACTTTAGAATATTTTTATTGCACATTTATTTGTTACAATTATTTTCTTTATTGTTACACTTATCAGAATATCTACAAAAAAACAACATTTTAAATCTAAAGCCAAACAAGAGCATGTTTTAGCTGTACAAGGAAATTTTCCGCAACAAGAACAGAAATATTTTTTGTAGATGTTCTGATAAGTGTAATAATAAAGAAAATAACTGTGAAAAATCAAAATACAATTAAATTATTCTTAAATAAAAACATAGAATATGTAAAAAAAAAATTATTAAATTTTGCACAACAATTAGCAAACACATTTTAAAGGTATGGTAAAGGGTCGATTACATCGAGCGAGTTTACAAGCTAAGAAGCCAGCTTGTTACAAGCTGGCTTCTTAGCTTGTAAGATAGTGATGATGACACACAAAACTTTCCACTCGCTCAGTAGCCAACTAGATAGCGAGTAAACCACGTGTTGTCAATACATTTTATAGACATTGAAACCAGGAATCACCGAGATACTAGCAGCTAGCGAACTATCTACTATGATGACACACGACTAGTTTACAAGCTAACAAGCTAACAATCTAACAAGCTAACTAGCTAGCGAGTAAAGTAGCCCGGCTTTCAACTTTTGTAGCAGATTGTTTACAAGCAGCTTGTTAGCTTGTGAACATCATGACACTGAGCGAGTTTACAAGCTAACAAGCTAAAAAGCTGGCTTGTTAGCTTGTAAACTCGCTCAATGTAATCGACGCTTAACTATAACCAGTAAATAATATACATACAAATGAATTTAAACAATTAAGATTCAAATAAAAAATTTTGCGTTCGTAAAATCTAAACACATTATTTAACTCAAAATAATATAAATAAAATAAAAATAATATTAAAATTGCTAACGTAACTCTGCCTGCCGCCATTCATAATTCTAAGTGGTACAAAATATTTATTTTTAATGAATATTACTATATAACAAAAATGTAAATAATATATTATACCTTATGTATATGTTATTAAATAAAACCCAAAAAAACCCGGTAATAAAACCCAATAAAACCCGGTGGGCTAAGCTTTTTTAAAAAAAAACGGGTTTTTGCCAACCCTGGTCCTTAGACCCTCCTTCCTTTATATCGGTATATATTATAAAGAATTTTCTCTGGAGTAAATGTTAACGCTATCTGCGAAATGTCAAATAGTTATGAATTTACTCAGGATTTTAGAGCAATGATAGTAAATGTATAATAATGTTAATGCCTTGCATTTAAAGATGTACACATGTCACTACTGCTTTTTTTTATCCATGACATATATTGTCGTCTGGTGCTTGGCCTTTTTCGACAGATCTTCGTATTGTGTAGGTGTTGTGTTTGTGTGTGTGAAAGTGTTATTTTGTTTTAGGTTTGAATAACAAGGACACATGAGGGAGTGGGAGGTTGCTAATGGGCCGAACAAAGCAGGGTGAAGATGAACAGGGTGAACGTGACTACTGCTTTTAGATCACTAATTTCTACCAAACGCGCATTAGAACTGTCAAATTTTGTATAATACCGGACTTTAGAGAATCATTATATAAAAATGATAAATATGTTTATTCCAATTGAATTGAAAACGGTGCAAACTTGTACGAAAATGACTAATAAGAAATTTAATTGTATATTAACTGCAATCATAGAAACCTGTCAATAGTCAACTGTCAGAAATTCACAAACTCACCGATATCTTTGATCTTACTTCGTAGAATGATATAATCAAAGTTCTTGGTAGTGATATGTCAAATTGTCTACTTGCAAAAAGTTTGTGTCAATATGGTTTGGTATTTTAAAGAATACTAAAATGATTTATATTACTTTCATTTAATATTTGATTTGCTTGCAATGTGTATGTACAATGTACGTACTTACATACTTTACATCAAAGATAACCAATCTGCAATTTCAAAAATAAGTTTATCAGACAATGAGACAAGTTTTCAATGTTAAAGTTATCGTATTTAAATTTTTTAAATATAAGAGTCATGAAATATGTAAATTCCTAGCAACGTATATGTTTCTTTCCTTTTTGAAGTTATACTTCTTTAGGCGCACCGTGACATATTTTTGCTGGGCATTGAAAAGCATTGATTCGTCATGATTTTCGGATGTGAACGAGGGAGATAAAACTGTCTTCGGAAATACATAATGCTCTCACTCTCTCAATGGCTTACACTACCTCTGTTAGATTCGCTCGATGTGCTTTATATTTTTAGTAGCGTGTATGCCTATACATGTTTACACGAATTAATATGAGTGTTACGTTTACATTATAGCAGTACATTTTGTTAGATATTATATTTATATTTTATGTTTATGTTAACGGTTTTTGAAATGATTATAATTATTAATATAGTTCGTTATTATTAGAATATTAGTTTGGAAAATATATAATATAAACAGGTATTTAATTATTGTGAAATAAATAGTTTTTTGATTCAAAGTTTTTTTTCCAAAACTAAAATTTTAATATTTGAAAGAAATATTGTGTTCATAAAATATATTTAAAATAAATTAATTTTGATATGAGTTTTAAAATATTTGAGGTTAATTTTTCGTAGTTTTTTTCAATAATGCCAAAGAAGTATAACTTCTAACTCATTTTCTTAAATTATAATACTTACCATTGACGGCTTTAAGACTTCCCTCACTACATGAGTTTGTAATAGCATATTTTGATTCAGAACCCGAAACGACTTACTCTATGAAATTACTGAAAAATGTTCTTTTTTGGTAATTTTTAAAAATACTGGATCTATGAATTAATCACTCAGAATCTTTTTTTAGGATATTTAATTCTCTACAAAATGTTGCTGTGAGAAATTTAAAAAAATGTTTTAACGAGCTATTCGCGCGTAAGTAAAAAAGCTATTTTTTCCATGTTAATTAAATGAAAATAAAACTATTTTTGCATCGTTCATAGGTTTGATCTACGAGTTTGAAATTTCGGAAGAATTTTATTTATATCCAAAGCTAAAACATTGGCCAATGGAATCGACAAAAAAAAACTTAAAATATATAATATAATACATACAGACATATGTACATAGCAGATCAGTGACCCTTTTGTGTTATGTTTGCATTTTGTAGCAGTGAAGTATGAATACCATGAATATATTCACACGCAAAATACGATATTTCCATCTTCTTTTAATCTAACTTAAAGACTGTTGTTCATGTGCTAAATTCCATTGGCCGGTTAAGTCAACTAATATATCTTTCAAAACCTGAATGGTAGAATTAAAACTATAAATGTTAATGACCAATTTATCTGTCAAGCTAAAAAAGGCATTATGATATGTTATATAATAGTTTCATATTTAAACCGATATCACGTTATTTTATTATTTATTATTAATTATTATTTATAATGATCTCGTGTATTTAGTATTAATTAAAAATTAAATAATGAAATAGTTCAAATAGATAATGCAAAAAATTAATCTTATTTTAAACGTGAATTAAAATGATACGGACTGGGTGAATTAATTGGGTTATGTGAAATACAGCTTAATGGATAAAAAGGTTCATTTTGATATAAACTTAACCAAACATGACGTCATATTTCCGGTTACATTATTGATAACAAATTCTATTTTAGTTTATTTTGTTCTTTATAAAGTTTAGTATCAATAATGTCCTGTGGGTTTTTCTCGTCCGAGTCATTACAAAAAGTTACGAGACAATATACGAAATAATGGCATTTTAAGTCAAACAATTAACATAGTAAGTTGATTTTTTACATTACAAAAAATTATCCTACAGTTTTGTCGGATTTCGCAATAAAGATGGAGATAAAACGCAAAACGTAAAAATGTGTGCCTTTTCCAGTGCATTCCATTCGGAAATCAAGGTAACAAAATTGATTGCTTCAAGTCTGGCTTGTTGTAAATTAACGTATTTTTATTTAGCTCTAGAGACTGGCCTATTATTGATTTCAATTTTATGGATTTTTGAGTAGATATTTTCAAATAAACGTAATTTGTTAATTTTATCAAAATTTTTTTTTGTACTTTTTAATTAAATAATACCAAATCCAGGTTTTTGACGTAGCAAAATTTTTTAGTTTTTTATGCCGAATTCAATCTTCATCGTATTGCTTCCTCACAATATCGAATATACGAGAAGCTTTGTGATCGTTTTAGAATGAGACAAAAAAATTGTTCTCTGATTTCAAAATTTTAAATTGATCTCTGTTTCACGTCAAGACAAACACTTTTCGTTCCGTGTCTGTCTGTCTGTCCCCTGAATCCTTGTCACACGTATAACTCATGAATCACTGAACCGATATTAATTAAACTTGGTTGGATGGTTTGGTCTGGTTTGAAGACGGTCCAATTTCAAAATCATCAAAATTATGTGTAAGGGGGAAAGGTGACACATGTTACTTAAAGATTTTTTTCAATTTACTTTAAAAAATTTAAATGTCATTTTGACGTTTGTATTATAGATTGAAATTGTCAAAAAATTAAAAATATACGAAAAAATTATCAGGTCTTAAGAAAAATTTCGAACTGATATTTTTTAGTAAAATTAATTAAATGGTTAACCAATGCCAGACAATTAATCTTAACACTTTATGGGTTTTTATTTAAATTGTTCAATAATTAACTAACTTTGGTGAACTTAGCATGAGGAAGCACTGTGCATTTACTTGGCAGATGTTTTTTTATTGCGTTACGTCTCTAATACAGTTTATTTACAATATCCCATATTAGAATCAGCAACTTACTAAAGATTTCTCTACCCATTTACGAACATACCATTTTCATCTACAGCAGCATTACCATTGTAGACGCGATTATGCAATAAGAACTCTACGCTAAAACATTCATCTGAATGGAATTCACAAAGAGTCGGTATAATAGCATGTTTATACTCGCGGTAAATATCGTCTGTGTTACAATAGGCAGTAAACGCCGTCAAGTGCGATACGATCTGTGCAACAATGGACTCGTTGAATAATATTTAGGTCAGTGCACCTGCCCCAGGCGATGCAACCGAGATTGCAGGAATCTGCATTATCGCTCGTTCAAATCACACACGACCACCTTAACTCTGTGTGTATGTATGTAAGCTAAGGTTCGATTTATATGGAAATATTAATATTTATAAAAGACAGCATAATTTTCGATGTAGTTATGCATAAATGACACTCAATTTTGTTTGTTTTAAATTTTTTTGTAGATTTCTCGTAGGTATACAGCCTCATTTTTGATATTAGGAGAATCTTTAGGTTTTCATTTGTGCTTGCACAGAAAAAAGTAATAAATTAAAAACATATTAAATTAATAATCAAACGTATTATTTTGACACATAAACCGCACACAAAACACGTAGCTTGACACTGGCTTAAACTGACTTTATACATCTAATCATGGCTCTTTCACGCATAACCGATGTAAACTGATTTGTATGCGCTATTTATCTATTGTATTTTTCTCTTATACATATACTTATCGCTCTCTCACGCATAAGCACACTCTCCTTAGCGTTTCATCTTGAAAACCTGTTTTATTTTAAAACGTGTCGAGGTCATTTTAAGCTTTTTCTATGGGCAAAGATAATCTTTGTTTCATATATATAGCATTTACATTATTATACATTTGTTATCACGGGCGGCTTTAAAATATCGAGCACACCTAGCAGATAGCGTTAGCTGGAAGCTAATTTGTTTTTGCATTCAAGCAAATTCTTTATAATACCGGGCATAAGTAAACTTTTTTATACGTGTGCATTTAATAAAAAAAATAAGAAACTTATTGTTTACGCCAAATGTACACCCTCTCTAAAACGTTTGGGAATTTTTTAGAAGGTGTACTACTATAAACAAAATAATTTTAATATGAATTACATTTGATTTATCGGTCCTTAATGTATAAGTTTTTATTTTTCCTAATCTAACTTTATTCATTCAATAAAATAAGGAATTGAAATTGACGCGACCAAAAAAAATAAAATAAGAAGGTCCTCAGTTTTATATTCTGGCCTGTGGCCCTTAGTAAATTGAAGATTGAGTTTATGATATGCGGCCCAGAAGGTTCAAAAGGTTGGACACCTATGCTTTAGACCACACCGCTGAAAATAGCGCCTAACAGTGTCATTATAGTATGTCAAGCCAAATTTCTTAATTAAAAATATGTTTACACTGTAATTAACCACTAGCTTGGTTTTCATCGGGTAAACTATCGAGAGCATACTGTAATAATAATAATTTTTGTTCTCAGAGTTGTTTCACAACTTAAATTAAATATAAATTCAGCCTTATTGATATTCTAATGTGAGATAAAACATTGACCAAGAATTCTTTCATAAGGAATGTCAAAATTAGCATATATACTCGTATATTGTCGAACATATATAACAAACATACATACATATATACTATATACATATTACATATATAAGAACGGTATGAGAAATATATATTTGTGATTTTGATACTATTGCACGAATGGATATTTTCTTTTATAAACAGACTTATCTTAAGTTAAAATTCAAAAACCTAATACTTATTGATATTCTTATAAGATTTGGTATTCGTATAAAAAAAATGTAAAAATTGAGAAAAATGCGATCAAATTTTTTAGCACTTTCAGGTCTTGAGGGTAATTCAATGTTAGTATCTTGTTACATGTCAAAACTATAATCTTTACTGCATTTGTGTTTTGAAAAAAGTATTTATTGCCTTCTTACTTAGAATAAGCAACCAAATTACAAAAGGCAGTTAACTTAAAAGATCTCATTAACAAACCATATTTTATCGCTTTTTCTCTCAGTAACGTAGAAAATCCTTTATAGAATCTAACGGTACCAAAAACAAAAAAATTATATTACCTACTGCCTTTTACATTTTACATACTTTTAAGCACGGCAGTCTTATACCTACTTCTTGCAAACATTTTTTAAAATTGATAGTTTACAAAGTTCAATAATATCATTAAAAAAAAACTTTAAAATAAAAAATAAAACCGATTTAAAAAAAAAACCTAAAATTACTGATTAAATTTATAAGTTTTTGAAGCAGTATTTGGCACCGACTTCAAAAACTGTTAAATTTAATTATTAGGTATACTTTTTATTGTTTTTAGGTTTAAGTAGTTTTCCCTTTTTGTTTGGCGAATTTTCGAAATCTATGGTCAGATTCTGATAAAATTTATATGGACCCTCCTCGGGAGTATACTCTTTAAAAAAAAACTTCGAAATCGGTGCATATTTGTTGGAGTTATGCCCGAACATACATAAAAATATGTATTGATTGAATTGACGGTTAAAAAAATGTAATATATAACAAATTTCACATTTTATGTAATAACAGACATTCAAAGAATGCTGCATAAAATTCCTCACATTCCTCAGCATGTTTGCATCACTTTCATACTTTGATATTAGGTACATTTTTCAAATAAAGGGATAATATTGGAACGTGACATTTGTAAAATACACCCGTACCCCGGATGTAACGATTTTTAACAGAAATAGATCACGCTCTGTGGAGAAAGCATCGCTGATTCGTGCACTGATTAAATATGCTGATTCTGTGCGAAACGTTCGTCATATTTATATAAACACGAATTATCATTTATTGCATCAGAATTCAGAGGTTTTGAATGTGATCTAAATCAGCGGTTCCCAACCTTTCTCTAATTGCAGGCCACTTTGAAACTATACTGATATGCTACAAACCAACCTGCATTATTTATATAATACATAATGGTAATGTACTAAAATCAATAGGGATTTAAAATCATGACTGTAGAGTCGGAGTCAAAGTTAAAAAGAATGTCAGGAGTTAGAAGAAGTTTAGATTTTGCGTTGTTGTAAGATTATTTTAATTTGAATGGGTTTGAAATCATACTTATTTTCGAGATTGGACTGAATACATCAACAATGCAATTACCAACGTTCTGGAGTTTTACTATACTTATTGTTAGATAGGTCTGTATGAATTGATGACAGAAAAATCAGCAATATCGGTAACAAAAAAAATCTCGGTCACGATTGGGTTAAATGTTACATACTAATACAAAAATATACATAGGTATCCATGGGCGCCGGCAGGATTTCTTCCAGGGGGGTGCATCTAGATATATAAAATTAAATTATACCTATATAAAATAATAAAAAAATAATAATTTTGTAATAATAAATTTGTATTCCATTTAGCATGACTAAAAAAAAAGTCTTCAGTTTTTATTTTTCCTTATCTAAATTTATAAAATTACAGAGTGAATTTGACGCGACCAAAAAAAAAAAGGTCCTCACTTTTATATTCTGACCTGAATTTTAAATTAAAAATTGTATTTCTTAATTTTTTAGTTTTTTCTTTTTTTCCAGGGAGGTGCAAGTGCACCTCCTTGCACCCACCTCCCGGCACCCATGTAGGTATCCCATTAAAGAAAGTGTTTTGTATATTTAAATTTATAATATTAAACAACTAAATTCTATATTAAATAAAGGGGTGAATAGTTTAAGCTATTGTCACACAAAACACACAAAAAAACTCCAAAACTATTTTTTTTTTTCAAAAAACCCCCTTTTTTCATTAAACCCTCAACGTTGGACAATAAAAAAATATTCGAATCAGAGTCATCATTTTTTTTACCGACTCCACACTACTCCATAGCCCTATTACAAATTCGATTTGTTACGTTTTGCTTATGATAGCGGAGGTCTGATCTGCATTACCTAACGAAAAAAGTTAACTGCGGTTGACCGAAAGTCATAACCGCAACAATATTCGCAGTTATCTTTTTTTTAAATTCTTATTTTCTTCAATTTCTTAAGTTATGTAAAAAGCAATAATATGTTTATATTGTTATATTGTAATAGTGTTTATTTTGTTCAATAAATAATTTAAATTTCATATGATTTTTTTATTATTTTGTATATGTAAGCAAAAAGTTATGTAACTCTGTATTTGGAGGGGGGAGGGGGTACTCTTACGATATGTTACTTACAAGTCCGCTATTACATTCTCAAATAAATATAGCAAAGAAAAACGATTTTTAGTTATTACACTAAATAAAATCAAATATGTTTTCGTCTTTCTTATTACATTTTAGATATATTTATTAGTACGAGAATGTTCAGTTTTTATAATTAATAAGGAGATTATCATACAACACAGGATAAGGTTTATATTTACTTATTATTAATTGTGTAGCTGCAACTGTCAATGAGAACTTGGCAGCAGCTATTTTTTATGGAATATGGAGTTTGGCTTTGGTCTTTGAAATTCTCAATTAGTTTATATTTCCAAATCATAAAACATTGGAAAATAAATCACTCTTTTTACGCAAATAATACAATATCTGTCATTTTGAGTTGTGTTATGTTGTCTACCTATAATTAAATTGCAATTATTAATTTATTTATATACATTATTGGTTTTAATTAGAGTAGAAAATATTGAAAGTCATAAGGAAATATTATTATACCAAAAGTGGTAATTAATAATAGTAATAATAATAATACAACGATTTATAAAAATATTATAAACTTTATTGTAGAAAGTTCTAAATGAGTCTTAAATTTATTGCAATACTTAAGTAAATTGGATAAAACTAAGCTGTGAAATTTGTAGTAGCAACAGCAATCGTACCACTGTTCAATAATAATGGTAGTTTGATATATAAATTATAAATACATATTTTATTTTTGCTTCCTCGCAATATCGAAGATACGAGAAGCTTTGTGATTGTTTTAGAATGAAACAAAAAAATGTTCTCCGATTTCAAAATTTTAAATTGATCTTTCCGTTTCAGGTCAAGACAAACACTTTTAATTTCGTGTCTGTCTGTATGTCTGTGTGTGTGTCTGTCCCCTGAATCCTTGTCACATGCATTTTGACGTGTGCATTTTAGATTTAGGTTGAAATTGTAAAAAAATCAAAAATATACAAAAAAATAATCAGGTGCGTCATAAGAAAAATTTCGAACTAATATTTTTTGGTAAAATTGTATAAAAATTAAATTGTTAACCAATGCCAGGCAATTTATCTGAACATTTTTTCGATTTTTATTTAAATTGTTCAATAATTAACTACCTTTGGTGAATTTAGCTTGAGGAAGCACTTGGCAGATGTTTTTATCTATGTTTTATCAGAAATAAAACTTTTCATTTATATCTGTGTATTACTTAAAAAATTTTCACCGATTTTATGTAATTAAACAAATAATTAAATAAAATTGACGACTCAAAATCGAATCTATACTTGTCAATTTACGATCAGTTATTGATAAAATAATTTTGCAATCGATTTATCAGTCACAGGGTTGAGTAAGTGGGTGGGGAGGGGGAATGTAACCTAATGTAACGTTATGTAAGCTTACATAATTATTTAACAATTTTTGGCAAGTTAGACCTTTTTTTGTTGTAGGTATCGTCGTAATAATGACAAATGCCAAATATTTTTTTTGTGAAGACAAAAATTAGTATCACATTATTTTGGTCACTGTCTTCTAATCTCCTTGCGATTTTTTAAATGATATTACTTTTCTACAAGTTTTTTCCTCTTTGGAATTTTTTTTAATAGCTTTGGCAGTTACGCAGCTTCACTAAACTGAGAAGAAATATTACTGAACAAAGAAAGTAAAAAAGAACATTGAGAGAATAATATAACTAACTAAGGTGGAACAAACTTGAATAGTTGATCGAGAAAAATATTTCAAGAAAAAAAGTTTATATGAACAAGTGTCTTCCAGGCGGTCACCCAGCCTTCCTCCCTAAAGCCGGCATTGCTGTTATAAATTAACAAAAAATAAACAACGAATTTTAATAAATATAAAAATTTCAAACATCAACCATTCTTTTTTCCAAAGCTTACTTGATTTGAATATTGCACTCGTATTGTTTTGGCTGACGCCTC
This sequence comes from Sialis fuliginosa, assembly GCA_961205875.1. Classification (NCBI taxonomy): domain Eukaryota; kingdom Metazoa; phylum Arthropoda; class Insecta; order Megaloptera; family Sialidae; genus Sialis; species Sialis fuliginosa. Next base: position 26,182,912 of record OY540812.1, on the reverse strand, counting down.
GTAACAAACATTTTTTAGTTTTTCATGGCAATTGTGATTTTTATTCAACAATGAATAAAATGCGTTGTATCTTTGTTATGAGATGTTTTATTATCGAAGATACGAGAAGCTTTGCGATCGTTTTTTAAAGAAAAATTGTTCTCCGATTTCAAAAATTTCAATCGATCTTTCCGTTTCAGGTCAAGTCAAACAAAATTTTATAATCGGTTTAGTATTAAACACGTATTAATACTAAACCGATTATAAAATGTCATAACTGTATTGGAAAGGGTTATCAAAATATTAAATTAAAACTAATTTTAGATAAAATATTTAAGAGTCTGTAACTCCCTCATGAAGAATTTCCGGACATATCTCGATCAACTGTTCAAGTTTGTTCCAACTGATAGGACTCATATTAGTTTATGAATAGCTAAACACGAAAATAACAAATTAAAATAAATGTGTCACCTTGGGCGTTAAATTGACTGTATGCATTTAATTTAAAATTCAAAATACGACATAAAATATATCGCACATAAATATATAAGAATTATGTATTATTTATTATCTAAAATGTGCGAAAAAAATCAAGGTGATTTATAGTTCAGTTTAAGTTAAAAAATACAATTGGGTATTATCAACGGTTATACGCAATTTGAATTAATTCTAAATAACTTATTTAGTGGCCATACGAATATATTATGTAGATATATATTGTATATTTTGTATATTATTATAATATTTAAGTAACTAGTAAAATTTAATTGTATTTATGTCAAGAATTTGTTTAATTCTGTATTTATTTCAATTTTATATTTGTTTTATACATTTGTTAAGCTATTTTTAAATAAAATATTTAAATAACATGAATATATTGTTGTTTTATTATTTTTTAATTTATGCATAGTTAATTTTTTTTCAGAATCCCTGAGTCATTTTTAATTCTTAAAATGAATGTAAATGTTAAATATGCATTTAAACACGGCAATTTTGGACTACGATGTTTATTTTTCCATTACCTAGGTTGTTATTGTCTGTTTAATTTAAGCATTGTAATTAAAAAAAGGTTAAAATGAATCAATAAAATAAAATCATTGTGTGAATGTCAAACTTTGACCTTTGTTTTTAACGTTTCGAACAAATATGCTGGTATTAGATTATTCGATATTAACCTATAACCTTCACGTCTATCTTGGTATATCCACATACATATGTGTATATACTGACCTTTTATGTGTACAATATATGTTGAAATTAGCAGTGTTATATAAGTAGCTCATAGAAGCCACAACGACTACCTTTTTTATGTAAAATCTATTAAAAAATTAATGAAAAGGTGTTAGTAGCTTAAATGACTTGTACATATTATACCTATTAAATAAAATGCTCTGTTTTATTTATGTCAGTCCGTCAGTGTACCCTCAGTATAACCGAAAAACTACTAAACCGATTTAGTTGAAATTTAGAATATATAAACTGCCTGTATATTTCAGAATAAATTTCAATAAGTAGTTTTAAAAATACAATATTTAAAAACTACGTCACAAAAAAACATTTTGTACACATAAAGGTACAAGTGTGGGATATCAAAATACATGTCTTGATTTAAAAGTACATATTGTACCTTTAAGTAATTATTTACCTACGAAAAGTGGTAGAAACTGTAACTTCTAAACTAATGAATAGAAAAAAACTGACTGCTGATTTTTAAATTTATTTTAAAAAATATTAATTTTTATACAAAATGAGGTTATTAATATTATACAGAATCTAATAAACGACCAATAAAAAAGCTCGATATAACTTTTTGTGAATTTTATATATTAAGTAATAGAAAAATGGAAAAATTCAGGTAGTTTTGATGTTATTTTGTTTGTTTTTTACAAAATCATTTTTTGTTTCATTTAATTTATTTAATTAAACTTAAGGGGGGGAGGGGGTACGTAAAATATAAATACGGTTTAGGTTCCGCTGGTATAAAAAGCTATCATCGATCTACATTTCTTTAAATAACTAAAGTCAATATTTTATCTTGGTCTACATTTTGTAAATAATCTTATACAAATGTATATAAATTATATACCCACAGTAACCATGAATCAGCGACCATCGCGAAAGCCTCAAGTCATGACTATATTGTATTATTACGTGCGTAAATATCGTCAACATCATTTTGCCTGAAGACACACTACATAGAAGGTCACAGTTTTCCAGTTAGTCTAACTGTTTAAACTACCAGCCCACATGGGTATAATTTGCGAATTTCAGAAACCGAGTAATGATTACTCTATAATTATTAATGTTTAATTGTCAACAGTTCACACATATTTAGGTTCAAGCAAATTTAATTTTAATGTTAACGACTGATTTATTCATATTTTAATTACACTTATTTCCTTTTATCAATTTTTTAAATTACTCTGCACACGTGTGTCGTATGCACATAAAATAATGTTAATTAGAAATCTTGAGATAAAATATTTAACTGTGAAGATATTAACTGCATTTGAACAGTAGCTGTTAAAATAATTAGCATTGGTTTATATCAAAACATTATCGCTGTTAAATGTCGACTCGCACTGGGTGTGAGATAAGCCGAAATAACTGATAATAAGCAAAACAAAATCATATTAAAATAAATTTTACGTGTCCGACTGAAGTTCAGTTTTTGGTTGAAACCAAAGCCGAAGGAATTTTTTTCGCGTTTTACTTTCTTATACGTATGTATGAAATAAATACTTAAGTATTGTTAAGCTGATTTTTTCGAATTCCGGATTTTGATGGAATTATCCATTTTGACTTTCCCTGAATTCATTCTATATTCACTATAATGTCTGTGTGTTAGTCTGTCAGTTTGTAGTCGGTCAAATACGACAAATTGTAGAAGGATGAAATTTTATATTTAAAATTAATTTTCATCTCAAATAAAATCTCGCTATTTTTAAAAACGATCTGTAAACCCAAAACAGATGTTACCAATATCATTTTTTTAATTTTTCGGTTTTTTTAAACGGTGTGAATTAAAGAAAAATTGTCAAGTTAAATATAGATTATATTATCTTTAATTTATGGTCTATTCATTTAAATTTTTTTGAAAAAATAAAAATGTATCTTTGTAAGGGAATATTTTACAACAAACATTGTAGACTTACCTATATTATAGGAAATTGAATGCTCTACCAAAAATATTCTATAAAATTTTCGCGTAACATGTGTCATTTTTGAAATATTTTGAAAAAAAAAATTGAGATGTTACCCCTTCCCCTTACCCACAATTCTGATGATTTTGAAATGGGACCATCCTCAAGCCTAACCCAACCATCCAACCAAGTTTAATTAATATCGGTTCAGTGGTTCATGAGTTATGCATGTGACAAAAATTCACTCGACAGACAGACAAACAGACACGCAACGAAAAATGTTTGTCTTGACCTGAAACGGAAAGATCAATTTAAAATTTTGAAATCGGAGTACATTTTTTTTCTCATTTTAAAACGATCACAAAACTTCTCGTATTATATATCTTCGATATGGCGAGGAAGCAAAATGCATTAGAAAAAAAAGTTTATTATTATTATTATTATCTACATTTTATGTCCAATTATTTTTTCTAATTATTTTATTAGTTTGCCAGAAATATAGGTATATTTTTTTGTTAAAATTAGAAATTAGAAAAATCCCATGTCACTGATAGCATATATGTATATTTTTTTATTTATCTACGACTATTTTTACCACAATTACAGAACTTTGGATATTACTCATTTTCCCTCTTTAAATATTTTAATTCCTTAATTACTTTCATGAGTGTATAATGTATAACACGTATTTTACTTAACACATAACATATACCCAAATTCAGATAAACATGAACTATTTTTAGACTATATTTATGTGTACATAATAAAAATTAAGCCATTAAATTGTAATAAGTAATATTATATTCTTTATGATATTCTAACCCACACACACATATTTTATTTTTTCAGTTTTAATTGGCATTGAAAATCGAGAAAACGCAATTGAACTAATTAATGTTGGTATACTCAAATTGCATTACTTAAATTGCATTACTTAAATTAAACAATGGCATATTCATTTGTTTTCACAAATTTGCATTTCAAGTTTAATCGTTTATTAATACAATAAATATATAAATAGATACACACAAAAAATCTCATGCTTATTTAACACATTTGATCCAGTTGAATATTGTATTGAAGAAATAATAGCTACTGATTTTATACTTTCTCTTGAATATATTTTATTCTTTGATTCTTTCATTGTACACATTTTTATGTTATTATTAATTTATTGGTATTCACTTATTTAAATAGCGTATATTGAACAATTAAAAACTCGCAATAAATCTATATAAAGTACAATACTCATTAATAAAAGCATTGACCTATTATGTATAGATAAATAATATTTATTTTATTTTCCTGATGGAGTAATGAGATATGGTTTAGCCAACGATATCTGTCATGGGTGCCACATGACGTTTTTATACGTAATTCTGAAAATAAATAGTGTAATATTTCTGTCTAACTGATAATAATATAAATCAAAAGATCAATATAACATAAATTATTTAAAATATCATTCTCTACAACTTTTATTGTAAACATTTCTTTTTATTGTGAACCGGTACAGATATAAAAAAATAATTTAAAAAATTGTTTTTCGGTAATTGATAAAATATAGAAAGAAAAGTGAATGTGCTTTAAGTTATAGAAAAAAACGTTTTCTACAATGTTTTGAAAAATCGTTATTTCCTTAAAAATTTTTTTTTGGAATTTAATAAAACATAAATTATAGATAACATTATTCTTAACAGCTTTTATCTAACCAAAATTTCTAAAACACACTGTTTTAAAATCGAAACCGTTTTAAAAATATAATGTTTTTTTTTTCGTTGAAGAAAAATTATCATTAATATGCAAGTACTCGAATTGTCATTTTTGTCTATAGACAGACAAACACAAATATTTACATCATGGTGAACATAAAAAGGATTCAGAGAAGGTTGAAATCACAATTTCGAATTTGTAAAATCAACAATGCTTTCTTATACTATCTAATAATTTACTATACATAAATGGTCGTAAAAAATAATAAAAAAATGTAAATGTCATACATACAGGCTTAAAACAATAATAATGCATCCACATTAAATTTTTTATTCTGGTTAAAATACGATAACCTTAGCCAATCACATTTGTAAATAAAAATAAACATTCGTCCTTCGCATACCCGATCTAGATACCTACTATAACAGTAAAATCTGAATATTGGGCGTGATAGATATCTCCATGCGGGCGGTATTGTCGCGAATTATAATTTCAAATCGCGCGCGCTTTTACGTACCAGTGGCGGCCTTGCCTCGACCTTCCGGCAGCATTTCCTGTATCACAGACCCATCTCCAGTACATCACATCAGGTTAATTATGACACATTTGCATTTGTGCACTGGTACGTGAATTCAAGTACGTTTATAAATAAATATAGACATGTATACTACGTATTTATGGAGTACTTGCATGTTTATATGATAATATCATAGCTGTGATGGAATCTGAAGGGAAAATCGGGGTAGATGCGGTAGTTATATATAACCAAATGTATCCGTTTGTACTAGTGATGTAACGAATATTCGCATTCGCATTCGCGAATATTCGCATATGTTTTAACATTCGCATTCGTATTCGCAAGAAAAAGTGCGAATATTACTTGTTTTTGTAATAATAAAAAAAATTATTTTTTTATCTTTTATATTAAATAATTATTTTTAAGAACTTAGAAACAGTAAAATTTATTTTTACTTCCATGTTCTGAAAGAAATGGAAATATTGTAATACCGTCGAAAAATCGTGTACGAAATAAGAGCAGATTCTGATTGTACTAACTTTAAAACGTAAAGAAAAGTTGATTTCCGCATGGCGGCTGTGCGTGTTTGTGTCTGCAGGTAGAATTTTCTTTCGTTCACGATACTACTGTAAAAATGCACCGATTTGAACTATTTTTGGGAAAATGTTTCTCTCAGTGAGTACTCCAGACCTATTGATTTTGATGCTAATCGGATTGTGGTATTTTGAATTATTTACAAAAAAAGTTTTTTTTATAAAATTAAAGCAAATTAAATAATACAATACGTTTGGGGGGGGGGGGGGGGGGGTATGAATCATACCCCAACTCCCAAAAAAAAGTTATAAAATTAAAGCACATAAAATAATGCAATATTTTTTTAAGGTGGAAGGGATTATATGAACCATGCTCCCCGCGCCTCCGCCCCCCAAAAAAACTTAATACAAATTAAAATTTACAAAAAAAATGTTGAGGGAGGTTTATGTTCCCCTAAAAGCGAAAAAATAAGAAAAATAAAATTTTGGTATAATAAAAAAAGTCAATATTCGCATTCGCATTCGCGAATGTTTAAAATCATACATTCGTTACGTCACTAGTTTGTACCATAATAGTTAAGTGGGTTTTTTACAAATCACCCAGTTTTTGGTTCTGTTTTTTGAGGATGAGTCGTAGGGAAACCAATGATGCGAATAAGATGCGGTTTTCTGGGTTCAACATGTTTATTCTTATACTTTTATCTGTATTTTTTCAAATTTTTATTATTCGTGGTTTGACCTCTGTTCGACCTTGAAAGCATCTCTTTGAAAAATTTCACATCAAACGGTTGACACGATACAGCTCATGCAAGTCGTCTGAAACAAAAAATCGAAAAAGACTTTCATTTGTATTCCACTTGGCTATTGTTTGACACAAGGTTTTCCCAAAATTAAAAAATTTCGCAAAAACAAATTAAAAAATTATTTCACCCTCTTAAAGCTTTTACCGCAGCTAAGATAATTTTTTTCTTACTTACCCTGACCTCCTCTAACTATATACAAAATCTAAGCTCTACGAATATGATACTTGAAAACGTTCTCTTGTTAGTTTTAAAAATAAAATTAAAAATTTTTGGATTTTTTTAGAGGAGAAAATGAGTTACAATTTTTTAAATTTAATCCTGGCAAATGGGGTATCAAATGAAAGCTGTCAAACTAAAGGAGTATTTACTGTTTATAATATGTTGATAGATAATATAATGTTTGAATAATACTTATTCTACACCTGAATTAATGATACATGAAAGATAATTACATATAAAATAATATAAAGGAAGTAATTTCATAATGAATTATATACTTTTAATAATTTTATTCCTAAACATACTAAACGAAAGTGTTTATACTTGATGTACTTTCTGTTATTTTATTTAACGTATTAAAAAGAACATGATGTACTTTATATCTTACTTTGTATAACTTATCCGTTATAATTGGATTTTTTTTTGTTACAGATTAAATTGCGTAAAACATGTGAATGCTTAATTTGGACAAGTATTTCCAATAAGTACCTAATTTTGGTAAGTTTAAGTTATTCATTAGTTTCCTACAAAAGGTTTTCTACATTAAATCAGATTTTTCGAAACGAAACGTTCAGTTTTTTATATAGGTATATAGACCGGGAAGTTTAGAATTAATGCCAATTTGACTCTCGTTCTAATAAAATTCCATAACTTATAATATCTATTATTTTTTAGCTTAAAAAATCCAGAATTAAAAGATTTAAAAAAAATCTACTAGTTCTCTGGCTTATAAAATCTAGAACTTATGGATTATTCTGAACGGAATTAATTTTGAAATTTATAAATTTATTATAAAAGTTCTTTGACACCAGAATTTATAATATTTTTTAACTCCGGATTATATTATTTGTGTAGCAAATAAAAATAAAATAAATAAATAAAAATTAATCTAATGTGGAATTTGGTAACACAAAGATAGACCTTAATCGTTCCGAAAACACTAAAAAACTAATAAAGATTATTTGCTCCACATATGTTTACTCCAGAGTTAATAAATCAAAGAACTAATAGGTTTTTTAAGTTTCGATATAAATTCCCTTCGAAGTTAATAGATTTTATTAGTTCTATAGCTTATTAGCTAGGGAACGAATAGGTAGGATTCAACTCCAGGATTAATTCTGGAATTAACTCCGAAATATTTATGAAAAGTTCGCCAATCAAATACATATTTAATTATATTATTTACGTAAATAATTCTATCCAGTAACAAATTTTCAATTTATATTTAATCATTTTCACACCGATAAATACTTAATGTATATTATTTTGTTTCCTATTTAATCAAATTTTTCACACAATATTTATTTACAATTGTACATATTACATTTCTAATTGACAGAATTTTCATTTATGACAACTTATTTAAACTAGGTATGAAATATGCAATTTAACGTATATCAAAATGTGTACCAATAGCTAACATAATTTATATACAGTGAAACCTCGTTATAACGCTCTTGAGCGGATCGTATCAAAAACGGATTATAAACGGAATAGCGCAATAGGCGGGAAATAAACTAGAAAATAAATAGTTTTCCTAAAAATATGTTTAAAAAATGTAGAACCATAATTTTATTATAATACAAAAGAAAAAATTTCATACGTTATGTAGATTATGTACTTGAAACATTTTTCTCGATCTTTTGACAATTTTTAAAAATAGAACGAATGTTGACCCCGAAATTCCAAGAATCTTCACTAAATCTTTTTATTTAGACACTTTGGTTTCGTTACATTTTCGTAAAATCACCATTTTTCCGCTAAAGAGTTTGGAATGGTCAACACATGACACAACAAATGTTGCGAAGTTGATTTGAAAAATTTTGATAAAAGGTTTTCGTTGTCAACACAAAAGGTATTAACAAACTTTTGCGCGTTATAAACGGAATCTGTGAGCGTTGAAAAGCGCATAATACACGGGATACCGCTATAAACGGGGGCGTTATACCGAAGTTTCACTGTATTTATTAATAATATAGTTACCACAAAATCAAGTGCGCCATGTGAAGAATCTTATTACACACGTGATCGCTTTAGAAACACATTTTTTTGCTCACGTGTTAAGTGAAGTACATAAATTGTCGATTTGTTTCTGTCGATATTTCGTTTCGATAAAATAATTACGGACCAAAGTACGTTCTATAAAAGTGAAAATTATTTTATCAAAAAACAAGAATGTTTTATTTTGTTTTTTGTAATTTAATTATTATGTCAATCACGATTATAAAATATACGTAACGCTATGACCTATTGTTTATTGTAAACATTGAAAGAGATATACGTACCTATGTATATCTTCTCTTTCTTGTTTTGCGAGGGAGGACAGGTGAATGACTGAAAAAAAACAATTTTTATTGGAAAAGTAAAATATCTTTTTATTTGTTATCGTAATTTAGCATTTTTCTTTTCGATTTTACTCTTTGAAGTTTTACTTCTTTAGATGCACTGCGTACACATTTTTTTCTGGGCAGTGATAAAATTAAATGTGTTAGGCTCGGAAGTGAAACAATCATTTGGGTAAACTCGGGGAAGCCAAATACATAACTCTCCCACTCGCTGATTGTCTCTGTCAAATTCGCTCGAAGTGTGTTATATTTTTGGTACTGTATTCAACGTTTCGTTGTTTTTCACGTCAAATAAGTATAACTTCTAACGCGTGTACATATGTACAAATTTGACGATTCTTTCTTTTATATCTTTTGTGTCGTAGTACTACATTTTGTAATCATTAGCAAGTATTCATCACTTTGTGCTCATTACTGGTTTTACCTTTACCATTACTGGAGAAAAAACATGAACAAAATAAAAGGCTATAATTTAAAAAACAAACTATATTTGCGGATTTTGGTAATTAAATAGATTAAATAAAAAGTTACTTGTTTTATTAGTAACATGAGTTCATGAGAATTACAAAAAACAAGTCCATTAATCCAAAAAAACCGAAAGCTTGCTCTTACAGCGGCCATAACTGGTGCCTTTACCTTATTTCCTGATTCATCGACTCTGTTTGTTTGCAAGCCTGCAATATACATCCCACACAGATAATTATGCATACAATAAATTATTGATATTATCATATTTATAATATGCATATAGCACTTAATCATCATTCGATCACTATCTATCTACAGATCACATTTCATCATTGATAAATGTACAAATGGTTTCGCGTTGCAGCAAGTAACGGTCCCCGTCCATTCATTTACTTTAACTGGCGCATGCCATGGGAAAAAAATACTTGAAAATTTCTCATCACCACAAATTAGACTTTAATGAGGTTTATCCGTAAGCTATATTTTCATATCTTTTGTGTTTGGATGTTGGACCGCGACCAGTATAATTAAACAAAGATGACACTAGTTTATAGTATTCAATGTGTGTATCTCCATCTCTTTTATTTGCAGTCTTTTTGATGTTTTTATTTTTATATTTAATGTAAAATTGTATTAAAGAGAGACAATTAAATTCGTTAGTTTGGTTTTGTCTATAAAGCTGTCTTTGTCTATGGAAACTTAGATATTGTTAATTTTGAATGTAGTGTAAAATTATATGTATTAAGATATCATTTATAAACAAGAAGAGGTAGATTTGTACGTACTATTTGAATGAATACATTTCATTTTAAGAAGTGACATCGTTAATTTATGTAAAAATTAGTACAGTTATTATGTCGTTAAGAAAGTATAAGTAAATATTATTTCTCAAATAATTATGAAGTACATGTATATTCAAAATTGTTGCTTTTAATTCATAGAATTTGAGAAAATATCAACAAATGATTTTATACTTTTACACTTTTTGCTAATATTTATTTTGTAATAATATAAGTATTAAAATGTCCACTTGATCTTTCCGTTTCAGGCCAAAACAAACACTTTTCGTATTGTATTTACCTGCCTGTATGCCTTATCAAAATATCTCAAGAACGACGCATGTTACTTACTAATTACTAATTTTATAGACTCTTTCTTGTAGCGTGTAGAGTATTTATAAAAGTCAAATTAAACTTTTGTAATAATAATAATAATCAGGCAAGTGTAAAGAAAAATTAAATGGTTAATACGAATAGCAGTTCATTTGAATACTTTATCGGTACCTATTTATTAAAATTCTTCGATAATTATCAAATTTTGGTGAATTTGGCACGAGGAACCATTGCATTTACTTGGCATTTTTATTTTTAAATTTTTGGGGGGTGGTATAGTTTCAATCATGACCCCCCCCCCCCCCCCCAAATCCGTCTCGTACACGTGACCGAGACCGAAAAATGCGTCAGTGTAAATTTATTTCTTAAAAAAAAGAGATTTATTATAAACAAAGAAAATTTGAAATTAACGAATCTTTTATTTATTATGGCGTGCAAGCATTTTTCTTCATAAAATTAAAACGTCATTTTTAGGTTTCCGTAGAAAACTAGGAAACCTATTAGTTTCGCCATGTCCGTCCGTCCGTCCGTCCGTCCTCAAAAATTTTAAGCCGATTAAGATGAAATTTGGTATACTTACGGAGACTGATAACCCAAAAACAGAAATGATAATATTTTTGAAAAAAAAAAATTTTTGGACCCCCTTTCCATAGACTGAAAAGTATTTTCAAAAAAAAAATTTCACTTAATACATTAAGTGGGATGTCTTTAGATAGGTCTCCTAAAATGCAATAAAAAATGCAATAAGACATTTTGATTTTAACCCTTCAGTCACGATATATTTGCGTTCAAAGTCGTGATAAAAGCGTCCCCCCCCCTTAATTTCTAAACTATCAATTTAAAAAATCTGAAAAAATTCATGAATGTAGCCTTTGATTAGTACTTCCACTGAAAATTATAACGAACACTGTCAAAATTATTTTGGACCCCCCTCCCATAGACTGAAAAGTGAACTCACAATTTTTTATTCACATATTCCATTGAGTGGGGGGTCATTGGATAGGTCTCCTAAAATGCAACAAAAAATGTTAAATGACCTTTTGATTTTAACGCTTCACTCACGATATATTTGCATTTAAATGTCGTTATCAGAGCGTCCCCCACCCCCCTTAATTTCTAAACTGTCTTTTAAAAAAATCTGAAAAAAATTTAGAATGTAGCTTTTAATTAGTACTTCCACTGAAAATTATAACGAACACTCTCAAAATTATTTTGGACCCCCTCCCATAGACTGAAAAATGAACTCACATTTTTTTTTTACTTAACCCATTGAGTGGGTGGTCATTGGATAGGTCTCCTAAAATACAACAAATAATGTCAAATAATCTTTTGATTTTAACCCTTCAGTCAAGATATATTTGCATTTAAATGTCGTTATCAGAGCGTCCGTTGAAATAACTCTTGTTTATAAATCGTAATGACTACGGAAACCTATCATGTGCGTGCCCAACACGCACTTGGCCGTTTTATTTTAGATACCTCAGTACCATTCATAATCATGATAATTAAATTATTTAAGGAAATTAAGTTACATAATTAATGACCTTGGTTTTTTTATTTTAAATTAATGTAACAAATTAATTTTATGGTTATAAAATATGTGCATATTGATATATTATATTTGTTCAATTACAATTATTAATTTTCTATCAATATGTCAATTCAAATACGTGTACAAATAATGCATACATGAATTTGTTATCTTTCTAATAATTTAGTATATGTATAATGCATAATTTTATTCTCGTTTATTTAAATTAAAATTTCCTATAAGTACCTACATGCACGTATGTTTAGTAGGTATAGAATTATATATTCGTTTTAAAATAAAGATATAAATTCCTTTGATATTAATTTAAAATTATATTTTGTATACGCTTCATAGATCATTAAAAAATTTTTATCGCTATGAGTTATATTTATTTATTTATTAATAGATTAAATTCCTAAACGATTAATATATTTAAAAATAAAAGTAAAATGTAAGAGACCTGTGAGTTTCCATATAGTATTAAATTTTCCATTTTTGTGTAAACAATTTACATCTAAATACAAGAAGTCGAAAACATTAATTTGTTTAATATTTTAGTTATTTTATCTTTTTACATTACTTACGAATCCTTACTTAAGGGATCCAATACGTTATTTATGCAAGTTTTTTTTTTAATATATTTAATTACCAATTTCGGCTGTTGAAATTGCTTTTTCATTTATTAAGTCATTTAAAAATTCTTAATTAATCAATGTACTTTGCTATTACTATACACACTTATATAAAAAAAGACCTAAGGTACGTAAGGAAAGTAGGTGAGGGCACCTTATACTTACAAGATCCTAACAAGAGGGTCAAAAATTTCAAAAGTCATATTAAAAAAAAAATTAGAAATGACAAATATCCAACATTTTTGTAAATCTAATATTTTGGTGACAAAACTGAAACGAGTTGGTTTTAATTTTCACGAGACGAGATCGAAACTAGACTGTTGAGAAGAGTTATAAAACTCAGCGAGGCTATCTAATTCTAATTCTCGTCTCGTCTCTTGTACAGCTCTAAGCTAGTCATTTCAGAAATCAAAACAATAATCAAGCTAAAACTATAATTGTTGTTTTTATCTTTTCTCTGATAAAATCTCTTGGACATTTTTAAACCCATATTCACGCGTTCCGCCTTCATAATAACTCTTCGTACTTTCCTCATAGCCGCAATCCGGTAAATATTAAAGTATCACTTGTAATTGAATAAAAATCAAATAAATATTATGTTTATTATTTATAGACTGTCATTATGACACTCGTAGAACTGCATCCAGTTGGTATTTAATTTCAGTTAAACCAGAGTTTCTCAAAATATTATAGGTTGAATTTTTTATTCATTACGACCATAACGCTATTAATCTTACATTGTCGTTGGTCTGGCCGTCTTAACCCTCTTCTCCCAGATACCAAATGTAAAAAAAATCACGGGGGAAGGCATAGATAAATTCTACAACTTTTTTTATACCAAGGAATGTGGAGTATTCAAATGTAAAGCTGTACCATATATTTTTAATTTAAAAATAGTCGTTTCATATGCCCCTTCCCCTTCCCCTCCCAATTTCTATCTCAGGAAAAACTAACTAAAATATCTGAAAAAAATATAATAACAGGCCTTTGGTGATACTATCAACGACTTTTGGAGAAATTGTTAAAAATGTATAAAAAATAAAGTAGCACATAAAATGCATCAAAAACATTTTTTTGTACTCATTGTCTGTCGAAACCTACGGAATTGTAATAGCATACAATCGTTTTTTTGGCATAGAACTACATCTTCCCCGGTGGTACTAGGGGTATCCTCGGGAGCACGATTGCAACAAAATATATTACACTTTGAAAACTTATATCTCCAAAACTAATAATCGTAAAGCAATACAAATAAAACCCCAAAATAAAGTTTATATAGCCCTATTGATAGTAAAACGAGTTAACCCTCCATTCCTCAACCCTTATAAAAATTATGCTGATTTTCATAGGATTTTGTACATATGTAATAGCTAATATAGCATTATTATTACATATTTTCTATAATAAAAAGTGACAATACAATACATACAATTCTACGTTATTAGTTGCAAATTGCAGCACATTTGTCTCTTTTAATTGTTAGTTTCTCTTTGGAACATCATATTTAATGTTTTTTGTCTTAGATTTAATTTGGGTAAAGCATATTGCTGTCAGATAGGGTAATTGCACTTTATGTTTTTACATGAAATAAGTCAGTATTTTAATAATAAACCTAATTTAAAATTGTAATTTTTAACGTGATCACAAACGCGTTTGGCATTTCTGTCCGTAATATGACGTCAGAAAATATGTTACACGTCAAAATACTCAATCTCTATTGGCTTGTTTCAGTTTTTTGAGTGGCAACTGATGTCACGCATATCACGTGACTTTGAATCTTTGAATGAGCGTTTTGGCGGGAAATTTTTCATTTAAATAGAAAAAGATTATTTTTGGAAAAAGAAACGAAATAAGTTTCTATTGTATACACACGCACAATTTACAATATATTTAAAATTTAGTCAAATACTCTATTGAAACACGTTTCAGACAAGATTTACTTTACATATTACACATTTAGATGAAGTATAGATAACCTTTCATGTATGTAATAAATATTTATTTTTCCGTCTGCCTCGCGGAAAACATTTTGATGATCCTGATTACAACCGCATAGTGTGGAAAGCCGCGCTAACATGCGTGTTGAGTGCAAGTACCTACATATTGTGTACTCGCGGCCCTTGGGGTGTATAGGTATAACCAGCCTGTTGGTTTTCTATTTAAATCCCATACATAATTATATGTTTGTTTATGGTTGCTACAGTTTCTGTAGATAGGTTATTAATGAGAGCCACGTAGAGTTGTGGGTGGGAACAGTCATGATTGATATAGAAAAATGAGATAACTGGTGATATGCAAAACACTCGGATCGTACCGAGTGAAATTGGAATAGATTAAGATTCGTATTCTTTTTACGGTTCCGTGTTTCTCAATAGTTTGGTTTATATATCAAAGGTTTTTGACCTAATGTTTAAAAATCCTTGCCCGATATTGGCTAATTACGGTAATAAATTTTTTTTTTTTAAGTTTTCTTTTGTGCTGTAAGGTTTGAATCTTCTATATTTTAATACTATAGCTGCCCGTTCTGGGCTTCTCCGCGTTGTGTTTATTATTATGAACGTTGGTATGGCTTATTAAATCTAATATCATTTTTACTTCCGTGTTCTGAAAGAAATGGAAGTATTGTAATACTGTCGAAAAATCGTGTTCAAAATTAGAGCATATTCTGAATGTACTACCTTCAAAACTTAAAGAATAGTTAATTTCTGCATGGCGCGGCTGTACGTGTTTCTGTGTGTCTGTGTGTCTGGATGTAGAATTGTCTTTCGTTCACGATATCTACTGTAAAAATGCACCGATCTGAATTATTTTTTTGGGAAAATGTTTGTCTCAGTGAGTACCTACTCCAGACCTATTGATTTTGGTGCCAATCGGATTAGGGCTTTTAGAAATATTCGAAATTTTGTAACTATTATCGTCTAAAAAGCGAACGTTGCGAGTATTATCTCACTAATTTTGATAAGACTTGGTACATTTGCAGTTCAATTAAACCTAAATGACATTTATTGTTTGTACGTGCCTAAACAGGTATTGAAGGGGTGAAAACCATCCTAAAAATTTTAATTTTAAATACTAAATCATGTTGACTTGGAAACAAATGTAACTAAATTTAAATTGTCCAATTATTTATTCCAGGAATGTGTATATGATTTTGACATTAGAACATTAGAAAACTAATATTTATAATACAAAGGTGAGTTTTATTCTGACAAATCCCATTGAAATGTTTCATATATTAAAAATTATTTAAAAAGATATTAAAGAATATGGAAGTCATGTATGGTTCTCCATACCAATATTTACTATAAGTCTGGAAGAATTTTTCGGTATTTAGGGTTGAATTTTGAAATATTCTAATGTACACGTGTATTTTTATTTTAATAGAATATTTTACTTGAGTTTAACTAAAAAGGTTATCTCTCCCAGTCTTAGGACTTCAATTTCAGAAAATTCATTCTTAAAGAGTGCTTACATCATGAAAGGATAACAGCCATAAAATGTTGTTTCCAAGGGCTTGGGTTCTGTATTGATAAGTCAATGAGTAGATACATATATAATCACAAATTTTTAAAATTTGAAAAATCGCGATACACTCGGGAAGTTTCGCTCGTCTGACGCAGATCAAAAAAATTGTTGGGCTTAATTTGTGGGAGTGTTTTTTATGACTCATATCGGGGCTGAAATGGTTTAAAAAAATGTATATTCCATTTTCAAGAAATAAAAAAAAAACGTGCAAAATTATATTAATAAATTATCAGACAGGTTGACATTAAATCAAAATAAGAAAGTCAAGATCTTGTTAAATTAATTTTCAAAATTAATTACACATTAAACAAACACAAAATCAAACAAAAAATAATAAACTAATTAAAACAGTTAACAAGGCAATCAATATCTGACAGAATTGTATCAAGTGGAAGGTACATGATCACTTGTCAAGTGAAAATGAAAACTTATGTATGTAGATCGGAAACGGATACTTTAAACATTATGGTGTAGAACAAAATCAGACCAATTACATCGCGATGAACGGTGTAAGTGTTGATTATTGGAATTACTTTGTATTTTTTATATATATCTCACGAAGAGAGAGCTGTCAAGTGTTCACACTTGTGATATGAAGAATCAATCTCACTTTAAACTCGCTCAAAGGTGGGCAGGAAGTTAAAACACGTCTAAATTATTTTGCTCAGTGAAATTTTTATTTAATTAAAAAATTATCTATAACCTATATACATAATATACATAATAACTTCTTTGTGTTGTAGTTGATATTGAATATAATATGATTAATTTTGATAATCTTAAAAAAAAACACTTAAAAAAGTAACTATGGTCTACTCTGCACTGTAAAGTAGCGAAAAGTAAACCTATGTTAATCAGTGGATAGTCACTGAACAAATCAGTGGTTGATCAGTGAGAACTGGCATTATACTACTGATTTTCAGTGGATTTTACGTTCACTGAAGAAATCAGTGGAGTTCTCACTGATTCAGTTTAAGAGAGTAAGCGATAATTAAATTTTACAGTTTTTGAAATCGGTTTTATTTTTTTCATTTTAAAAAGTTTTTTCATTAGCTTTTTTTCAAAAATTGTTAAATTTAATTATTATGTACCTACTTTTGAGTGTTTTTAGTTTTTTGTTTTTTTCTTAAAAAGTCTTTATTTTCTTTTTCCTTTTTGAGTGGCGTAACTTCGAATTCCATGGTCAGATCCTGATCAAATTTATTTGGGACCATCTCGGATGTATACTCTTTCAAACAAACAAAAATCGCCCAAATCGGTACATATTTGTCGAAGTTATGCCCGAACATGCATAAAAAAATATCCACAGCTGAATTGAGAACCTTCTCAATACAACCTAAAAAAAAAAATTCACATAACAAAGAGAGAGCTTTAAAAATTGAACACTTATGAAGAATTAATATCTCTTAGATGGGCAGGAAATCAACACTTCTAAATCATTTGTCTATCGGTTTGGTGAAACTTTTATCGTCCATTTAGCGCGTTTATCTGTCACTAATTAGATCACACTGAGATATATTTAATTGGCATCGCAAATATTCATTAGGCACAGACGCCAGACGTGAATTATACATTATTGATTTTTGTCATTGAATTTTGACTGTGTCCACATTAATTTTGTTTAGATCTTTATCATTTTTTAATGATTAATTGGTGCATTTACATTATTCACACCGACATAAAAATGGATGTATTATTAATCTTATTAACGAAGAAATTGTATTGTAATTTATCTTAATATTTTAAATGAGTATTTAGCTTTATCGATAAATTAAAAGCTTTGATGTATATCTTATTGACGTGCAACTGATAAAAGTAAGTGATTCAATCGTAACAGAAACAAAACAGCAACAATTGTAATGTGTTTAACGCCTCTGGATTTTTTCTTTGGAGTTATTTGAAGGGAAAAGTCTACACTAATAATCCCTAAAACACTAATGACCTGAAGGAGGAAATTTTAATAAAAATGACTGCAAATGAACCATAGTAATATCAAAATATTACCGACATTTTTAACAAATGATTGGAGGCACGCAGAGCAGCTAGAGGAGGTTACTTATCGGGTATCGTTTTTGATTATTCAACTTCAATTTTAAATAAAAACATTCGAACGCATATTCAAAGTAATATATGTGTTTTATAGCGATTTTAAAAGTTAACCTGAAATTTTGATACCCTTTATATATATATTTATTAATACTCTATAAAGAGTTCTCTCATTTACCCCCTCATTAGTTCGAGGCCCTAGGCCAGTAACTGCCAAACTGTGTGCCGCGGTAAAATTCCAGGTGTGCCGTGAAAGATTTAAAAGTATAGGTTTATATTAAATACCATATATTATTTTATTATAATAAGAATGAATGTATTTGTGTTCATACTAATAAAATAAAAATTTTATTTAGCGTACCGCAAAATAAATCCTCCCCGCCCAGTGTGTCGTAAGGTAAAAAAATTGGCAGACGCTGCCCTAGGCAGTACTTACTGTATAACGCGCAACTGCCAATGTCCTATTAATGTGTGTAAAATCTCTTTAATAAACTAAATATTGAATTCATGAGAAAACTGCAACACAATACACTACACTTATAAAAATTATAACTATACACTCAATACAAACATAGTGTACTGTATTAAAGCAATTATAAACGACTTTAATTGGTCTGTTCTATAAACAAAAACGAAAGCAAGTTATATCTGACATATTTGGAAGCAGTGTTCTCGATAAAAATATCGGTAGTTCACACGATTTTTATATTGAAAGTAGATTTCCGGATGCGACTGTTTATGGAAAAAAAATGATAGACTAATGAGTCTGGCTAAATCAAATACAATTACTGGGATGAGACGAGATGCCCTTTGACTAGAACTCAAATTAAATTTCTCTTTTTACTTGAGGATCTTTGCTTCGTTTTGTATGAATATCATAACGTGATGTGTTTGATGGTATAATTGATTTTTAATTATTTAATATTTTGATCTTGCTCATTCTGAGCCTTTCATCTTCCTTTAGAATGGGGGAGAAAGTAAGATTATGCAGAAAGAAAGAATATTATAATAAATGATTAATTTTAATAACTGCAAAATGAAAATTTTAAATTCATTAAGAAGAAAACAGTTCATTTTTAGGGTTCCAAAGAAACCCTATTAATCTCACTTTGTCGTCCGTCCGTCCGTCCTTTTCAGTCAAAGCAAAATATCTCATTAACTATATAAGTTAGAAACTTTAAATTTTTTTACTGAATATGTAAAATGATGCACTCTAGTAAAAAATTTGTTGAAAAAATTAATTTTCAGGGTGGTGCTAAGGAGCTAAATAAAGCTAGGTAATTTTTTTTATACCAAGGCATGTGGCATGATAAAATATAAATTAAAAATAAATTTTTTTCTAAATCAAAAATGGCGCCTGCAGGGGGCTTTAAAACAAATTAAAAAAATCAATTCCAAAGCGTTTGGGTATCAAAATGTAGGTCTCAATCAGTAGAATTTGACCATAATTTTTTTTTAACTTAAAAAAGGCGCCACTAGGGGGCTAAAATCAATATTTTATTTTGTCCCTCCCCTCTAACTCGGTAACTACTGGTTCAAAAAATCTGAAAACAATTTGGTAACGAGGCTTTGGTGGGACTACCAACGACAAATACTAAAGTCAACAATGTAGATCTCAATTAATAAAATATGACCATATTTTAAATTATTTTTTTTTTAATATTTACAAAAAGAACAAGTTGTTTTGAAAATTTATAAAAACATATTAATCAGTATCTGAACTTACCATCTTTTTTATTGATATTCAAATTGTCACGTTTGATAATCCAATAAAAATGTTAATTATTAAACATTACATTTTTTTAGAATAAAAAATCTATATGAAACATGCTTGGAATCACGTCTGCATTAATTAATATTTATGAATTTTGATATTATGAATTTGTTTATAAATATGTGCTATTTCGAAATATTTATATGAATTTTAAAATTATAAATATGTGTGTCCTCGGATCGACACATGAATTAAAGTCAAAAACAGATGAGTTTTGTTCTTTGAAAGTTCAGCCCTTCTTGATTAATAATTATGTCATATGGGTACCACCGTACTTTCTTATACGCTGATGAAAGATAGAAAAAAATGAATGGAACATAATTTATATAGAAAATAATATTTTCTACAACTTTGATCTAAAACATCTTTCTAATTCGCATCGTTTCAAGTATAATAAAAAAAATTCAAAAATTGACATAAATAAACATCCGTTTCCAGCCATAAAATCGTTTTCAAAAATAAGAGGTTAAATATCTTCCCAGTTGATAATTAATCCTGAATATAACATTTCACCCTTCAACGATTTGCCGTATTTGATTTACAGCGTCTATAGACAGACAGATACACAGACATCATGGCAAAATAATAACATAGTATTTCAGTACATATGGCCGTATAAGAATGTAAAAATAATTTGACATATTTTTAATTTTTCAAAATCATGTGTAGGTATTTGTACAAAAGTTTATAAACATCGTACAGCTTTGTAGAAACTGAAAATATTTAGGGATGCTGAAACTTTCTTTTTTTAAATTACAGCTCAGTTAAAAATATATAAAATTTTTAATGAATGTGATAAAGACTGGGGACAAACAAAATATACATAAAATTGATGAACGCCTTTTATATTTTGAACGAATTATGGACCATGAAACTTGGCATCAAATTGGTTTTGATGTTAATTATGAGATTAGCCTCGACCTTTCCGATGTCCATTAATGATAAAATTAATTCTTTAGGCAATCATTTATGACTATGCATCAATTTACGATATTTTTATATTTTATGATGCAGTTGAAAGTTTGTATACAGAGACGAGTCAGTCTGAAATCTGAAATAATTATAAAAAATAGACAATAAATAAAATGTACTTAATTTTACATAAAGTTTGTGAAAAAGTGTATATAAAATATGTGATTTCACATAGAAAATAATAATACATTGTTACCTATTATTACAAAACTTCATAGGTATATTTTCATTACAATAGTGTGTAAATTATGTATTATTTATTTATATTTACATATAAAAGACGCTCAGGAAAATTACATAGTTTAATTTACTAATAAATTGAAAACGTTTTGTATCCAACAATAATTTTCATTGTCTATAATCTAAATATAAATATAAAAGAATTTGTCTTCATTCATTGATTGACTCATCAACGCACAACCCAAACACTTGGACTCAAAATAATAAAATTTTATAAATTTCTTCCTTTTATGTCATAAGAAAAGATTTTTCGAAATTATAATAAAAACGTAAAAAGGGAAAAAAAATTTACCCTCTTAAATTATCACCAAGTCTCTTAACGGTTTATTATGTTTAGAAAAGCCTAATTTGAGGACATGAATACGTAATCATATATGTATGTATGTATGTTCGCTTGCCTTAGAACTAAAGAGTTGCCGATTTGATTAAATATAATTTTCTTATTCATATATTTCCCAAATTACAACAATCATGGTGAAAAAACTTATAGCTGGCAATAAAAACGAACACAAAACGGGTGAAGCCGCATATAGGTCGTTAGTCGCTAGTAATAGAATATTCAGTATTTGGCTTATAAAAAACACGTAAATAAAAATAATAATATTTAATCCAGCTCTGTAAAAAATGCATTGTGAAACCAACGCATATAATCGTAAATTATCTACTTAAAAATGAAATTATGAAATTATTAATATCTGCGTTTGTGCATCTAAATGACCCGCACATTTAAACCTCAAAAAATTGCTATCAATTACAAAAAGTGGGACAAATAGATTTTCAAAGATAAGTATCGGTTTCGAAAAGACATGTTTAGAGGGACAGGAAGTTATTAAAAGTAACTAAATTATCCAATATACTGAGAAACTATACTTACTTGACCATAATATTGATTTATATTCCGTATTATTTTGGTTTCTAATTAGTATTATTTGACAAAGGTTTCTTTTTAGATCTAAATATGGTTATTTTATTAGCTTGTAATTAGTAATTCTATAAATGTAAATAACGTTAATAAGATGCCCTTTTTAATACTGTAGGCATTATTAAATTTTATGTCATGTTGTAATTTTTGAAAGTTTATGTTATGTTTATAACAATAATGTATTTATAGTAATTACAAACGCCAGACATATTTTACAATTAAAAAAAGTTAAACACGAGTATCTCTTATGCCATGTTTAGACCGAAAAAACTCAACAGCAACATCGTGTCTTTTTGACAAAAGTGCAACAAACCCTATACATTTTTAAATACAAAGTGTTTTAAAACATCGCACCGGGCTGTTTTGTTTTTATTTATTTTTTATCTAAACACGGAATTGTAGGTACATAATAACTATTGAAAATAATTTAAAGAGAATTCAAAATATGTTGGAGCAAAAAAAATTATAAAAAATACAAATATCACATATTTATTGGGAAGAATTTTTGGAAATTAATATTTAAAATTATCGTAATGTATTTTTTATATTTTACTTTAATTACAGATAAAAATATTAATGTCAAATAGTAATTTTTTGAAATTATTGATAGTCCTTTAAAACCGAGACTTATTTATAAATAAGGTCTCGTTCTCGTCAAGTCCAAATTCAAGCCAATCTCGTTTCGGCGTGCGACTTTATTAGGTACTAATAAATATTATTTATCTTTCTATATGCTTATAAAAATCATTTTCATGTTCACTAGTCTTGTTGACATAATCTCTTTAGCATTAGAAGAATAATTATAAAGTATGAAATTAATCTTCAAAATCGATTTTTAAAACGTTAATTTTAAATAAATATAGCCATTTCAAAAATCTGTTCAACTCATAACTTATAATTATGATATTTATCATTGATATGATTAATTATTGCCATTATAAATGTCTTCATAGCCTAGAGTTTGTCAATAGGAATTCATCTAAAAATAAATTATTTACATTAGTTTCGTTTTTTAATCAATATTGAAAATCTCTTGTAACATCAAATTACACAAGAAATGGCTTTTTGATTAACTATCGACAGTTAATAATTATCTTTGATTATAGACTGATGCGGTAAGTAGGAGTGTTTTTCACTGTAAGATGTAAACATATGTTTTCTGTATTAATTATATGCCTTTTCGTACTCTTAAATGCATCGTTTGTTAAAATAATTTTCTCTTAAATAAAAAATAAACTTATTTTAGGGTTCCTTAGTCAACTATGGTTTCGGTCTATCCATCTGCCTGTCTGTCACAGTCCTCCCATTATCTCATTTATATCGATGGCCTATTAAGATTAAATTTGGTATACGGGCGTAGATTGACGACCCAAAGACAAAAATGATATTTTTGAAAAAAAATAAAAAATGTTAGGCTACCTCCGATAGACTTAATTTTTTCCCCACTTCCTAATTAAAAGTACAAAAGTACAACAAAAAATGCATTAGGACCTTTTGATTTTAACCCTTCAGTCACGAGATAATTGCGTTCAAAGTCGTTATCAGAGCATCCCCCTTCTTCTGATTTCGATGCAAAAAATCTTAAATAATTCCAGAATGTAGATTTTAAATAGTACTTTCAATAAAAAAAAAACTATAACGAACACTGTATCAAAAATAGTTTATAAAAAATTTAGAAATAAATGTTTTTTTTTATAAATCGTCACACGAACACGTATACACTTTTATAGAGATTACATCTTTTGTAATCATGAAATTTGAATGATAAAATCATAAACGTTCAATATATTTGTATATAAAACATTGATTTTGCGAAACATAAAAAAAGCTTTAACTACTAATAAATTTCAACATTTCCAAATAAAATAACACCTCATAGAAGACTAAAAATATAGAAATCTATATTTTTGATAATTCAGTTTGTGAAAGACTAATAAAAAAAAGTAATACCTTGGACAACATATATCACTATTACTTTCATATTGAAGTAAAGATATAATGCAAACTTTCAGTCATGAAAATTAAACGTTGCGTTCATATCACACGCAATACGAGTATTTTTCAATTACAATAGCGGCTTGGTCACATTAAAAGTATCAGAGATGAAATAATTATATTAGTTAACTGCAGTGCTTCATAAACAGAACGTTTATCGGCTTATCGTTAATATAACAATTTCCGTTTCATATTCATTATAATACTCGTACGTTAAGAAACGTGATTCAAAGTGCATGCCCTTTAGAACTTCACTGATTCATATTCGATACATCGAAAATTTAAAAGTATATATAGATGTGTAGATTGTTTAAAATATTCATTTTCTAATTTTCTAAAATTATTTATTTTTATTTTTATTAATTATTTCTTTTGTACACCTAATAATGAAAATAATTACATCCATTATAAAGGATTTTTTTTAAAAAAATGCAAAAAGTAGCAAGTACCTACTATTTCTTTAATTTTCCCTATATTTGTTGAATAAAATTGGGTTACTTGAGTAGACTTAAAAAAATGTTACCTACTAATGTGAAACACAGCTCCACACTACATTTGGTAAAAAAATAATTCGGGCAAGACATACATGGGTGTATGCCATAAGGGTTCCTAAATACCTACGTACTACGTGAACTGTTTGGAGCCACTTACAGGTGCATTTTTGAGTTAGAGAAAAAAATAAAAAATATGGTCATATACATACTACTAAATGAGATCTACATTTCGACATCCCACATTCCTAGATATGACAATACAAATAAAAAATTCTATGACGGCCCTCCCAATTATTTCAAAATTTAAAATAATAATAATAAATATTATTATAACAAAATAAGTTTAACTAGGCGCAAACGAAATAATTTTCGTATTAAGAGATTTTTACTTTCTTATACCATGTATGTACCTATATGAAATATATATATTTTTAAATTATAACAGTATTTATTTATATGTTAATTATATTATAGCTATATTAATCTACCATAGATTAATATATGATTATAGTATATTGGAAAATCTAAATAAAATGTATATATAAGGTTAGGGTTCTGCAATTTAAAAAAAATCGTGTAAGAGTTCTGCGACACAAAAAGTTTGAGAACCGCTGTTGTAAATAATATAAACATATAAAATAAAAATATATAGGTACTTTATCTTCAATTAAGTAAAAACATTTGTTTTTATATCAAGAAATTATAACCTGCTTACATATCAATTAGAAAAATACTACTAAAAAATTTAATTTACTGTAATTATTTAAGTATCTAAAAAACTAGTAGTATAGTAGTTATTTACAAACAACCCATACAAGTGAAATTATGTAAAACGCCAAATTAGAAAACTATGACATAAGAGAAATTATATTTTTTCCTAATACAAAACTATCTAAACTATGTTTATATTTTAAATTTACATCAGTAACGAAAACGATTTGTAAGTTGCAGTATCCAGTTAATTGAAATCATGAGTTATGCGTTCGTTCTTCCGCTTTTTTGACAGACGAAGACCACTCGGTTGAAAAATATAACTTACTTTTACTTTCGTAATTATATTTCAATTGTTTTATAGTGGGTTTTTCTTAACGAGATGTATTAAATAACCCAAATAATTACAAATTATTGTAGTCACAATTGCGTTGTATCTAGTTTAAGGCCAATAAAAGTACTGCATAGCTCGTGTTTTCATTGCGATGATTGATCTTGTTGTTTTGAGTTCATAAACTTTTAATTTGATTTAATTAAAGGCAATTGTCAAATGTTGTGATAAATAAATTGACATTAATGAACTTATATGAGTTCTTATTCTCTGTATAATTTTCAAAATTTAATACGCAATTTAATAATAATAAATGTAAAATTATACACTCCAAGCATGTATTAGAATTGTCAATTTTTGTAAGTACTTAAATAAGTACAGTTTAAGAGAGTACTTTTCAATGTTTTAAGGATTTTTAAAATCGCTTTTATTTATTTATTTAAAGTTTTTTATTTTTGCAAACGTATATTGATAAAAATAAACTTAAATTTTTGTATTTTGTATTTCTTCTTAATTTCGCATTGACTATTTTTAATTGTATGTTATAAAAATATAAACAAATTTCATTATGTCACAAAAAAAACGCTACTGGTCAAAACGTATTAATCAACAGCATTCCTTCTGAATCCACTGCATCTATTATCAAAATGAAACCCTTATTAAAAACATGTCAGCCAATAAATGACCAAATTATCTGCTAATTCTTGGAGTACAAGCTTCATTTTTAAGAAAAATAATTTTTCAGGAGGGGGGGGGGGCTAAGGACCTAAAGTTAGGCAAAATATATATATTTCTTTATACTAAGGCATGTGGCACGTCAAACACTACAAACCAGTAGAATTTGATCATCTTTCTTATTTTTTTCTAAATCAAAAATGACGCCTGTAGGCGACTGTAGGGCAAATCCAAAAAAAATGTATATCAAGGCGTGTGGGTCGTCAAAATGTAAATCTCTATTTTTTATTTTTTACTCAAAAATGGCGCAAGGTGTATTTTATCCCCCCCCCCCCCATTTTTTATTTGGTAACTACTAGCTCAAAAAATCTTTTTTTTAAATTGGTAATGAGGCTTTGGTGAGACTACCAACAACAAATACTAAAGTCAACAATATCATTTTAATTTTTGAGAAATAGGGAGGGGTATCATATAATTTTTATTTTTTTATTTTCTTATCTACGCATGTGGGATGTCAAAATGACTCTATTTTTATATTTTTTTCTAACTCAAAAATGCACCTGTAAGTGGCTCCAAACAGTCCACGTAGTACGTACTTCGGAACCCTTATGGCATACACCCGTGTATATCTTAACCGAATTTTTTATAGTCTTCGGTTCTACGAAAAAGTTCAATAATTCTATTTGAATTTTCTTTATGCTTTTATTGCATTTGTGTAACATAAGTTCTATTTTTAGAAATATTTTAAAAATAATTTCGTAACTGAAACGTAATCTGAAAATACAATCAAAACTTCCAATTTTATCAAGCTAAAAATATTTGGACCATTTTAAATAATACCTATTGTATTGAAAAATAAAACATTTATTCATTTGATACACTATTTCTGTGTAATAAAATACAATTATTTGGAACCGTTCAAAAATAAATAATATTAAATAATATCAATAATTAGTGTATTACAATAACATTATTATTGCTTTTTAATTATTTTGAATTTATGCAAAAATATTACATTTTGCTCGTATATAAATTGAAATGTTGAACATTTTTTTCCATTTTTAGATTTTTAGAACGTATAAAGTTTTTATTATTTTTTAAATCGACCTTTTTAAGGAAGTGGGGTTTTATTTCATTCAAGCAAAAAATATTTCCAAAAATAATGTTAATTCATTATCTGAAAAACCTCGCAGTATAGTTATTAAAATTGATACAATTTTTAGTATTAATAAGTGCTATCTGTTTTTAATATCAAACATTAGATCAGAGAAATATAAGGGCAATATCGCTTCGATTTTTGTCTTGTATTTTTATATTCTTCATTTTTGATGTCTTAAAAAGTCTACTGAAAAGAACTAAATTAATTTGTCATAGAGATAACCATATACAGGCCCGGTGACAAGAAGGGGCTAGGGGTACTAAATCTTAGCCACGGGGTCGCTATATTGAAAAAAAAACTGACGAAAATAACGAGCTTCAAAATTTCTGTCATCGAGCCTGAGCATATACATATTTACGAGAAATATCGACACAATAGATTACACTGCAAAATTTTACTTAATACGGATGCTTCAAATTACATTAAATAAGCTTGTATACTTGTTGTATGGTTAAAAATAATAAAATACAATTAATAAATCAATATACCTCGTATAACAGGTACTGGCACCAGTTATGGCCGCTATAAGAACAACGTTTATTGTTTTGATGATTGACAGTTTTCTTTTTTGTAATTCTCATGAACTCATGTTACTAATAAAACAAGTAACTTTTATTTAATCAATTTAATTACCAAAGTCCGCAAATATAGTTTGTTTTTTTAAATTATAACCTTTTATTTTGTTCATGTTTTTTCTCCAGTAATGGATAGAGTAAAACCAGTAATGTGCACGCAGTGATGGACACTTGCTAATGATTACAAAATAATAAGTACTAC
The DNA here is from genome assembly GCA_961205875.1 of Sialis fuliginosa. NCBI lineage: Eukaryota > Metazoa > Arthropoda > Insecta > Megaloptera > Sialidae > Sialis > Sialis fuliginosa. Next base: position 26,154,296 of record OY540812.1, on the reverse strand, counting down.
GACACAAAGGATATAAAAGAAAGACTCGTCAAATTCGAAACAATGTAAAGAAGTTGCTATGATTATATATACCTACATTATACTAATAATTATTTTAAATGTCTACCATGTTGACACCTATTGGCCGATTGTCATCAAATCACGCTGTAAGACAGTTAAATGTATATATGTAGATTAATATTCAGTAATCAAATATGAACAAATATTTATAATTCAGTATATAGCCATTACTGGGGTCATATCCAAGATTGGTGCCAGTACCTAACTTATTTACTTATTTAAGAAAGAAACAAATTATGTATCTAGGCACAGGGGACGTCACACTGTGCGTGAACAGTTATTTAACGCCTTCCCCCCTATTAATTAACCGTAGGAAGGCGTTTTGTTAAATGATTTGTTGTCAGAGCCGTTTAATTGCGTGTCTCGCTATATAATTAATTCAGATTATTTGCTCCAATTTAGCTTCCGTCGATTCTCCGTGCGAACTACTGACCCTTCGGCCACAGTGTAGAGAGTTAATTCGATATTGGTGCGTACAAACATTATTAATTGATGAAGAGCGTATTAACCGTTATATCAATTGTTATTGATCAAGTAAAGGAATGTTTATTTGTATATTTGATGTATCAAGGGTATTAATGAATGAAATTTTTAAATAGGTTCCATTGAAATCATTTTTAACTAGATCAGATATTTTATTTTTATGCAGTTAATTGATATTAAATTTAAAATTAATACATTTTCTCGTTATGGGGATAGAAGGTCCTAAAATATGTATTTAAAAAAAGTGTTTTATTAATAAACTATATTGAGATTGATAAATTGTAATCAAAATAACTAAATTGCAAATAATATCATTATATATTATTAAAATTAAATTGTGTTATTAATTCTGTATTAAGTTTGAAGGCTGTTATTGAAGTGTGTAGATAGATATATACACTTTTACTCATATTCTTCATAATATTAATTAAAACTTTATTGATCTCTACAATATAAATCACACATTCACAAAAATGACGTAGCTAAAAAATATAATCTTTACATAACCTATTGAAACTTACATATATTTATAGTATACAAGTGTCATTATAAAAAAAATTGTTAAGTGTTATTGATGATTCTTATACAGGAACTATGTACTAATGTAAGAATGTTTTTATGGTTATGTATGTTAGTTAAACATTAAATGTAAGGTCATTAAATAATAAAGTAGTAATGAAGAACATTGAATTTATTTTACGAATATGAACGTTGAGCATTTCTTTATTTATATAATAAATTATATTTTTATTGAAATAGATAATAATTAAACCAGGGCTACGAACCGAATCTAACTGGCATTTTTTTTTCTTGTTTTTTTTTTTTTTATTTAACATTATTTGTATTTGAGTTTGTTATTTTTATGAAAAATTGAAAGTTACGTAACATTTTACAAACACATTCGATTTGGTTAAAAATATATTTATTTTATAAAAAATTACGTACAAACTTAAAATATTCAAACCGTTCTCAAGATATTAGATATAGGTAACATCTCAAAATTTTAAATTTTTTCAAAATTTTGTACAAAACTTATTACAAGCAAATACTATGTAACCAATGTTCATCTAATTTTTCTTTTAATAGGGAAACTAGAACGTGCCCTGGGGCAATCAGGACAGTTACTACGCCTATCCAATTAAAGGTACAGTCCTTAGTTCTCATATTAACTTCAAAAACTAACTTACATATACTATTCTTGTATTGAGAAATATATTGTTATACCTTCCATAAAAGAACTATATATCCTTATATATATTTTATTTTGATTAAATATCAGCTCTAATTTACACAAAATATAAGAATAAAATTTAACAACCCATTGCCCCAATACACCAATGTCTAAATAATTAGTGGTTGATATTATAAAAACCGATATCGTTTAGTTATTAATACTAAACTTCGTACTTAATTTTATAACTTCATCGCAATTAGTTCTGCAGATAATAAAAAAACATTATTTTTGGGCATTATCTGTGAGGGACTGTAACTCCGCCTTGCGAATAATTTTCAGATTAAAACGGTTTTAGATACGCCAAATTTAAAATATTTGTAGAAGAATACTAAAAACTTATATTCATAAAAAATGTAAACACATTAAAAAAACAACAATTTATCATTTTTCTGAATAGTTATTTGAGTTTACCCTCCAGTAAGATCATCATAACAGTTTCCAACGTACACTATCCATTTCCTTTTCAACATCTACAAAAAATACAATGAGAATACAATTTTGTGATTGATTGGGAGATAAAAAAATATAAATAACAAACTGTAACAGTTACTGTTAGTACAGTTACTTCTAATATCGTCTATTAACCTTCCCACATCTATCTTAAGTAACTATTCGTTGCTTAAAATAGCCAATTTTTTTCTACTTCCTATTTAGAACATGGCCATATTGCTGAATTTGGATGATAAATGTTATAGTTTTTTACGGAGTTGATTGCACTCTACTAGGCTGTGACCATGATTAGTAAATGATGAGGATAGTTTTTATAAATAATCAAAGGTCATTATCTTTGATTATGTTTGTTTTATATTTAGAGACAGATATAAAAAGAAATGTAGTTTGTTTTTACATTTAAAGTACCGTATTTTTATTAATATTTCATGCTGTAAATTTCTACGTGGTAGGTATTTTTTATCGCAAATTTTTTTAAATATTTAGTGTGATATAATTTGTATGTTCTTAAGTTATTTAACGGAAAATTAAAAAAATATCACGAAAAAGCTGAAATTTTGCAAATTACGAAAAAATTAAGAAGCTCAATTCAAAATCCTATTTATTTTGACGATATATTTGCTGACAGGTGGTGAATCATTACAAGATTTTAAATGGAGTTTCTCATTTTTCTTAAATATTTTAAAAAAATTAGCTAACTCTTGTTACTCTCCAAGAAATACCACCTCTACACTCGAGTGGTGGATTTACACACAGACGATTGCCTCGGCCCCCAACACGACAGTAAAAATGCACAATATATTTTAAAAGCTGTTCTATAATAAAATAAAAAATATTTTTAAGAGTTTAGGCGTTGGAATTTTTTTCAGTCATTTCAATATCGAATTAGGGCTTCTAATTTAGTTAATTTTCCTCGAACGTAACGTAATACATTAGGAATATAGGGTCGATTCAGATTATCGTGCCGGTCTCGGTCCGGTCTCGTTCCAGTCAATTATTCAGTATAGTAATACTGTATCGGAGCGTGATTGGACCAAGACCTGAGCGATACCTATAGTGTGAATGATTTCATTGTTTATTGTATATTTATATTTGATTGAAGTGAGACCGAACTGAGACCGGCACGATAGTCTGGATCGACCCTTAATGTATATGTAAAATAAAATGCATATATTTCGCGTAGAATTTAGGCTAGGTATAAACTGTCACCAGTGAAGAATAATAAGAAGTAGAAGAAGGTTAGGTAATAGAGATTTCTGTTATAGTCAATAAAACAGTTCGCACATACAAATATCACATACACATTTTTTATCTAATACATTTTTCGGGATACAATTTTCGGAATACAAAGTATCCTATGTCCTTCCTCAGGATACAAGCTATCTCCCTGCCAAATTTCATCAAGATCGGTTCAGCGGTTTAGCCGTAAAAAGGTTACATACAGACAGAGAGATACACTTTCGCATTTATAATATTAGTTTGCATTATTTTGTATATAATTTAATGGTAAGGTTGTGATAAACATTATTTAAATTTTTTAAAACCGTTTATATGTATTTTTACCGGTTTACTACTACTAATGAACATTTTTTTGTTAATTAGAACTTTTATAGACAACTAACATAATCCTAAAGATAACCAAAACAATGAGGAGTCTATATTAAGAACCGCAATAAAATTTTTTTTAGGAAACACTAACCTACTCTAACTAACAATTGCATTTGAAGATAATAATCTTCTTCATTCAAACGATTTCTACATGTACAATACATATATATTATATTTCTTTCATCTTGCAAATCGCCATTTCGTTTTTTCGGCACACAATACATACTATAAACGCAGAGAAATTAACCTTAGACCTCACCCGGTCACCGAGATCCATACGTGGGAACAATAAAAGCGACACTAATATGTCACAGCATGCATGAGATGTGAGGCACTTCGATAAGAATCTCGGGAGACGTTGTTCCCAGCACGATCTATATGTTAATATGAGGTCATCGTATATGTAGCGAGAGAGAAGGGAAAAAGGAAACGCCGTGTGTGTGTGTAACCAGAACTTACCAAATATGGTATCACAGTGACCACTTGCCGGCCCTCCTCGTGATAGTTGATGTCAACATCAACAACGGACTTGTCAGTAGCGTAGGTACCAATGCACACTGGTAAAATATACAAAAAAGTTGGCCAATACTATTTCTCTTGGAATTCATAGGGTAATTATAGGATATTTAAATAAAACAACTCGGTTCAATTAAAACAGTGGCGTAGTAGGAAAAATTTTCGAGAGAGGGAATACCAGGGCTTCGAACCGTTATTTTTTTTGTTTCGGTTTTCGTTCCGGTTCGAGTAAAAAAATATATTTCGGTTCGGTTCCGGTTTTCGTTCTGCAAAAAATAACGGTTTTTCCGGTTTTTTCGGTTTTCGGTTCAGCTACGAGTGATTAATTAAAAAAAAATTATTTGTATTAAAAAAAATGTGTCTACCATAATTTAGAATATTTTATGGTACTTGTATGATAGTCCGAACGACAATTGAAGTGGGAAATAAGATTATGTTAACGCGCATATTTTAACATGTACTGAACCGTAAAAACCGATATTTTGATTTCGGTTCTGTTCCGATTTTCGTTACGGCAAAAATAACGGGTTTTCCGGTTTTCGGTTCAGTTCCGGTTCGAAGCTCTGGGGAATACATATGAGTTAAATTTTTTAAATGTATTTTGAACTGATTTTTTCTCAAAATACGTCTTTTTTTTAGAACACTGAATATTTCGATGTGGGGGGTATATATTACAAATGATGAACTGTCAAAGAACTTTTCAATTTTACCACCAAGGAGTTATCTTAGATCGCTCTGAGTAAAGTGTGCGAGAGAGAGAAAGCTATTCCCATCTCATTTCATTAGATCGGTATTTTGATAGAAGGGGTACCCTGTAAGTTCTAATAAGAATTTTTGGTCCCGTAGCTTAGAACTTATAGGAGTTCTACTGTAATATTAATGAAAATTCGAAACAAATCTCGAAATAATCTACGAACTGAAAATTATTTACCTCCTGGAATAGGTTCCATGTCAAAAACAAGTATATATCGGAAAACAATTTATCAACAAAAATCAAAACTCAATTCAGTTCGAAATAGTTAATTATCAAATTTAATCAAAGTGTCATGTCGGTTTGTGCACTATTTTCAACACAAAAAGTATATACTAACGATAAGTAGCATCAACTATCAGACTATTAGTTTAACTAATGTAAACTATTTTACCGACACCTTTTTTTAAAACCTTTTTGGCCAACTGTTTTGTGTATTTCGCCAGTGTGCAATGGTATGCACATATGTATCAGGTTGCTATAAGTTAAAAATTACTTTCGTATTGTGAATGAACATATCATGTTTTAGATCTGATGTAAAACGAATGTCATGTATATTTTGAGTGTTCTGTACCGAAATCGGAAAAAGAACACTTGTCTGTCTGTCTGTCACAGTATTCTAGCTACTGAGCCGATATGACCTAGACAGTTGAAATTTGACATACTTATAGTATACAATACGAAGTTATTAAAATTTAAAAAATGTTTTTGGCGCTTTTTGAGGGAGGCAAATGGGTTTTTTTATTTATTCAAATTAAATCTAATAATTTAAACAATTTAATTATGTAAACGTTTTGTTGTTATTCAAATCTTAAAAATATTTTCACCCTTGCCATTTAATTATTGATTTAAATATTAATGCAAATAATAAATTTTTAATAATTATTAAAAACATATTAAGACCGCGATTCTGGATGATACTTATAAGTACACAAAATTGATATTATCTTGGTCTCGTCTCTCAAAATGTCAAATTTATAAAAATGGTTTGGGGAGACATTTTTTAACCAATAATTATTAACATTTCAACTCTACACGAACATTCCAGAAATTAAAAATATCGAAATTAAAAAAACTTCCCCGCCACTGACATCACGTATGTATAAGACATTGCGAATCGTAGATTCGACGACGTGTAGTTTCGCTGCTAGATATTATTTATAATAACCCGACCTCTGCGCAGACCTTGAGAGTTATTGTTCTGATGCAGTGTGCAGTTTTCGGGAACTGTGTTACTGTCGCTATATTACCTTGCCGTATTTACTAAAATGAATCATGACAATGCCAACTCGATCTGTACCGTTTGTATTTTTCATTTCCGGTGAAAGATGTAATTTATTTATTTGTATTGTTTTTGTAGAAACCAAATCAACTAATTGCATAAAACAATCGAGCCAATTAATAAAATGTTGAACTTTTTTTTTAAAAGAATCTAACAACGTAATGTTTTTTTTTGGAGGGGGGGGGATATTATGAATATTTATAATGGGAAAGATAGGAGGGTCAGAAGCGTTACTTACGTAAGTTTTTTCACTCTAATAAATTATTTTATACAGTTTGGGCTGTTAAAATTAACTTTTTATATACTTAATCAATAAACATAGCTGTGCTTGTAATCAAATACAAGCACTTAAGTACTTTTTTGTGTAATTGTACTTAATTATAACTTTTTTTAAAGTACTTAAGTATATTTTTGGCAAAAGTAACTGTACTTGTACTTAAGTACATTTTTTGTTTTTATGCACAGCTTTGCCAATAAAAAAATTAATATAAATATATACTATTAAAAAAACGGACACTTTTTACATATCTGAGTACAAGGAATTTGAATTGTTACATTATTATCGTATTAAGTAATGCTTTATGTTAATTAATCCAGTTTTCTACTAAAAATCAAGTCTTCATACAGTAAAAATAATTGATATACATATATAAAAAATAGATAATCTTATATACATTAGAAGAGGGTTGTGATCTTACGTATTTTTCAAGGAAACTGGGTTAAGGAGAGGGGGAGGTCAAAGATTTTAAAAATCATCCTTACGTAATTAATGAATCAATATGAAAATAAGAAATTCTACCAAAAGTTTAGCTTTGTTTTTGAACAAATACTTTGTCCTATTTTCATGTCTATGTATTCAAAAAGTCGTGTCCGTTTATTAAAGAGTTCTATTATTTGATGTAATTAGATGACCTTTAACAATTCAAAAAATTCTACAAGTCATTCAAAAGGAATAAGTTCATATTTCTTTGCAATCGATTTTGAAATCTTTTATTTTATATTTAAATTTCGCAACATAGAGAAGATAAAATTTATGAAAAATTGAACTGCTAGTTTTTTTTTACATAAATACCTTTACTTTAGATTTAATGTTCGGTATTATAAAAAAATGGTTTGGTTTTCTGAAAGGTATCAAATTTAAATAACAGTTGTATGGTATTTATTAGTGCTGACTAAAAGCAGTGGTACTTGGTGTACACCGTAGATAGGATAATAACTTTACATTATTATATGTATAAAATTATCACAAATTCTTCAAAATTTTCATATACAATATACAAACTACAAAACATTTTTTAACTTTGATACGATGTGTCATATAAGCATTGGATTAATTTAAAAAAATATTTTTAACCAGTATAATTTTATTTTAATTTTAAATCATCAAATATAAATTAATTGCTTTGTTATGTCGAAAAAAATAAATATATTAAAAAAAGTGATTCATCATAAAAATGACAGAAAAAATTATATGCATACATTAAGTCATGTGAAAATGTGATGATTATAATATAAAAACTACGAAAACATACAACACATTCGAATTAGCTTAAGAAAACTCTATCTAATTTATTTATAATTACTCGCATTAAAAAATAAATTCAAAGAGCACGTTTCTCAGGAGATAAACAAAAAAGTAATTTCATTACTAGAAAACTAATAATGTACTTGTAATGTCATTACACGATCTGTCATTTTTTGTGACATATGTTTTTTATTCTGTGACGAATGAATTTTAGACTGAATGAGAGAGTAATGGGATAAAGTGAAAGAGAAATTAAAATACTGATATGCATCTGCTGTGAAAAATAACAATGTATAATTACTAAATAAAATATATGGTTTTGCATTGCTAATTTTAAATTTATTGTTATATGTTTATCTACTTATTTTATTAAGCTTGTTTGGTGTTTTTTGGTGAAATAGAAAGGGGGAGGGGTTAAGGTTTCTAAGAAATATTGGATTTGTTGATATTATATATATATTACAATATAAAGTGTTTATTTTTTTAAACTCGAAATATTACAATATATTTGCATGTTTGAAATTAGGAGCTAAGTTACAAAAAGGGACATATTAAAAACTGAAATATCGGAGATTTTCTTGTGTTAAAATACATATTCTTTTTTTTCTTTTTGGTTATTTTAAGTCTTTAACTTTATGAATTTGAAAATTTTCCATTTGATTGAAATTAAATAAAAATATCCCTTTTGATTTTCACCATTATATTCCTTTTTGAATTTTATAGATCATTACTAATCTTTATAAATGTTTATTATTTATAATAATAATGAAAATGACATTTTTTTTTAAAGAGAACGAGTTAATTTTCTTATAAAATGTAATAAAAAATAATTTAAGGTAATAATAATAATTTTCTGTTAAAAGTGAAAAAGTCTTTTTTCATGAGCGATAGTTATTTTTATTAATTGAATTATTCGGAATCCAAAAACGAGTCTCTTGAAGAAATCGATATTTTTATAAAAATATATAATTAAGTACTCCCGCCTATTTTTTCTGATACTAAAAAAAAACAAGTCAAATTGACCAAAATATTTTTAAAAAATACTAAACAGTACCCATGCTAATTTTTGAATGCTTTGATTAAGGATTATCAACGACAGTTATATTTTTTTTAACATTTGAAAGAATACAACAGAGAAAAATTTCTAAAAAAAATTTGATGCAATTGTATAATATTCCTCATAATCGAGTTGTCTTTCAGTTACCTACATTTTTACAGTAAATTTTTTCAATAATAATTCAATTATTTAAAATTTGGGGAAAAAATCATCATTTCCAAATCTTGCAATTAGAGATTTTACAAATTTCAATAAAAAAAATTGAAATAATCATTAATTTTCTAATATAAATCACTTCCAATGATAAGTATGAAATACCATGAACAAATAACACAATCTGAATAACACACGTGCTTTAAATGCGAATTTTCGAACCAAAAACCATGTTCAGGAAATAGAATACATGTTGTAGTACCGATACTACATCTTGTACAAATACTCGCCCGCCTTCTTTCACTGGCAGATTGACAGCCAACGTTTTTTTTAGCAGACGTTTACAAACTTTCAATTTTTTGCACATGGAAACCAGACCACTGAGGTCAAACCGTATTGATTTTCGTCAATAATTTGACAAACTAAATCATCGAATTAAGAAATATCAATGACTGTACAGAACACGAACCTGTGGTTATTTTAATAGATATAATTATTGTAGTACATACTGTATTGAGTAAGAGAAATTTGGAATTCAGGACATATTTCGATTGATTTAATAAATATTTATGAGTATATTATTTGTGAAAATTAATTATAGTTCTGTTATTAGATCCAATTTTAATTACTCTTTGAACTAATTGTGTGGAAAAGTTAAAATCTAGAAAGTGTTGAGTGATGATTTAAGGCTTCCGATTCATGACTTCAGGGTATAAGTTGCGTCTTATTGATATGTTATTTATTTAATAATTTGCATTTTATTCAAATCAGAATTTGATATTAAACATTTCATTATTAAAATTTATAAAAACAAGATATATTTATTACTACAATTATGTATGTTTTTATAGCATGTAGTATGAAGATCATTATTAAAATGATTAATTTTATGTTTTTTCTTCTTCCTAGTGTAAAATTAAGTGTATTAAAGTACAGTAGTAAGGTAATATGATACCTGATGATTTTTAATTAAATTTATTAACGTGTTTATTTATGAATATAGCTAATTATTTAATATTAAAATAGAAAGTTACAAAAACGACAAATTAATTTAAGATTTATGAATAAATGATGGTAAACTATATAGTCGACATTTTTAACGAAGTTTAAAAATAATAGCTCTATTAAAATAAAAACAAATTGTAAAATTGTACATACAAATTCGTGGTCAAAATTAATAAGCTAATTTATCATAGTCAATTAAAAACTTACATTTTTAATATTTTTAAGTACATATTTCAAAATTCACATTACATTTAGAAAATTTATTGTTTTTTTTTTTTTTTTTTTATTCATTTTTATATGAGTTCCATCCAAACGATCAATGAATCAATTTTTTTAGCATACACAGTCAAAATAAGAAAGAAATTGTCGAAAATAAAACTATTTCTTCGATGCTCTCGATTTTTTTTATCGAAGTTAAAAAAGTGGAAATCATTTCTTCAAAATTTGAAGTTTCTATTACTTTTCATCGGTAAATCATTTTTTTTAAATAAAATGTATATAATTTTAGTATTTTTTTATCTCAATAAATATTAATTTTTCTCGAAAAAGGTAGGTGATTTTACATATTCCAATTTTCCTCAGCCCATTTGAGTTATGCTGTGGATGGATAGAGAGACGGACAAAAGAGCTTCGCTTCCGTTTTGATAAACCCTAAAAATAAATCGTTTTTATTGTCTGATTACTCACAATCAGTTGAAGAAACAACGAAATGGTTTTATTTGACTATACATTTTTAAATCAAAAAATGCCCACTCCTGTAATGATATTTATAAATACAATATACTCTTGATATAGAGAATTTACTGTTAATATACAGTTATACCAACATGTGTACTAGTAGGTATGAAAATGTACATTCATAAAATTAAAAATCATTACATACAGGGTTCAATTTACATATATGAATCTATATGCAAATGTATACGTTACAGTAATCCAATCTCAATATAACTGTCACATCATGTTTTTTCTATTTATATTTAACTTAAATTAGATAAGGTACCCATTCATACAAATAATCTATTCATATAGACGATAATTACAAAAAAAAAACCTATGCGTATCACATCTAATTTGTATAAGATTTTTTATTCGTTTTTGTGGTCCAAAAATGTCGATTTTTCTAAACAACTTTCTCTGTAAATGATAAAATGCGTACATATCAGATAAAAACTGTTGTCCATTATTTACAAAACTGAAACCTGCAAATTATGTGTGGCATAATAGAATAATTGCTTGAAAATACTGTCATTTTCATATAAGTTGTAATTTATTGGCTTATTGTTCATTTGTGGTCTATTAATATCTATCTCACTGTTCAGGAACTAGTTTTTTCTATATGTGTTATATATTTTGTAAATTACGAGTATACAGTAAATATACACAAATTATAAGTCCGATAATTGCTAGGTTTACAAAATATTATTTTCGAAATAAACAGTACCTGGAAATTATGTCTATATTTACAAGCACCTATAATATTTTTAAATTTAATCCCCCTGAGGTGGCGCCTTATTTCATGGACATTAGTGGACGTGCCAAATCTTTAAGACCCGCATATTATATACAATATTTTAATCTAACTGTAATATAAATATATAAATAAAAATTGTTAGTTTCAGATAAGTTTTTACATTTTTTTTTCAAGTCGAAATGAAATACCTGTAATTAAAATGGGGAACTAGAAGGAAGGAACAATTTTTTAAATTAACTTAAGTACGTAATTGGAATCTGTACATTGGGTGACTTTTTGTAAACATTTGTTTTATCTTTTTGAAAAAACGACCTTTTTTGTGGTTTTTAAATTCTGATGCAGGTTTTTTTTAATATCTCCGGTTCTGTAGGCTGGATTACAAAAATAAAAAGTTTACGTTTTCTTTCTTATGACTTTCCCTACAAAACTGAATATAGTTAAAAATCCTGTAAGATTATTACATAAACTGAAAAATATATAAAAACCTAAACCATACATAACATAAGTAATAAACCAGAATCAGTGGAGTCAAATCTGAAAGTCTTTTTCAGTAATATTTTCATAAATACTAAAAGTAATACATAAAACTAACCATAAAATAACTGCTACTGAAAAGAACACGTACACACTGAAAAAAAGGATTAGTTGAATTTACCTATCATAGTTAAATTGAACCAAAAAATTTGGTCAAATACGGGCAACCCCAGATTTGGTTAAAATGACCAAATTTACTTGTTGAAAATATTTAGTAAATTGGACCAAATATTAGATTGAGTCAACCCAATATTTTTTCAAGTTAGCCAAATATTCTATATTTTTAACTAAATTATTTGGTCAATGATAAATATTTGGTTAAAATAACCGAATAAGTTGGTTAAAGAAACCAAATGCTATTGTTAATTCAATCATATATTTGTTTAATACAATTAAGTGGCTTTGTTAAAAAAAATATATATTTTTGTTAATTCAACTATTTATTTTTTTAATACAACTAAATGGTTTTATTAAAGAAACCAAATAATATTGTTATTTCAACCATTTATTTTTGTTAATACTACTCTATGGGTTTTTTGAAATAACTAACTAATATGGTTGATTCAACTTTATATTTTTTTGAATCTACTGTTTTATTTAGTAATTACAACCAAATGTTTGGTTTGTTTAAACAAATGAATTAGTTGATTCAATATTCAACATTCGGTAAAATATTGACTAAAAAAGATATACCTTAAATTGTAACGTTTATTATTCCAAAAATGTTTCCATCAATATATAATTACAACTACAATATCCAGTTAACAAAGTAAAAACATTTCACCGAGTAGAACTGAGTATTGTACCTGTAATATTGAACTGATTGAAACATTTTTAGAATAATAAACATTACAATAAAAGTACCTAGGTATATCATTTTTAGTCAATATTTTCCGAAATAATCGTTTTCTCTGAAAAAAGAATAAGTTGAAAAAAAATGATATTATTCACATGTGAAACATTTTATTTTACAAATTATTATATTAAATTAATAATAATAATAACAATAATAACATTGATAATAATAATAATAAAATAATAATAATATTTACTATATTAAATTATCCTATGAACATTTTATTTATATATTTAATTATTTATATTATATTAAAATTATTAAAAAAAAATACATTCAATACAAATTAATAATTTCGTAACACAGTTTTAATAATATTTAGTAATAAATAGTACTGGTTAGTTAGTTTTAAATGATCTAAAAACCAGGAACTTGAACCGGAATTTATTTATGGTTCGGGTTCAAATATAAAATACGTTCGGGTTTGGGTTCAACATGTTGCTATTTAGGTTCAAAAACATTAATTTTTTTAGGGTTCAGGTTCGGGTTCGAGTTTGTATTGAAAGAAAATTGTTTTGTTCGAAAAAAATTACAATTAACAAATAAAACATTTTCTGAAGAAGAAAAAACATTAATAGTCATTAAAATATTGTTAGAAAAAAGGGCAAAAAATAAAATTACATTTTAAAGATTGAAATTTCTATTTTTCAGATTTTTTTTGCAAATTGAAATGTAAGTTATAGAATTAAAAAAGAAAGTAAAACATATGTTAATTTTAATAGTTGACTTGATAACTCACATCATACTATAAAATTAAAACATTTTTCTAGTATTAGTACATTTTATACCCTTTTAAAAATTATTGGAGAAAAATATTAAAATATTAAAAATAATTCGTTAAACCTTTTAAAATATATGGTTACCGGTTATCCATGAAAAGGTTCGGATTCAGATTTAGGTTCGTCAACTTTGAGATATAGCGGTTCGGTTCGGGTTCAGGTTAATTAAAAATACGAATTTTTTCGGGTTTACAGTTCGGGTTCAGGTTCAAGTCCCTGCTAAAAACCAATAGTGTATGGGGCTTTAATACCTTACAATTAGTGTAATTTATATTAAATGTTTAGTTGCAATATAAAAATTTCCATTACTCAAAACGTGAAGAATAAATACAGTAGAACAATTTAAATTAGATAAAAGAATACAAGAATATGTATCAGTTAAATTAACATTGTATGCATGTAAATGCAAATCATAATAATTAGTAATTAAATTTTTATATATAAAACAAACATCAACATTATTAAACAAAATATACTCAACTAATCCAAAAAAAGGTAATTCATTTATACTAGAACAAAAAATAATCGAACCTATTTTATAAGTATTTTCTATTGTCTTTATCCATTCTATATTTAAAACTTTTGTTTTAAAAGTGCTTGGTAATTTGTGAAAAAAATGGATACTGTCTTGTAACTTGTTAATTTCTACATATAGTCCCGGTCCATATTCATGTTCTGTATCAAATTCTTTATTTAACATGAACCGCATACATTGTTTTAATTGATATTTAATACAGAGTGTTTTAAGGATATTTTTTCTACTAGTAACAATATTGGAATATGATTTAAATTCTTTGTGTTTTGCCTCAAATCGCATACACCATATATTTCTTAAAGGTCCGACGTTACGTATTATGTTAGGATAATGTATTAAAAAGTGATGTTTTGGTTTTAAAGGTTCATTAAATAATCTCAAATATAATGTGTTATGTTCTTGTATCAAAACATTTAACAAAACAATAATTTCTGAAAATATTTTTGTAATGTTATAGAAGTGGGTTTATTAGATTCATTTTTATAATTAAAATATTTAATTCGGTTATTTAAAGTATCTATAGAAAAATATTTATAATCAGTAATTAATTTGTTTAAAATGCGTGCCATATCATATCTGCAAATTCCTTCTAACAAATCATGCATTATATCACAAGTTGTATTGTATGTGATATGAAAACTTACAGCGTTGTTCCAAATACAGTTTTCTTTTATGCCACAAGTTTTATTTGTTAAATCCATATTATAGTTTATTTTATTTCTCATTAATAAAGGGTCCTCTGTACATAATTTTTGGACAATTATTTTTTCTGCTCTACAAAATCTACATGGATAGTTAGAAGAAAAACATTCAAGAAATCCACATATTGAATGAATACCTAAATTATCACCAATGACTAAGGCTAAACAAAAATAAACATTTTGTTGTCCCTCAGGAGTATTTATAATAATACCATTGTATTCTAAATCTTTTAACTGTTTAATAATATTGCAGAAAACTTTTTCATTCCCAAATTCAATTCTATCTGATGCATAGAAAAGTTGAGCCAAAAAAATATTTTCAAGTAAAGTATTATATATAGGTGGTACACTTCCAACAGTATAATAAAGAGCCCCTAATTTATAAACTCCTGCATGAGAACCTAACGGATTATTAATTTCAAATTCATCAAAATACAAAAATAATGGCATTATTAATTTATCGTTATACTTTTTTTTTAACTTTTTCCATAACACACCATTCAAAAAATGTGTTTGATGTTCATAATTGTTATTTATGTCATTCATGTAACTCAAAATAATTTTAAAAATTCCCGGACTTTCTAAAAAATGTGTAAGAGAATTTTTCATAGAAATACTATAACATTTATAAGAAACTAAATCTAACTCAACTTTACCATTTTTTACATTGCTTTCCATTTTACTTCCAATAAAAACAGATTCTGGTTTTGAATAGTAATTTAAGTTCTCAAAATATTTTAATCTTAAATATTCAGTTTTCAACGGTTCAATGGCATTTTCTATAAAATTTAATATATCGTTAGAAATTCTTGATTCTGAACATGACTGCAAAAATGCAATGATTCCATTTGTCATAAAATCATTCAAATAGTTAACAAAATTTTGTATTTGAATTCTGCTAAGATTATTACAAGAATATAATTTAGCAATAAATATAGCAATACTTTCTTGATATTTCAAAAAATTATCAACTTCAATATCAACATTTGTGTTGTTTTCAACTGCTTCGATTAAAGGTGTGCTTTCTTCCACCAAAACATTATTGTCAATACTCGTAGATGGAATATTCAAATTAAGAGAGGTATTTTTTTGGTATTTATCAATTTTAAATGAATCATGCTTTGTATTTAAATGTTTTTTAAAAACTGACAGTTCTTGAAAACTTCGACTACAATTATTTTGTTCACATCTATATATTTTATTTGATAGATAGTGATTACATTTAATATGAAAAATTAAACAATTTATTGTATGAAATTTTTTTTTACAAACACAGCAAATGAAATACATAATTAAATGAGTAAAATTAATTAGTGATCAATATTTGAATGAGAAGCCATATGTGCTCAGATTCGTAACAATATTTAGCATTTACTGCATAATACAATTTGAAACATAAATCAAAACATTTCAAAACAGAGTCTATTTTGTACATAATATCTTCTATAACTAACCTCAATTTTATTGGTATTTCCAACTGTTAATATATAATGTTGCACTGCACTGGTAGCCCGAGCCTTTGAATTTTAATTTTCTTGTTTGATATAGTGTTGTATACGTATCCTGCTATCTATAATAAAAATATAAACGATATTAATATAATTAATTTTAACATTGAAACCAATTAGATTTATTACTTTAACATTTACTTACATTATCCCTTCTAGGGATTCTATTATTGAAGGTTTCCAGTGGCTTTTACCTTTCTTTATATGACCCTTTGGCGGTATCAAGTACGGTACTAACGAGATTTGTAAAGCATGTTGAGAATCTACAAATAAATAAAATATAACACTTTTATTTTAAACGTATGTTCATATTTAACTATATAACATACTTAAATTATTGGTTGATAGGCTAGTGCCAATACCTTTTTGAAGAAAAAAAAATTAACAGGCAAGGACCAGCCAGAAAATGATTGAGTGTCTTTTAAATTAAAAAAAAAACAAAGTTCTCCCAATTCAGTAGTAAACATTTGCTGGATACAACTGTTGAAAATCGGATTCAATCTGCAATAAGAATATATTATTTTACCCAAGAAGCAAAATTATGTAATTCAAAATAATTGAGTGTGTACTTATATACACGTGTTATAACATTTTGAAAATTGTTATATTTCAAATATACTGTATTATCAGCGTTTGAACGAGATGTAGGCAAAATATGTATAAGAAAATAATAAAAAGTAAAAAATAATTACAAATACAAATTAAAAGTAAAATCCCTAAACCGAGTTTCGAACCAGCGTTCACCGCGTTACATGCTACGAGTAGCAAGCTAACCACTTGACCACATAATACAGTATAATTGAAATATAACAATTTTCAAAATTAAATATCTTTAAAGCCTCTGAGATGAATGCTCGGACACGTGTATTTTTATTTTTACTCTAGTTTCACCTCCCAAAAACTGACTGAAATCCCTCATCCATTGAGCGTGCCCTCCCCTTGTCAATATAATCTCAGTAATCCCACACATGCTTTTATCAAAATGTCCAGAAAAATTAAATTTAGATTATCAATTGAAAAAATACACTTTATATTTAAAAAACTATAACTTTGATTTGTAACGCACTTATGGCACATCCTGTATAATGTAACTATTTTCAAAATTTGCTGCTTGTCTATCCTAACAACTTTTGTATTTAAAGTTTTCTTCAATTTGTTATAATAAATGAAATGTTGAACTTTGAATTATAAAATACTATTTTATAATTTCAGAAAAAAATACTCGACAATAATTATTGCTTACAATTTAACAAAAATCGGTATAAGCCCCTCTTTCTAGTGTAAAAAACAATCCATAGTCTGGCAAAATTTATAATAATAATTTAAATTACTTACTTACCATTTCTACTATATACGAAGAATTTTACGCCATTTTGATAAAGATGTTTTTATATGATAAATAATATTTCATTGTCCTGCTCCTTTGTATGTAATTATATAATATTAACACTATTTTTTTATCACAATACACCACACACATGAAACATATATTAACAATAATAAGTATAATAATTAGACTAATAAAAGAAATAACGTAAAGCTGAAATAACAAAAGTAACTGCATAACGTTACTAATTCCTACAAGCGAAGCGACGCTACTAAATATGGGATGTAGGAACCCCTTCCTACCCCCCCGGTAGCTTTACTTTGTTATTGTCGCATTGTTGCAAAATCTAATTTACAAAAATCACGCCATGCCTTGTTGCCAACTGTCTGTTTGAAAAAACTGACCAAATATTAATTTGTTTCAAACTAATATTTGGTCATTTTAAAATAAAATTTAGTAAAAATTCAACAAGTAAAATTAGTTCTTTCAACAAGCGAAGATTGTTACATATATCTAATGTTTGTTTCTTTCAACAAGTATTTAGTATTTTCAACCAAATATTTTCAACTAAACGTATTTGTTAATTTTAACCAAATCTTTTTTTTCAGTGCATATATAGCCTTCTCTATCACAAAATTTCAAAAGAGAATTAAAGTACTTACTCTTAAAAAATCGCTCAACATTTCATTAAAATTTTATATAGTTTCATAGTTTACAAAAAAAAACTTTATTTTTCTAATTATTTGTTAGAATTATGTCGGGTATTATAAAGAATTTTTTCTAGAACAAAATCTAAACTGACGCTATCTGCGATGTGTCAAATCGTTATGAATTTGCTCGGGATTTTAGAACAGTGGTAATAAATGATTAATAATGTAAATGCTATACATTTTATGAAGTATAGTTACTGCTTTTAGATCGCTTATTTCTACTTAACGCGCGTGCGTCTAGATCATTCGTATACAATATACCATTAATAAGAACTGTCAGTGGGTTGTCATTTATATTAACCTAATACTACGCAGAGAGCAAATTCTTTATAATACCGGACGTTTTGGTTTCTCACAGGGGTTACTTTAGTGTGTAGTTATAGCTTGTTTCTGCAGTTCCAAAAATGAAAACTGAAGTTGTAAAAGCTAATTTGTGTAGTTGAAAAATTGCAAGTAGAAAGAAAAATATAAAAAGTGTAATGTCCGGTATTATAAAGAAGTTATTTGAGTGTAAAAGAAAATAAACTTCCAGCTAACACTATCTGCTAGCTACTAAATATAAATGATAACACACTCACAGATGTAGCGAATGAAATCGTACATATGATAATCTTGACGCATGCTCGATAAGTACAATCAGGGACTTAAAATAAGTGCTACCAGTTTACATCATAAAATGATTGTTATACATTTATTACCACTGCTTTAAAATATCAAGCAATTTCATAACAATTAGACACCTAGCAGATAGCGTTAGCCGGAAGCTAATTTGCTTTTGCACTCAAGCAAATTCTTTATAATATCGAACATAAGTGTAGAGCAAAAAAAAAGTAATTATAATTTATAAGAGAGAAATATACAAAGTGTAAAACCAAAAAGAAAAAAAAATGGAATTTACAGTTGAAAAATTTTCGTAAAAAACCCCTGGTTTCTCAAGGGCTTATCATACAATTCATTCACTTAAGGGGAGGTTCTCATCAAGCACGACCAAAAAATCGATTTTTTTTTGCTTAAAAAGTTGGCAAATGTCTCGTAGAATACGCTCGTGAAACCCGTTTTGCCGAATTCAATTTTTTTTTAAAGTTATAGTCAAAAAACTGAAGTCGTCTTTTTACGCGAAAATGGAATTTTTGCGGTAGCGCGTTTTTTCGGTATTAATTTTTAATTTCCCACACTTTTGTGACCATGGCATAGTATTTATATGTATTTCTAGCTACCTCGAATGCCTCTAGATGTCTATACATATATATACACATACATACACACACATATATACTTGTTGTATTCTAAAATCGACGCGTATTTCTCGAAACCATGTTTTCTGAGACGGGCGGCAAGATATCTCAAAAACTACTATAGATATCGATATGAATGTTTTTTTTTTAAAAGATAATTAAATTTTCTGGATCTTGAACTAAAATCATAATTTTACATTCATTATTTTTATTGTTACAGCACTTTTTAGAGCCAAAAAAAGTGCGATTTTTTTTTTTTTTTGCAAGTCCGCCATTTTGTTGATTTTTAACTTTTCTTAGTGATTTTAGTTCAGGATCCAGCAAATGTCTTCTATTTTATAAAAAAACTTTGATTTTTTAATTTCAGACAAAAATTGGATGCGTTACCTTGCCGCCCGTGTAGGTGTCTTTTTTTTCGATGACTATCTTTGAATGCATATAACTAATAAACTATTCGGTATTTTTGTTCATAAAAAATTGTAAAAGTAGTTAATAACATACTTAATAAGTACCAAAAAACTTGACTACTTTATTTACTTACTTCCATAAGAAAAAAAATCGCGAAAATCACGTAATTTTTGGGTCGCTAGATGAGAACCTCCCCTTAATTAAACAATACGGATATAGAATCCGCTAATAAAACAAAAGCGAATCATCGTTGATTAAGTTATTAATTAAAAAATTTAATTATATTTAATTCAAGATGAAGTGATGCATTCATTAGTACACACACAAACACACACACATGTGCCGTGTCACTTGTAACACGTTAGTTCCCACACATATGGTATAAGTGAACGGTTATTAATAAATATAATTGTAAGGAGGTTATAAATTCGTATTAGCGTGCATTTGTTAAGAACCGTTGTATGTTATAGTTGATTGTGTCAAATAAAATAGTTTACGAATGTGTGTTGTGTTGTATACAGCATGTTTCTTATGTTCTCATGTTATTTACTTTTTTGTGTATTTTGGGTATAAGGAAGTAACAATCGAAGCAATTTTAGTTTATGTGAAATGTAAGTTGTTTATTTGTTTTGTTAACATCATTTTTATACCAACAATAATATGAGTGATTTTAAACGTTTTTGGCATACTGAAATCGAATTCAAGTTTTTGTGATATCCTAACTTAAAAGTGCAAAAATTATGATTTTGGTAATTTTAACGAATTTATTACCAATTATTTTCTAAAGTTTTTGTTCACAACAATGCAACTTAATGCGAATAGGTATTTATTTGTTATAATTGTTAGAGATATTGTTAAACTTGTGTGTAGTATAGTCCATCTTGTCTACCCTGCAATTGTATTTCATATTTTTTAATACTAATATATTTTGGCGAACAAAAATTGTACAGTGAAAAGTTTAAATTTATTTTAAAGACGGAAGATAATATAGTGGAACCTCTTTTGTACGTTTTTCACCATAGTACGTTTATTTTTAAGTCCCGGCTTTCAAGATCACATGTTAAAACATTTCCTTTGAACGTTTTTCTCGTTAGTACGTGTTTTCCCTTTAGTCTCTTTAAAAACGTAGGTACTAACGAGGTTCCACTTTACTATTTGTTGCCTTGAAGAACAAAAACATAAGAAAACAATTACCTGCTTGGTAATAAAATCATAAATATGGCCAAATTCGTCATTTTTGATAATTTTAGGTGAAAATATCTCGCAAACTTTAAGTGATGGAATAATTTGAGCAACAGATTCAGTTTCAATGTGCTAAACTAGAGATACTTCAGCAAGAGTTATGACAGTGTCGCCATTTTTAGCCAAACCGGCGGTGATGCGATTTATTCAAAAATTAATTTTATATTTTATTGCTAGCATTAAAAAAAATTAAAATTGAACATAATATAATAAATATGAAGTAAGAATATTCAATGATATTGATTGCTACAATTAGAAAATACGTCTGTGAGTGAGATTTGGCTACTACAATCAATCAGAAATCGATTCGGGCTATCAGAACTTTTACTATGAGTACTCTACGCTAAACGTTTGAGATATCGGCTATTCGGTGTTTTTTTTAAATAAACAGTATACAGTGTATTCCAAGATGGTTAAGCCATAGGAAATTTAACATAGGGACAATTAGAAGTGTTGTAGTAACCTTTGATCAAATTTAACGATATGTGATTGGTGCATTTTGAAATGCCGCCTCGAAACTAACTGATAAATTTTAAATTAATCAACAGTATTTTGTTCTCAACTTTAATTTCATTAATTTAAGCATCCTAGATAAAATTATAATAATATTTTTTGACAGATATAAATTTGAAAACAAAATACTGATTACTATTTTATTAAATTTTGTGGCGGCATTTCAAAATGCACCAATCATCATCGTTAAATTTGACCAAAGGTTACTACAACATTTCTAATTGCTCCCATGTTAAATTTCCTATGGCTTAATCAACTTGGAATACACAGTATAACTATCTAAATTTTAATTATTAGTAAAAAAAAGTTTTCGAACATTTTCAAAACAATTCAGTTGATGCCCTATGCAATTATGTATATCCATATGGGAAATTATATATATGTACATATATTTATTATCGGGGGCCTCGGGGCAGCAAGTTACCGAGTGGCCGTCACTATATGCAAAATATAAAAATTGAAGACCCTTTTTTCGTTACTACCTCAATCCACAATTTTACGCTTGTTACTAATTTTAATTAACTTTTTTTTGTTTCTTAATCTTGCCGTAGTGGTTACGGCCCTGTCGCCATGTTTAAAAAAATATTCTTAATACGCATCAAAGAAATTCAAGTTATTTAGATTTAAAACACCTATAACATATGTATGCACATGTTCGTTATATAACAACAATAAACTACTTATTTAATGTAATATAAAATAATAAAAGCTTCGTTATGGTGCATTCGACAAAGGCAATGAATGCATTTGTACCAAGATCAGTGAACTTTAGATAGTCCATTAACAGCATAAGGTGTAGAAGTTAATGAGTTTACAAATATTAAAACATTAATTAAACTCGAGTGTATTTCATTTGGAAAACTTGATAAAGGTTAATGCCAATGTAGGTATAATATTGATAAGGAATTGATTATATAAAGTATTGTTTGTTCAGTATTTGTTATTTCAGAGTTCTTGTTAAAATACCAAGTTCTCTTGTACGTATGTATATACAATAATATACATACATAATTGTTTTCTGGATTAATATAGTATATTTTATAATTCCTATTAAGTAATATTGGGTATAATCTATATTTAATTTTAATATCAAAATAAGGTACTGGCACCAGTCTTGGATCATACTCCAGTGTTGGACTCTTGTTTAATTAAATGTACTATACTTGAATCATAATCTATAGACAATTAACAGTAAAACAGCTTAATTTGATGACAATCGGTCAATGTGTGTCAAAATGATGGAAATTCAAACTAATTATTAGTGTAATCTATTTATTAATCATTATATTATCATAGCATTACCCCTATAAATGATTTTTTTAAATTAAAGTGTACTAAAGAGTTTCCAAATTCAAAATAACTAAAATATTTTATAACCTATAATATCAAGACAGACTCCGAAATCTAAAATAAACTCTTATTTTCATTAAAATTTGAAGAATGGAAAAGACAACATACCTACATATTATATAACAACTTAATTTTAAAATAAAAAGCTGGTTACGTTATTACTAGCAATTCTTTACCAACATTAAGAGAACATTCTATTAGTTTTAGACACATTAATTAAATACTTTAAGTTAATTAAGACATACATTCCGATTGACTTAACCTCGTGCTGAAGTGACGATATTCTCTTAATTAAATAATGAACCATGACTGACACAATTACAATACTGTAATTAAATAATTTTTGTAATAAGATCACGGAATTATAACTAATAGCTTTATTAATACACAAAGTAACTATTGATTGAATATAAAACAGTTTACAGTGTTTGCGTGAGATAATATCCCTGCGGAACATTAAATTGTAAAATTTACAAACCTGATGACAGTTTATGAATTTTACAAAATAAAAATGTATATTTCACACTTTTCACAGTAAGATACTGCAATGATACAATAGAGAGATTATAAAGAAAAAACATCTGCTATGTAAATGCACAGTGCTAACTCGTGCTAAATTCACCAAAGGTAGTTAATTATTGAACAATTTAAATAAAAACCGATAGTGTTTAGATAAATTGCCTGGAATTGGTTAACCATTTAATTTTTATACAATTTTACTAAAAAAATATTAAATCGAAATTTTTCTTAAAACGCATCTAATTATTTTTTCGTATATTTATAATTTTTTGACAATTTCAATTGAAATATGTCAATGTAAATATCAATTTAAAAAAAAATACGATTTTTCAAAGCAAATTGAGATACATTTTTGTAAGGGAATATTTTACAACAAACGTTGTAGACCTATATTATAGGAAATTAAATGCTCTACAAAAAAGATTCTACAAAATTTTCACGTACCGTATCGTTTTTGAGATATCTTGAAAAAATAAATATTTGGGGATATCAACCCTCCCCCTTACACACAACTTTGATGATTTTGAAATGGAACCGTCCTCAAGCCAGACCCAACCATCCAACCATGTTTCATTCATATCGGTTTAGTGGTTCATGAATTATGCGTGTGACAATGATTCAGGGGACAGACAGACACACACAAATGAAGACAAAAATTGTTTGTCTTGACCTGAAACGGAAAGATCAATTTAAAATTTTGAAATCGGAGAACAATTTTTTTGTCTCATTTTGAAGCTATTACAAAACTTCTCGTATCGTCGATATTGCAAGGATGCAATTTTTTTATTGGGTGACCTCTAAATTAGCTGAAAATGATTTCTCACATTGTAAAATATACCGACCGGTCGATCAATTATTATTCCTTTGTCGCATTTATAGTCAACCGTTCATTATACAAATGAACTTGATATGTTCAATTAAGAGACATAAACAAAATGGCTACTTATTGCAATAAAATGCAGCTCAGATAGCTTATATAAAATAAAATACTTAAAACTCTCGTGAGAGGTAACTTGCGTGATCTAATTAGAAGTTTTACAACAACATATTGTAAAACGATAAAACTTGTTCAAAATAATTCAAATTCTGGCTTGCTGCTTAGACCATTTTGGTATAAAAGTTTTTGTGAATATCTTGTAACGAAAAAAAAGTTTTTGTCTTTCATAACGTAATGGTGGCTTGAAACGCTTAGATCATTTTAGTTTCTTAAAAAATGGAAAATTTCGGTTAACTGTTTTTTTCAAAATGTGGGTTAGGCTATTCTGGCGGTGAGCGCCTCAAATATAAACAAAAGTTACAATGTTTTCTGTATTTTCTTGATTTACATGACAAAATTGTAATTTTTGCTTAAATTTTAAAATATTTTTTTGGCTATCAAAAATTACCAAAAAGGGTGGTCCCCCACTTGCCTAGATATTAAAATTATGAAATAGATACAACGAATCATTCAATTTGGCTTCTGAACAGTTTATATTATGGTCTGTATAACGGCCATCTATAAACAGTGTTCACATCTATTGTTTAAAGTAAAATTAAGGTCGCCTACTAGATCTTGAACAGTGATTATTTAAAGTCATATAAGGTAAAACCATTGGCGAAACTATTTCTATATCAATAACATCTGCTCGTATTTTATTTATTGACTCTTCGTTTTTTGCACAAATTATTGAAATGTTAAGGTCTAAGTCGTAATAGAAAGTGTAATTACTTTGTGTGTATAATCTGAACGTGAATCGTTCAACA
This sequence comes from Sialis fuliginosa, assembly GCA_961205875.1. Taxonomy (NCBI): domain Eukaryota; kingdom Metazoa; phylum Arthropoda; class Insecta; order Megaloptera; family Sialidae; genus Sialis; species Sialis fuliginosa. The sequence continues at coordinate 26,128,738 of OY540812.1, read as the reverse complement.
GTTAACGTAGTTAAGAAATACAACGTATATGAGTGCTTTAAAACGTGTGTGCATAATATAATAAATATAATGTTTTATATAACAAATAAGATTCACCCATTGTTTGAAGATTATGTGTGACTAATCGATTAGAAAAGTATCTCAGCTCTCAGAAATAAAATGTACCTCGTGTCAGTGAATTGATTTTATTTTCGTTTCATTTTATACAGAAATTAAATATGATTCATAATATATGAAGAAAAAAAATGTTCATTGATCAAACTATATAAATTTTCTCACTGACCTAACCCCAGTACGTTATAAAACGATGCAACATACATTTATTGATGATTTTTTATGCCGTGTTTAAACCAGAAAGACAAAACAACAACACGGTGTTTTTTGACAAAATAGCAACAAACCCTATACATGTTCAAATGCGGAGTTTTTTTTTTAAATACCGTGTCTCCCCTCCCCGAAAACTTTTAAATTGAAGCAAATTAAAATAAATGCTTATTAAATATACTAAGGTAACTTTATTACCGCTGTCTTTTTGGTCTAAACACAGCATTACAATTACGGTTCCGATCTTTACGTATTGTACGGTTACGGTTTATATTTTAATTTTTGAATTTAAAAATTAACGATGGCACATCTATAGACTTTTAATTAAAAAAAAAAAAAAAAAATTGGTTCAGTGGGTCCGCCAACGAAAGGGTAGAACAGCTTGTATTTTAAATATATGGATGTATTTATTTTGTTATTAAAGAATGTTTCAGCTTCGGAGGAATATATTTTTTTTCGAAAACAATTTTATTTAATGATGATTTTGACGATTTTGCACTGCTATTGATAACAGAATATTTTTGTAGCGTTTAAAAGGGCTAGCCTTATAATTACTCGATCACTTTTTACGATACGTTGGAACACTGATTTTATAATGAATACAACTACCTATGTAGGATATTACAAAGGGGCCACAGTTGGCCCAGGCTTGCGCCAATGTTATCTAACACTGGGCCAATATACAAATGATAACTTCGTTCAAAACTCGGCCAAGGCTTATCATACCAAGGTTGGCCCGATTTTGGTAAAGAATAGGTAACCCGAAACTCGGTATCTGAAGGTCGGCCTAGACTGGGACTAATATCGAAAAGCAACACTTAGTAATCCAATATTGGGCCAAGCTCAGGCCCATCGTCAAGACTGGCATTTCCTACTAGAGTGTCCTAATAAAATTTTAATCAGGCTATTTGAATGTGAAATAAAAAAACATTTTCAATTTCGTAATTAATTAAATAGAATGATTTTCTATAAAAGTTCAACTAGTTGCTTTTACTTCTGAATAGAAGTTGTTGGGTGAGGTAACTAATCCAAACAATAACATCCTATTTGTACACTGTTATGCAGTAATGTATCAACCCACAAAAATATCATTTTTGATTTATGAAAGCAGTTTCATTCAAAATAATATCTACAACATTATAGAAAATAGCTCATGGCTATTAAAATTTTATTGAAATATAAATGTTTTTATCAAAACAAAATAATTGTAACAAACTCTCAACTATTTTTAGTGTTCCATGCGAAAAGGAACACTAAAGGGATTACTAGGCGATGTTCTATGAAACTATTCGACATAAAAATTTGAAATTTAGCACATATATATAGAAAAGTTTCAATAATTGAAATGGAGGCGGGGGGCTAATAGCACGGAATACTAATTATACAAGTATACACTTCTCTTCATTTTTTCTTTGCTCGCTTCAAAAACGTTGATATATCGAACAATAAGTAAGCTTTGTTAGTGCATAAAAGTCAAGCGCGGATTCAGAAACCTCAAAAATTGAAGTAAATTAAAAGAAAAATACTTATTAAATATACTAAGGTAACTTTGTTTGTCCATACGCCTGATAATAGTGGCTATGTATGTACATATGTATAGAAAATACATTTAAAAACCTATATTTTATTAAAATAAATCTGCCCTCAATCTGTACACAACCAAACACGGTAGATCACTTCCTCACTTTCTTCAGGGCGACGGGTTACCTACCTACAATGCATAACTCACTATACTACTAGTTTTCTCACACAGTAGGCTTTGAAAACAATACCGGGTCTGTTCGTGCGGCGGCACGATTCTACCCGAGTGTCTCTGTTTGTTTACGAGACCGGCGCACCGTTACTACGAATATGGTAATGGTTACTTTTCCAAACATTACATTTTATAATAGAAATCATAATGAATTGTGATTGATAGAAAATGGTATAAACTAATTTGAATATCCCTAAAAAAAAAACTTTCGAATCGAATCGTTTTTGTAAGCAATTAGGTTACTTTATTATTATTTTATTATAATATCTCTTTATATATGCAGCGATGATCATTTTGATGAATGAGAAAGATTATGTTTGATGCACAATTTTTATTGATATAATTTATAAAGTCGAATAAATTTACATATATGCATTGTTTAATAAACAAATATGTGATTTTTACCTTTTATACATTATAGAGAGCTTGTTATTTAAATTTAAAATTAATTTAGAATTTATAGAAAATATCAATTAACCTTAAAAAATATTATTTTCTATAGTTTCGAATTCGAATACGGATATGTAATTATTTCGAATACGAATTTTTATTATTTTATTTGTTATTATTTGATTAGACTAGTTTGTATCTCGGGGCTCGAACAAAAAAAATGTTGCTCTCGTTACGAAATACGTTAGTTTTTGACCTAAAATAAATCATCGCCAAAGGATTACTCTGTAGTTCAATTTTTAGAGGTGCCACAAATGGGGGTTCCGTTTCCTATTTAAATAACATGAGAAAATGATTCTTTAGTACTAAAGTTGGTATTACTGATTCATGATAGATAACTGATGAAAAATTTTTAAGGACATCATTTTGTAGAATTCTCTACAAAAGTGTCTACAAAATCATGTCTCTCAATTCAACGTATCATCAGTTATAGGCATTCAAAGTGATTTATTTGTTAAATTGTACGTCTAAAAGGCTCTCACGGCTAAACTATTGTTTCTATAAAAATAAATTAAATGGTAATTTTGTAAGAAATTTATCCCTCTATAAATATAGTTCAAAGAGCTATAGGTGTAAATGCAATGAGTTAAAACTTATAAGCGTTTTAATTTTTTTTTTCAAAAATCAACATTTTAACGTCAATTTTCTATCAACATCAATTAAATATCAATATATTACCCCACTACTGAGCTGTCGGAAAGGAATGACTAACATAATTTTATTCTCTGCAAAATGACGTCCTTAAATTTTTTTATCAGTTATCATGAATCAGTAATATCAGTTTTAATACTAAATGGAAAACAAGATCCCCCTTTGTGGCACCTCTTAAAATTGAACTACCGAGTAATCCTTACGGGAGGATTTATTTAGGGTCATAAACTACCTTATTTCGTAACGAGAGCGAGGAAAAAAAATATTCTTTTTTTTTTGATTCACCCTAGTATAGACCTTCAATGATCATCCCATTAACAACTTCTTAGCCCCTCTCATATCCTCGTTTGACCTCCCCCCCCCCTCTCCCCATCATACACTAAACCGACATTTTTGTCATAATCATTTTTTATTAAAATTATGATTTCACATTATTTAATATTATTAAATGATAAATATTTATTTATCTACTTAAATCAACAAAAAATCGTAAAATCAAGAATATTAATTGACTATTTAATTACATAAACATGTTTAAATCATCGTAGAAGATTATTTATTTCCATATTTACTAATTTATTTTTTCTACTGATAGCACATGAGATGTATTAATAGATCCTATCAATTAAACCAATAGTATCTCATACATTAATATTTAATCGACATGTGTAAGGTCGACGAAGTGAATCTTTAAATAGTTATTTTTTCCTATGAGTTTTAAATTCCAGTTTATAATTATTGACGCCCTGTGTTGGTTGTAAATCATGCAAAGCCGCGTATTACAAATGTCTAGAATCACAGAGAAATATATTCGACATGGTCATTTAATAACATGTTTCGAAAACTGGCAATTTTTTTAATTTGTCTACGTGACCACTGACCCATCTCGAGATTTTTTCAATCTCATTTCACATTTCTAAACTTTGATATTGTAGATATAGTTTTTCATATAATTATTTATGATTTATGAATATTTATCAAATTTAAAGAACAGAATCTAAAAAAAATATTTTTTCAAAATTATACATATAAATCAACAGTTTTCTTAGTTCAAATCTTTTTCACTTGTACCTATACATTTTATTAAAAAATATCAATTTTATTTTTTTAATACGTACCTGACCTAATTATTTAATGAAATCATTCATTTAAAATGTCTTTTGAATATATTCATTATAAACTTTTAAAAATATTTATTTGTTATAATTATTTAAATTTTTAAATCAATTATATCTATTTTTTCATTTTTATATAATTTAATTTTAAAAAATATCAATTTTACATTTCCTTAATCCTTAATATATATAAAGCTCAACGTCTCTCTGTCTGTCTGTCTGTCTGTCTGTCTGTCTGTCTGTCTGTCTGTCTGTCTGTCTGTCTGTCTGTCTGTCCGTTAGTTACCTTATCACTCGAGAACCACTTATCCGATTTACGAGTTTTTTTTTTTAATTCATAGGTACGTTCTCTGGCCAGGTTATAGGCTATATTTTTTTACGTTAGGTAACATAACAACAAAGCAGTGACGATAATAGTAAATCAAGTCGGAAAAAATTTTGCCGTCGGCGCGCTGTTTTGTAATACGCTGCCTAAACCGTTCAATATAGAACAAAATAATGTAATAAAGAATTGTGTAGAATCAAAAGTTCTTCAATTAAGTCCGCGACACCATATGTCTAACTTTTATATTTTAGCCACAATGACTGCTTTTATGTTACAAAGAAAACATAAAATATTTGGGTTTTGTTTACATGGACTTATGACCTGCAAAACATTAATCCATATCGAAATAAATGATTTCATCGTCATAAGTACTTAATGTAGATATAGTTTGCCATTTACAGCATCCAATTTGGTCGTATAGTTTAGAAAATATCTTAAAATATATTTATAAAGATAATATCTTAAATGTATGGTGTCGTGCCGCATCGAAGCAAGTACATCAGACTGGATTCGCGTACGCTCGGTTGTTATTCGGAGTCCCTCGGCTGATCGTTTGTGTTTATTTTGTTTTCAATAATTAACATTTAAATTTAAACAGAACACAAATTATTTGTACTTTTTTCTTCTGATTCGTTTTTGTTAGGTAATTTAGGTATTGATAAATTATTATTACAATAATAACTAATCGTGTTTGTACTTAATTAATTAAACTATATTTTTCAAAAATCCTAAACAATAATTCCGTAGTCTACGCGAGCGAAGCCGCGTGGGCCCAGCTAGTACATATATAATACTGCCTTAACTAACTCTAGAATTTTAAACATTCAAACAGTAAAGTTCGGTTCAGTAGTTTTCGTTCAAAGTCAATATTAGTGAATTTTCCAAAAGAAAAATTGCTATTTTTATTATGAATATGAAATATATATAATTTTTTTCTTGATAGGGACCTGCCTTTATTAAATTATCATATAACCTATACTAATTTTAGAGCCTTAGACTTTCAAACAGTGAAAATCGCATCAAAATCTGTACAGTAGTTTTTGCGTCAGATCGGGACAAACAAACAGACTGAAAGAAAAAACAAGTTGCCTAAACTCAAAAATTCCAAAATATTGTAATAATTGTACAGACAAAACCTACAAATATATTTATTATTGATTATAGTTTCATCTTCTTTTACATGGTAGTCCATGTAAAAGAAAAACATTTTTCAATTTTAGTTAGGTATGATAGTATTCACATTCAATGTTAACATATATTATTTAATTTAATTAAACATTATATTTGCTCTATCTACGACATTCATATTATAGTACACGTATTCGTACCTACATATGTAGGCATATATTTTTCAGTGTCGTCAAAGCTATAAATCTCATGTTAACCATTTATCTATAACGATCTCAAAGTTCACATGACAACAATAGTGTTTTAGAAATTGGAATCGTTTACGTTATTAAAGGAAAAGGTACAATCGAGATCAAAGTAGAAATCCATATTTATCCGAGAAGAAATTATTGTCACATCAAGTATGTGTGGAACTTTCTCGATAAATGTAGATAAATGCACTCACACACACACACACAACACATACAAATAAGTAAACAATTGCAGATGCGGTGTCAAACGACCGAAAGGTCTGTGAAATAGTCAATGTGTGTTAATATCATCTCAGAGGTCAAACCACCATATTGCTGTGCGCTACACTGACGTAGAGATGTAGGAGAAAATAATGCGGGGGAGATGTCGGTGAAATGGCAGGTTATATAAACGTTAAGACAAATTCTTTTTACTTATACTATACAGGTTGTCCCGTAAACATACTGACAAACTTTCAGGAATTGTTAAGGACATTGAAACAATCACTTTTTGTTAATAAACGAGCTGTTTTAGCAGTAAAGCAAGAGAAAGCACCCCGTATAAAAGAAATGATTTTGTCTTTTGGTTGAATTTTTTTTAACTTGAAGAAATAATAGCTCAAAGTATGTTAATCAAATACTGTAATGGATGGAACTTACGAAATTCCACAAGTCCTGCTCCAGGGACAGTGGCATAGCGAGGGGGGGGGGCAATTATGCCCCGGGCGTCACTTGCAGAAGGGCGCCAAATGGTCCTTAAGACCAACCTTTTGGACTGCATAGCATAAACCCAATAACTAAAGGCCATAGGCCAGAATATGCAACTGAAGACCTTTTTTTTTAGTCACGCCAATTTCAATTCAGATTTATTATAAAATTATTATTATTTTTTAAAATTTTCTGATAAGGGCCGCACCAAGCATACTCGCAAGCCGCGGGTTGAACAAGCTTGCCCAAGACAACATTATTCTATAAACTATATTACTTTATGTTTTTCGGGGGCGCCAAAAAGGTATCGTGCCTCGGGCGCAAATTATGCTTCCTACGCCACTGTCCAGGGAGCACTCAAACATACTATATTTATCTTTATTTTTATGTTTATCTCCTAAATTTTTTTAAATGTATAACATTTATTAATTTTATAAAAAAAATTCACGGCCCGCGCCCAGCTCTATAACATATTTTGGGAAGAAATTTAATAAAATTAGTTTAAGTATACTGAAAGTTTTAAAGAAAAGGTTTAATATTGTAATTTCAATTTCTGAATATCCCGTATGAGATCGATTTAACTATTTTGATTTCGGGAGTCAACCTCCTAAAACTCGCGGCGACGTAGAATCAACGTAGTTCTTATATTGAAACGATGACTTCTTTTTCTCAGTGCAAAATCTTAAAGGGTTTTTTCTTTTCAAATAGATAATTTCTATAGAAAAATAATGTTTTAGCTTAATTAATTGAAATATTATAAGTATGATTTTCATAACAAGATGCACATTGTACATAAATAATACAATATATCATCAAGGTAGGTCATGTATAATGTCATGATTATATATAAATATGTAAATAATCTGATGTAACCCCTACGCAGATTATACAGTGCTGAGTAACAAGTAACAAAATTAATACCCAAACAGTAGGATTTAAACTCACCAAGCATTTGTTTTGTAAAATTGCATATGCATTTAAAATGAAACATACTTTAAACAGGTAGGTAATTGTTTTATAAAAAGGCTTAATCGTTCAAGTCAGATGTTTTGCAAGGTTTTTTGTGCATACTTGCATGTAATAGCTTAATGATTAAATACATTTTAAGTGACCTTTTAACTTCTGACAACATTTATATGAGTATAAGGAAAATTTACATTTTTGCAATGACTAGCATCATACAACTAAAAGTTTCACTGTAAATTTTTTATAGTACATGTCAAAATAAAATACACATTATAATAATATGAATAATGTATGTTTATTTTTAAATTTTTAAAGATTATCAAAATTAGTTTCGGTAAATTGTAGGTAATGGTAAAAATGTTTCTGTGTATTTTTATCACTAAAAATATATAAGTGTTCATTAGTTTCAGTTGTTTGAAAATCCTACTAATTCCTAAGTGGAGTAAAAAAAGGTATCAATCAGAAATAGATTCAAAGGTGCACTAAATTTCAAGTCAGCTGTATACGAAATACATATATCTAGTTTAAGTATAGAAATAGAAATATCTATTTTGACCTTCATTGAATCTATTCTGACTATTTTCACTGTGATGTCTGCGTGTCTGTCTGTTCTGTAGACGCTTTAACTCAAAACAAACAAATCGTAGAATTTTTATATTTAGGATTAATTTTTTGTTGGGAGGAAAACCTATTAAAAATTATTTTCTGTTTTATACAGTATACTTTTACGTATACGGATGTAAAACAAAACACATTCCTCGTTTGTGATTCTCTGTGAATAAAACCATGTCCGCAAATGAGCTGTTTTTAGCAGTAGAGCAAAAGAAAGGAACCCACACAAAAAATGAATTTTGCCTTTTGTTAGAATTTTTTTATGAAAATGATAGTTCAAGGTATGCTTATCAAAAGTATTAAAGGGCGCAACCTACGAAAATCAATAATTACTACTCCAGGTGGGTTTAAAACATTTTATGTTTACCTAATACTTACATGATTTTATGTTTATATTTATTTTTATTTCTATCTCCTGAAGGGTTAACTTTTAGAAAAATTTGCAAAGAAAAAAAGTGCTTCGAATTAGTAAATAAATACAAAAAAATATTTTAGAACATTTGGTAACATTTTTTTAGTTTTTTTTGTGAGCGTGAGCGATTTTCAAATCTTGAATCGTGAGCTTGCGTGATTGTAAGTCAAATTAAAACAACCGTGCGTGAGTACATTTTTCTCGTGCGTGAGTCCGTGAGTATAATTTGAAGATTTTTTTTTATAAACTTATTGATCTTTTATTTTTTTGTCATTGTTCGCGCGTTCGATAAAAAATGTTAAATAAGTGGACTGTATTTGCGGTATAAAAAACAATGTAGTCAAGCCACCTACCTTGTCCGATCGACGTGATGCTTTCCGTCCGTCCGTCCTTGAGGGGGTAATTAAAGGGTAAGGAAAGGAAAGGGATTATTTCTTCTTCACGTCGGTCGTAACTTTCGTCGGCGCCACTGCACTGTTCTTTACTAATTAATAATATATAACCAATCACACACAATAACAATTACAGATTCACAAACAAATACAACTATTGTTAATTTTAAACTATTAGCGAGCGAAGCGTTGCGTATAGATATCTTTGCATACTGACTCGACATGCATCGGCGCGTGCCGCAAGTCAGTCCTAACTTGTCCGCGTTATCAAATAAAAATATATTCTGTATTCAAAACAAAACAAATTCCTATTCTGGCCTGACCATTCCCCCCACCCTGAAACATTCTCTTCAGAACCATAGTAGGATCAGACCATTTCGGCGTAAAACACACAATAAAAAAAAAACTAAAAACTAGTGATAGAACAATCCTAATTACTGGGTAGGTAAAGGACATACCTTTACTACCGGACGTTTATACGTCCCATTCTTGGTGGCATGGCAATGGTGGATGAGGAGGTTGACAAAAGGGTCCGACTTAGTTAAGAGGAAGGGATGACGATTATCGAAAGGCCAGCGTGCGTTGGACAATCGGCCCCCCACCCTGACCAATCCATCTTCAAGGAACGGCCGTAGCTTGCGAAGGGCATTCGACGGAGATTGATTCCTCATTATTTTATTGATGTCCTCCGCAAAATGTTTTCGTTGGATATGTTTGATCAGATATAATTCTGCCCGATCTAAATCGGAAGTGACGATAAATCTTTGGGCGGGAATTAATTTTAGAAATCTGAGAACACACACCATCGAGCGTAACCATTTTGACCACGAAGAACAACGTGCAATAAGATCATCGAAGGGATTTTCAAGATTTTCCAAGACTGGGCATGCAATAATCTTCTCCTCAGTCAAAACCATCCTTTCCTTTGGAAGTGAATTGATAGGCCATTGCGATGGATCCAAAATAATCCAACTTGGGCCCGTTATCCAGGTTAGGTTATTCAGGAATTGCGACGTAGTCAAACCCCGGGATAGCGCATCGCTGGGGTTGTCCTTACCCACAATATGATACCATTTTGTATACGGCACCAATTCCTGAATCTTAGCTACTCTGTTGGCAACAAAAGTTTTCCATCGATGAGGAGATGAATTTAACCAATTCAATTCATACGTTCTCAAGGATTCGTCGGATGAGAATCTCCACAAAATTCGTTGATAACGGCGATGTTCTTCTTTGACTCGGATTTGCCGATACATCTGACGTATGTCTGCGGTAATGGCTATCTCAAACAACCTGAAATTACTCAGCATACCAAATAAGTCTGTTTGTAACTTGCAACCGGTATGTAAGACATCGTTCAACGATAAATTCGTATCTGTACGAGCGCTGGCGTCAAAAACAACTCTTAAAGGGGTGCTGGTGCTTTCTAATTTCCAAATACCATGATGAGGAATATAATATGACGGTGCAAGCGAATCATCCGTCACCAGGGTCATGTGACCTTGATCCAAATAATCAAGCATGACCTGGTTATATTGATCTTTAAATTCCGAAGCGGTCTGAAAACGTTTTTCTAATGAGAGCAACCGTTTTCGAGCAACCACATATGAGCTTCCTAAATTATCAGGATTCATTTTGAAGGGTAGAGCTACCTGATAGCGACCATCTGCGTTGCGTGTGCAATTCTCCCGGAAAATATTTTCACAATCCTCTTCTTCCGGAGTTGTGTTCGTTTTCCTAAAATCGGGTACATCTTCTAATTCTATGAATTTTCGGAACAAGGACTCAATACCCGGTTCTATCAAGGAACAAAATGTTTGTGCAGAATTTGGGTCTGCGTTAGCGGTTATGGATCCCATCACCACATATCCCAAGGTGGATTGCAGAGCGACTAAGCGATCAGCGGGATCGCTGCGGTTTATCACAGATTGAGAGCCTAGAAGATACGGGAATAAACCAGCGCCTATAATACCATCAACCATGCCCGGTATGTGAAATTGATCGTCGGCTAAAAACAGGCCACCAAATCGGGAAGTTACTTGAGAATCGACTTCGGTTATCTTATCAAGCAGGAGAACGTCCAGTGAATATTGGAATGACGTATCCATTCGAGATTCAATGACTATTTCCACGCGACCTCTAATTGGGCTGGGTTTTAAACCTATACCTTGTACCGATGAATATAGCTTGGTTATGGGTAAGCCCAATCTATGAGCGCATTGTGTGGTCATGAAATTGGCTTGGCTAGCCGAATCTAGCAAGAACCTAACTCTATGTTGATTACCATATTTATCTCTTACAAAAACTACTGCAGTAGATAACAATACGGTTCTATTAAAGTTGATATGGGTATTACAAAAATTCAGTGAAGTTCCTGGTTTCGATGTGGTGTTCGAGTTATTAGGTTCGACTGGCTTCGCCAGTACTGGCGACGGGCGATTGGAGCTACCGCTGTCTTGTTCCGATGAGCGAGGTAAATGTATCAATGAATGATGTCTTTGTTGACATGCTAAACAAGTGCTAGTAGACGCGCAGGTGGTTGACGAATGTTGCCAACTTAAACAATTAAAACATAAATCCTTTTCCTTCGCGAATTTGAATCTCTCTTGGGGCGAGAATTTAAAAAATGTCGGGCATTTATATACCTGGTGATTGCCCTTGCCACAAACAACACAAGTTTCATGGCTATTACTATCGTGGTTCGTAACAAACGAGCGTGGAACCTTCGAATTACGACTATCAACAGTCGCCTTACTGACATTGCTACGTAAGGAGGGTTTACTGTTGCTATTCGATTTTCCGGTGTTCGTAAGTATTTGCGAGCGTAACTTTACAAATTTAATAACATCTGCATACTCGGGTATGTCAGATAGTTGAAACCATACTTCAAAAGCGCGAGTGGTTTCCGAATCAAATTTGGATAATGCCATATGGGTAATGATAAAATCCGCCAAGTCTGCAATATTGAGTTTCTTCAAGGCAGAATACGCGGTATCAAATCTTTCTAAGAACAAATTCAAATACGACGCAGATTCATGCGTTGCGTCCTTGAAGTCAATCATTTGTTGAAGGTAAGTGTTAGCTAGAACCCTTGGATTCTGATATTTTTCAATTAAAGATGTCCAAACGATAGAATAATTGGGGCCTACGGCGGGTAGGCCCGTTAATATTCCACGCGCCGAACCTGATAGACTCGTAGCTAGATATTGAATCTTGTCTGTGTTGGTTAACTCAGGATTTTCATGGACAAGATTTTTGAATATCTCATAAAAGACAGGCCAATTTTGTAATTTTCCATCAAAATTGGGCAGTTGTATTCTAGGCAAGCGTGGTGCGTATCTAGGATCCAGTGTGGCATCTCCATTCCTTTGAGGTGGTCCTGACAGTTCCCTTGCCGCCAAGCGAATATGTGCGCATAATTCGTCGGCCGCCTCCAGCGGTTGAAAGTTGGGAATATATTCGGGATCCATCTCAGCCTTTATACGAACAATTTCCTTTACTAGTTGAGTAAATTCAGAATCACACCGGTCTAATAATTCGAGCCTCATTTTGAAAATCTTAATACTCAAATCGGTCTCCAGGTTTAGGCTTGAATCATAAGTTTTTTGAATCTGCTGAAATCGAATTTCCTTTTCGGCTTCCAGTTGAGTCAGTTTCCTCTCCAACCGTTGTGCTTGTGCCATGGTGAAATATTTAATTTCTCAATTCAGAAACCCAAACAATTCAAATACTGACAAAATTGCGAATAATAATTGAAACAAATTATTAAATGACCGAAACTCACTAGCGAAAATAAATCCTTAAGCTATACCAAAGAAATATTAAATGAGAATTAATTTTTAATTTATATCTCAAATATAAATCTCCAACGTGTGACAATCGACAAAATTGAATCGATATTGTATGCGTAATCAAATCTAAAGCGAATAATGACAAATAGTAATGACGTAATGAACAACAATATAATCCAAAATTCAATCCAAAGTCAAAGCATTAACTGTATTAATATATAAATACATCAATTAAACAATCAAACAATAAGTCGGAAAATTGTTACGCCTGCAACAATGCTGGCGAATCAGAATAATCCTTGCATTCACAACAATGCAATTCAAAGCGACCAAATGTTCCAACAACAATAAAATAAAAATGCAAGAAATAAATCATAAATGCGGGTGTGTATATTGCTTAATAAACGGTGTATATGTACCTTTATTCCGTCCGAAAAACAGCGTGGAGTTCTTGACGGTGATTCGTACAATATTTGCCGTCAAAACCAAGCTAGCGTGTTTGTTGTGTGTGTGTGTGTTTGTGCGTGCGTGCGTGCGTGCGTGCGTGCGTGTGTGCGTGCGTGCGTGCGTGCGTGTGTGTGTGTGTGTGTGCGTGCGTGGTTTGTGTGTGTGTGTGTGCGTGCGTGCGTGCGTGCGTGCGTGGTTTGTGTGTGTGTGTGTGCGTGCGTGCGTGCGTGCGTGCGTGCGTGTGTGCGTGCGTGCGTGCGTGTGTGTGTGTGTGTGTGCGTGGTTTAATACATTTCGTGAAAATAACTAATAATATCTAAGTACAATAATGAAAATATAAATCCCGATAAATTAATTAATAATACCAGAATTATTTATTTTCATTCAAAATAAAATCTAAAATTATTTCACAGTTGAAACGAATATTTAATTTCAATTATAATGTAATAAACCTTGATTGTAATGACTATTGCTTGCTGCACACGTAATACATGAGTTCAAGCGAGATAGCATCAGATATCAATAAGCAAAAGAGAACACAATTGTCTATTACCAAATTTAGAAATTCCATAAATTTTAGAAAATTGATGACTTCTATAACTATATAAATCTGTTATTTGCGATCGTGTGTGATTAAATGGATCTTTCATCGAATAAGGATTTAACAAATTTATACACCAGTTTAAATTCTCAAATCGCTTATCCGTGGTCGAAGTACCAAAAATGTTCGCGCGTTCGATAAAAAATGTTAAATAAGTGGACTGTATTTGCGGTATAAAAAACAATGTAGTCAAGCCACCTACCTTGTCCGATCGACGTGATGCTTTCCGTCCGTCCGTCCTTGAGGGGGTAATTAAAGGGTAAGGAAAGGAAAGGGATTATTTCTTCTTCACGTCGGTCGTAACTTTCGTCGGCGCCACTGCACTGTTCTTTACTAATTAATAATATATAACCAATCACACACAATAACAATTACAGATTCACAAACAAATACAACTATTGTTAATTTTAAACTATTAGCGAGCGAAGCGTTGCGTATAGATATCTTTGCATACTGACTCGACATGCATCGGCGCGTGCCGCAAGTCAGTCCTAACTTGTCCGCGTTATCAAATAAAAATATATTCTGTATTCAAAACAAAACAAATTCCTATTCTGGCCTGACCAGTCATTAAAAAATACAGTATAACAAATAAATGTCACATGGTCAGTATTGTCAACTGTATCAGAATACCAAAAAAAATATTTAAAAATGCATTGTAGCTTTATTTTCTTATTGTTTTGTTTACTATTACTTGTACTAGAATGCAGTTAAAAAATAAGATTCGTGAGCGTGCGTGATCGTGAATACCTTTTTTTGTAACCGTGAGTGAACGGGCGTGATCGTTAGGAAAAATTGCTCACGCGCCCAGCTCTAGTGTTATGAATTCATAACAATTTGCTAAAACTATTTCTATATAGCTTTACCACTCTAAGATAGTCATAACGACTATTTTTACCAAGAAATGCTCGTTAAAAGTGGGTAAATAAATATAATTCATTATGCAATAAATAAGAGTAAATTTTCCATAATAGTTTGCATTTTTTTATTTTCGTGGCATTGAGTTTTTATTTTATTTATAATGAAGATATTTCTATTCTTTTAATATAATAAAACAAAACATGTGGCTTTATTTAAAGTGCTAAAAACGTCAGTAAATTAAGGAAGTTAATCATAAAAATGTGAAACGTGCCCATCTGTTTAATATGACATATGGAAATCGGTTTAGGTGACGAATGAGTGCCATTAAATAAATCTATGACAAAATTACAATATCGCTTCAAGCACGAACACTGTAAACTTTTAACAACGCATTCTGACACTGAATCACTTTTCATCATTGATTATTTTAAGATGCACTTCTCGATATTTGTAGTGAGTCAATATGAGGAATGTAAAAAACTGGAAAGTACAGTATGTAATGTATTTTTATTTTTGTTAATTTTCTAAATTTTATCAAATGAATCAGGCATCTATTACTGTCCACGGAGGTGGTCTGGGAACTTCGATGATAGACAATAAACTTGAGAAAGTACCTATATCTTTCAGTTCTTTGGATAGTTTATAGTTGCCAACTGTATCTATTTAGAACAAGGGTCGGAGAACCGGGGTTAAATAACCTAAATAGGATCAAAATGATCCATAAAATACGTCACACAAAATTCACGCATTTTTGACTCCTCTCTCCTCCTTTGTCCTATTTCAACCCCCTATACAGCGTGTATTATTATTATAGAACCAGGCATTTATTTCTGTAACTGTTGATATAATCAAATTAAAATTATAAATATCTCTGGTTTTTTAATGTGAAGAGGAATAGGGTGTCCAAATTTATAAACCTTCGCTCACTTCGCGCGCTCAATAGGTAATTTTTTTTATTAAATGGAATGATTTTTTTTTTATTTCATAGTACCTAATATAAAATCTTGTACAGAACATTTTTTTCTTACAATTAGAGCAATAATTTAGACGTCAATTAATATTAAAAAAATTGAATCTAGGAATTTAATTTTGGATACCATCCATATTTCTCTTCACATTAAAAAGCCAGAGATATTTCTTATTTGAACATTTTTGATGTTATCAATAGTTTCAGTAATAAATGCCTGGTCCTATAATACTACACACTCTGTATACCTAATAATACGTCAAAAAACATGGACCCTTCCAATGAATCAAAATTGATCATGAAAAACAACGTCCTTTATATCTCTATATTGAAAAATAAAATCCATAGTTAAAAAAATAAGAATAAAATTGATGTATGTATTTCAAACGCCAATCCCCTTCCATCGCCCTTTTTCTTGCATACTTATTTTATGAACGACCCATAATTATTGTTAATCACAGTAAAAAAATGTCTGAAACTATTAAATATTGATGAGGACTTCAGGTGAAGTCGAAATCCGTATCTAGTGGTTAGTTGAAACTTGAAGTAACCCAATAAACATATAAATAAAATTGCACAAAAAATGATTTAATAATTATTACATAATTAATCATGCATGTAAAAAAGTATGGATTGTAAATTTTAAACTCAAAAAGTTCACTAGAATGTGATACAAAATAGCAATCAACAAAATTAAAATTAACAAAAAAATAATTATATTAATTAATATGTAATTTAAATAAACTATTTTTAAATATACCCATCTATCCAATGTCGAATAGTTGGTAAACAGGTTGCAAAAAAAGAGAGAGGGGATATATTGGAAGATGGACCACACATTTTAAAGTCTTTCAATTATTTTTAGTGTAGCTACAGTTTACCTTAGAGTTTTTTTAGCGTTTATTAGTGCTGGACAAAATGTTATAAATAAGTGTTTAGAAAATGTAATAATTCTAAATAAATGGAAAAATGGTATTATGTTTTAAATAAACACATTATAGCTGATTTTTAAATAATTAGAAACTGAACGAATATACCGTTTCAAAAATTATTTAAATTATATGTTTACCAAAAATTATTATCTCTTGTAATAATTATTTTTTCTAATTTTCAGATCAAATCTGCAGACATCTGGAGATGATAACTTAAATCTGAGTGACACTACGTCAGAGACGTAGAAGTGACTTCAACATTTATTTAAGTCAGTGCCGTATGGACATGAGTTCGAGGACTAACACTTCACCGGGCGCCGGTCTCGGCGGGCGTCCGTGTCAGCTAGTCCTTCGTAACTGTGTCGCTGTTACACTGCGCAAAACAGGAGCGCAGAATGCGCAACCTCCGACAAACGAATGCGGGGAATTCTGGATGTATGATAATGGATACCTGTTATTCCAGGTTAGTTATTATTATTATATTTATAAACTTTTATTATACGGAAATAAGGAACACTTATGGAATCAACACTGTGTATGTTTGTCAGTCTTCTAATAGTCCGAGCGACAAAAATTGCAACTACGTTATAAAGGCAGATTTTTTGATATTACGTCACATTTGTGGTGTATAGATACAGCCTGCCGTCAGTCAGCTAATTTCGTTAATGTTTGGCGCAGGGGCGGCTTTATTTTTGTAAAAATGTTGCAACTACTTTATAAAAAATCTGAAAATTTATTTGTAAGAAGTATACTTGTAAGTAAGAACCCCTTTTATCATAATCAGCCTTTAAAATCTTGCAACCGGGCGCGTCAGCAGCGCGTTTAACTTAACGAGTTTAACGCGCTGCTGACTACAGAACTGTTTGACCAAGAAAGCTGAGATTTGGTATAAATATAGTAATAATGGTAGACCAATAATATACCTGAGTTATAAAAATAAAATTTTAAGTATTTGGCGCTTTTTAAGAGAGGCAAATGGCTTACCAAAAAAAAAAATTTTTAATCCCGGCGAGTGAAATATCATATGAAATCTTGTTATTATTAAAATCTTATTTAACAAATTTAAAAAAAAAATCGTAAAATACCCTCAGCTCGGAAAGTAATGGCGGGAAAAATCTTTAAAAAATTCTTTCGTACCTAATAAAACTAACAAGGATCCATCAATATGGGTTACGTTCTTTGAGCGAAATCACCTATACCATGGCTTAGGTCTAACATAGACTAGCTCCATTACATGTTATATTTTGACTAATGGGAGGAAAAGTTTTTTTGTAATTTCGATTTGAATATTCCCAGAATAAAAAAAATAAAATTTTACACGTATAGTAAACTGCTGATTTCAGGAAATTTTTATTTGGGAAGTGTATTGCAACTTCATTATATCGCAAATTAAACGTCGGATTCGGTTTTCTCATGCCAAAAAAAAACCAATACACATTTTCAAGCATGAAGAATGGAATTGTATGGAATATTCTGGAATTATTCAAATCGAAATTACAAAAAAACTTTTCCTCCCATTAACCAAAATGGAACATGCAATGGAGCTAGTCTATGGTAGGCCTAAGCCATGGTATAAGTGATTTCGCTCTAAGACCGTAACCTGTATTGATGAATCCTTGTAAGATAAAAAAAATCAGCACTACAGTACGTTACTTACAAATTTATCAAAAAGAATTCAAAATTATAATATAATAACAAATTGTAAAATTAATTAAGCTGTCTCCTTTTCGATATTTTAACTGCTATTACGTAGGTTCACATGGCTTTGAACGTGTTAAGATATAACTGACATAAAAAATCTGTTATATAAGTTTAACTATTATAATTCAATACAATAGTTTAGAAAATATCCATTTGATGTTCTATAGTAGTCTTAATTAGTCCAATAATTGGTATTAATTTATCACTAATTAGTAAAAAAAATATGGCATTACATAAGCTACTTTTATAATTTAATTATTCGGAAATACTTTTATCTTTTAATTGATTTATTCAATAATTACTAATACCATTAATAATCATCAGAAATTTACCAAAAAATAAATAACATAAATTCATATTTTTGTGTATTAAAAAATTATTAATTATCATAATTAAGGATTTTTTTAATCGTTTCTTCTCCATTACAAAAACTAGTCTGAAAGGTACAAAGACGCAAAAAATAAGTAATTATAATAATTAAGGTGGACCTCGGATGTATTATAATAACTGTCTAAACCAGCAGTTCAACACCTTTTTTGCTCATGTTTTATCTTCCAGACAAAATCTAAATTACTCTTTTAACAAAATTATACGTGATATAATTTACCAGATAGAAATTATGAATTAAAACTGATTATTTATAGGTAGTGCCAAATAGAAATTGTCGTAAATTTAATATATTTTATCGTAGGGTAGCCAAAAAATCTTCAATCCATATAATTAAGTACTTTTTATATTTTTATCAGAGATCGTAAAGTGCATTTTTTTTAAGTTTCAGACAACGTTCTACTTTTTAAATACACTTTTATCTTGATCCTAGAATATATTAAAATTGGTTATTGTAAATGGTATTATTTTTTGTTAGATATTAAAATAGAAAGGTTTATTATAAGAATCCCATTCAAATATTCTGTCAGGTATTACAAAATAACAAGAAAGTGTATAAACAAAAATTATTTATTAATATCGACACTCATCTTTGGTAGGACTTATTATAATTAAATTTATTTTAACTTACGGTTCTATAATTTTTATACTTAAAATTCAGGTGAGACGATACCATTTGAACTTTAACGGAACGAGACCGTCTGAAATTTTGATGAGACGAGACTGAGACGATATCAGCTTAATTTATGTCTATATAGGTCATGCAATTAAAATTGTAAAAAATGTTTGAAAAGTGCAGAGCCCAAAAAAGTTCATTAAATTATGATTGGAAAATATTTATGATGATTGAACAACCAAAAAAAAATATATTGGCCACTTCCCCCCTTCCCCAAAAGGCCACTGCGCTAAGAGTATTGTTTTTAAATGATTATCGATAATTAGGAAAAATGTTCTATCTAACTACTACTCTTTAAAAAATAATTAAAGTATAATATGTATCTACTTGTACATATACAGTGTATTCCAAGTTGCTTAAGACATAGGAAATTTAACATGGGGACAATTAGAAATGTTGTAGTAACCTTTGGTCTAATTTAACGATTTGTGATTGGTGCATTTTGAAATGCCGCTTCGAAACTAACTGATAAATTTTAAATAAATCAATAGTATTTTGTTTTCAACTTTAATGAAACTAAAATAAACATCCTAGATAAAATTATAATAATATTTTTTGACAGATATTTTGAAAACAAAATACTAATAACTATTTTATTAAATTTTGTGGCAGAATTTCAAAATGCACCAATGACATATCGTTAAATTTGATCAAAGGTTACTACAACACTTCTAATTGCCTCTACGTTAAATTTCCCATTTCTTAATCAACTTGGAATACACTGTATAAGATTTGTTACATTTTACATTTATTGTATTGTCTCAATCACGCTTATGAGACGAAAAGATTGATTTTATACGAGACTGTCAGTGATAAAATTCATGACCGAGACGAGATTTGCCCTAAAGAATAAAAATAGACAGCCCTATAGAATATTATAAACCCACATCTGTAATAATTCAATTTGTATAGAAACAGTAATGATTATTTTACATTCGGACGTATTCTCTCACCGTGTAACCATAGCAACGGTGATTTTTCGACTGGCGTTATTTTTGTGTATCCGGTTTCCGGACCTGCATTGGCGCCGTTGCAATGGCGACAAATGTGGAGGGGTGGAGTAGACGCGCACGTGGCTGGCACTCGTCTTAACTTTAAACTAAAACCACAACACTTACGCTGGATCATCTCAATGCGGAACGTAAATATTTTGTTTGGGTTTGGGAATAAGCACATACAAAAACACACATGGAGGTGTTTGTATTGGTACAAAGTGACAAATAATCTGTATTTCTTCTTTAGATCCAAACTATCAAAATAGATATATATATATATTAATGGAGAATCATACATAATTATGTTTCATAATAATTTTTTGTGTTTAAAATATTTTTAATTAATATAATATAATTAATATAATTATATATAGATGATACAATAAAAATAAACAATGGTATTTCCAGATATAGGATTATAGAAATCACAAGAAAATCGATAAAATCTTAAAAATAGACCATGGAATCTTCACAAAAAAAGAAATACAGCGTATTGTGGATCTATGTTTGTCTTTATTTAATCAAAAGTGTTAAAAAAACAAGGTTCCACCTTAATTAATAGGTTGAAATTGTAATATTTTTAGAGTTTTATTTAATTAAATAGTCAATAAAGAAATTAAATGTTTCGTAAGTATGTACCTACTTCGAAATTAAAAAAAAAATAGAATTATGTCCGGTATTATAAAGGAGCTAACAAATACTTTCAAATGGGGTATCAAACCTATATGACAATTCTCTTGAAGTCTCATGAAGTGTTTGACAAACAGTGGTATGTTATATTAATTTGAAGTATCACTGGTCTAAATTCTAAAACAAATCCATAAATAATAAGTAAAATGAATACCTCGTTGAAAGTGTTTGTTAGTTAACAAATTTTGTTAGTTCCTTTATAATACCATGAATTAAATAATTATTTCATTTCATATGTCCACACAAACATTAATATATATATATGTCACATACCTGCTTATAATAGTTAAAATAGTGACATTTCGGCTAAATTAGTTTGTGAAAATAATACAAAACATTGGTATTTGACAGAAGTCGTGCAGCTGAACAGTTGTTTCTATTTAAAAAACGAGAAGAGTTCTATTTTACCGACCTATAAATAGGCAAGTGCATCTAAACATAAGTGGTTTAATGCATATCATAACATATGTGGAATTATAACGTATATTAAATTGAATGCATACGTTGGATTTATTTTAATGTTTATAGATAACATGAAATATTTATTAACACTTGAAGACGAAAGTATATTTTTTTAAATTATTAAGATACTTTCAACTATTGGATAATAAAAATAAAATATTAAAAATATAACTATATCTCTATATGATATAATAAAGTAAACTACGAAATGTGCTTAGAATTTTTTTTGGCTCGGCTGTTTTTAAAAAATAACAAAATGTTATAAAAAATTCTAAAAATAATTTTTTTGTAGATTTGATTAATTCTTAATACTTTTTACTCTTTGAAAAATTTTCAAAAAATTCATCCTTTACTTTAATAAAAAATAAATTGTTTCGGCAGAAATTATCGGATTTCGTAGGTTGCGGTCAATTAAAACTTTTGATCAGCGCACTTTGAACTATCATTTCCCCAAGTTACAAAAAGGCAAAATCCATTACTGACGTATTGTTATTATAAATCATAATACCCATATTAAAATGAAAATAATATGTTAATATATACCCTAGAAACATTTACATTATATCTAATAAATAATTATTTCCGCACGAAAAAATGACAATATGTACTCTAATAACTATCACTTTTATTTGTATGTATGTATATACATTGTATACACACTATATACAGGATGATTTACAACTAGTTGAAAAAAATTAACAGTAGATCGAGGATATTATTTTAAACAAAATCATATATTCGGAAATTCTTCGTGAGGGAGCTACAGCCTTCCAAAAATGTTGCCAAAAATTAATGTTTATTTAATATCTAGAAAACCCATTGTGATACAGTTATGAAATGTGGTATGGTTTATTATTAATTAGTGTTATCGATTTGCAGTATCAAACAATAATAATTTAGACCAGGGGTGTATGGGGCCAGTGGATCCGCCGATTTTTATCAAGTATTTTTTTGTTCCTTAATTTTTTTCCGAGTTATATTCTTATATATATGACACAAAATACACTAAAAAATATACTTTGTCCATTTGTCATTGAATCAACCGTTTTCAAGAAATATAGATAAAAATAAAGAAGAAAAAAACAAACTATAACCGGCTATTTGGTGATAAAAATGTTTTGGAGGTATATTTATATTATCTTTTTATCTTATTTTTAATCAAAGAACAGGAATATAAACTTATTTTGTGTAATTTGAAGCATTCGTTTTAATTAAAGAAGAATTTCCGGATACATATTCATACAAAGTTTTTTGCTTAAAATAACATCCTCGATTTACTGTAAATTTTATTACACTAGTTGTAAATCAGCCTGTATATGTACAAATACGCTATATATCATTTTAAATTCGTTAATGTATTAATACAACTGCGAACTCAAATGTCACTGCATGCGATTAAGTGATGAAAGTTATGCAAAAAAATAATTAAAAGTAAAAGCACATGCTAATGCATATAATGTGAAAATAATTTATAATTGTAAACGGTGCGAAGTGAATAAACGTTTATGTATTCCTTCCTTTTGTGATACAAATCCAAAAGAGAATATTTTTATGAATTTATATAGTTTTTTTTGTAAGGTAATTATGAAATAACAGATGTCTGATATGACCTTTCTTTTTTTACTTTCGTTAAATAAAGATGAATTGGTTAGATTACTGACATTTTACTTGATTCTCGTTCTTTTGTTATTGAAAAAATAAAGAAGATAGAAATTGTATAATATCGATGTAATCTGAAATGTAAAAACTATTTTTTTTCTTCACTGAATAATCGCGTCCGGGTTAAGATATTAAAGTTGAACTTCATCGTAATTTCTTATATTTTTAATTATTGTTTAACTTCGTTTATATTATTATTGTTATTATAAAATATATTGTACATAATCAAGGTAATCTCGTCAATATGTTTTTATATTCATATTCATAAATATAAAAATATACAGAATGATCCAAAAGTCACTTTCTCATTTAAAAAATTGTCAAGTGCGAGTCGAGCCTCGAGGACTAGTGTCCCGTAACATAAAATGTTCAATTTATTCGATTATGTTGATTTAATTTAATTTTAGTAAAGTTAAGAACCACTAGTTATATTTAATAGTTCGTCTATAAGAAAACAGATGGCAAGAAATGTTATTTATATTTTTATAACAATTTTGAATTATTGTTTTTGAATACGTAAATGCTGATGATTTTTTTTTTATCTCAGCATCATTATACATTGTCGCAATTTTTTTCAGATTTTTTCACAGTTACTTTTTGAGATATGGGTAAGGGGCATTTGGTACCCCACTCGTCGGGATTAGATTAAAGAAAAATTGGTAGCCCATTCGATTTCTTCTTCAGCTGAAGAATAATTAATATTTATTGAGAAATCCGAGCGATAGAATCAGAAATTTTGCATGCATTTATTAATAAAAATGGGAGACTTGTATAGAATATTATATTTCATGTAGGTAGAGGTTTAAAAATATCCATGCTTTGAAGAATACATGTAAAAGATAAATAATTAAGTTATTTCATTTATAAACAGTAAAGTGACTTTTGGCCCATCCTGTAAAATAATAATAATCAGTATTGTGAAATCAATCAATATGTATACAAATTTACATCTAGTTATTCTTTAAACTCAAATTGAATCACAAACATAGTTCATAAAGATCCGTTTAATAAAAAAGGGCGTAAACACGTGATTAATATGCATTAGAGTTGCTATTGATGATCATGAACAGTACTTGCGTCATTGTAATTAATTTTGATATCCTGTGATATGAAAACGAGAAGTCCATAATTATAAAATCACATTATGAATGTTAATAGGTAGCATTAATGAATACTTGCTATTATATGAATTGTGTAGTAATGATTCATCTTAAAGATATACAAGTGAGATGATCAGATAAGCCAAAGCTACAATGGTAGAAACGTTGACTTGGGCTAAGAAATCATTATATAATGAAAGTAATATTTTCTTAATATATATAAGAAATATACTCTTAATCAAATTATATTATTGTTGGGCAAAACAGTAATATAGTTATATTATATAGAATTAAAAGCATAATTTTATATTAAGAAAATATTGTTTTCATTATTCGCTATGGTCAGTGACCACTCTGCCACCTATCGGATAAAACTTTAACCCTTCTGAAGTTCCCAAACAGCGATTTGAATTTTTTAAATATATAAATGTAAAAATTATGTAAATAAGTAATTTAAATTTTTAAAATGCAATCAAGAATAAAAGAAAAACTAAAACGTTGTGCTGTATCAAATTGTAACAATAACTCATCAAATAAAATATTAAGTTTTCATACATATGTTACCAAAAAGTGCAGCTGTAGAGAAATATGGGTGAAAAATTTAAACTTAACCTCCATTAATTATAAACATATATTTACGTTTGCTGTGCACATTTTACTCCCAATGACTTTTTTAATAGTACGTTTACATTGAATTCAAATCACTGTTTGGGAACTTCAGAAGGAGTGGGCACTGACCATAGCGAATATATTTAATAAGGATGTATTGGTCCAATCCAATTTTTTACCCCCATACTAATTCCATAACAAAACAATATTTAATACTTATACAAAATGAATCAAATAAAATGTTAAAAATTATTTTCTGGAGGTACTGATTTCACTTACATGCATTAAATGGGACAGATTGGCTGACTATTTGACGGGTAAAAATTTTCAAAGTTGGGGGGGTTAAATGCATTAAGTTATAAAAACCCTATACATGTTAAATTTCGATCTTATAAAACATAATTTGTTCAGAATAACAACATATCCAAAAATATTTTCCATAAATAATAAGAGTGCGGTCCTTACTTCCAGACGTTCCGAAGAAAACGGCTTTGTATTTTTTAAAATATTTCATTAATCAAGTAGGCACTCAGGCTCAGATATAAAATTATGAAAATAAAATGTAACCATTTGTTTTGGCTTCTGAAAAATTTAACAAAAACATACAGTAAACCCTCGGTAATCCGACATGTCAATTATATCTATCTATTATGTTGTTTTATTTACGAAATTGCATTGTATCACCTTCTTCATAATTTGTCGGATTACAAGGTACTCTGCTTTGCAAAACAATTGTCGGATTACCGCGGGTCTACTGTATTTCAAAAAAACGAAAGTTAAAAGTATACTTTATAAACATTTTTCAACTAAAAACTAAATATTAAAAAATGCATTTATATCACTTAAAACAATGTATTTCTGATCTATTCATATATACCCAAGCCGTGCCACACACACGCATATATTTCGTCCTTCAAATAAATATTTATTCTCACAACCATATTCTATCATATAAAAAACTACTACACTACTTCTGCTTTCACTCTAACGGCACGTGTTTGGATTTATCTGTTAGCCCATGTGGCCCAGACGTGAGTATAAATGTGTGGTAGGGAGGGGGAGCTTCCCCTGCGATCACTTGACGGGGCGCAACACCAGAACGTGAGGGTGGACTACCCCTCTATACCGTTGGCTATAGATTATATAGAATTATTCTTAACCCTAAAGTACAAATATATTTTCTCGCCTATTTCTTATCTGTTCAAATAGTAATCGTGTAGTTAGTTTGTCAATAAAAAATAATATAACTATTATCGAGAAGATACTCGTTGTATCATGAGGAATATGTAATTTTTACTTTCTTATATGGCCATTTGTATGAAATACATATAGTATAGTAAGTATTGTTAAACCGATAATTTACGAATTCGAAATATTAATGGAAATATCCATTTTAACCATCTCTGAATTCGATCATACTGACTATTTTCACTGTGGTGTAATTGTAATAGTAATAAATCATAGAAAGTGAAA
The DNA here is from genome assembly GCA_961205875.1 of Sialis fuliginosa. Taxonomy (NCBI): domain Eukaryota; kingdom Metazoa; phylum Arthropoda; class Insecta; order Megaloptera; family Sialidae; genus Sialis; species Sialis fuliginosa. Next base: position 26,102,321 of record OY540812.1, on the reverse strand, counting down.
TGTTATATTTAGTATTAATTTTTGTCTCGATTGAAACCTTATTTTTGAAAAGGATCTTATAACCGGAAACAAATGTTAAAAATACTGTTTTAGTAATATAATTACACTACAGGATTTACAAAGGTTTTTTATGGTTCCATCAAAACGGAAACCCTATTAACGAAGCTCTTTTGTCCGTCTGTCAGTCTTTCTACAGCATAACTCAAAAACGACTACACCGATTGATCTAAAATTTGGAGTATGTATGTAAAATTGCCTGGTCATTCCGGAAAAAAATTCTATACACACAAATGGGGCATCAAAATACGCGTCTTGAGTTTATTTCAAAAATATATACATATTGCACTTTAAAAAATTTATTTATCCACGAAAAGTGGTAAAAACTGTGAAAAATTTCGAAAAAATTTATTCTACACCTGTAATTTCAAAACTAATTGATAAAAAAAAAACTAAAAATAATTGGAAGTATAGAAGAAATATGTGTGATTCCAGAAAAAGTAGTTTCATCTATATCGGTCAACATTGACGAAACCCACATATTGTGTACGATGCTGATACCAACTTCTTTTCAATTTTCTGGATAATGCAATCTACAGATAAACATAATGTGCTCATTGTCTGTTTGCATACGTAATAAATATGTATGTAATTTTTTAAATATCGAATACAATTTATTTTATAAGCGTCAAACGTGTAATAAATAGTTAGCGAGTCTAATAGTACATTTTCAGAACCATAATGAGAACATGTTTGAAGTAATTGCTGATTGTATTTTGTTTCTCATGATAGTAAAACAACATTCATTAAACGTTTGTTGTAAGCTGATATTTTCACACCTGTTGTTAGAATTGCCAATTAACAGTTAACACATATATATCTATACATACTGTGTATTCGTTATAAATATGTATATATGAATGTGTTGTCATTTTACTTCAATCACTTAAGATCGTATCAAACTTATATGATATTTCCATAGTGACGAGCTAAGGAAAAATAGGACCCTAGGCAAGGGTCCCATTGCAGGCCCTACTCATTAAAAACTAAAATTAAGAAATATATATATGTGAAGACCTTTTTTTTACTGACCCGAGTTTTCATTGTAAAATACAAAAATAATAGGCCCTAGAGAGAAAGTCCGCCCATGCCTTTCCATGTCGTTTATTGACAGATATTGCATGCGTGATATATACATAAAAAAGAATGGAATTAAAATAGCAGTGAACAATATCTTGTACAACCAAAGTCACTAATTGTGTTATTGTAAATTGAAGTACCACTGTTCTAAACTCCAAAATAAGTCTCACAGAATTAATACCTCATTCAAACTGCTTACATGCTAACAAATTTTATTCAATTTCTTATTTGGTTTATTAGTGTTCAAAACAAAATTAATTTTCTTTTTTTTTATATATTTCTTTTTGGCCTTACTGTTGACAAATTCAATTAGATTGACAGCACACTTCCACCAGACATGGTTAACATGTGGATGAGGATGTGCCCCGGGACGACCAGGGCAGGTAACACTCACGAGGCCCTAATGTCCATGGAGATATGGTTAGGGGCCACACATTAAGTTATATTCGAACTATGATTCCCAATAATTACACTTTACGTGTTATATGCACATAACGTGGTTATGTACGTTTTACATACATAAGGTACTGGCACCAGTCTTGGATATGACCCCAGTAATGGCTATTCTTTAATTAAATGTACTGAATTAGAAATATTTGTTGATATTTGATTACTACTATTTCTGAATATTAATCTATATACATTTAAATGTCTTATAGCGTAATTTTTTGACAATCGGCCAATAGGTGTCAAAATGGTAGACATTTGAACTAATTATTAGTATAATTTATTTATTAATTATTATATTATCATAGCAACAGCTTTACATTGTTTCAAATTTGACGATTCTTTCTTTTATATCTTTTGTGTCGTTGTACTTATCATTTTGTAATCATTAGTGTGCTCACAACTGGTTTTACTTTATCCATTACTGGAGAAAAAACATAAACAAAATAAAAGGCTTTACTTTAAAATATATATATATTTGCGGACTTAAATTGATTAAATAAAGAGTTACTTGTTTTATTAGTAACATGAGTTCATGATAATTACAAAAAAGAAACCCGTTAAACACAAAAACAGTAAACCTTGCTCTTATAGCGGCCATAACTGGTGCCAGTATATTATGTGTCAGTATAAACATTAAATTGATTTTCTTACAATTAAATATTAAGTAGGTACTTCAATATCATTTAATCAATACCTATATTTACATTACTTTTGATTCAGACTAACCGTGCAATACATCCTTAAAGATATTTAAGTTAACCACGCTTGTTATACAACATGATTAATAAATCATTCATTAAAATTTATTTCATCATACCTACCTAAAAATACCCGGAACAAGAACCGTCCATTCTTTAACCATTAGCATAAAGTAAAAGGGAAGAATGCCAGTCAATACATACTCTCCTTTTCCATAAATCATTTCACGGTATTCGTGCAGACGCGAGCGGTGAAATAAAATATGAGTAATTCGTCAATATGTTCCATAGCAAGTTCATTCAGCAGTTGCATTAACATAACTATGGGGAAGGCGATGTTGCCAAATTCACCCCTAAATGTTTCACAGAATCACCCTAATTCCGATGCGTTTCCCCAAGGGGCTGGTTCTTCAGGGGTTTTGTTTTGGTTTTCGATGTAAAGAGAAATGAAGTTGTTTGAATGACTGCTTTGTTTTAACGTTATGTTCATTGTATTGTAATTAGTTCAATATTGATGCATCTCTCTATACAATTTGTGATGTTTTGATTTAAGTTACGAACAATGTGACTTACAAACAACACATTTTTTTACAAATTTCGTATTAATTATTTCTTATTTATGATTTTTGTACAGCGATTATCATGTATTTGTTGATTTTAATTATTTTAATTTTTTAACTTGACTTTTTCTACCTCACCCATATAATTTTTAGTCAATTTTGTGTAGCATATTATTATAGTTGATTTTTAAAGAAACCCAACAAGAAGAAATTAATTTATTATTTCGGAACTTCTGGAAAGTACTTGCGACTTCTTATTGTTAATCGAAGATAATTGTCTTCAAAAAAATATAATTTATCAAACGTTTGCCAAGTGTTTTCTCGTGCCCAATTCTTATAAAAAGGGAATTTTTAACATTTAAAGTTATAAGTACTTTTTTATAGAAAATTTAATTCCTTACAAATAAATTTCGTACAGTTTTCACGTAACATGCGTCGTTTTTGAGATATTTTAAAAAAAACTTTTTTTATGCATATACTTATAAAAAGGAATTAACGAATGGACAGACAAATTTTAATAGACACGGAAAAAAAGTATTTGTTTTAACTTTAAACAGAAAGATTAAATAAAAATTTTAAAAATCAAATATCAAAAAAATATTATACCTAGGTATTGAATTTATTTAAAATTAAGTTAGTTGATCTTAAACTATTCGATTTTATATTTTAAGTACTTAATAGTGCTGCACACTGGGACGAAACGAAATCGATACAGAGATAAGACAGTTTGAAATTTTAATGAGACGATATTAACTTTAATTATAAAACTCCAAGTCTCGGTTTTAAAAGATTATCCATAGTTAGTACAAATGTACTATTTAATATTAATGTTTAAATCAATTATTAAATTAAAAAAAAAAATTTGTTTTTATAAATGGAAAAAATATTCTCACTCGAGACCTAGATTTTTCTCGGTCACGTGTACGAGACAAGACTAGCTTATTTTTTACGAGACAATATGGCTTCAAATAACACGAGACTGTCACTAATAATATTCGAGACCGAGACGAAACTTCAGTTTTAAAAATTAACTGACTCTCGATCTCATCTCGCCATTAATATGTTATTGATCTATAAATCACAAATATCTATTAAACATCAATTTCCCCATAAAAGAATCAATTATAGAAGTAATTAATTCCAATAATGAACTCATCTATCAACGAAGACAATTACTATATTTATAGATAATAAATAAATACCAAATGTTAGTTAATATACCATCCATTGACAACAAGCGATAAAACTAAAAATAGCATCGCGATAAACATTCTTATTGTCAGTAAGGCGGATCTAACTGGAGGTCAAAACTGCAGAGGTTTATTTGTTGTTGTTTCAATTATTTAACAACGCTAATTGAACTTAATGCACCGAACGGGAAGTCGCCTATCTGTTTGCTAATGCTACAGATTTAAATGCCAAATAACCACTTAAAGTTTTACTTTCTTGTAAAGAATTTCATACTCAAACTTTGTTACTTTATAGTTTTAATGCGGGAAAAGTTTTAAATGAATGTAATGAGATGTGCTATTAGTATTTTCAACAGGGGTGTCCAATCTTTTTTATTTTACTTATGAGAGTGAGATTTTCATACTCAAGAGGAAGGTAAAAAAAAGCTGTAGTTTTGGAAATTTTTCGATGCTGTCTTTATTGGCCTGTCACGTTTTAAGATTTACATGAAAATAAAAAAAAATTAAAAGAAACTTTAAAGCAAAAATTTCAAGCTTTCATTTGTTTTTAAAAATTTTATAGTGTTAATTTTTAGAGTTTCGAAGAAACCCTATTAATCTCACTTTGTCGTCCGTCCGTCCGTCCTTTTCAGTCAAAGCAAAATATTTCATAAACTATATAAGATCTAGAAACTTGAAATTTTTACTGAACATGTAAAATGATGCCCTCTAGTAAAATATGTACAAAATTTTGAAAAAGATAATTTTTGATAGGAGGCGTGAAGGAACTAAAGCAAGACAAAAAATATATTTTTGTATACCAAGTACGTCAAAATGTATAACCAATCCAGTGGAATTTGACCCTTTTTCTTATTTTTTTCTAAATCAAAAATGTTGCTTGCAGGAAGCTTTAAATCAAATCCAAAAAAAAAAAAACGAAAAAAATTGGATACCAAGACGTTTAGGGTATCAAAATGTAGATCTCAATCAGTAGAATTTGACTCTATTTTTTATTTTAAAATTTTTTAGGAAAATACAAATTCCTTACATTTTGTTGACAAGTGTACGTTCTGTTTAATTTGAGAGAATGAAGATTTGGAATGGGGTGATCAACCTCCCCTCCTCGTGATTGGTGCTTATGTCTACATGATAAAAATATTCAACCGCACAAAATCCAAAACTAAAACGATTTATTCTTCAATATCAAATCAATCAAAATATTTTTATCACGCCCGCTCACTCACGGTTAGAGAAAACAAAATCACGATCACGCACACTCAAAAATTGTTACAAGTAGTCGCTTTGACTACTGAAGTTACAGATTTGTGTTCAAACATACCTATTGACAAAAACATAACATTAGATTTCTTAATTAATAACATTATTATGTACATGACAATAAAATAATAATGTAATAAATACCAATGAGGAAATATAACTATAGTGTGCACTTTTATGTGATATGTTTCACATGAAATAGAGGTATTTAATAACAGTATATATGTATATTGTAAATAATTTAGCAATACGTATTATAACAATAACTAAATCTCAATATTTTATATTATATGGCGTATTTATAGATTATTGTTCGCTAAATAAATCATTAATATTGAATTGTTTCTCATAAGTATGATATTTACTTTTAAAGCTCAATAACATCACGTGAAAAAAAAGTAGGTACTTTCTAACAATAATATATTACAAAAATTAATTCCATACGATGTCTATGCATGTATGTACAAATGTACATACCCATATATAGATATATATAAATATAATTTACTTGAAATTTTGTTATACATGCGCTTTTCAAAATAAAATGTTACCAACTTTTATTTCCAAAAATTCAACTATTTACAGAAAAAAAGTTACTCAGTTTTGAAAGTGAAGAAACATGAAACTTTTGTTCGAAACATTTTTTAATTCGTAACGATATTTTTTGGAACGCGAATTTTGCCATTTAAGAAAAATACAACAAAGTTTTAAATCACAATTTTTTTCTACGTGAAAAACCCATTACCTCGGATTTAAAAATGTTTCGAACAAAAGTTTTTTTTATGTTTTCATAGAAAATTAGATCCTTAAAATGGTACCTTCTAAACTGTAAATTCCCCGTTTTTCGATAAATCGAAAAGGACACAGTTATAGAACAATGATTAACAATATGGATCATTTAGCAGTACATAACTGTATGAATAAAATATAATGATAATAACCCAAACACTGTGTTTAAAATTTCATTAATTGTATATATTTTTTTATCTCGCTTGATTTATTAGAATAATTTTATTGATCGTGTTTAGTAAAAGTTAATAAAATAAATTGATATTAATCTTATATAGTATCAAAATAAAAGTAACCAGTATTAACTGACGCAACGAAATATTACTGCAGTGCAGTGTTGCACATTCGTCTTGGACAAGACAATCGTTATTTGGCAATAAACAGCATCATATCTATAGGGCGGCGTTGATCATCGGGCGTCCCGCCAGACGGCGCCACACAGTCGCGTCTCAGCGTTGCTTACTGTTAGTGTGTGATTTGTGATTTCACTGCATTGGATTCGCCTTTCACGTTTACACACACACACACAGTCACCTAATAAACTTCTGGGTAGTGTTTTTGTAGCTTAACTTAATTATTACAGTGTTATGTATAGGGGGAGAATGATTTGAAAGGTAGATGACAATATATTAGATTTCGTAATCTGTGAAATCATTTGTTATATTTAGTCCAATCAAATTAGTTAGTTTTTAAATAGAATTGATATTCGCCTGGATTATTTTAGCGCCAATCGATGGAAAATGATGCCTTAAAATAATATCAAATAACAGTAGGTATGGAGAACCATAAATAAAAATAAATTTACAATATTTATAATTAATACGAAAAATTTAATTATAATTTTTTTTGAAGGGGAGAGAGCATGTGGATCAGGCCCCACCAATATTTTTTGTAAATTTTAAGTTGTATTAATTTGATAAGTTTTTTTGGGGGGGGGGGGGAGAACGATCCATATTTATCCAAAAAAGAATTCAAATCGGCGCATACGCACAGCGACCATGCAGTAAATAACTTTTCTTTACGTTTTGAAATACCAAAAACAGTGAACAACGAGCTTTGATTGGTTGATTCATGGAATTTCTGGTGGAATGTACCAGAAATTTAAAGAATGTCATTTTTTTAAGCGTGTAAGGAAGTGAGAAAGAAGTAACCAGAAAAATATAGAAACTAGTGTTCTGGCAGAAACGCTCAACATAAAATGAACATAAAAGTTCATGGTTAGTCTGGTCACTAGTTTCTTTCTCACTTCCTTACACGCTTAAAAAATTACATTCTTTTAATTTTTGTTACATTCCACCAGAAATTCAATGAATCAACCAATCAAAGCTTGTTGTTCCGTTTTTTGGTCAGACGTGAACGCTCCAATTATCTCGGACATTATTTTTCGACGGTATTACAATACTTCCATTTCCTTTGGAACATGGAAGTAAAAATAACTAGGAAGTTTTCGGGATAATAGTACGGTCACCACCTTATATTTATCTGTTTTGAATCAAATTAATACCTGCTAATTAAAATATTTTGTAATACATATTTTTATAGTCTATGGGATAAATTCCTATCTGAACAACAGGCTAAGTTATTTATAAAACAAATAACAACACAACAAATTATTTGTTTTTTTTACGTAAAACAACAAAGATTTCCAGACTATTTGTGCACTTTTGTCACAAAACACACGCACGTTCATTTGTTTTGCATATTTTTCTTTCACAAATAACAAACATGTGTATTTAGAATTGTCTGGTATTTCCATTTAAATGCTAATTAACAAATAAAAAAATAATTAACTAGTTTTAAACCTGCACAGTTATAGATGTAATAATATTTGTGTTTGCAACGTTTAATGACTTATGTACATGTGTGTACGTATATTCTCATTAAAGTTCATTGTTATATAAGTCTAAGAAAAATTATTTTGTGAAACAACTACAAACTTATATGTATTAATAACATTTGAAGTTTAATAGAACAATATTTAAAAAAAACATTTTAAAAGGCGTCTTATTTCCTACCAAAATATATACAAATATTTAACAATTAAATAATTATAGTGGTTTTTGGAAAATAGATATGTCCGCCTATTTTACGAAAGAAAAACCTACCCTTTCAAAGATTCCCAAAATGTCCGTCGCGACGTCCTGAGGAGCCGCGGTGTCTTCACAGAGGTACCGCAGATCTGCAGGCCCATCCATCCCATTAATTGAATGTTAATGAATAAATAATAAATAAATGAATTTGTTCAATAATGCTGTTTTTTTGACTTATATTCATTACAAGTTAGTCATGTTTTGATTTAGGAAGGGCGCCATGGGGAAAAAGGGCGTTGCTAGTTTGGGAACCTCTTGCTTACCCTATATATTTTACTTTAATTATTCATTTATAAATTAATATTAATATCAAAAACATTCAACGAGATTTATAAATAAAGTTAACATCGTCTCGGTCTCGTCTCGACAAAATTTCATACGGTTTCGACTTGGTTTCGTCTCGTCTGAAATTAAGACACTCTCGTTTTAAGACCGAGAAAAATCTTCTTTCGGTGTTCAGCCCTAATTGCACCCAGTTACTCGTATAATCAATCATCCGTTTATGAGATAATAGGTAAAAAATGGAAATTTGTAATTTCGAATTTTTTGAAAGTAATATTTTATGAATCTACAATTCCACCAAAAATGCATTTTTCTACTTGTTAATTCCGAGCAAGGAGCAAGTATAGGATTTCACACTCAATTAACTGAACTAATAGGTACTACACCGACTCTGGAAAACAATTTTATTCTTTATTAGTAATCTCTTCATTATTTATTTTATTTATTTCATTATTATTTATATATCAATTTTTTTGATAAAACAAGTATTAAAGAACTGATTTTTTTTTCAAAAATTAAAATAAAATTTTTATCTGTATCTAGATACTGTAAAGCTGTACTTATAGCAAAATTACTTTCCAGTATCTATGCATAATATTTTGAATGGTTAGGTTACATCTGAAAGGTCACTTATTTCTTATTATTTACTGTTATGTATATTTTTAATAAACAAAAAAACATTGATACTTTCTTTTAGATTTACTCTTTTTTATAAATGGCGATGGGTATCTTCAAAAGAGAAACTGTTTTGTACAAATTAAATTAACACTTGTAATAGACATTCATTAAGAACTGTTATCTGCATAGATTAAGCCGAAAGATTAAATAATATTATTTATTTAACACAATAGAAAACACTATATTATAATAAATGTTTATTAACTTCTGGACATAAAGAATATACATATATATTTTCTAATCTATAGGTATGCATTAATATTTTTATACAATCTCTTGAAAGGTTTGCTGTAACGGTATAAATGTAACTTTGCTGTTAAAATTAAATTGATTGAATTCTATATAATAATATTAATAATATTTTATAAAAATATTACGAATAATTCTGATCTTTTTTACCGCGTACCTCATATTATTTATTTTTTATAAAAATCAGTTTTTTCATATTTTATACAAAACTAGCACATTAGACCCGGTATGAACCGAGGATATAAATTTAATATGTAATAAAACTATTAAAATTGTTTTCGTGCAGCGCATGCAAAGATGTCTTTCTGACGATTTCATGAATTTTACACAAAATATCCACAAATTATACACCTAAACCTTCCTCGTGAAACACTCTATCCATTAGTAAAAACCGAAATAAAATCTGTTCAGTAGTTTTTGAGAAAATCGTGTACAGACAGACGCGGCGAGGAACATATTGAATCCGTAATCTTTTGAAAACGATTGAAAAATGGATATAATATTTTATTTGGTAATATTATTCTTTACAACTTTCAACTAAAAGATTTTTGATTTCTTATACGTCCATAAATATAAAACGTATAGCAGCGGTTCTTAAACTAGGGTCCGCTGAACTTTTGCCGGGGGTCCGTGAAACTTGTTTGGCATAAATATAAGTACTTTTTTCTGTTAGGAGGGGGGGGGGGTCTGAAAAATAATTGTTCAAAAAGGGGTCCATAGACCACATAAGTTTAAGAACCACTGATCTATAGTATAAGAATATTGTTTTATTTGTAAAATTCGAGACCAAGACGAGATGAAATTCATTTAACTTTTGTCTCGTCTCGTTTGCAACCCTAGTTTTCACAGTATGTGCAGCCAAAACTAACTGCGAGGTGTGACTTTTGCCTAGAAACACAGATAGATATTTCAATTAGCATAATATCTTGTATAATGAACAAAATGTATATACAGATACACAAAACGAATTCTGTGGGAATTTTTCGCTATTTGCTAACGTCACATAAATTTTCAGTTATTTCTCTCGGCGTTTCTTTTGTTTAACCTCACTATCTTGATCTTGTGTTTTCGTGATTTATAATTGAGTCGCTCCATTAGTCGCAGATCTAATACAACATAACCTAGCTTTTGCGAAATTATTGTAACCGATAAATTATGAGGTACCTACGCAATTAACTACACATAATTATACATTAGAATGCATTTACTTTGAAATGTTTTTGTCATTGGATCATAATCGAATTACGATTTGGAAAGTAGCTGACAGAATGTCAATTCTTTTTGTTAGAATTAAAAAGGAACGTTCGAAATGTATTTAATAATATACGTAATTTATGTTTTTTTTTGACTTCTTGATCTGTATTTGGTAAGTTTTTCGTAGAAAATATAATCAAGGAATAATTTCTTACAATAAAAATATATAAGATACTGGCACCAGTTATGGTCCCTATAATAGCAAAGTTTACTGTTTTTGTGATTGACGAGCTTCTTTTTTGTAATTCTCATGAATTCATGTTACTAATAAAACAAGTAACTCTCTTTATTTAATCAATGTAATTACCAAAGTCCACAAATATAGTTTGTTTTTTGAAATTATAGCCTTTTATTTTGTTCATGTTTTTTCTCCAGTCATGGATGAAGTAAAACCAGTAATGAGCACGCAGTGATGAATACTTGCTAATGATTACAAAATGATAAGTACTACGACACATAAGATATAACAGAAAGATTCGTCAAATGAGAAACAATGTAAAGCTTTGCTATGATAATATAATAATTAATAAATAAATTATACTAATAATTAGTTTAAATGTCCACCATTTTGACACCTATTGGCTGTAAGACAGTTAAATGTACATATATACATTAATATTCAGAAATGATTTTAATCAAATATCAACAAATATTTCTAATTCAGTACATTTAATTTAAAAATTGCCATTACTGGAGTCATATCCAAGACGAGTGCCAGTACCTTATTTCGCACTAGAACGAAGAGTAAATGTTATATTCCGATTCGGAAAGGTCTTATAAGGTTAAATTTTGAGGAATTAATAAACCTTTTTGTGATGCAATTGAATTTTTTACATATTGTTAGATACTATTCCGTTAGTATCAAATTATTTAAGATACATATTTTGTATTTCCTGTAATTTCTTTATTTTTATTGTTAGTAAGAAATAATTATATCGTATTTAACAGAATATAATATAATATTTATAATTTTTTATAATATAATATATAAAAAATTGTAATATTATTTATATCTCCATTCTTCGTGTTATTTAAAATTTGGCGTATTGTGAAATTGAAGTAATGTTGCTATATTGATTTTTATGGTTAAGTCACTTAAACTCTGTATTTAATTAGTAAACAAAACACACTAAATCGAGTAAAATTAATTGAATAAATTGAATTGCTTTTAGTTTATCATTTTAAAATAGAATGCACATAAATTTAAAGTACATTAATTAAACTTGAAATCAATTTATTAACAGTTTAAGAATACCCTAGTACTTCTATCGTAAAAATAAGAGTACACCTTAATATATAATATACAGAATGAACCATAAGTAACTGAATGTTTTCTTTTTTTGTGGGTTACTGTATAATTATTTTTTAATGTTTTAATGTGAAATGTTATAAAATTGCCTACTTGGTAATAAATATGACCAAAAACATCATTTCTGACACTTTTAGATTAAGATATCTCGTGATGAAGCAATTTGAGCAACGGGTTTGGTTTTAGCACATTTGAGATCGCCTATTTAGATTTCTAGATCATAAAAAATGTTTTTTTTTTATTGTATCGAATATTTTTTTAGTAATCATTGTAGTAATGTATTCTATTATGATTTCCAGAACTTCCTGTCCGCGAACGCACGCTGTTGGTGGGACAGCGGCTTGGTAGCCGCGTGCCGACAGCTTCGGTACCTGGGGTACGTCCAGGGCGGGGTGCTGCTGGTGGGCGCCCGCGACCAATGCGCTCTGGAAGTAATCCGTCACGCACACGCCCGCGCTGTACTGCGTCCACCCTCTGGACACACCATACATGCACTGGGTAAGTCACAGTACAAACTCTCAAGATGATCGTAAGATGAATCTAATATAATAATGTTTTTTTCATTTTTACCAATTATTTTCAAATGACCTTTTTCCGGTATTTCAATTAAAAAAATTCTATGCACAACTGAATTACTTTTCTTTGCTTTTCAGTTATCAAAATTTTCAATTATATTTTCCAAACAGGAAGGCTAAATAAGAGAATATATATTATTTAGTTCAACCTTCGGCTTCGGCAAAATCTTCAGCCTAACTTTGTCCAAAGGTGGCCGGAGCCGAATGTTCGGTCAGATACTAGTTTTATATAATTAGTCGCTGTGGTTTTTGAATGACTAATTTAATAATTCATTTTCAACATGAAATTAAAACTGTCTTCTGCTATTAACTAATCAATTGATTATTTTCTGATAAACCAACCTAGACAGTTAAACACCCACACACACATCTGCGATTCAAGAAACCATACACAATATCATTGAAAGAGAACTCTTAAAAGTGTTAAAACGTCTGAACCGAAACTACAGTTAATTGGATTGCCACGGTTGGTTAGTTACAGAATTGCGTGTGCACTTTATATATAGGTACCACTGTAAACACGATTTTACAATTTATTTGTCTTATTTAATAATATCATGATTTTTATTATTCATGTCATTGAAACTACTATATCCGTATATTTACTATTATTTTTGATTAAGCAATTTTTCTTAAATTGATCTAATTATATTTTCATTATAATTAAATTTTACGTATAGTATAGTCAAGGACGTACTTACACATCTTGAAGCCCGAAGCGCAAATAAAAACGCCACTTCGGAAAAATGAAATTTGGAAAAATCAGACATTTCCGTGCAAAACTTTCAAGTCATTTGCAGTGTTATAATAAAATCAGAAATAAGCGTTATGTACTCAATTACTAACATTACAATATTAAATTCCCATTTTATAAGATACTAGCGGACCGACCCTGGCTTTGCACGGGAGTTAATATTTCACCTCCTGTCACGTATGGAAGGTTGTCATTAGTTTCATTAGATCTGGCGGGAAAAATACCACAAATAACTATCCGCATATAGGAGCCGAGATATTTACGATTTTTTCCGACTTGATTTACTATTATCGTCACTGCTTATACCATATGTTACCTAACGTAACAAAATATATCCTATAAAATGACTAGAGAACATATAGGGTTTGTATAAAAAGTATCGGGAAAAGTTTCGGAAAAATAGATTTATTTCAAATATTGTTACAAAACCTTAAAATTCTTCAAAGTACATCCCTTGAGGTGCGAGCGCGCTACAACGTACAATCAAGCCAGGAAAAAATTATTCCCGATACTTTTTATACAAACCCTATATTATGAATTAAAAAAAAGCACATAAATCGGATAAGTGTTTTTCGAGTTCTAAGCGCACAAAGGGACAAACAGACAGACAGAGGGACGTTGAGCTTTATAATGGATTAGCTGTTACTCGCGATTTCGTTCACGTATATTTTTTTAATAAATCAATTTTTCGGGATACAAAGTAGTCTATATCCCCTTCCTATCTCCCTACCAAATTTCAACAAAATCGGTTCAACGGTTTAGCTTTAAAAGGTAACAAACAGACAGACAGACAGATAGTTACTTTCACATTTATAATATTAGTACAAATTAAACATCCTATAATGGTGTTGGTTTAAAATATATTTTTTGCCAATTGTACTATTAATAGAGTTAGTTACTTTTGCTTCTGACTCCGACATAAAATGTAACTGCACAAATCATACATGTTGAAATAGCAATAATTCAATATCTACAATCTACACCAATCCACAATAACAAGCCAACAATAAGCTAGGTTATGCAATCGATACAAATGTCAAGAAAATAATCTTCCTATTATTTTTAATGGCCTACATAATTATTTTTTATTAATACAATTACCTACGTCATTTCCATATTCGATATCTACAATTAAATTTGCAAATATAGTTACTTAAGTGTTAAATGTACACACGTACTTAACTCGGTCCTTGGTCTTAATTCGGGTTTGTTATTTCTACGTTATCTGTACGCACCTGTTCTACACGAATATTGACCCACTTGCTTCTTATTGTAGAAAATATACGCGTAACCGATGATAATTGTTGTTCACACATAATGTTCACAAAATTTGTGCGTGTGTTATAAATAACAAATGTAAATGTTATCTATTATTATGTGTATTATAGAAGGTGAAATCATTTAGCCTCTATACCAGTAGTAGGTAATTCCCGATCCGCGAAACTATCGGCCTGCGTTAGAATTAAGTTTGTGTTTGATGTAACTTATTTTTTATTTAATTTAATATGATATAATATTACTGTAATTGATGCAATAGACAAATATAAATTAATTTTATTAAGGTCTATATCAAGCTTGTTCAACCCGCGGCCCGCGAGGATAATTACAAAAAATAATAATAATTTTATAATAAACTTGCATTGAAATTAGCGCGACTAAAAAAAAAGGCCCTCAATTTTTTATTTTTGTATATTCTGGTCTGCGGTCCTTAGTAAATTGAGTTTGAGCTAAACGGCCCAGAAAGGTTGGACACCTATGGTTTGTATAACCCAAAGTATATAAAGACAAGGTAGTCTCATCAGCTCCTTGACCAATCCGCGTTGGCGCGGGAATTGACATCACCACGAATACGTACGTACATACATACATACACACACACACACAGACGTCTTTCTAAAAATAGTGTAAATATACTATAGTGACCTTAAAATATACAAATATGTTGTAATTTTTGATTTTGATTTTCGCACCGATTACAATAACTTCCAGTTGGGAAGTTAAAAATAAGTATGTACAAAAAAAACTGCACGACCCCCACTTGTTTCAAAATTATTTCATTTGGTGCTTCACCTAATTTATGGTCACTCACCCCTTTTCTATATAAAGTACTGTCTTTTCTATTTAAAATTAACTTTTCTTTTGATGTATGATTTTTTCTCGCTGTGTAGTCTATTGTGTCTAGCATGTATATTTGTAAAAATAGAGATAGTTCTTTTTTTCCATGAACGAAAACATTAGAAAAAAATTACATGTTTAATAAGATATTCGCGTAAATATGACCAAAATCAATATTTTTGGCACTTTTTAGATAGGATAACTCAAAAACCTGAACTAATTGAGCAATTTGGGAGACGGATTCGATTTCAGCACGCTAATCTATCCGAGTCTCGTAAAAAATGTTGTAATTTTAAGTCTATTATCTAACGATTATTTCGTTCGTAAATTTTTGATTCTTGTTTGACATTTAGAAGATATACAATTTTATTTTCGTCACATTAAACATTTTCTTAAAAAACTAACTTATTTCGGCAAGGGTAATTAACAGCAAAAACATTTGTTACAAACATAAAGATTGTTTCCAAACAAAACACAAAACATTGCTCAAGATAGCTATTACTTTATACTTGACCTGGAAAACTGACTTCCAGAGAGGTATCTAGTGGTGGTGTATAGTTACTAATGTTATAATCTCAGTGAGTAAACACCACTCATTTACACACACACACACACACACACACACAAGCAACGTTGCGTGTCACTTCATTGTTGTATGTATCTAGTAGATAATAGTATTTTCACCTTTCCGTGTCACATCTACATATATGTATATGTATTTTAAAACAATCGGTGACAGATTGTGTGCGATTAGCATACATTTTAAGCAAAACATACAATCTCCATGTGTGGTATAAGTACTTAAGTACACGTAGGCAAGGCCAACTTAGATAAAGGGTTTTGTGAAATTTCAAGGGCAACATAAAATTCATAAAAAAATGTTTAATTCACTTCCTATAAATATTTTTTTGATGTGTATAAAGCATGATTGCTTTGCTACCAAGTTTTAGTTTTGACAGGCTAATGTTTTCATTATTAGAAATGGGAATATGGTATCAAAGTACCAATATAAAAATCTCGTATAGACTTGTGTTTTAAATTGTCGTTTAGATTTGAGTTTATAGTTGATTTATAGAATATAGCTTTAGGCGCGTGAGTGATTTTAGTTCACGATTACGAATTTTTTTATTTACGCACACTAACGAATTTTAATTATATCACTCACGCCCGATTACGTACCGAGGGTCACGCTTGTGAAATAATTTAATGTTTAATGAATTTTTTTTTTTAATAAACTTTTTATAGGTATTTCGAAATTAAGGCTTGTGACCCGAACAATTCAAAAAAAGTTCAATCGACAAATCAAAATTATTTTATATTTTCTAGTTGTAATACAAAGGTGTATAGTAGTATATTGTACATTGGCAATACTGTAGAGTCGCATGCAAAAGTGGTCGACCAGTTTTCATTCAAATTCGCTTATCACGAACATAGTAGGTTCCTCCCATGTGATTATTATAATATTTAAATCATTTCTCCATGTACCAAACAAAGACAGATATTTTGAAACTCATTTGCTAGATAAAGAAGTACTCTTCGTTTATATAGTACTCATATATATTTGTGCGATTAAATTAATATGTAAACTATTGAAAATTGCAATAAATGTTTGATGCTCCGAATTTTAGTATTTAAATGGGCGTATGTTTGTGTTTTTATTTAAAATGATGTAGCTATATAAACTCCGCCCTATAAACAGATAACCGATGATGTTTGTTTTAATATTTCGGAATCTGTTGTAAGCGATTCTGACCTTTACTGCAGCAGACGACTTCTGAAATCCATAGTACCTACATACATATGTAATAAAAACTCTTTACTGTACATTGCATTTCTCAAAATTAGAAAACAAAGGTTATTTATTTTGTAAAATAATTTTATATTGATTTTTAATTTCCATTTTTTAAACTAATAATATAAATTAACATAACCTTAAAAATGCTATTTTTTAAACAAATATCACCTTCATTCTTGTTTATAAAAGAAGAGTCCCGACTTCCATTCGTATGCTTTGGACCCGAAAAATTCTCAACTGGGCTCTAGTGTTACTAATACATTATATGTATATAAAAATTATAAAATCATATTACCATCATAAATAGTCATAATTACAAAAATCAAACATTATTCTTCAGGTAAACAAATAAAATTAACAAAACAAAAATGAAACATTTAACCGGTCGATTACATTTAACAGTGAAGAAATCAGCAACAAGTTGCGTAAAACCATACAGCGTGTTAAATATGATAGCAAAAAAGTCTTTTGTTTCAAACTGATGATAAGAGACCATAGAGAATGTGTGAATTAGGCCATTTCTGAATTATTTTGTTATGTGGAACACAAGCCACTCTGTACTGTGACATACTTTATCTATGGTAATGATAGTTTGAAATGCTTATTATAACAAACTATATAACATATTTATACTAATGTGGGAGTCGAATTTGAATTGAACATCTTTTAAATAATAACATTGCATATGTGTTATCATATTTTTTAATTTATAGCAGTCAGTAAGTGGGTTAGGTACATAATAATATATGCACTGGTTACCCATTTTTAATATATGAGATACATACATACATATATGTTTTATACATAGTAAAAAAAACATCTGCCAATTAAGTGATCACACTGTGCTTTCTCGTGTTAAATTCACCAATGGTAGTTAAATATCGAAGATTTAAAATAAATACCTATTACGTATTCAGATGAACTCCTATTGGTTAACCATTTAATTTTTATACAATTGTATTAGAAAATATTAATTCGATTTTCTTTAATGTAGTGAATATTTTGCTACAAAAGTTGTAGTAACCTTTTTTATAGAAAATTGAATGCTTTATAAGAAAACTATAAACAAATTTACGAAACATGCGCCGTTCTTGAGATATTGTGAAAAAAATAATTTTGGTATACCGCCCCTGTTCCCTACATACGATTTTAATGATTTTTTAAGGCACAACTAAGAAACCAAGTTTCATTAAAAGGTTATACGTGTTACAAGGAAGGGACATAAAAAACAGAATCACAGTGGAAAGTTTTTATCTTGTCCTGAAACAGAAAGATTCAATGAAAATTATAAAGTCAGAGAACACGATTTAATTCTGCTTTCAGAAATGACCACAAAGCTTCTTCTATCCTTCAGATATGGCAAGGAAGCAATAATAATTGAAAATACATAGATAATGATTATTCCTTTCTAAATATATAGCGCATTTTCCTAATCAGTTGAAAGCCATCATATTATTCAGAAATTATCTTCGACTAGGAAAGTTCATGAATACATAACAAGCCACCTATAGTATAGTCTATTATGCGAAACTGTTATCTTTGATGGCGGCATTTTTTTCACAAACGAAATTTTAAATATATAGATACTTATATTCCGTATACGTCACCGGTTGAAAATTTATAATATTCATAATATATGCTTAAAATAACAATTTAACTTGACGTATAAGAGAGATTATGGTTCCAAATAGACATTTATAAATGTTATAATGAATTTTCAACGAAATAAAACATTTATATTTTAAATTAATCTTATAATTCCAAATCTAAATGCAGCTACCAATTCGGAGCACAATGGTATCAATTTTGGGTAACGTGTTGTAAGTCCTGTCATGGCCCCCACAATGAGGAGCTGGTCCAGGATAAAAGGGAGGGGGGGGGGGGAGCGAGTCAACAAACTTTTTTTGGTCGTCCGTCGTAAAAAAATGTCTTAAGTTTCTTAGCAGGAAGGGGCCCGTCGAAACTCATGGTCCAAGGCCTATGATAATATGTACATATGTCTTATATCTAAGGAAATTATTAATTATTATATTAATTTTTACCGAAGTTCATAAAAATATTTCATCATTGTTGTGAAAGATGTGCATACACATTTAAAAAAAATTATCTTGAGGACATAATTAATTACCTAAAATAATCACACACACAAACTAGAACAAATGTTCTCAACACATGTTCATTTTTACCACAACATTGCTGTCATATATTGAGTACATTTGCAGTACGCATACGTTTTTTTATTTAAGCAAGTCGCGGGAAATGGGCTGGTCACGATATCAATAACGTTCCAATATAAAAGTAAAAGTGCATTTCTTTTGTAATCTGTTTTGATTAATAATATTGGCATTTCAATAACTCATGCAAAATTTATGTGCTACAGTTTTTCATGTATAAATCTAGGGGTGAACAATTTTGTAAAAATGCCATACATTTTTGTTATATTATAATATGTACATATATTATAGTTCCATAACTAAAAAGTATATACGAGTATACCTATTATAAACTGCAACGTCTCTCTGTACGTTCGGGCGCTTATCACTCGAGAACCACTTATCCGATTTACGTGTGTTTATTTTTATTCTATAGATATGTTCTTTACCCAGGTTTAAGTATATATTTTGTTACGTTAGGTAACATGAGGAATAAGCAGTGACGATAATAGTAAATCAAGTCGGAAAAAAATGGAAATATCTCGGCTCCTATGCGAGGTAAGGGTTGTTTTTTTCTCTGAAGTAGACGTGAAGTATTAAAAGTTGAATTTTGATTCTGGGGGTAAATTGGTAAATGGAAAAAAAAATGTTCAAAGACATCGTGTAGGGCGTAGGATGTCAAATGAAAGCTTATTGAAACACGAATTCAACAATATATGTACATATATGGTGTATTTTTAATACATTTTTAAATCATTTTTAATAATAAAACATTAACCAAAAAAACTTTTGCTCTATAGACCTAAAAATGTAACGGTACACACACAACGATACGAGAGTTAGGTATGTCTCGTCTCATCTCGATTTCTGTAACTGTAGTTTCATCTCGATCTCAACTTTCATTATCTCGTGAAATTGAAACCATCTCATCTCGTACTAAAAAAGTTTCGCACGCGAAACCGACAAAAAATATCGGTTTCGTGTTAATTTTTTCTAGTCTGTAGACGATACTTTTATAAAATAAAATTGATATCGTCTCGTTCGAATTTAAGCCAAACTCTTATGGTTTTTGGCATGCTGAAACCGAACCCAACCATCACGTCAGATTAACCTAAAATTGCAAAAAATGACTATATACCAATATTTAAAAATATATGTAGTGTACCTACTATTTCTTGCCTGAATGAAAACTTTAGAGAAAAATGTTTTGCTTGGTTATATATTCTTAAATATGACCAAAACCATATTTTTTATAGGTACTTTTAAGTGGTGGAGTGATATGGGCCACGGATTCTGTTTCAGCATGCCAAAAACCTTCGGAATCAACTGTGTAATCATTATACTATTTTCTTATAATTGGAAATCCAAATTGATCGATGATTCAATTGATTTTTAAAATAATTATAATAAATATATACTATATAAATATGCATGCTATAAAAATATAAACCGTGTTATAATCTAAAGGTTAATGATATAAAATAATTACATATATGTGTTACAGTGTATTATTATATGCATTTAAATAATTAGTTAATTATGTAATTTAGTTTAATAATGTTTTGTTTTAATTCAACTGTTAGTAGTATTTAGGTTAATTATATTAACCAATAGCTATAAACACAATTTTCAGATTTGTCATGTACCAAATAAAATAATAACTTTATTTGTAAATTACTTAATATTTTTTATCAATTAATTAATATAAATTTAAATGTAAATAATTAGTTAACATATTATATGTATAATTTTATTACTTATGCTATTTTTATCTGTTAACACTGTTGTGCATATTCGCCTTGTCCTAATTAAAATAAATAATATATAAATTATTTAAACAAACGGTATCTACTTACACCTAGCAGACAAGATTATATACCTAAAATTCTCTTTCCGAAAGTGGGTTCCACGGAACCTCTTGGTTTTTATTAAGGGGTTCTACGTGTATTTCATTTAATGTCTTATTAAAATTGATGTGGAGGGGGTCTGTGTATACAAAAATGGTTAGGGTTCTGCAATATTTGAAAAATCGTGTATGGAGTTTCACAAAAAAATAAGTTTGGGAACCGCTGACCTCAATGTAAAATATTTTAAATTTTCACTTATATATTTTCAAGAAGAAAACTAGTTACACTTATAATAAATGTGTTACATACGAATAGCTTTACAGAAGCATAATTTGAAAAATATTTCCTTTGTTACTGAAACCAGTACACTTTATTATGCCATAACAAATTTAGCGAGCAAGTGCTGAAGGCAAAAAGGGAAATAAGCACGCTTGATCTGCCGATAAATCTAATTTGTCTCTTTTATCTTACCCATTACGTTTAAACGAGTTGAAAAAAACACGCAGAACTTTTTATCACATTCTCTGGTACAGTTTTTACTCTCATCTCTTATAAATGTAAATAACATGTAGATATTATTGTAATTATCGATACCTAGTAAATTATACAAAATATAATAATTGGTTTTGTTAATTTTTTCATACATATCTGGAGGTTATTCAATTAGATATATTTTGTAGTAATTGTAAGTAATTGTTTTAACATACAAATGAAATCTATTCAGGGTAGAGTATATTATTCATGCCGTGTCTTAGCCTAGGCCTCAGGCCTGTTTGTGCTATTTTTTCAAATAACTATGTATAAGAAAGCAATGTGACTATTTTGTTATCTACATTCTGTCCGTAGGCATTGCCTTCTTAACCGTAAATTTTATCAATTTCATGATTAATAAAATTGTCCAAGTTTTTTGTAGCATAAAGATTAAACACCAATGTCTACAAATAAAGTGCGAATCGAGCCACGTGTAATAGTTTCCCGTACCGTAGAGATTTTCAATTTATTCGATTATGTTTATTTGGGTTAAAGTCTGCGATAAACACTCCAGTAAGATTTATGACAGTGTTCCCATTTTTAACCAAACTGACGCGGGCGTACACAGGCTGAAAGACAAGAAAACCTGGCTAAAACTGCACATTGCTATGTTAATCAAATCCGATAGAATCTGGCTAGAATGTCTACATTTTTAGAAAGATAGAAAAGTAGAATAACGAATTTAACAAGTTTTAATTATTAATAATTACTACTCTTTTTTGTCATTTTTAGCGTCACGCAATTTCTTTAGCAAGCATAGAAAAATAAAATTAAAATTAAACATAATGTAAGTAATAATATTTAAAATAAAAAAATACAGCTGTTAGTCAGACTTGGCTACTATAATCAATCAGAAATCGATTTCGGGTTGACAGCATATATTTTTCTTATAATTTATCAAATTATGCCATCAAGTTTACTTATAAATATTGTTATATAACGGCTAAAGCTACAAAAAAATGGTTTTCAGATTTGAATAGATAGTACAATTATCACGGATTATTTTACAATTTTCTAAAGATCTTAATTAAAAAAATACTTGCATGTTTTTGTATTTTTCTTCTTTAGGCTTTCGTGGCCGTTATCCACAAGAGCTAACTTTTCGGGATGTTGTCTACGTTGTCGAATTTTCTTACTTGACGTTTCGACTCTCATGTCGGAGTCTTCTGAGTTTCAGAAACACTTCTAAAGAAGACTCCGACATGAGAGTCGAAACGTCAAATAAGAAAATTCGACAACGTGGACAACAGCTCGAAAACTTATCTCTTATATGTTTGTATGCATTTGTAATGGGCGCGGGACGAAAAATGCGGATAGACACGTTGACTTGAAAGGATGAGAAACGAGCATCAAAAATCATTGTACAGTTAAGGCCGCGGGGAATTTCTAATAAATAATATAATAATGATTAAATTTTAAAACAAAAGGAACAATCTGAAGCCTTTCATTCTGTCATTAATTAAATGTGTACCTACCCTAGTCGTTCATAGTTAACCAGGTGGGTATAGAGAGTCTGTCAGACTCAGAGGTCTCTAGATAACAACGCACGCCGCGCCGTATCTGCGACGTGTCATCGCCAGAAGCAGAATGCAGATGATATTTATAATTAACTCGAGATCATATCTGCAGTAGATATTGTGCACAAAATTGCACGTTTTATATGTTGATGTGTGTTTGTACAATGTTTTAATTATATATTAAATGATTCAGAATATAAATTTCATAGTTATAGTAGTTTCATCATGTATAGTAAAGTATTCCAAGGGCGCCGAGTCCAAGGGGCTCAAGCCCCAACAATTGCATCGTCGCCGGACGAAACCTCCCCAGTTTATCTTTACATTGGCCGACCTCAAATCAATAATATTGAGCAAGAAAAAAATTTAAAACAAAAACGCAAAAATATGTTTTAAAAACATTATAAAATGTTCTGTATAACCATCGCTGCATTGCATCGTAAAGTACATAAGAAAATACAATAAAAAAGCTCCTCCACCATTTGTTCCCTACATGTTGTCGAGTCATTTTTGGTTTTTAAGTGCATTTTTTATGACCATAAAGAATATGTTTTCCCGATATTTTAATAAAATCCATTTATATTGATTATTTTTTAGATTTTGTAATATATAAACTCACAAAATTTTTAATTATTCAGTTTTGTAAGGGAATTCAAAACGAAGAAAACGGATTTATTTATTGCTACATTTCGACCAATTGAACCGTAGATATTTTTTTTAAATTTGCAAGAGAACATATAAAAAAACATTATAAAAATTGCTTCCTGATGTAAAAATTCAATGTAAAAATTTTTTTAATCGAAATTTATAATACCTAGAACAAGTTAATAAAAAAAATTTCCTCTTTCTTCCAGTTCATTATTCAAGAAAATTTTTGGTATATCTCAGACGATCACTTTTAACTGCCTACCCCCCCCCCAATATTTAATAATTACCGTGAAAACCAAGAGTATGTAAATATTTATTTTAAATGTAATATTTAAAATATTAAATTACGAGTATGATGAAATTATTTGCTTGTAAATTTTAATTTATATTTCTAGACTTACAATTATAGTTTGTCTAAAATGTTTGACCAAGGATTTTATTGTCATCCCTGCATACATTTACATATATTTCTTATTCTTTCTTTCTTACCGGTATACATCACAAAGATACATGTTTTACATAATAAAATACTACACAGTTAATGTGAATAAAATAATTAGCAGATATTTAAGATCAGCGTGTGATAAAAGTTTACTACTGCATAACCTTTAAGCGCCGCGCCGGTCCAAAAGCGAAGTTTGACTATCAATTATTATTAATCAGAATGATATTAATAAAATAAGGAGTAGTATAATAAATGTATCACCTTATTTTTGTATAATATACCGGGTGTTTTTTTTAAGTATTTCCAGTGAATTATTTCCGAAATAACGAGTTTTTAGATTATTTTTCATATATTTTTAATTTTTTTACAATTTCAATCTAAATCTAAACTTTTCTTTTATATTATGCAAACGTCAAAATGACATTTAATATGTCTATGTAAGTAGCGATAGAAAAAAATATTTTTTTTAAATTGAGGTAGGTAAATCTTTGTAAGGGAATATTTTACAACAAACGTTGTGGTGACCCATATTAAAGGTATAAGGAAATTGAATGCTCTAAAAAAAAGATTCTATAAAATTTTCACGTGACATGTGTTGTTCTTGAGATATCTTGAAAAAAATATATTTTTTTAGATGTCACACTGTTTTGATGATTTTCAAATGGGACCACCGTCTTCAAGCCAGACCCACCTAACCAACTAAATTTCATTAGTATCGGTTCAGACACTAAACGAAAAGTGTTTGTCTTGACCTGAAACGAAAAGATCAAGTTAAAATTTTGAAATCGTAGAATAATTTTTTTTTTCTCATTTTAAAACGATCACAAAGTTTCTCGTATCTTCGATATGGCGAGGAAGCAAAACCTATGGCAATCCAGTCTACAAATATGCTAAAAATAAAATAAAACATGCATAGTAATAAAACTCAACAAAATCAAATTTATATTCGTATTCGTCGAATAATTTATCGATGACGCTCATTTGCAGCGCCAATTAAACTGAAAACAGCAAAATGTTGGCAATTACGTTAACATCAATATATTGATGCTAATTATGCAAGAAGACTTGTTTTCTAGACGTCGGCTTCTTCGTAAATTAATTTCTGTTGCATCAATTTATGCATTTATGTATTTTATAAAGTTGATTAATTGTAATCGTAAATTGCATGCCCACGTCTTATTTATTCTGAAAAACGTACCAGCCTTGTGGAATGGCAGTCAAGATGTTAACAATATTTTATGTTATGTGAGATGTACTCTTTGTTTATTGTTTGTTTACAAAATTGATTATTACTGCAGTCATGTATACATTTATATTATTACAAATAAATGCAATAGTAGGCTGAAGAAAAGGCAAGTGAGATGATTCTACAAGTCAATAAAGATTGTTAACATTTAAGTGTAGACAAAAAAGTATGATTATGCTACGTTCACACTGACAAAAATAATTAGTTGGATTCGCCTATCATAGTTATAGTGAACCAAAATATTTAGTCAAATATGAATAACCCGAAATTGGTTAAATTGATCAAATGAACCAAATATTCTAGGTGTTAACAAAATGAATTCACATTTTATAAAAAATACTAATGCCTGACGTATTATAAAAATCAAATCATTATGAATTTGCTCGGGATTCTAGAGCAGTGGTAGTCAATGTATAATAATATAAATTCTATGCGTTTTATGAAGTACATTTGGCAGCACTTATTTTAAATCGCTGGTTTTTATTTAACGTGCATGCGTCAAGGTCATCAAAAATACAATTTCATTCACTAAATCTGTATAGACACTAGCTAAATAGCTTTTGCACTCGAACAAATTCTTTATAATACCGGGTATATGATATTCTGCAATTTGCATTTAATATTGTTAACTTATCACCATGATCTGACATTTACATTACTTATTACCATCTGAGTTGTCGTCCCTCTTTACTAAGAAATCTTAAGTAACAAGTGAACAATTTAACAATTCTGAAGAGAGACCAGAATGCGGAGACAGATTTTTTTAGAACTTATATAATAATCGCAAACACTTTCCTAGTGAGAATTATTCAACTTCCTTTTTCGTTATTACAAGGTAAATAAAATGGTACTTTTAAACGATCAGTTTAGTCATCCGTTCAAGAAAAACGGGCAAGAGAACTGAATCTGATCCGAGAACTGAACTGACCGTCTAAAAGCACTATTGAACCAATATTTTGTTACAAGTTCAACAAGTTAAATTAGTTATTTAAGCCATTTAGTAAAAATTATCTCATTAGATTAATCTCACACTTTGACTAAAAAATAGTTTAAAATTTCCACCTGGTTGAATACCTCAGAGGCCTAAAAAATAACTATATTTTTCGGAAAAAATAACCTGCAAACGAGTTGAGAAAAAAACTTTTTTTGAAATTACGACAAAATTAGCACGGCTTACATTTATATATGTACATAGAATCCATTAATATGCCAATCCCCAAGAAAATTATATTTATAAATAAAGATGTGTACAAAAGAAGAATCATGTTCTCTATAAACAACTCTGTAGAAGAACAGATTACGAGTTGTTACATTTATAAATGGAATAGCTGTAAGATTAATGTTACTAAAGTGTGAAAATACTTGAAGAACACTTAACTTTGAACATGATATCTTACAAATACCTACATGATTTGATTTTATTTATTTTTATGTTAAATATAAATTATGATATGTTGTGCTGGGATTGGGTCAATTTTTAGATGAAAATCGATTCATATTCAAATAAAAAATAAAGATGTAATAATTAGCGATGATTGATTTATAGTTTCAAAATATTTATATATAATAGCA
Organism: Sialis fuliginosa; assembly: GCA_961205875.1. Taxonomy (NCBI): domain Eukaryota; kingdom Metazoa; phylum Arthropoda; class Insecta; order Megaloptera; family Sialidae; genus Sialis; species Sialis fuliginosa. Next base: position 26,075,183 of record OY540812.1, on the reverse strand, counting down.
TGTAAATTATTTTTTATGTTTTAATTATTCTACAACTATCAAAAATACTTAGGTACAATTAAATTTTCTTATATGACGCCTCCGATATTCCTTGAAATTTATATAAAATCATTGATTTTTTTTTAGGATTTTTCCCGCTGAATTGATTGATACTAGTTACAAATCCGTAGGAACAATTATTGTTGTTTTTATGTACGGAAAACTGAGATGAATATTTAAATCAATAATCAAAGTAAAATATATATGATTCGTTATGTTTCAAACTTTATTTGTAAATAAAAATAAATGGGGAAAAAAATGTTACCAAAAAAAAAAAAAATTTCGTATTTGCCTCGGTTATGAATACGAGAAATGTCCGAGACGAGGCAGACAAAAAAATTTCCAAAATGAAACATTTGGCTTCAATTTTCATGAAAAGATATCAAGACGAGACCGTCAGTTGTAAAATTCGGGACCGAGACGAGACTTAACTGTCTCGTGTGCAGCCCTTATCATAAACCGTTCAATATTCATTTACTTATCAAAACATTGCAGAGATCGTTATATTCTTATAATATCTCAATTCTCTATTTCGATAAATTTTAAACAATTCAAGAATAATAATAGGAAATATGCAATAACATATATACACACTTTCAACCTTATCGTATAAAGATTTTCGAATTTAGTCTGAATTCAAATCACGTAGTTTGAAGAAGGAAACTTCTGTGGGCTGAAAGTTGGTTCTAAAGGATAATCAAGTCTACCCTTCGTAGCTTTCGTGAAAAATCGTTGTCTGGGTTGTAACAAAGACGTCATATAACCGTTTGGAAGATCTGTATAGATAGGAAATTAAATTAAAGGTGTACAAATACTACCAACTTCAGTAATATGTCTGGAGCTAATAATATCTTTGCTTTTGGCATAGGTCAAGTCATCAATGATATTCTGAAATCGTATTTTGTATTGCAAGATTTTATACTTACGCGTTGAAAAGTTTTTATTTTAATTAGTTTCGAGATAATAGAGTAATCCGGTCAAAAATGAAAACCCCTAAAAACCTGTTTAATGTAATCTAGAGGTAAAAAACATTATAGAATATTTGTTAATACTCCAAAAGTTTATCCCGATCTCAAAATTATGCCCTTACTTATTATTATTACTCGTATCCGGTGTTATAAGCACCTTCAAATAAGGTGTTTCTAACCTATCTGGCAGTTCTCTTGTAGTTTCATGAAGTGTTTGCCATATTTGGCGCACGCGTATGTAAGCACCAACGGAATTTTTGTTTTCGGTCTGTGTTTCAATAAGTTGAAGTATCACTGCTCTAATTCCATGGATACTATCACAGAACTAATACTCCAATTAAGAATGCTTGCTAGCTAGTAAATTTGTTAGCTCCTTTATAATACCGGACATTAAACACTCAATGAATACGTTTACACAGCGCTGTTATTCCGATTTTATTATAACCGATGTAGTTAAATCGTTTTAAGTGGTGCTGTTTACACAAACGAAAATAAGTGACGTCAACTGGAATTATAATTCCTATTTGAAGTACGCTTTATGTTCGATAGCGTACCAACAAGAAATCTCAAAAATATTTCGACTCCTTTACTTTTCACGAATCACGTTTTCTTTTGTTTTCCATCTTTTCGTCTCAGGTGTTTTAACCATATTTTAACTGACGACGCTTGCGAAGTACATTACGATGAAATCCCTATACTTCGTAGATATATTTTTTGAGGTTAGCTAATTAAAATTAAAGTGTTTTGTTTTTTTTTCCGCAAAATACTGCAATAATAACATAACAAAATAAAAAAGCTATAAGTATTTATTTAATATTTTATATGTTTCAAAATGTTTCTTTAAAAAATTTTTAATTACATTTTGTTACATTGTTTAAAAATAGTGCATATTACAGTTAATTTCAACCAATTTATATGCAAAAATGTTAGTTATACTTGTCGGCAAGATGAAGCCGACGCGACCTCATTGAAAAAAAAAACTAGATTAATATGGAGATAACCACAAACATATAATTTAACAATATAATCTTTCAAAAAAATTTGTTACAGAAGTATTCACTCGTTTATAAATAAAACAATTCCTGTATTATGTTTGACATACATTTATTTTTATGTATAAAATTTTATGAAACTTTATATCTTATTGTTTTTTATAATCATTATGTAATAGTATACGCTATATTTGTATAGTTTCGTCATAAACAAATCAAAATATAATATGTATATTATTGTATATTAGTATTCATATATATGACCATCTTGATATTATTTAAATATACCTATTTTGTAGGGGTTTTTTTTAGGTCAAAATATTAATTAAAGAACTAAACCAATGTTCAAATCATTTTAATTAATAGCGCTTATTTTAATTTTCAACATTTTTGTCTTCATCAGAAATTAATAATTATCCTTGTTTCATTCTATCTTGGATGTCTTCATTTTTATATTTGTTGAGTAGAGAGTTCATATTACACTTATCATCCCCAGTGTTTTTTATATTAGTATTCATATATATGACCATCTTGATATTATTTAAATATACCTATTTTGTAGGGGTTTTTTTTAGGTCAAAATATTAATTAAAGAACTAAACCAATGTTCAAATCATTTTAATTAATAGCGCTTATTTTAATTTTCAACATTTTTGTCTTCATCAGAAATTAATAATTATCCTTGTTTCATTCTATCTTGGATGTCTTCATTTTTATATTTGTTGAGTAGAGAGTTCATATTACACTTATCATCCCCAGTGTTTTTTATATTAGTATTCATATATATGACCATCTTGATATTATTTAAATATACCTATTTTGTAGGGGTTTTTTTTAGGTCAAAATATTAATTAAAGAACTAAACCAATGTTCAAATCATTTTAATTAATAGCGCTTATTTTAATTTTCAACATTTTTGTCTTCATCAGAAATTAATAATTATCCTTGTTTCATTCTATCTTGGATGTCTTCATTTTTATATTTGTTGAGTAGAGAGTTCATATTACACTTATCATCCCCAGTGTTTTTTATATTAGTATTCATATATATGACCATCTTGATATTATTTAAATATACCTATTTTGTAGGGGTTTTTTTTAGGTCAAAATATTAATTAAAGAACTAAACCAATGTTCAAATCATTTTAATTAATAGCGCTTATTTTAATTTTCAACATTTTTGTCTTCATCAGAAATTAATAATTATCCTTGTTTCATTCTATCTTGGATGTCTTCATTTTTATATTTGTTGAGTAGAGAGTTCATATTACACTTATCATCCCCAGTGTTTTTTATATTAGTATTCATATATATGACCATCTTGATATTATTTAAATATACCTATTTTGTAGGGGTTTTTTTTAGGTCAAAATATTAATTAAAGAACTAAACCAATGTTCAAATCATTTTAATTAATAGCGCTTATTTTAATTTTCAACATTTTTGTCTTCATCAGAAATTAATAATTATCCTTGTTTCATTCTATCTTGGATGTCTTCATTTTTATATTTGTTGAGTAGAGAGTTCATATTACACTTATCATCCCCAGTGTTTTTTATATTAGTATTCATATATATGACCATCTTGATATTATTTAAATATACCTATTTTGTAGGGGTTTTTTTTAGGTCAAAATATTAATTAAAGAACTAAACCAATGTTCAAATCATTTTAATTAATAGCGCTTATTTTAATTTTCAACATTTTTGTCTTCATCAGAAATTAATAATTATCCTTGTTTCATTCTATCTTGGATGTCTTCATTTTTATATTTGTTGAGTAGAGAGTTCATATTACACTTATCATCCCCAGTGTTTTTTATATTAGTATTCATATATATGACCATCTTGATATTATTTAAATATACCTATTTTGTAGGGGTTTTTTTTAGGTCAAAATATTAATTAAAGAACTAAACCAATGTTCAAATCATTTTAATTAATAGCGCTTATTTTAATTTTCAACATTTTTGTCTTCATCAGAAATTAATAATTATCCTTGTTTCATTCTATCTTGGATGTCATCATAATTAAAATGATTTGAACATTGGTTTAGTTCTTTAATTAATATTTTGACCTAAAAAAAACCCCTACAAAATAGGTATATTTAAATAATATCAAGATGGTCATATATATGAATACTAATATAAAAAACACTGGGGATGATAAGTGTAATATGAACTCTCTACTCAACAAATATAAAAATGAAGACATCCAAGATAGAATGAAACAAGGATAATTATTAATTTCTGATGAAGACAAAAATGTTGAAAATTAAAATAAGCGCTATTAATTAAAATGATTTGAACATTGGTTTAGTTCTTTAATTAATATTTTGACCTAAAAAAAACCCCTACAAAATAGGTATATTTAAATAATATCAAGATGGTCATATATATGAATACTAATATAAAAAACACTGGGGATGATAAGTGTAATATGAACTCTCTACTCAACAAATATAAAAATGAAGACATCCAAGATAGAATGAAACAAGGATAATTATTAATTTCTGATGAAGACAAAAATGTTGAAAATTAAAATAAGCGCTATTAATTAAAATGATTTGAACATTGGTTTAGTTCTTTAATTAATATTTTGACCTAAAAAAAACCCCTACAAAATAGGTATATTTAAATAATATCAAGATGGTCATATATATGAATACTAATATAAAAAACACTGGGGATGATAAGTGTAATATGAACTCTCTACTCAACAAATATAAAAATGAAGACATCCAAGATAGAATGAAACAAGGATAATTATTAATTTCTGATGAAGACAAAAATGTTGAAAATTAAAATAAGCGCTATTAATTAAAATGATTTGAACATTGGTTTAGTTCTTTAATTAATATTTTGACCTAAAAAAAACCCCTACAAAATAGGTATATTTAAATAATATCAAGATGGTCATATATATGAATACTAATATAAAAAACACTGGGGATGATAAGTGTAATATGAACTCTCTACTCAACAAATATAAAAATGAAGACATCCAAGATAGAATGAAACAAGGATAATTATTAATTTCTGATGAAGACAAAAATGTTGAAAATTAAAATAAGCGCTATTAATTAAAATGATTTGAACATTGGTTTAGTTCTTTAATTAATATTTTGACCTAAAAAAAACCCCTACAAAATAGGTATATTTAAATAATATCAAGATGGTCATATATATGAATACTAATATAAAAAACACTGGGGATGATAAGTGTAATATGAACTCTCTACTCAACAAATATAAAAATGAAGACATCCAAGATAGAATGAAACAAGGATAATTATTAATTTCTGATGAAGACAAAAATGTTGAAAATTAAAATAAGCGCTATTAATTAAAATGATTTGAACATTGGTTTAGTTCTTTAATTAATATTTTGACCTAAAAAAAACCCCTACAAAATAGGTATATTTAAATAATATCAAGATGGTCATATATATGAATACTAATATAAAAAACACTGGGGATGATAAGTGTAATATGAACTCTCTACTCAACAAATATAAAAATGAAGACATCCAAGATAGAATGAAACAAGGATAATTATTAATTTCTGATGAAGACAGAAATGTTGAAAATTAAAATAAGCGCTATTAATTAAAATGATTTGAACATTGGTTTAGTTCTTTAATTAATATTTTGACCTAAAAAAAACCCCTACAAAATAGGTATATTTAAATAATATCAAGATGGTCATATATATGAATACTAATATAAAAAACACTGGGGATGATAAGTGTAATATGAACTCTCTACTCAACAAATATAAAAATGAAGACATCCAAGATAGAATGAAACAAGGATAATTATTAATTTCTGATGAAGACAAAAATGTTGAAAATTAAAATAAGCGCTATTAATTAAAATGATTTGAACATTGGTTTAGTTCTTTAATTAATATTTTGACCTAAAAAAAACCCCTACAAAATAGGTATATTTAAATATTATTGTATATATACATTATATATATCTTCTGAAGTTTGTTTACATTTTTATTACGTAGGTATTGTACATATTTGTATATAAGTACATATACTTTTTATAAATTTGTTTATATACTTATTTCTAAATAATACTTATTGTATTGTAACAATTAAATTTTTGATAAAAATTCACGTGACTTGAAATATTACAACATAAAACTATTGTATACAATCCGTACATACATGTACTTCAGGTCATAACATGATATCTGACATTTTGGCCATTTTCTGTTCATCATTTATTTCGATTTATGTCTGGTATTATAAAGGAGCTAGCAAATTTGCTAGCTAGCAAGCGCTTTTAAATGGGGTATTAATTCTGTGATAGTATCTATGGATTAGCTATGAAATTTAGAGCAGTAATTCTTCAACGTATTGTAACACAGTTGGCGACTCTGACCGTACAAAATAATTTTCATAATATCGCCACTGTTTTAATACCGTTGGTGTTTACATACCACGCGTGCGCGAAACTTGTCAAACAATTCATGAAACTAAAGGAGAACTGTCAGATAGGTTAAAAACCTAATTTGAAAGTGCTTGCTAGCTAGCAAATTTTGCTAGCTCCTTTATAATACCGGACATTAATTTTGTGTATTTTTAACCTAACGAGGATTTTACTAGCGTGAGGGGGAGGGGGTAAATATTAAATTTTGCCTTAAAAGTTGCATAAGACTCGATTTTTACTACGAACGAGCTGAACGCGCCGAACAATTTTCGGCGAACACCCCTAACTATAAGGATCGTTGTGCTCGTTCTGTTCCTACAACTATCTTGAGTTTAAAAATGTTGCTTTTTTAATTATTTTATAAATTGGCAAGAAATTAAAAAATACAAGGAAAGTTTAGCAGCAGTAACTGTTATATGTATTTTTTTTATTATTATAAAATAATTCTTGATGATGATTATTTTTTAACTTTTGCTCTTCGAGATATTAAAGCAAAAAATAAAAATAATTTTGAAAAAATTTTCCTAGTAATATCAGATTAAAATAAACATACTTTGATGATTTTACACTTTTCCTCTAAAGTTAATGGTTTACGAGTATAAAATTAATGAAAATCCAAAATCTCAAATTATTTTGTTTGTCATACCAAAAATTATTCAAGATAGAAGTTGATTGTTTTTTTTCGATAAAATATAGATTTCCATTTGAAAAAAAAATGTTCACTTTATTTGACATTGAAGACGTCCACCAAATCAAAAATTAATAACGCCAATTTGGCTACTCCTCAAAATCAAACAATTTTTATTTGCAACATTTTTTAAATGCTTAGTTTCAGAAATATTCAGGTGGTAAATTTAAAAATGAATACACAGTATATCTTACATTAGTCTGGAAAAATAGATTTTTTAACAACTTATCAAATCATAGAATAAATTCTTCAAAATACATATTTTTATTATCACGCAATAATTCTCTCTATGCCGCTTCATATCTCATCATCACAAAGACTTAATCTTTATCCTTTTCCGACAGCTATTTCTATCTCGTTAGTAAAAGTAATATTGATTTTATGTGAATCTCTTCACGATTTGTACAACACTGATTCAACGTTTTGGTATTTCACAAGTATATTTACACGGGGAAAACATATTTATGGGAACGTTCAAAGATACACCGACATACCTACCTACACAAAAAAAATGAAATCGTAAATGTGCATACCCATGTGTGCAAAAAAAACGTTCAGCAAAAACTAAATTTGACAAGTGGTATTATAGGAATATTAAACATAATCGGTCATTGTATGTATGCATATTCAAGCGTTTGCAATAATGTTGAAAAAATTTGAAGTATTTGGATTTAAATTTATTATATGCAAGTTCAAAGATCTCCTGAAAATGTATATTTTTAGCATATTGAATTCATACAAAATACGTGCAATTATTTCGTTCACCCGGCAGTGAAAAACGTTAGATCGATTTGACCCAACGACATCTATGAAGATCTTTATTAAAACAAAACGAAATTCGTTTTGCTTCCTCGCAATATCGAAGATACGAGATTGTGATCGTTTTAGAATGAGACAAAAAATTGTTCTCCGATTTAAAAATTTTAAATTGATCTTTCCATTTCAGGTCAAGACAAACACTTTTTTCAGTCCGTGTCTGTCCGTCTGTGTGTGTGTGTGTGTCTGTTCCCTGAATCCTTGTCACACGCATAACTCATGAACGACTGAACCGATATTAATGAAACTTGGTTGGATGGTTGGGTCTGGCTTGAGGACGCTCCCATTTCAAAATCATCAAAAAACCTGTGTAAGAGGAAGAAGTGACATTCCAAAATATTTATTTTTTCAAGATATCTCAAGAACGATATATATTACGTAAAAATTGTATGGGATCTTTTTTGTATAGCATTCGATATCCTATAATATAGGTCTACAACGTTTGTTGTAAAAATATTCCCTTAGAAAGATTTATCAATTTAATTTTAAAAATAGTGTTTTGTTTTTTTAAATTGATATTTACTTTGACATATTAAATGTCATTTTGACGGTTTTAAATGATAATTTGACGTTTTAAATGTTATTTTGACGTTTGCATAAATTTAGATTTAGATTAAAATTGTCAAAAAATTAAAAATATACGAAAAAATAATCAAGAGCGTCTTAAGAAAAATTTTGAACTAATATTTTGTATCAAAATTGTATAAAAAAAAGATCTGATTTTTTTATAATATTAGACATTAACATTGTAAAAACAAAAGTCATTATCCACTCAAAAAATGGCAACACAATAAAACAAAAAAAAGTTAGTTGAATCTGTGTACGTCCTATTTGTCACATAATATACCGTTTAGCAGATCCATATACTTGGTATTAAGTATCATCTATTGAATAATACATTGCATACATTGAAATGACAATGTGACCCTATCAGATATGGCTAATTATCAACTTCTATATGCAAATCGCAAATCAAAATTATTAAAATGAATATACATAATTTATCTGTTGACGTTATGTAACCATTTTTGATCGATTCGCTTAGGAAACTTGTATCCTATTTATTGTCGGTATTAAGACAATATATTTATTTTCATTCGGCAATAAAATACTAATGGCAATGACATCAGATAATTTTTATTATTATGGGAGCGGTACCGTGAAAAATTGGTGAATCATCCGTTGCAATTCCAAATCAAAATTCTGGTTTAATCTTTCAGTATGAGTCAATAATTAATATAAGCAAATAGTAACAGGGCTGTAAGCAGAGTCCGGCATCTTGAGCGATTTAACCCCCATGATCATTTCATCAAAAATATATATTCTCTACTCTTATAATTTATTCATTTAAAATTTAAAAATATATACATTTTTTAATTTATATCTAGAAAAACAATTAAACAAAAATGGGGCTTAAACAGTACATGAATAAACGTTTTCCGTAAGTCTGCCTAGTGCTTAGATGGGGCAGAAAAATATGTCATCAGCTCTTTCACTATACGTATGATAAAATATTTGCTAGTTTTTATAATAATACGTACCTACTTCGAAAATTTAAGTAGATACTAAATAGCAATAAAGTTTACTATCTTTAAGAAAAACCTTTAGATTGGTTTATCGGTTCCAAATTACCACAATTGTACTTTTTTCTTAAAAATTAATAATTTTTACTAGAATTTGAGCTAAATTTTCCTCCGTATGGCCGTCCGCCGCCCCTCCTGTCCTGACGTCCCGGGCGATCGCCTAGCATCCCTCCACCTTACCCGTCCCCAATTGATTGATTTTGAATAAACATTAATAATAAGATGTTATATTTTTATGATAGTTATAGTTTAGATATTGTTAGAAACCTGTTAAATTTTATTAAAATAATTATATCTCACTAAGAGTAAAATATTTTAAAATATGGAACCTATTTTTTACACGGTTTTCTGTTGCTCCATTTATTAATTTTTTTACTCGCTTATTTCATAGAACCAATTACAGGGATTACTGTATATCTTAAAAAAAACAGTAAAACTACTAAAACCGAGATGTCAAACTAATAAAATATAACAGTTATAATGAAGTATAAACACTGTAAGTATTATAATTTATAATTATTAATACTCATATTAACTATTTACATATTTAATGATACAAATTATAGTTAATTTTAATACTAAAAATTCAGAATCTGTTAGAAAACTGTAAATTTTATAGAATATTCGCATACCCGCAGGCAGGTATTGCTATCTACTATAGTATAAACCGTTTATTTTTGCAAAACCCGTACAAATCATATGCAAATATTATGCATAGTTATTACATCATACAGTTCTATTTGTTTTAAGCATTTGTGTGATGTAACAACATTTTTTTAATTATTAAATATATTCCTAGAAAAAATCTAACAAGCATGCATATTTGTTATGCAAATTTATGTATGTTAATACAAAATTGTGATGCTGAATTGGCATGTTTGTTGACATTAATAAATTATTGTAGTTTGTATTGTATGGTATATATTTATTAAAGCTTGCAATACCGATATAGGTACTTTACATTGAATTACCGATACTTCCGGTATTGAAAAAAAATGTCGATTAATTATTTTTTTAACCCAGCAGTGGAGACGTGTGGTGGATCTGACCTAACGATCTCTATTAACATAACTAAATTAAATTTGAACCGGAATTTATTTATGGTTTGGTTTGGGTTTAGCATGGTGTAAACTATTTGGGTTCAAAAAACGTTATTTTTTAGGGTTAAGTTGAATAATCTGACTCATCAACCAATCCCTGAACCTAAAAATATAAAATTCTAAAGATTTATAAATGACGTAAGAACTAAGAACCCACTAGAAGGGATTTTCCGAAATTCAATTCAAGGAAAATAGTATTAATTTTTTTATCGCGATTTTTCAAAGTTATAATTGTAAAAAAAATTCTCCAGATGTTATAAAAGCAGTGGTGATTAGTGTACACCATAGAATGAGATCTCGGTTTCGGCAGTGTCTCTGTATTTATTTTAATGGGTAACGAAACAATTTTGTTTACATATTACCAATTTAGGTAAAATTATCTATCCTAGAACTGAGTAATTTTTTTATTCTTTAATTTCATATTTATCATTCAGATGCTACCATTCACACTTCGAAATTCGTGGTTTTCCTTTGGGAGAAAAACCACGTAAATTATTTATAATAATTGTAATACTTGCTCTACGAAAGAGGTCAATAAAATATAATACAAATTACAAAAGCCATGTCAAACAGAATCAATTGCAGTATACATTTCTTAATATTTCCATGGGTCTTACATATTCTAGTTACACCACTGATTGTGAGCAAAAGTACCCCTTTTTATGCACATATATATACTATATACTTACATCAGATAACAAACCCGATAAAATTATACAAAACAAACAAGAAAATAAATTCCGATGGAATAATCTCAGCGAGTACGCCTATTGAAATTTAATATCTAGTTAAAGCATTATTTAACCTTAAACTGTATAATTACACACTTCCAGCACGCGATATCTGCTGCAAATATTTGCATACAATTGTTCCTTTCCATCCATACTAATTTTGGGTTGATCTACACGCCGTGGCAATTTTTTTCTCGATATCGACTCGAGAGATTGGCTTAAAATCGGACAAAACAAAACTTTCTGAAATTTTGGTGAGATGATACCGAGCCTTATTTTTTTCTGAGTGAGGTTATTAAAAACAAAGTTACCTTAGTTACCCAATTTCTACGAAAATGAGCCTGGAAAAATATTTTTAAAAATTTAGTGCTGAACCTTTTCTATTTTCTTTTTATTTCTGTCGTAGCATCAACGGTTCGAGAGATATTTACGTTTGAAGTTTTAACAAATATTGCGGCTAATTCCCCCCTCCACCAATCATGCCAACTTAGCAGAATACTCAGGAAGCAGACCAAAAACTTTAAAAAATAGAAACACTATTTTTGCTTTACGATATTACGAAGCTAATAAAATTTGCAAGCTTGCACGCACCTTTCAAATGAGGTTTCAAACCAATCTGACTGTTCCCTTGAAATTTCATGAAGTGTTTGACAAGTTTCGCGCACGCATGGTAAATAAACACCAACGGTATTAAAACAGTGGTGATATTATAAAAATTATTTTCTACGGTCAGAGTCGCCATCTGTGTTATAATAAGTTGAAGAATCACTGCTCTAAATTTCATAACTAATCCATAGATACTATCACAGAATTAATACCCCATTTGAAAGTGCTTACAAGCTTACGAATTTGTTAGCTCTTTTATAATACCGGACATAAAACGTTTGTAGCTCAAGCTTTTAGACTTCCGCGGTGACCTTGATATGGATCTTGATTTCTGTTCACTGCAATGTGTGACGAAACGTTGGTCGATATAACGACCAAACCGATTTAGAACCCAAGTTCCACGTTTGCAGATTATTCATTACTTATGAGTATATTTATAAAAACATTTTTCTTGAATGGAGTCAGTTACTTTGGCATCTGAATACAGATTTGCTACATATATTTGCATACAATTGCGCCTCTTCCTCTATACAAATGTCATAAGATGAAGAAGATCTGTTCCTTTACTTTTACTTTCATACCGGATGTGTTTTGATTTTTGTCGCACGAGATAATTAATCTTAATCTATATGGAATAATTACACGCTCCCAGGGTTTGTTTTATTTTTTTCTGATATCTATTGTCGTTACTAATAAATTGAAGGTGCCTTTTAATGAGACGGTTCATGTGACTCAGCGATGTTCTTGTCACGTTTATTTTATGTTTGTTTCTTATAATTAGAGAAATGTCTTTTCAGAGCCGGATCAGTTTATTTTTTCTTTCTTATCGAAAAGGAATAATACTAGATTGAAAAAGCATATATTCTATAATTCAATATAGATGGGATGGAACATTTATTATTACAAATAAAAGTCTTCATTAGGGCTCTGTGTATATTTTTCACTTGAATAATAAATTCATTTGTGTTTTAATCAACCATTAGTTTTATAAACATTGAATATTGTCCATTGCACACATAAAAATTGCGTCGGGCTAAAATAATCCTTGTTTCCTGTCGAAAACAATATTTTCTTAATATTAGAATATAATTTTAATCCATAAAATGTAATATTTCAAAGTCCATAGTTTTGGGCTATGCGTTGATGAGTCAGTGAGTGAGAATAAAGACAAAATATTTGGAATATCGCAATACAAGTGTATTTTAATTTTAATAGAATAATATTTTCCCTGAAATTCGCCTTTATAATATAATTATTACGTCATATTACAATCAAAAAATGTTAACACCCATTTTCCCCCTTCGGGTTGAATTTCGGAAAATTTCTTTATAGAACTCCACTAAAATTTCAATGAGCGTTGAGGACCTCTATTTAGCTAAGTATATTTGGTATTTTTTTAAACTTTGAGTCAACTTTTCTATCTATTTGAAAGATGGAAAAAATTACTAGGGTCCTCCCCCAGAAAAAAATGCAATTACAGAGTTGTTTTTAAGTCAATTTTCTGTTCTTCGATTTGTATTGTTAATCTTGAAATATATGTATATAGCCACTGAATAAGAACTTTATTTAATTATGTGTAATGTGTAGTAATTATTCTTCAACAAAAAAATTAATTAATATATAAATGTTGGTTATTTTTAAACTATCTTACAAGAGGTCGCACGTTCACCATCCCTTGTCTACTACATTTAATAAGAGATATTATTTCTATGTTGTTTTTGTATTCAAATCATAATCTTCGTAAAAACACTGTTAATAAAAATTCATACAAAATATCATTGTTTTTATTCGTAACAATAATTATTTTGACCTTACAAAATGGAGTAAATTGTTTCGAGCCAATATTGCCAACATAATAACACCGAATCTTAAGCTCAATCAATCAACAATGACAAGTCGATAGCCCTTGAATTATTCGGATTGTTTAAATTTTTTTCCCTCTAAATGGAATGTGCTACTAGGGATGTCAACGATGCATCTTGCATAACTTCATCAATCCGGTTTAAGTAACACTGTATGTATACTATTCATTATTATTGATATCCCGATTTGCATACATGCGTTGAAACATTAATGAGAAAACCGAAAACTAAGAAAAATCGAATGCATAAAAAACTTACGAATTTTTATTTCGAAAATTAAGCTGCTTATAAAAAAAATTTCAGACAAAAGTCACCCATTTTTTTTATTTGAGAGTCTTTTTTTATGGTTTTTGAAATAGGAACCTATATTTTTGCGGAAACATTTTTTTTTTGGGTGATTTTTTTTTAGCATATCTATCAACGTGAGATTTACCATATAAAGGCTCTTACAGATCGAAGCGAAACGTTCGCAGCGGATGCGGCGCGGATAAAAACGCGTTTGTTGTGACAGCGGAATTCGAAGTTTGTTCACATCGACGCGGCGCGTTTATTTTATCAAGTTTTTGTTTTTCTTATACATGCGCTATTCTATGCTATCTGACACTCATATTTTTAATTTTGACATAGAATAGGTAATATTTTAATTAAAATTGTTGAAAACTTTATTTCAAATTGGTATTTTATAGTAAAATCGTAAATTAAAAGTTTTAAAAATTGTAGTTGTAATGATGCTTAAAAAAATTAACTATTTTGTAGATATGTGAATATTGTAACAATATTCAAAAAAGTTATGATTAAAATTTTCAAAATATTGGTTCTCTCTTATAATAAAATCATAGAATATAAAAAATAAATAAATATATTTTTTTAAACAATAGAAAATAAATTTTAGTAGGTGAGGGGGTGTCCTTAACATCCGCCATGTCAACTTTTCTTAGCCCGTCATTAAATAAGATGATTTCTTACAAATTATATTACTTTTTTCGGTCTTCAAATAAGCGCGACAGCGATTAAAACGCTGTCGAACGCGTTTTAAATTCCCGGTGAATAAAAACGCTGCAAAACCGCACTCTTGGTAATCAACTGCCGTGATGGTCTGAACACGTACATAAGCCACCATGTATTTCATTTTTGCGGCGCGAATCATTCGCAGTCGTAGCGATTATTCCGCTCCGGTCTGTGGAAGACTTAAAAGAAATTGATTTAGAGAACAAAAATATAACAGAAAAATCTCGTTTTCAATCACAAGTGTATTTTTGTAGTTTTTTAATTTAATTTACTTTTTTAATTAAAAAAAAATCTAATGTTCAGACTAAAATCCAAAAGGGCGGACAGTGGGTGAATATTAACTTTTTTTTTAAATACTAACATGACAACATTTTTTTTTTATAAGTCAGTATAAACCTTAGTTAAAATAATAAAAAAAAGTTGATTGTTGACAGATAAATAAATTATTAGGGTATCGAAACTAACCAATCAACAAAAATAGAATATATCGGTTAGTTTTTGGATTTCTGAAAATATTTAAATTCTGTATTGATATTTGATTACATCGACCGGTAGGTGTGATAATTTAACAAATCATTAGCCAAGAATTCATTTTTTCACATATTGTTAACCCCTAATTACGCACGAAAACATTGAGCGTATACAAACCACTTCTACCATATACGTAATGAACGGCATTTTTAGCAACGCCATATTTGGCTCGGGTTCGCTGCTATAAAGGTGTATGTGTGTAATTTTAAACGAGATCTGCAGCGGCATTGCTACTAGCCTCTGGCCACACTGTTGTTGGTGATTAAACAGCTAATATATGCAGCAAGGGAATTGTAGTTTACATGTTGTCTACCTAGCCAATATTATTATATCTATATATAGATTACCAAATTGCCAATATAGGAAAAAATGCATTATTATCTTGTTATGTAATATTATGTTATTAGTATGTTATGTCAAAATAAATAGTATCAAGAACAAATAAAAAATTAAAGGTATCAAGAATATTTATTTCGTTCAAAGTTTATAAATGTTCCTACGATTGTTGATTGGTGGTCCAACTTCAGAAGAGGCTATGGGAGTATTATATTATATATTATATTGAATCAAAGTTAACTTGTAAGTACTTTGAACGGAGTATCAAACTTATATAACAATTCTATGACATTTATTATGTTGAAGCGCATGCGTGTTGAGTAAAAAAGACATGGTGATATAATTGGACACTGGTATGCATTAATGTATCAAATCCACACAAAGTTAATTCGAGATATTAACGTTATAGATGCTTGGAAAGAAAAATACATTTGTGATTTTGTTAATTTCTTTATATTGGAAAAAAATAATTCAGGGTTTGGTTGGTTAATTAGATACATTTTCCAATAAAATTTGAAAAACATTTTTTTAATCATTCTCTTTTCAACCAAACCGCAAAAAGCTTTTTCTTTATTTTGAATATCACCCATACTAATATAAGTACCAAAGTAAATCCTGTATGTTTGTTATCTTTTCACGGTTAAACCGCTGAACCGATCTTGATGAAATTTGGCATGGAGATAGCTTGCATCTTGTGGAAAGACATAGGCTACTTTGTATCTCGAAAAAATTATTAGATTAAAAAAATGCAAATTCCACGCGGACGAAGTCGCGGGTAACAGTTAGTATAATACTTATAATCATATAGTCTTAACTCAAAAATGATATTTTAAGTTCATACATGATTAGTGCATAACAGTGTATTGTATATAAAGAAAAGTATCTTGTGCAGTCATAGTCACTATATTTTAATAAACTGAAGTACCACTGTTCTAATTTCCAAGACAAATCCATAGAGAATACCACCCCGTCCAAAATATTTGCAAGGTAGCAAATTTTATTCAATTTCTTTATAATACACAGACGTGAGGAATTTGTATAACCTGCTATAACAATATTCATGTACAAAAAAATTGACAAATATTTTGGAATTTGTATTGCACCTTTATTTCATTATCAGATAATATATAAATTTCAATCAATATGATTATATAATTGTAAAATTAAAACTCCAATTGTATTGAAAATGTATCTTTCTTATTTATTTAGCAACACAGTTATAGATATTTCTTATCAAAAGTATCTTATTCCAATTTAAAAACTAATGAATAAAATTAAAATAAATTTCGTGGAAAAATTAATAAACGTTATAACATTTTATTATAATATAAGGTACTTGCACCAGTCTTGAGTCATACCCCAATCTTGAACAGTTGTTTAATCAAATGTACTAAATTCGAAATATTTGTTGATATTTGATAACTGCAATTACTGAATTGTAATTTATAGACACTTAACTGTAAAACAGCGTGATTTGATGACAATCGGCCAATGGGTGTCAAAATGGTTGACATTTAAAGTAATTATTAGTGTAATCTATTTAATAATTATTATATTATCATAGCATCTGCTTTACATTGTTTCAAATTTTACGATTCTTTGTTTTATAACTTTTATGTCGTAGTACTTGTTATTTTGTAACATTAGTAAGTGTCCATCACGTACTCATTACTGGTTTTAAGCTTTGGCACTTTACAGAAACGGTCTTCGTCACCGCTTCGACCTTGCAAATCTATTACATGTAAGCTGCAACATGCCACTTGTATTGAAGATTGGAGATCATTTCTGTAAAGTGCCAAGACTTTACTTTATCCATTACTGGAGAAAAAACATAAACAAAATGGAAGGCTATAATTATTTTAAAAAAACTATATTTGCAGACTTTGGTAATTAAATTGATTTAATAAAGAGGTACTTCTTTTATTAGTAACATGAGTTCATGAGAATAAAAAAAAACCAATCAATCCCAAAAACAGTATACCTTGCTCTTAAAACAGTTAAGACTGGTGCTAGTACCTTATTTAGTTTAAACAATTAGTATGTATTAATCATATTATTATGATTAGTAAGGTTACTCAATGTCAGATATTGACTGCAATTTTTATGGTCGCTTTAAAATTTAAATTACTACCATGCACCTTGTTGTGACTTCTAAATACCTTATTTATTATCTATCGAAAAGTTGGTGGATACCGTATAACAAGAGAAGAATCATTCGCAATTAACCGCGAAAGCCTAAAATTTCCGTACTCTTTATTTCACAATTATCTCTTCCACTTTGGATAATATCTGACAGACAGACAATCGGAAGAAGTGTTATGCTCAGTTAGTGTTAAAATTCATCTATTCTTCCGTTGAAAAAAATAGAGATCTCGTATACAAAATGTTATCTTATGTATTCGTTTTCCTTGCTAATTACATAAAAGTAAAACAATGTGTTAGTTTCATAACATAATTAATTAATATTGTTTTCACTTTCTCGGTTAGAATTCGAGTGCGTGAAATCGGAGAAGTTTAAAACAAACAATGCAGCAATGAAGAACACTTACTAACAACACTAATTGTTTAACTGTAAATATTACTTCTCAATCTAGGTTTGTGAGAGTATAATAGTAAATAAATTAGTTTTATTTACATTGTAGATGCGTTTCCGATAGACTTTTTCTCACGATTTTCCGTTAAAGCTTGTGGAATTGTATTAATATTATTAGCGTTAATTTTT
The DNA here is from genome assembly GCA_961205875.1 of Sialis fuliginosa. Classification (NCBI taxonomy): domain Eukaryota; kingdom Metazoa; phylum Arthropoda; class Insecta; order Megaloptera; family Sialidae; genus Sialis; species Sialis fuliginosa. The sequence continues at coordinate 26,056,761 of OY540812.1, read as the reverse complement.
CACCATTGTATTATAAAGAATTTGCATGAGTGCAAAAGCAAATTAACTTCTAGCTAACGCTATCTGCTAGGAGTCAAATTGTTATGAAATTGCTCGATATTTTAAAGCAGTATTAATAAATGTATAATAATGTAAATGCTATGCATTTTATGAGGTAGGTACACTTGGTAGCACTTATTTTAAATCACTTATTGTACTTATCGCGCATGTGTCAAGATTGTCATTTATATTCAGTGCCTAGCAGATAGCGTTAGCTGGAAGCTAATTTGTTTTTGCACTCAAACAAATTCTTTATAATACCGGGTATGTATCATTTTAGAAATAGTGCTGAGATCCTAAAAAGACCGGATCACCTAAGGCAGCTGTCTAGGTTTACCTATTTTTATGGAACGGTGTCTGTTCTGTCTTTCACAGCCTTCTAACTACTACAGTAGAACATCGTTATTGACCATCGGTCGGGGCAACCAAACGTCAATAGCGTCTCCTTGTATTTTTCCCACTCCAAGTTTTTTCCCCTCACGCGCATAAAAAAAACAAATTATCAATACTCGCCGTATTTTTTTTTTAATCAAAACTGTTATAAAAATATATACTTAATACATTTTTTCTAATAAACGAACTATTAGAACGTATTGTCGTTCTTTTAAAATTAAATTAAATTAACATAATCGTATAAATTGAAATACATTCGGTACGGGACATTAGTACGCGAGGCTCAACTAGTATTTGATATTTTTTTAAAGACAAGATGATTCTTATTAGTATTTTTTTTAAATGAACGATATAGGTTTCATATTATTTCACTACAAAAAATCAAGATAACATCTAGAAAATCCAAAAATTTTAATACATACAATTTAATTTCAAGTTTCTCCTTTTTGAGTAGTTATTACTACCTTTACTAATAACACACCGTATTGCCCTAATTACATAATTTGTACAAGTATATAGCAAATGAACAAACAGCACAACACGTATCCGCTTGTTTCAGGTGACATAGACGAGGTAGTGGCACTTCCGGTATCGCAGACGCAGTTCACGCCGTTGCCGGAGGCTCTGTGCTCAGTGGTATTGGAGCTGAGCGAATCGAGTGGAGGCGGAGGGACGGGCTGTGACCAGACAGGCGCGCAGACCGAGTCCTTGGGCAACGGGCTAGAGGCGGTGCTGCGACTGCTCCGCACCAAGTTCCCCCGGCTCCAGCAACCCGCGCCACACCTGGTGTACGACACTCTGGCGCAGCTCATTGCCGAAAGGAAGGTCTACCATACGTCAAGGGGCTATTTTATTGTTACACCTGAGTAAGTTTGACTTGAGATTTTTTCATTTTCTATAAAATTTTAATTATTTTATTTGGTCGATTTTTAAATTTTCAGCGAAAAATAAAATACAAAAAAAAATCGATTTTGAACGGATGATTAACATATGATTTGGAGAATCAAAAATTTATAATAACCACCAAAATGTATGTTTTATATCAAATTATCCATTTTTTTTTTTTTTTTTCATATAGAAAATTTAAGTACCTACTTGATTTCTATATGTAAGCCACATCGTAAATTGCAACAATATTTATGAATAAATATAATTTCATTTAGAATATAGGAGCCTTAAATATTGTAAAAAAATATTTCATTCCCATATTTTAAAAAGTCCTTAAATAATACGAAACGATTATTTTACAAGAAAAATTTCAATTATTTAGCTTAATTATTTACCAGTTGCAATTTTTTACTGAGGCCATGCAGACGCGTGTTCACCTCTCCTAGTTGCATATATTATAATATCATTGTATCTGACAATGCTTGCATCTCTTTTTTATGTGTTTGAATCTCATTTGGTTAATCTTGTCAATTTCTGTTACATAAATATGGTAAATAAACTGCCCTGGTCGGCACAAAACTTTTTTTTATAAATTATGATACAGAAGAAATTACTTAAGTTAACAATTTCTGTTAAGAAATTGAATATAAACTACATTGCACTAATTGTTGTTTTTATTAATGTTTGTTTTCTACTGCGCACCATTTCAAAAATAATTTGAAAAATTCAAAAATTGACATCAGTAAACATCCGTTTCCGATTTAATAATGGTTTTAAAAATAGGAGGTGCACATCTACAGTATACAAGAACCTTAAGTTTAAAATTTCATGTCTGTAAGTCTCACCGTTTTGGCTGTAGAGCGTTCACAGACGTTATTGAGATAATGGTTGTACGTGATTCAAGTACCCTCAAAACATGTAATTCCATTAAAATCTCGAGTTTGAATTTTTTCATGATCACTATACTTTATTATACAGTACATTTCACGTATGTATAAAAAAGTAAAAATGAGATGAACTGAATGGGCATCTACATGACCTTCTCCTAAGTATTTTCTTTAAATATTTATATTTAAATTATAAAACTTTAAGATTATTTTTAAGTTGTTTGTACAAGTTACCATTGTCAAACATTTTTTTTTTTATATTTAGACGTCGACGTAGCCGAAGTCACGGCAGACACACCTCACACAATGGCCGCACTTACACAGAGTTCAATGACGACATGGGTGGACTAATGGATGAGGTTGGTGATGAGATGACATCCTCAATGGGACATAGAAGACAAGTGCTGCTAACGCAAGATGAGCTACTGGTGATTGCCCACGGAGATATGGCCACACTAAGAGATGGGCCTGTGACACATCAGTGCGTGCAGACTAGTCTACGAGACGTTATTTGTGGCGGTTAGTGTTATTTATTACTACAGGCAAAGTTTTCACGTGTATTATTCAGTGAATGTACTTGAAGTATCAAGTACTTTTTTCTATTATTAAAAAGAACTTGAAGTATTATGTATTTTAAGCGATTATCAAATGTACTTGAAGTAAAGTACTTAAAATACATGTGCTTTTTAGTAATACTTGATTTCACAAGTAATGTAATCAATGGCATAGCTAGAGGTCGCTGCACTCCTGGTAAAAACTGAAAATAACACCCCCCTGATGTAATTAAATACTTTTTTCCTCCTGTCACAGTTGCTGAAGACCTTTTTTTGGTCCTCATACCACTTTTTAATCCTCATAATGCTATTCTGCCCCATTTTGGTGTTCCCCTAGGCCTTGTGCCCCCGGCAGGGACCGGTTTCACCAACCTCTAAGTATGTCACTTAATGCAAGCTTGTCCAACCCGCGGCTCGCGAGGATAATTAAAAAATTGTTAATGCTGTTTTTAGTGTTCTGTACTAAAATCAGTTATAAATTATCAATTTTTAACTTCATCAATTTTTCAGGGAGTCCGTCTGATAAAGTAATCTACCCCCGATGTTCCAAACGTCGCTCAGCATCATTCCCAGCAGCACCCAGGGGAGATATATCCAGTTCAGACAGCCCAGAACGTAGGCGCTCAGCTTCAGGCACTCGTAGCAGTACTAGTAACGCAGCCATGCGTCTATGGGGCTCAGCACGGCGTCTACGGCGCTCCGCCTCTACACGCTCATTGGCAAGGAGAGGGGACTCTGCACCACAATCACCAAGCTCAAATACGGACAGTAGTAGTGGTACAGAATCCAGCAGTAGTCCTAGTAAGTAAAAAATTACATATTTATATAATATCCTATTATTCTTAATTGTTAAATTTTTTTTAGAAAAAGGATCGCTGCTATCCCGTTTGTTCAGACGTTCAACAAAAAGATCCCAAGGACCTCTCGGTACATTTTCAGCTCAATTTCCTCCAACTGAATGGTTTAATTCTACTGCTATTCATCTTCACAGTATCGGAACTCAAACATGCACTGAAGATTTACAAAGAGCTCATCAGGTAAATACATTATTTCACTATTATTATAACTTTTAACAATTATAGATTGATATTTTTAAAATATTTTTAATTTTCAGGAATATTACAATTCAGAAAATCGTTCCGAGGCCTCATTCACAACAAGAAGTGCAACATTACCTCGTAGCCGGCACAGACGCCATCTCTCAACAGATTTAAACATGCCGTCTTCTATTCAGATCGATACCTTAGAGTCGCCTAAACGGTCACCGTTAGTAATGCGTAACTACAGCACTAATTCTTTACCCAGGTCGCCGAATAAACGCGTATCATCGAAAACAAGTATCGACTCTCACAACAGTAAAATAGCTGCTTCGAAAAGCAGTTTAGAGACTTCACCAAACACTAGGTCACTGTCATCTAAAACTAGTTTGGATAAAATGACACCTGAACGTTCTAAACAAGATAAAACTATGATTGATCATAAAAACCATGCTTTGAAAAATATTGAGAAAAGAAATACACTTGAATATAGATCAGTAAGAGATACAGATAAAAGATATAGAGGTACAATTGAAAATAGGTCTGTAAGAGAAACACGGTCCCAGACTTTAGAACGAAAATCAAAAAGTTCTACGGAGAGCGGAAAAGTGTCAAGCTACAACAAATCTCCCGATCAAAATTCTATAAAATCAAAGATGAAAATTGTGGATGTGCAATGTACTAGTTTTGATTCAAGTATAACAGAACATCAAAGTAAAGATGATTCATCTACTTTGTGTAATTCTGACAGTTCAATATCGGACTCTGTGAACCAAAACGATGCAGGATGTAGTGGCCCATCGAGCTTAGAAAGTCAGAAAACCAGCAGTCTATCTGGAAGAAACAGTGGACCGAGTAGTTTGGAATCCCAAAGAACTGTTATACCGCGTGAATCAAAAAACAAAATAAAAGAAACGTGGATATGTAACTCAACACCTAAAAGTTCTCTAAGCCCGGTTCATAAAGCAGTAACGAAAAGTAATTCTTTTACTTTACAAGTAACTACAAATCAAAACGGTGTCAGTGTTTCTAACATAAGCGGAGAACAAAACAGCAACAATGCAATTACTACTGCAACAATCAATGGTGCGAATACTAAAATATATGTCCAGAATTCTCCAGTGCGATCTGTTATTACATTTGAAAACGGACAAGCTGAACCGAATTCTGATTATTTGATTATAAACAATGATGCTGAGAAATGCGAAATCAATAATGAAGAGTCGACAATAAAAGCCCCGATTAATAAAAACGGGCAAATTAAAAATACCAACCAGTCGTACGATGCAAATATTTTAAACAATTCAAATGCGACGTTGAATGAATTTGAATCAAAAAACAACAGTCGGAAATTGTCATTACAAGTAGCATCTAAAGATACATTGAATTATAAAAATGTGTTCAAAAATGTTTCGACTAATTCAAACCCAGGATCTCCGATTATAAATTTCCGTGATTTTACAAAGAATTCATTTTCAAGTAACCCACCAAGCCCAACAAAATCTTTTGACAGTTTCAGTGGATCTATAGGAAATGTTTATTACGATAAGAATTCTACGAATGACAAAAAAGCAGTTGCACGATTAAGTCTGGACCAATCGAAAATATATCAGAATGGTTTTAGTCTGGAATCGAGTACAAACAGCATGAATAAAATACAAGAAAAGAACATTTTGGGTTCTGAACCTAATTTAAGCCACATCAAAAAATTTTCTGAAGATAATGAAAAAACTTTGACAAGAGATAATGTAGATATTTATAATTTTCCTAGTTTAAGTGATTTAAGTTTTAATTTTACGAGCTTAGCTGCTCAGAAAATATTAAAAGGTGTTAGTATAAATAGCATCGATACTTTAGTGGAATTAAACATGGCTGCCAATACGGAAAAACAAAATAATTGTAATATACAGCATACTGACTTTGGAATGGTATAAGTATATATATTATATATATCATAGAACTTATTATATATATATATATATAAATATTCAGCTTATGGGATAACAGAAGAGTTGAAGTAAATAATAAACGGGCTATTATTTATAAATTTGTAAATATTTGATGAACTACAAGTCAAGTAAGTGTAGAAGAAAATGTTATTTCTTTTAAATAGTTAACATGTTGACTTGTCTTTTAGAGAGCCATAGCGGAGTAATATTAACGTTTTTATACTTCTATAGAAAACTAGGAAGAGTCATTCCATGTCAAATCAACACAATTTTAATGAAAAATTTACCTCACCATCTCAGATTTTCATGAAATTTGGCTCAATTGTACTATTCATTTGGACTTGGAAAAATATCAAATTTTATAGAGATATATCTACTGGTTTTGAAATTACAGCTATGTAAAGTTTTCAAAAATTGGTCAAAAAACCGTGATGGAAAATTTTTGAAATGCTCTGAAAGCTGATCTAATTGACTTAGAGAATTGGGCAGGGTGTCATTTTACAGCATATTTCACACCGTTTCCAATGATATACAACACAATATGGGTTAAGAAAAAAAATGTCTTCAAAATCAAAGTCAAAATTTTTATTTTTAATATTACAACAAGTACGGTTTCAAAAATGTTCAAATTAATACCAAACATAGTCATTATAGTTGTGAATCACTTGGTAAAATATAAATGTGGGATGACAATGGGTTCTATGTTAAAATAATTTAAGACTGAAACTCGAATTTAAAAATCGCTCTGTATTTAGACTGTGAAAAATTCAACAATGCTAAAATGTATACTTGCATGAACATAAACACTAATATGAAGTAACAATACATTACTTAATTCAAAATGGGCTATTACTTGCCACAGAAGCATGGCCCTCGCATTACCACGGGCCCCCGAACTGGAATTGTTGCGAGCCCCTTAAGAAATTTTTTTTCGTCCATGCAGGTTTCTTTGAACGACCTTTTTTAAGGTCTTTAAATAGAAAAAAATAAATAATAACAAAGTTTATTTTTTAGACCTTTCATTTCAAAATTTTAATTCATAAATTCATAATTCATTTACAAGAAAAACATGAATTCTCCCAGTCGGGGTCACAGGATTTACTTTTGTATATATTTTTAATTATAACTGAAGATTTTTTGTAGTATTGTTGATTTATTTGCAACAAGATTACTTACTTAAAAATGATGAAAGCTAATAGTTTTATTTATTTATTTTTGATTCAAACTAAACTCGATCCAATAAGGTTACCACATACAGCTTACATGTCATTGTATTCGTGAATAGTTGGACATTAATAAATTGGAATTTTGAAACTTGGATTACTGGTACTTAAAATATAAAAATACAGCTTTTTATTACATTGAACTGCTACTATGTCATGTGTAAAATTTACCAATTTAGGCCTAACATTTTTTTAATAGCATAAATATTTCCTGTATACACAGTGTTTTTTAAATTCAAGCTTCAGTCTTAAATTATTTTAACATTGAACCCATAATCATCCCACATTTATATTTTGCCAGGTGATTCACAACTATAATGACTATTCTTGGTATTAATTTTAAAAGTTTTGAAAAAGTTTTATTAATTCCAGTTGGAGGGCCCATGATAATGCGAGGGCAATGCTTCTGTGGCAAGTAATAGCCCATTTTGAATTTAGTAATGTATTGTTACTTCATACTAGTGTTCATGTTCATGCAAGTATAAATTTTAGCACTGTTGAATTTTTCACAGTCTAAATACAGAGCGATTTTTAAATTCGAGCTTCAGTCTTAAATTATTTTAACATAGAACCCATTGTCATCCCACATTTATATTTTACCAAGTGATTCACAACTATAATGACTATGTTTGGTATTAATTTGAAAAATTTTAAAACCGTACTTGTTGTGAAATTAAAAATCAAAATTTTGACTTTGATTTTGAAGACATTTTTTTTCTTAACCCATATTGTGTTGTATATCATTGGAATCGGTGTGAAATATGCTGTAAAATAACACCCCGCCCAATTCTCTAAGTCAATTAGATCAGCTTCCAGAGTATTTCAAAAATTTTCCATCACAGTTTTTTGACCAATTTTTGAAAACTTTACATAGCTGTAATTTCAAAACCAGTAGACATATCTCAATAAAATTTGATATTTTTCCAAGTCTAAATGAGTAGTACAATTGTGCCAAATTTCATGAAAATCTGAGATGGTGAGGTTTATACCCTGTGTTGATTTGACATGGAATGACTCGGAACCCTTATGGTTTCGGTCTGTCTGCATGTCCATCTATCTGTGTGTCACAGCCCTCCCAATCTCTTATTTATGTACTTATATGAAATTTAGTATACGGATGTAAATTGATGACACAAAAACAGAAATAGTGAGATTTTTCAAAAAATATTTTTTTGGACTCCCCTCCCATAGACTGAAAAGTATACTCAAAATGTTTATTCACTTACTCCATAGAGTGTAGTGTCTTTAGACCAATAGAAACGGGGATATTTAACACATTCAATGCGAACAAATTATTGAGAACATTTGTGTGTGGCTGACAAATTTTAAATAAGTAAAAAAGCTAAAAAAAAATGTAAAATAATCTTTATAATATACCACAAAATAACCTAAAAATGAAAATATAAAAACAATTTATTAAAGAATATTGGGCATTTTTATCATATTAACTTACTGAACACGACTACTGTGTTCACCGGGTGACTACAATGTTTGTATGGACATGGGAGCCGTGTTCACCGTACATAACGTGTTAAAAAAATGTACAAAAATGAAATTAAAAAGGCCATTTTTTTAAAAACGTTCCAAAAAATTACTTACAATTTACTTTAATTTCAATTGCATATTCCTTATGATGCCTAGAACATTAAATAATAATAAATTGCTCCTTTCTTCCAATTTTTTATTCAAGAATATTTTTGTTAATATTTCCATTTTAAAATATTATTTTTATTATAAATCAATAAGTCCGCTATTTATTTTAATTATTCGATTCACATTAGTCCGCTATATTTCAATACTATTCAAGTTTTATCAAAGTCTGTTGATTCCAAAGCTCTGCAAATTTCAAAAAGACCAATCAGTCCAGTATGTATTTAGAAGCTCATTTATGAATGTTTGACACTGATCGATTCATTTGAAAATTTCCTAAGCTGTTAGAAATAATTCACTTTGATGAAAATGGTGGATATAACTTATACATAACAATAATTTGTTACATTCATAAAGTCAGTAATATTTCCAAGACAATAATCAATTTTTCATGTTTTCGTAATAGTTTATATATAATAATTTCAAGTCAGTATATTTTATATCTTTTAATAATTTTGTATATGTATGAAAGAAATATCAATGTAATTATATAATAATAGTTTAAATTACTAATATTTCTTGTCAGTTATTTGTACAAACATATATATATTTAACATACACATTATATTGTATTATATTATTGTATTTGAATTATTCTTATCAAAATTTATTTAGTAAAGATTATATTTGTAGTTTTAACAAAATATCAATAAAAAATTATAAATTACTTACAATTAAAGTTATAGTTTTTTCATTTTCATATTTTAATCTTTTCCTTAAGCCTTGGCAAATAACACAGTATTAAAATATCACCGCGTTGATCTTAAGAATTTAAACCATTTAAATGAATCAGCCTGGCACTTTAGCCAGCGTCGTGATGCTGGCGACAGTTCAACATTGTATTATTTGCCAAGGCTTTAAAAGAATATTAATTTGTTTTCATTATGTTTTCACATAGAAAAGTTACTTGCCAGTAATGAGCATTAACATGAAATTTACTGCTTTGTTAAAATGACAGCCAAATGATGTTTATTAATATTATCTAACCTTAAAATAAGTGCAATTTTAATTTGTATTATAGATTGTTAAATGTTTTTGCATACTTTTATACTGTACATAAAAGTATTGTTAAAAAACTGTAATTAAAAATAAAAAGCTTTTTTAATTAATTTTTTCATTTTTATTTTTCATGCCCATAGTGCGAGAATCAAATAAAAATACATATATGTATATGCAGGACTTGTCCAAGATCTAATTACAGAAAACATAAAATTTTGTTAGTATTTTTAATATTTTACACATATTATATTTTTGGGGCTTGTGTTCGTATCAAGCATAATATTGCTGCAAACTATTCCCCCACCACTTTGATGTTTCAGTGTTGCTAAAGTAAACTTCAAAATTATGAAGGGAACCTCACGAATTTTGCACCTTGGGCCTCAAAATATCTATGTACGGTTCTGGTTTACAACTTCCTTAATTTTTCTATTTATTTATATCATTCTCAGAGCACCAGAATTAATAAAAAAAATGTTTGAGCCCATTTTGGGGTGGAGCCCCACTTCTGCAAAATTAAATTTTATAAACATAAATATTTATAAATAAAAGGTAAGTAATTTCAATTGTACAATATTGCTTTTTTATACCTGTGTAGATAAACAGGTAACAAAGAACTAATTAAGAGCATCTATGTAGATAAATAGATGTTTTAAATTCACTCGGTTTTCAGTTTTAAAAGTATCACGTCATCGTATGTAAAAGGACACACTGATAACATCTCAAATCACATATAATACAGATAGTCAGCTACCATAGTATTATACCATATATTAAACATACTAGTGTTTCTTACTGTATTCAGTTTGGAAATAAGAGAGACTACTAAATACAGCAATTCTTCAAAATCAATTGTCATACGCAAATAATTTTTGAATTTGTTTCCATACACGGAAATGGTAGGAAAAGTGGCTTCATAAAATCCATGATTATGTCGTAACTGGTATAATGGATGAACCCACAAAAACTCTGTTTAATAAGGTCTCTTATTCTGATTCAATATTTCACTGATTTCAAGAGCTGCCAGAATTCTTTTTCGCAATGTTCTCTTTCTTTTGAGTGTATCAATAGTTTGTTGACATTGAGTAATCTACGCCTGATACTTGTACACACTAGACATCATGTCTATATCTCTTATTGTGCTCAAAATTACTCAAATGATTTTTAATAAATGAATGAATAGTGTTTGTTTTACACTTAAACGTCAAACAGGATTTTGACAGCTAGCATTAGGTCACGTGACAATATTTGAGGCTAGCGTCACATGAAAAGGCACGCCCGCGCCGTGGTCTTTTCTTTGATAAAAAAATTGAAAGCTACATGTGGCGCCATCTAGCAAAAACAGCTTGGACTATAAATTTTTGATAGTTTAAGTTTGTCCCGCAAGATGGTACTATATGTACTTTTTAAATTTCAATGTATTTTTCAGATGCCATTCCGACTAAATCATTTTTTTGCAAGTTAGAGACGCTATCGTATGTATTAGAGCATCCTAATTCCAAATATGCCCATAAAAAGTTGCACTCGGAATGATAAAACCGTTTTTTATTAACTTTTGTCTAAAAAAATGTAAAAATTATGAACCAGTGAAAGGCATTTAAAATCTGATATCATATATATTATCATATATTAAACATACTAGTATGTTTAATATATGATATTATCAGCGAGTCTTCTTACATACGATGGGGTGTTTATTACTTTCAAATTCAAAATAGATGTATTAATTATCGTACCAAAAAACACACTCTTTTTGAATTTGAAAGTAATAGACACGCCATCGTATGTATTATGACACGCTGATAACATATATGATATCAGGTTTTAAATACATTCACTGGTTCAAATTTTCACTAAAATTTCTAAGACAAAAGTTAATAAAAAACCGTGTTATCGATCCGAGCGCAACTTTTTATGGGCATATTTGGAATCAGGGTGCCCTAATACATACGATAGCGTCTCTAACTCGCCAAAAAAAATTTTTTTCCAAAACGAAACAAGGTAATAAAAATAGTATGGCTTAAAAAACAGTCGAAAAATACTTTTTTCGATTTTCAAATAATTAGATACGTTATCGCATGTAAAGGGATACGCTAATTCGACAATTTTTATCAATTGCGAAATTCATCAAAGGGTTCAAAAGTTATAGCCATTTTACGACGAAAAATTGATAAAAAACAGTGATAGCGGTTTGAGCGGAATTTTGTATCAACATTTTTGGAATCACCATGCTGTTATACATACGATAGCGTGCCTGACTCGACAAAAAAAAATTTATCTGATGACGTAACATGACAGCACCTCAACCATATATACTGAATAAAATATTTTTTGAAGTTTTTGTATTCCTTATTCAAAAATAAGATATATATATTATTTTTGTTGATTTTTAGAGACACTATCGTATGTATTAGGGCACCCTGATTCCAAATATGCCCATAAAAAGTTGCGCTCGGATCGATAACACGGTTTTTTATTAACTTTTGTCTTAGAAATTTTAGTGAAAATTTGAACCAGTGAATATATTTAAAATCTGATATCATATATGTTATCAGCGTGTCATAATACATACGATGGCGTGTCTATTACTTTCAAATTCAAAAAGAGTGTGTTTTTTGGTACGATAATTAATACATCTATTTTGAATTTGAAAGTAATAAACACCCCATCGTATGTAAGAAGACTCGCTGATAACATATATGATATCAGATTTTAAATGCCTTTCACTGGTTCATAATTTTTACATTTTTTTTAGACAAAAGTTAATAAAAAACGGTTTTATCATTCCGAGTGCATCTTTTTATGGGCATATTTGGAATTAGGATGCTCTAATACATACGATTGCGTCTCTAACTTGCAAAAAAAAAATTATTTAGTCGGAATGGTATCTGAAAAATACATTGAAATTTAAAAAGTACATAGTAGTACCATCTAGCGGGACAAATTTGAACTATCAAAAATGTATTAGTTCGAACTTTTTTAGCTAGATGGCGCTACATGTAACTTTCAAATTTCAATATTATTTTCAGATGCCGTTCCAACTAAATCAATTATTTTGTCAAAGAAGCGACGTTATCGTATGTATTAATGAATGAATTTAAAATCTGATGTAATGTATGTTATCATTGTGTCCTCTTACATACGATGACGTGTATACTTTCAAAACTAAAAATTGACAATGAGTAAAGTGACCAGAATCATTGAGTAAAAAATAACAAGAGAATCAACGTATACGGGAGAGCTGAAACGCAGTAGATATATGAACCATGCACTATTTGAGCCCCAGGAAGTGCTGGTATCTATTGAAAAAATTATTAATTATACATATGAAATATTTGGTTTTCGACTCTACTAAATCGTCAGATTCTAAGCTCCGCCCCTCTAAAATGATTTACGAACGTCTTGTTTACATTATTTTAAGTCGGCTGATACGTGATACAAAGGCAACAAAAACGTTGCAAGAAATTATTCGTTACTTATTATCTTTTTCTTTTAAATAAAACAAAAAAAATATGTAATGTTAAAATTATTTGAGATAATTGCTGCTATCAATAATATAATAGATTTTTGCTTTAAAGTAGATTTTTATAAGTTGTAAGAAATTTAAAATTGTGACGCGATGTTACATTACTGATGATATAATTAAAATTAGATTGATCGTTTTATTCATTTCAAATTAATATAAAAATATATCAAAACTAAAAATATGGTTCTGCGGTTTTTTGTATCTACATTGCTTTAAACATAAAATATGGATTGTGGACCGATACATATTACATATAACAATATATACAAAATAAGTTTTTATGGTTCCGAAGAAACCCTATTAATGTCACTTTGTCGTTCGTCCGTCCGTCCTTTTCACTCAAAGCCAAATAGCTCGTAAACTATATCAGCTAGAAACTTGAAATTTTTACTGAATATGTAAAATGACACCCTCTAGTAAAATATGTACAAATTTATTGAATAAATAATTTTTCAAGGGGGGCAATAAGGAGCTAAAGCTAGGTAAAAAAAATATTTTTTTTATACCATGGCATGTGGCACGTTAAAATGTATAACCAAACAAGCGAAATTTGACCTTTTTTCTATTTTTTTCTAAATCAAAAATGGTGCCTGTAGGGGGCTTTAAAGCAAATCCCAAAAAACCAAAAAAAATTGTATACCAAGACGTGTGGCATGTCAAAATGTACATCTCAATTAGTAGAATTTGACCATATTTTTATTTATTTTCTAACTCTAAAATGGCGCCTATAGGGGGCTAAAAGCAGTATTTTATTCTGCCCCCCCCCCCCCTCTAACTCTTGTAACTACCAGCTCAAAAAATCTGAAAAAAATTGGTAACGAGGTTTTGATGGGACTACCAACGACAAATACTAAAGTCGACAATATAATTTTAAATTTTGGAATAATAGGGAGGGGTGTAAGAGAATTAAAAAAATGTATTTTCATATCTAGGCATGTGGTATGTCAAAATGTACATCTCAATTCGTAGAACATGACCATATTTTTTATTTTTTTCTAACTCAAAAATGGCGCCTGTAGGGGGCTAAATGCAGTGTTTTATTTTGTCCCCCCTCCCTCTAACTCTGTAACTACCGGCTCAAAAAATCTGAAAAAATTTGGTAACGAGGCTTTGGTGGGACTACCAACGACAAATACTAAAGTCAACAATATAATTTTAAATTTTAGAATTATATGGAGGGGCGTCATAGAATTTTTTATTTTGATATCTAGGCATGTGGTATTTCAAAATATAGATCTCAATTAGTAGAACTTGACATTTTTTTATATTTTAACTTTTACTTAAAAATGCACCCGTAAGTGGTTCCAAACATTTCACGTAGTACGTACTTCGGAACCCTTATGGCATACCTACACTCGTGTATGTCTTGCCCGAATTATTTTTTTTATCTTCTTCAAGGAAAATTAAAAATTCTTTTTTTTTATTTCTCAAATATTAGATATTAAAATTACTTTTGACCAAATATCATCGAATTTTTTTTTATTTTTGTAAGCTTGTTCAAATTGTCTAATAAGAACTAGAATAATGTGTGAGGAATGTGACGAGATTTTGCGATAAGTGTTTCAAAAACAAACACTAAAATAAGTCAGCTATCAGTGAGAGGCAAGGGGACTCAATAAAAAAGCACCCCAAAATGTACACAGTAATTTGAATATGACTGAAAGATATAAAACATGTAGTTTATAAAGTCTCATCACTAAAAATTCCGAAAAAAATGATGATTTTTTAATTTTTATCCCCACCATATTGAATTAAAAACGGGGAATGAGTGAAAATATTTACTGTAATAGTGTATCTAACATAGAATTTCACTTTTATTATAAGTAGTTCATAAAAGCATGATTATCGCAGAATAATACAAAAAAATCTGAATTTTACAAATTTTTTTATTATTTTTACCATTTTGGTGAGTTTAAAATGGTTCAAGGTGAGAAAAAAAATGTTTTCTTAAACTCTGATACCTCCGATCACCGTTGATCATAGTTTCAATTCAATTCTGATACTCTTTCGACTCGAAAAAAAAAGTGAAAATACAAAATCTCTTATTTTTTTATACTTTTCGACTTAAAATTCGCCATATTTTTTTCAAAGCCAAAAAATTGCAATTTTGAACCCGGAAATCGAAAGAGCACACTCGAAAATAGTAAAATACATGACTTTTATTTATATTACTTCCGTTATTCTTAATAAGTTTGGAGCTCAAAGATTGACGAAAAAAATTGTTATTTTGGTCCTTAATGGGTTAAATAACCGTTACCCAAAAAAGTGTTATGCCCATGTTCTTCTTCAGAATGCAAGCTTTCTCCCAGCCAAATTTCATTAAGATCGGTTTAGCTGTGAAAAAGTAACAGACAGAAAGATAGACCCACATTCGCATTTATAATATAAGTACGGAATATTTCGGTTCCTATGTAAGATAGGGGGTTGTTGACCCTCGCTCGCATAGTATTTTTCTCGTCAGATCGAATGAAACTTAAACAACCCTTCATATGAGAATGTGGGTGAAATATAAATGTTTTATTTTATTTTTTGGTTTTCATTCATTATACAAAATTGTAAATATCTCGAATCCCATGCAAATTAGGGGGTTGATTTTCCCCCTAAAACCCCTACCCACGTGGTATTTTTCCCGCCGGATCCAATGAAACCAATTACAACTCTTCATATGTGACAGGGGGTGAAATATTAATGCCTCATTACCATTTTTTTCAGATTTTTTGAGCCAGTAGTTACAAAGTTAGAGGGGGGTGGGGACAAAATAAAATACTACTTTTAGCCTCCTACAGGCGCCATTTTTGAGTTAGAAAAAAAATAAAAAATATGGTCATATTCTACTAATTGAGATCTATATTTCGACAACCCACATGCCTAGATATGAAAATTAAAATTAAAAATTCTGACACCCGTCCCTATTATTCCAAAATTTAAAATTGACTTTAGTATTTGTCGTTGGTAGTCTCACTAAAGCCACGTTACAAAATTTTTGCAGATTTTTTGAACCAGTAGTTACCGAGGTAGAGGGGGGACAAAATTAAAAAATGCTTTTAGCCTCCTGCTGGCGCTATTTTTGAGTTAGAAAAAAATATATAAAAAAATAGGGTCAAATTTTACTTATTGAAATCTACATTTTGATATCCCACACGTCTTGATAAACAATTTTTTTTTTTTGATTTGCTTTAAAGCTCCCTGCTAGCGCAATTTTTGATTTAAAAAAAAAATAAGAAAAAGCGTCAAATTCCACTGGTTTGGTTATACATTTTAACGTGCCACATGCCTTGATATAAAAAAAATATTTTGTTTACCTAGCTTCTCTTTAGCATCAACCCTGAAAAATTATTTTTTCAACAAAGTACATCTTTTACTAGAAGACATTATTTTACATGTTCAGTAAAAACAAGTTATTCGCTTATATAGTTAACGAGATATTTTGCTTTGACTGATAATGACGGACGGACGGACGACAAAGTGAGATTAATAGGGTTTCTTCGGAACCCTAAAAAAGAGTTTGTTCATTATTTTAATTTTAATAATACATTTATTATACCAATAAATTTTCCAACTACTAACATAACTTTTTCAATTACATATAAATACTTATTCATGTTAGAAATGTATCAAATATATCAGTCGCGCCCGACGGAAGGTTAAAAATAAAATAATAATACGAATCACAAGTCACAACGTGTGAAATAGTTAAGCGTCGATGTTTACAATAACATGAACAGAAACTAGTAATATATATATTAAACTGGTTTGGGTAAAGGCCGTAAAGGCGGAGCTTAAGCTTAGAGAGCTGTCAAGCGAGGGGTACGGGACGGATAATTTTGTATCTTGGATAATAAGTTAGTTCAAGTTCCGATTGTAAGATGGCTTGAGTGCTGCCATCTAGAGCTTGGAACATCGTCCCCGTTTCATCAAAATACATTGCGTTGTTTCTCTTGTTATTCTTTACTCAATGCCAGAATTCTAAAACCCTGATGCGGGACACCCCTACATACACATACGACAAAAATAATTTTAACAAAAATAAAATTTGACTACAATAATTTTTTATAAAAATTAAAATAACATGTTTTTTTATTTATATTTTGCAGTTGGCAGAAAATCTGAAGACCTTTTTTTTTTGTCATGAAATTCGTAATTACTTTATAAGTAAACATAATACTAAAAAAAAAGCTAATTAAAATGAGTATTTCCTTCCCCAATCTAAATTAAATTTTGTAAAATGCACAATCATGTATAATATAATGTTATAAATGTCTAATGAGGGACATTTCCCGGGACAATTTGTGATGCGGGACAGACTACTCAAATGCGGGACTGTCCCGCACAATCCGGGACGTCTGGTCACATTAACAATGAGTGAATTTAAAGCATCTATTTATCTACATAGATGCTCATAATTAGTTCTTTGTTACCTGTTTATCTACACAGGTATAAAATATTGTACAATTGAAATTACTTACCTTTTATTTATAAATATGTATTTATTATATACTTACTTAACATATTACATGGCATCATTGTTGAGACATACATACTATCATATATTAAACATAGTATGTTTAATATATGATACTATGTATTATTGATGCACCTATTGATTATTTATTGAAAAATTACTTTTAATAAAAAAATAAAATAAAACAGATCACCTTGGGATTCAAACACTGAACCCTTGAGTTGCGATATGTACTCTAATTTTTGTTAAATTAAAAAATTTCAACCAAACGACACTTTATATCGAAAAATCACAAGATGCATAATATTTTAGCCTTATTCAAGGGTTTCCAAAAAACATTTAATAAAATAAAATAGGTACATGTACTTAGTATTAATTGCTAAGAAATCCTGTTTTTGACAATCAAACTAATAATTTTTATAATCCTCAATTATGTTACATTACAAAATTTACTATCTGAATTTTAATTAAAATTATCAAGCTTTTCCATATTATTCATAAAATAAATATCAGTCATGATTATATTTCCACAAAATAGCTCATTCCCTAGTAAAAAATCACAAAGTTTTTCCTTAATCAAGTGCAGAATTCTCTATTTTCTGCCTCTTCTTGCAGGACACCGGAGAAGTAAAAAATCTGTTAATTGAAATGCTTCATCTCCTACAAGAACATATCTTAAAGGTATTCCATCAACAGTCAAAGGTTCTGGTTTTGATAAATTTATTTTTCTATTGTTGCTCCATCTCTAAAAAAATTCCACCTGTATTAGCCATAGGCATCTATATCAACAAATGAGAACAAATAATTGGCATTGCAGATTCCCAGCAATACGATGCTTTGATTATTTTTGTAACTGTAGTATGCAGAACCAGCAGTATCAGGGTACTGTAATAAATTTTATTATTCAATGATAACTCATCTGAACTTGTAATATTTCTACATACCTGAATTACTACATGTTTCCCATCAAGAGCGCCTATGCAATGACTGAAATACCACTAGTTTTCAAACTCGTTAGCAATAATGTTCTTGAGACAACTCCAAATTGTGACACCAATAAGATATTGATAGGAAGTAGAAGTCACACAGTTTTCGGTAGCTGAATATCTGCATAGAGGTAATTTATTTTTTACGACTCAGACATTTAAGTGATTAATTAAAATTGCTATGAAAAACTAACCTCAACATCATAGTCGTGCTGCAGCAGGTATAGGATTTCTTACTGTATTCAGTTTGGAAATAAGAGAGCCTACTAAATACAGCAGTTCTTCAAAATCAATTGTCATACGCAAATAATTTTTGAATTTGTCTCACGGAAAGGGTAGAAAATATGGCTTCATAAAATTCATGATTATGTCGTAACTGGTATAATGGATGAATTCACAAAAACTCTTTTTAATAAGGTCTCTTATTCTGATTCAATATTCTCTTTCTTTTGAGTGTATCAATAGTTTGTTGGCATTGAGTAATTTACGCCTGATACTTGTACACACTAGACATCATCTCTATATCTCTTACTGTGCTCAAAATTACTCAAATGAAATCAATTTTTAATAAATGAATGAATATTGTTTGCTTTACACATAAACCAACATAAACGACAACAGGATTTTGACAGCTAGCATCAAAATAGTTCACGTGACAATATTTGACGCTAGCGTCCAGCGCATAGATAAGTAAATACTATAGATAGGCAACTCTCATGTATTCAAAAATTAATCAGCGCTTTTGTGAGTGTAGTCATGACGTCATTTTAAAATCCCGCGAAATTTAAATATCCTCAATACAGCTATTATTTTATATTTATATTTGAACATAAAAAATATATTATTAAAACAAGTAATTATGAACACTTATTTTAATAACATAATTTTATGTTCAATGTTATATAAAAATTCAATATTATGTATTAACTGAAAAACAAAGTACATAGTTTACAAGAAAATAAATTTATTTGTTTAAATATACGTATTATATTTAATATAAAAAGATCAACAAATTATAAAGAACAGGAATAATAATTAATATTATTTTAATTAATGAACTATTTATTTTTTAAGCTATATGTTAATACAGGGTGGCGCAAAGGAAGCAATTGGTTTTTAAACATTTACATTAAGTATATTTTTAAATTCTTAAATTGTTTTGATGAGATATGATAAACTATAATTTATGGAGATTTTTTAAAGCTACTTATGGAACACTACGTCGAGCAAATGACCCCCATTTTCTGCCTTACAAAATGTCCATGACATCAGTTAAAATACTGAGAGTTGGCACCTCAATTTCAGCTCAAATATTGTTTTTTAACTGCTGGATAGTCGTTGGCTTATTAACATAAACCCTCCCCTTTAGATATCCCCAAAGATGATAATCTGAGGCTGTTAAATCCGGTGAACAAGGAAGCCAGTTGACTGCCGAGTTTTTTGAAATTATCTGTTCGCCAAAAAATCTCCCTTAAAAGCTCCATACTGAGTCGGGCGGTTTGTGCAGTGGCACCATTTTGTTGGAACATTACTAGATTGTTAGTAAGAGCAGGTCGTGGAAAAGTTTTAATTATATGTCGGTATCACTCACCTGTTACAGTTATGGCATTTCTGTTAACATCTTCAAAAAAAATATGGCCCAATAATCTTTTGGGATGTAACACCACTAGATTGTACATTTAACCGTTAACCTTATTCTACTGGCCGGAGCAATCGTGTCCACTATTACTTGGCTATATCTTTTAGCAGAAATAACTAACGTGAAAAAGTATTTCAATAATCTCTGAATCTTATCTCTTATCTTTCCATTATTAATTCCCCAGACCTTTAAAAGGTCTAAGAAGAAAAAGAAAGCAAAATAAAAATTTAAAAGTTATGAATTTTTCAAATCAGTTTGTTTCTTTTGCGCCACCCTATTTCTGTGTCTCACTATGAAATACTCATTTAAAAAAAATAACTGAATCATGTCAGTTTATTGTTGGTTTTTACAATATTAATTTTTTTCAATAAAAAATACTTGGAAATTTAGTATAAAAAAAATGTATCAATGTTTTTTCTGTTGTCATTGGTCAGTTGACACAACATACATACCAGCAGCGGTGCACAAGCTGTATTCAGGTGATGCCATGCAAATTACTATCATAGATCGAATACATTTGGATTTTGTCGTGTCTTCGGAAAGGGCAATTCTCTGCCGTACTGACTATGTCGAATGTGTCTGATCTAAACATAAACTGTCACTGGACTTACATGAATATAGCTCGCGCACTGTCACTGATATATACATAATTATGATTGATTTATTTCTCCAAGTGATATGACGAATGTAAAATATTTCTCCGATGTCTTCAATACATTGTTCTGATACTTTTGCTTTTCATATCTATAAAAATATAAGACTATATTACAAAAACAAAATAAATATATGGTATTATATGTAAAAATGTAAACAAACTTACGTAAAAGAAAAGAAATGCAACATCCAATATAGTAAAAATCAATATTCTTCCATAGATTGAATATATTACAGTTGTACTGGTACGATGAATGTAAAATAGTTCTCCAATGTCTTCAATACATTGTTCTGATACTTTCGCTTTTCATATCTATAAAAATACAAGACTATATTACAAAAACAAAATAAATATATGACATTATATTATGTAAAAATGTAAACAAACTTACGTAGAAGAAAAGAAATGCAACATAGTAAAAATCAATATTCTTGTATGATGAATGTAAAATTAACAGACATAATGTCTTCAATATACGATTTTGCAGCATTAAGTATTTTGCTTTCACTCTATAAAAAAAATTTTCAATTAGTTAGGTTAAACTTCCTACTTTAATTAAGTATGGTTTTATTTTTATAGATCACCTCAAATTTATACGATTTATCACAGTGAGCATCACATATTTTATAATTTCCATACATTTTCTGGGAATCCTTGTGCTTGTTTTTTATTTTAATTCAAATATTATATACTTCTTCGCTTAAACTTTATAACAGTCTATACTGCATTATTTATGTATTTTTGTTATTCATACATATAACATAACGGTACACAACAGTAAAATAGCATTATCTTTTAATATTTATCAATAATTTTCTAATCAAACGAACGAAAACTAATTTTACAAACACATTTTAACTGTTTCACAAATTGTCAAACAATTAAAATATGTAATACCAAAGCATGTATACAGACAGCGGTAAATTCAAAATACAGTCACGTGACAGTCACACTAGCGCTATAAACGGTGTAGTGAAAAGGTTCATCCCCTTCCATATGGAGTTACCATACCCTGGTCCAGCGTCACATGAAAAGGCACCTTCATCTGTGGTTATATCTGGTTTGATCTGGTTGTCATCTGTCACATGTAGGTACATATTTTAAATACTATTTTACTGAATAAAACTGCGCCTGGAATTGTCACAAAATAAGTTTTATTAAATATTACATATTATACTGGCATTTCATTGAAATATTTCTCCAAAAATATAAGTTCTAAAAAAATAGGTTAATAAACCATATGGTTTTAAATAAAATTTATATTATAGATTCAAAATGAATGATGAAAATAATATGCCACTCTCATTCGAAGAGAAATATGAATTAATTACAAGAAATTTACAAGAAGTTCTTGGTGAAGACAAATTAAAAGAGATCATTTCTAAAAAAGATGTATGTTTGTACTGGGGTACAGCTACTACTGGGCGACCCCATATAGCTTATTTTGTACCTATGTGTAAAATAGGAGACTTTTTAAAAGCTGGTTGTGAGGTAAAGTCCGTAATTATAATAACATCCACATTCTCTATTTATAATTTTTGTTTACAAATTTACAGGTTAAAATTTTATTTGCCGACTTGCACGCCTATTTAGATAATATGAAAGCTCCGTGGGAATTGCTGGTATTACGTACTGATTATTATGAAGCTGTTATAAAAGAAATGCTTAAATCCATTGGTGTTCCATTAGATAAGTTAACATTTATTAGAGGGTCAGATTATGAATTATCTAAAGAATATACTTTGGACGTATACAGATTAAGTTCTATCGTAACAGAACACGATGCTAAAAAGGCTGGTGCTGAGGTTGTTAAACAAGTGGAACATCCTCTTTTAAGTGGATTATTGTATCCAGGTATAACTTTATAAGTCATTTTGTGACTTAAGTATATTAAACTTGGTTTAAAATATTTGTAAAAAATTCTTTTTTTAGGCCTGCAAGCTTTGGATGAAGAATATTTAAAAGTGGATGCCCAATTCGGCGGAATTGATCAAAGAAAAATATTTACTTTTGCTGAAAAATATTTGCCGGCTCTTGGTTACCAAAAACGAATTCATTTAATGAATCCTATGGGTACTTATTATCTATATTTGTTCAAATACAATACCTAATAATAATTGCTAAATTTTTCAATTGAACAGTGCCTGGTCTAACTGGTGGAAAAATGAGTTCGTCTGAAGAAGACAGCAAAATTGATTTGCTTGATTCTCCTGCGAATGTCAAAAAGAAGTTGAAAAAAGCTTTTTGTGAACCAGGAAATACAGCTGAAAATGGTGTATTGGCATTTGTGAAGCATGTATTACTTCCAATATTTAAAAACAATCAAGGTAAGGCCATATATTAATCAACTAGTAGATTAATATATGGTAAGACATTCTTCCATTTTTATAAAGATATTGTTTTAAAAAGACTAAATCAAAAATTTGTCTCATACTATAAATTTATATCTATAGCAAAGTTAAGAATCAATTTAGATATTATTTGAATCCTTTCGTTATGGGCTTTTTTTAAGCGGAGTTTTTTGTTCTTCGTATTGAAAGGCAATACAACGCCTTTTAATTAACGTTTAAACCTATAATAATACGCTCTTAAAATCATTTTGATAAATTATTAATGACGCAAGCATACACTTTCTGTTTTGTTTTTAATAACATAAAATGTAATATAAAATATATGTTATTTAGCATTTAAAAATATTTGCAGGTTTCACTGTACCGAGAAGTGAAAAAAATGGTGGTGATATCATTTATGAGAATTACGAAGCATTGGAAGAATCATTCGCAAAACTAGAACTACATCCAGGGGATTTGAAAGCGGCTGTTGAAAAGTATATTAATGGATTATTAGAACCTATTAGGAAAACATTTGAAGATCCAAAATTGAAAAAGTTGTGTGAAAAAGCTTATCCAACTGTTGGAAAACAAAGTAACAATTTGATTTTATAAGTCGTCCAAAATTTTTGAGTATTACCTATATTGCTTTTTCAATTTTAGAATCACAACAAAATGCAGCTACAGATGAAATATTGCCTTATCGATTAGACATAAGGGTAGGAAAAATCATTGAAGTAAGCCGTCATCCTGATGCGGAATCGTTGTACGTAGAAAAAATCAATATAGGTGAAGAATCCCCTCGCACTGTCGTTAGTGGACTTGTAAACTATGTACCCATTGAAGAAATGCAGAACAGAATGGTTGTCGTTTTGTGCAACTTGAAACCAGCAAAGATGAGGGGAGTTGAATCAAACGGAATGGTTCTGTGCGCTAGCAAGTAAGTTTAAAAAATAATTGATATACACTCGTGAAAAAAATTAAAGAAACGATAATTTTTTCTATATCGCTCATTTTTTTTTGGACTTAAAGGGAATAATAATTGAATGAAAATTTAATTTTCAAATTCAGTGGTATCTTTAAGATATTCCATGACCTCACGCAGCTGACTAAAACATTGAAAAATTGAGGCGGCGATATATAAAAAAAGTTTTTAAAAATACTGATTTGATAATTTATTTTTTAGCGATGATCCAAAACAGGTAGAACCACTGCTACCACCTACAGAAAGTCAACCCGGAGATCGAGTTTTCATAGACAACTATACTGATGGAAAACCAGATGAAGTTTTGAACCCAAAGAAAAAAGTATGGGAAAAATTACAAATCGATTTGAAAGTAAACTCAGAATCCATAGCTCACTGGCAAGGCAATAACATGATAACTGTAAAAGGTGATATTATTACATGTAAATCAATGAAAAATGCACCAATTAAATAAAAACATTTTTATTGAGATATTATTACAGTTTTTTACATCTATACACATAATTAATTTTTTTTTGTAAGCATAGTAGATCAAATTTTTTCAACAGTTTAATAGAATTTTGTTAATGGGGTACTTTTTATTATTTTTTAATGATTTACTTATGCTTTGCCTTAATTATCACAATGATCTGAGAAATTGTGATGTACAGGATGATTCAGGACATGTAACTAACTTTAAAAATAGATTGATGTAGAATAATTTCCTCGATCTACTGTTAAAGTTTGACACGTTAGTCCTGTATATAACATTTTATTTAACGTACAGATAATGCTCATTGAGTTATAACTTTTTATTGATGTTTTAAACATTATTAATGTTGAGTTAATGGACGAACTACGATTTTTATATATCAATCCCTAATCACCAAATTACCATAAGCAACAAAAAGTTATTTTTACAGGAGACAATATTTTTTTTAAATACTTTGTTACTTTATAAAGAATAGAAAGCAATTTTTGGTGCTAATGATAGAAACGGCTTATCTTCAGTAATGATTATTTAAAAATTTAAACTTATGTCTGGTATTATAAACGAGCTAGCAAAATTTGCGAGTTAACAAGCACTCTCAAATGAGAGTTCTAACCAATCTGATAGTTCTCTTGATGTTTCATAAAGTGTTTGACAATTTTCGCACACTCGTCGTATATAAACACAAACGGTATTAAAACAGTGACGATATTATAAAAATTATTTTGTACGGTCAGAGTCGTCAGCTGTGTTACAATAAGTTGAATCATTTCTATAGCTAATCCATACCTCATTTAAAGTGCTTCCTAGCTAGACTGTCTCGTGGCAAATTCATTTTAATCATGAGCACAGATATTATTAACTATGGCTATGACTTATCATAGACAAATTCTCTAATCACGAAAATGCTATCATCATCAGAATCTTAAAGAAATTTTTTGATGATTGCTATTAATCACGTACAATAAGTCTTGAATTTTTGCAATTTTTGTGGTTAGGAGATTTGTATATGATAGGCGAATTTAACTATTTTCCTATGTAGGAAACTGAAAAAATTATTAATATATAATTATTTTATATATCCCTTAACTTAGATCATTACATGATAAGTGCAAAAAATGTTATATTATTATTCATTTAATAGTTCTCATTTATTTTAAATTATAACTCTTTTAATATTGAAAAAGTGAATTTTTTGAGCTTTACAGTATTAAAACACTCTAACAATCAAATCAACATTAATATTTTTGGATCTTTAACGATTTATAACTCGAGTGTTTGTGACATGTATGACAACGGTTAATATACCAACAATATTATATACATATGTTTTAATCTCAAAATTATGCATATAAAAAAATTGAGCAGATATTTAATTTAAAAAATTCATTGGACGGATATGAATAATACTTTGTTATTTATATTTCAGTAACATTGAAATTATTAGCACCACAAAATATTCCTTCTAAAGGTATACATCATCTATTTTTTAAATTATATTTTATATTATAAAAACACACAATAAACTCTTGATAACTTCAATTAATAACATTTTTCTCTATCTTTTGCTTATATTCATTATAATTGTCGAGTATTTACATAAATATTTGTATAATATTGTATTTGGTCTACCAAATTTATTTTGTTTAATATTAATTATTTTGAATAGGATCGACTTAAAAATAAATATGTAGGTAGATACTTAATTCTAAAAATGATTAAGTTTATTATGACAGCTGACCTGATAGGAATACTTCCTTTTTTTGCCACAATACAAACTAAGATTCTAAGACATATACCAATTATTAAAACATTTATATATTTATATGAACATAATTGTGTCCTCATTAGTGTATTTCTTAAAAGTAGGCCAAGGTCCTCAGTTTTATTGAGCCCCGTGACATTTAACAATAAGTGGATGTGCGGCTCACGGCTCTCCACTCGATAAAAGTATTAATTAATTTCAAATTCATCAAAATCAGTTTTGTTTTTATTTATCCATTTTGCTTGCTAATTACATAGATCGTAGGTGGTAACTACTCGGTCATAATGACAAGGGAATTTTCTCATTTTTTGTT
The DNA here is from genome assembly GCA_961205875.1 of Sialis fuliginosa. Classification (NCBI taxonomy): domain Eukaryota; kingdom Metazoa; phylum Arthropoda; class Insecta; order Megaloptera; family Sialidae; genus Sialis; species Sialis fuliginosa. The sequence goes on along the minus strand of OY540812.1, from coordinate 26,030,015 downwards.
TCATATTGTATCATCAAAATTCTTTAAAAAATGTATAGATATCCTGCAGAGAGATACCTTACCAATAGGCTTTCTGTTTTTAACAGAACCTTAAAAAATAGGGAGAAAAAAAAGTTTTTGTCTGCAAGCTCAAATGAATTTTCAATATTCTATATTGTCAGGCACCCAAAATTTTTAGTTAAACAACTGCTGTGTACTTACATTAATATTTTACCATGTTGTAAAGTTAAATTTATTGCAGCTGCTACTTTTCTGAACAGGAAATTCTTTAGTAGTTCCAATATAAACATCATTGTCATCTGAATTGCTATCGTTTTGTTCGGATGTAGATTTATCGATAAACTGTTCTATCTTTTCCAACAAATTAGTAGCCACGCTTGCAAACTCTTCCCATAGAATATATTCATGTGAATGGACAATAGAATCATCTGCTACATTCTCTTCATTGATACCAAATAGTTGTTCTTCATCTAAAGGTAAATTAAGTATGTTATAAGATGGCTCTTACAAGAGGAGGCTGAAGAGTTCTCAGTCTGAATTAGTAAAAAGTAAGTTACAAGACAGCTCTTACAAGGAGAGGCTGAAAAGTTCTTGGCCTAAAGTAGTAAGTCAAATTAAAATTCTGAAAAAATTTTACTTTTCAATAGTATCCCTCTAACTCAATGCACTTTTGATGTTTTCCGTACAGGGTTTTAAAAAAATAGGTTTTGTCTTTGCCTGCAAAATGCTCCTGTTCTGCTGCCTTTATCTCTATCATTTCTTCATCTTAATTCTTTCTTCAAATTACTGAAGAGAAAATATTCGCTAGAGGTCAAGTCTAGACTATAAGGAAAGTGGTTGAATTCTTTAAACCCTGTTTCTTTTAGGGTATGCCTTGTAACTTCAGCAGTCTGAACATGCACATTCTCCAACTCATTCCTTGTAGCCTCAGCTATCTTTCACATCTTAATTCTGTGACTCTCCACAACCAATTTTTTTTAACTTTTTGGATATTTCATTTGATCATTCATAAATCATTTTCAATCGTCTCTCTTTTTTGTTTGGAAAGTGCGTCTAAGATTCAGAGATGGTGACATTTATCATTTAATTACTTGAAATATAATTACACTAATGACCTGATTTTTTCCTATATATTCCAAGAGTTGCGCAACTAGTGACCTATAGCACAAGCAATTACGATAATAAGAAGTACTTCAGATTGAGAACTTTTCAGTTTCCTCTCGCATATTACTTTTCCTTTTGACTAATGCCTATTCATATTTTTAATGTAATGTTTATTTATACTTAGAAACCAAAATATATAATTTTTATATAAAAATACTCACCCAAATAATCAACAAGAAGTTCTAAAATATGATTCAGTTCCATATCTGTTATGTAATCATTTAGATTGTTTGAATCGATAATGAAATTCCAAACAACCTGACATATCAATGTACTTAATGCCCAATCATTCTGCCCTGAATGTGCAAAAACTCGTAAAATCTCACTTAGTCCTTTTTCTTTTTTGAACGTATTTCTGTTATCTTTATCAGCCATCATGTTCACCAAAACACCTACAGTTGTTTTTAATAACTCGAGGTCATCTAAAATATATAAACATTTCATTATATTTATATCAATATTTTGTTAATAATAGAATACAGAAAAAAATTATTAATAATGCTTACCATTTTGTAAAAACTTAATAAGTTTTAAAAACGATCCAGTTTCTGTAATAAAATCTCTTGATATTTTCGACCTTGACAAGTTACCAAGTACTCTGATCGACTCCATGCAGCAATCTCTATTATTTAAATTCAGCATTCGGCACAACTCTATTAAAAAATATTAATATTAAACATTTTTAATAATACGAATAACAATTTAAATTACCATTTGACAATTCCAATTGTTTTTGATGAAACGCATTTGATTCGTCCGGAGTATAATAATATGACAAATTATTTAACGTACTCAAAATTGACAGGATCAATTCTTCACTTTCATCAACACTTTTACGTAACAATAATGTCATACAAATTGTTATTAGTTTAATTCCATATTTTTCAATCAACTCCGTTCCAACATCTTGGTCGATAGCAATGTTTGCTAGAATTCTAATCATCTGAAAAAAATTATTTTAGTTTTTGTTGTGATACTTGGTTTCTAAATATGATTCATGATAAATATACATACTTTAATAATGACATCTTCTACAGAACCACTAGAACCTTCAAGACTGTTTGATATTTCTTTGACTTGAATGGTTAAACCATTTTCTGTATTTTTTAAATCCTTCGCTAGATATATATTTATTACATTAATAATATATTCTATAGAATGTTTTGCTGAAAACAGCTGAAAAATAAACAATGCAAAAAATTAGATCCAATTTTTGGTATAATTGCATCTGTTTGGATTTGATGTCATATCTAATTACATTTAGATATTTCAAGGATAGTGGCTAGATTCAAGTAAATCTAATTATATAACCAGTAAGAGTCACTTAATTCTTACTAACAACATAATTTCACTTTCTATCCATGCATATAAATTTTTAGTTACTGTTAATGTAGATAATAAGAGATTAGCATGACCCCATAAAGGGAGAGCTGACAGAGCTCTAGCCTAGGGGATCAGCGCAACTTGTCAGCAAGCTTTTTTTTGGTCATCGTCAAAAATTTCTTTTGGATTTCTTAGCAGGAAGGAATGTGGAGGCCACGGAGGTGAGTAATAAGTCATGATATTTATGAATGATAGGTCTAATGTGAGTTCCGGTGTTTCTCGTCACAAATTTCATACATATTTGTTGATTAGCATTGAAATATTTATTTTAGAGATCAGATCTAATTAGATCCAACTAGATCTGACTGAAACTGATGTATTTGGATACAACTATCTAAATTATTTTTGGGATCTGAACAGCTTATAGAATTTTGATCCGATTGGATGTAGCAATATTGAAAGGGCAGTTTATAATTTATAACAAATACCTGTTCTCTAGCATAATCCGATTTAGCCACTAAATTTCCTAAAATATAACCAAGTCGAACAACGATTTCTTGTTTGCCTGGATATTTTTCAAATAGTTTTATAAACACATGGTATATGTTATTATGATTTATCATGAATTCACAGCAATGATCGTAAGTTGAAGTTATGCTAAAAATAATAATTAAATATATTAGCTAAAATGTTATAAAAAACGTGAAACAAGAGGTAAGGTGTACCTTAATATTCTAGATATGTTGCCAATAATATCAACATCAGCTGCAAATAGTTCCAGAGACGTGCACATTTCTTTCATAGCACCGCATTCAATGAAGTTATTGTAGATCATTTCCTCACACAGTATGTTTCTTAAAACACCAGTTATTTGAAAAAGAACATGGTTTGCTTGGTCGGGAATTTGAGATTTTTCCAGTTTCTAAAATAAAAGTTTTCATTTTTAAACTGAATTAAAAGACAATATTATTATTTTCACCAGATCGTGAATTAATAAAATAATTAAAATTACCGCAGTATTAATAATCTTGACATGTAATATTGTTAATTCTAATATTCCTTGATTTAAAATCTTAGCCGTCAATGTAGGATTCATGGTAAGGAATTTAACAGCCCCATAACCGTAAATAAGGGCTTCAGTGTCTTCTAAAGGTGTAGCACTACCTAGTGCTTCCAAAAACAATTCTGTAAAAAAATATAATGTAATCAAATTAGACATAATTGACACTAAAGTTAATACTACCAAGTAGGTTGTTATCGATGAATAAGTTGTCATTTTTATCGTTCCTTGATACTTTGAATATTAGTTTGCAAACGCCTGATAGGTTGCTGCCTGTAACTTTGAGCTGAAATAATATTTAAATATATATAATAGAGGTTGAACATGATATAAGTATGACAGTCTACTTACTGTTAATATAATACGAGCAATGCTTAGTAAAATTGTTTCATTTTGACTTTCAACAAAACCGTACAAACATTTTAATATATGTATTTTTAATTTTGAGCTTATTTTCTGCCCTTCTACATTTGTTTGCCCTTGAATTATTGTTTCATATAAGTAATTTAAATGAGTTTCGTTACTGTCGTTATTGTTTTTTAAATCTTCCAATATCTTTCTAATTGGTTTTTCAGTTGTCTGTTTTTCAGTTAATATTTCATTTTTCTTCAGTTGTCTTTCAAAATGGTTTTTGGTGAATAAATTTTCAGAATCATATATTATTTGTTTATTAGGAAAAATAGATTCTAAGTTGCATGGTTCCAAAATGAAACTGTCAGAGTTTGTACGTGAGAGTTTTTTTACTTCATTATTTACATCAGTGTTTTCATTTGGACTACTGTGGACATTTCTTTGTGTTATTTGACTTACTGGTTCAGTTAATGTTTCATGCTCTTCGGGTACTATAAATATATTGAATTTAGTATAAATCACAGCAAAAGAAAATTTTTGTTAAAAGATCTTTAATTCAACCATATCTATATTTTTGTTTAATACATACAATCTGTTAAATTTGATTTTTAATACATATTTATTAATTCCTGTTTAGGGTGATTCAGGATTAGTGTGCCAAACTTTCATAGGTGATCAAGGAAGTTATTTTAGTAAACAGTTTATATGAATATATCTGGTAACTCTTGGTGAGGCTGCTTTTTAGTATCAATTAATAATTATTTAAACCAGGGGTGTATGACACCTAAAATATCAATAAAAAAAGAAGGCACTGAAGAATATTATTTATTTAATATAGATGCTGTGTATTGATACTTCAATTTAACTATCACTATGCGGTTCGCGAATCATCTATTTTATGCTCAGCAACGTTGGGACTATCAGAATTTAATTATGTCTACGTCGTTGTGTGTCACGTTATTTGTATTGGCATGAGAGAACTCGGTAAGTATGAACGATTATAAATTTCAGAGCAGCCTCTGAAGGGGGTGAACAGATGGTGGTCTTGCTTTTTTTTAGAAAATGAAAAACTGGTACTTTTAAAAATATTGTACTAAATAGGGCCCAAAATTATTTTCTGCCTAGAGCATCCAACCCTTATAAGTGCCATTGATTTTTGGGTGGTAGGGGGGGGGGGGGGGGGGGGCTGTAATGGCTTCACTAAGTTTCCAGACACGTTTCTATAAAATAATTTTCCTCAATCTACTGTCAAATTTTAGCATGCTAGTCCTGAATTATCCTGTATTGAACTTTTTTTAACATACTAACTATATTGTATAATACTTACGGTTTTCTAATGAATTTCCTTGCAGAAATTTATTTTTATTAAATAAAGTTTTTACTGATGGACACTGTATAGAAGGTAAAGTTATTTTACCAATAGGTTTCTCTTCTACAGGTAAATTGAAAACATTATACGATTTATTTTCTGTTACAGAGTTATTACGTAGAAACTTAGGTTTCGAATTATCTGCATTTTCTGATTCAGCAGAACCTTTTTTGTTTTTTGATTCGGGATTTTGAAAACGTAGATATCGTAAACTAAAAAATTAACACTGATATTATATAGAACAAAGGAATTAAAGAATAATATAAAATACCTGAAAGCACTAGGTGGTCTTGATGATTTAACACTTTTTCCGAACAATATTCTTTGTTTATCTTTGGGTGTAAATGGTCGCTGTGTATTAACAGGTTTCACAGACATTGACTTGTATGGATTTTCATTGAAATTTTTTGTTTCTAGAATTAATTGTTTATGTAAAAAAAGTGTTTAAGATTAAAGACTGTAACATTTTAATCAGAAATTCAGCTAAAATATATCAGATTTGAAGTAAAAGTACATTAGCCATTAACCACATGCAATATTGTCTGATATTCACATGCCCGTGACTTATAATGTAATCGATATACAGTAAAAATTCCATACTATAAACCGGTTTGGGTACGATACTTTCCATACTGTAATTTCCTCAAAAAACATCTGTGTGTCTATGTACAACTGTCACTTATAATAGAATCCATTGTACTGGCGCTGAAAACATCTTAAGATTGGTTGAAAAACATACAGTATATGGAACAGATATGGATTGTTTAACAGTACAGACTATCAGTATGGAACGTCTACTGTACATATATTGATGATAGAATGTTGAAACCAAATAAGTGACATTTTGGCCAATATTAAGTTATATATACCATATAAATCAGTATTTAAAGTTGCACCACACCCAATGGTCTATTTAATGTAGTTCTACGATGGACAATACACCGCTTATATTACAGTAAAACTAATCATTTTAGCTAAATTGAATGAAAACCCATACAATAAGCAACATCACATATTGTAATGGAAATTATTTCAATCAAATAATAAAAGCAACTTTAATTTCTGACAAAAAAAAAAAGAAGTGTTTTTACATCCTACTTTAAATTTAGCGTATATCTATATCTATTTGGTTTCAGGTTTCCACTACCAATATGTTAATGGCTCGTATACATATATTGTATAGAAGTTAATATAATATATATTTTTTATTTGCTTTGTAAGATTCATATTTTTTTAAATAAAAAAATATTCTGAATACTTAATATCAGTGTTTACCAAAGTAAGAATCACTATGTCCTCTTTTAAGAGTTAAGTGTTACTGGCGTACCTTTAGGAACGGGTCTAGAGCCGGATAGTAAATTTTTGGAAAAATGCATTACATATTGCAATTTCATAGCTGCTTTCATGTTAAAAATCAAATATGCATAACAAAATTTAATAAAGTTTTAAAAAATTGCATTTATGGACAATTTGTTGTTCAAAACAACTAAGGGTATGCGTACAACACTTTGGTTAACATTGCTTTATATAATAAGATTATTTTAAATTTTGTACAGTTGTTGGGATATTTTTGTAAAGATTGCAATTTTGAACTTTGTGGTACCTACTCTCTACTTCAAAATATATTCACAACCAATTAAATTTAAAAAATATATATATAAAAAAATGGAAGTTAGGTATAAATATTTTGATATATAACACAGGCCTGCGATGGTTTCCCCCTTAAAAAACTAATTAGCAATTTCGGTTGGTACTAGGTACTAAGCTACGAAAAAAATAACAAAAAAAAATCCATCACGTACATTTTCTGAGAAAATTACTTTTTTCATTTTTCTTAGTATTACCGCCTATTACTAGCGTTAACTTCCAATTTCTTTGATAACAGTGCATGCTAGTAGTACTGATGACATTTAAATATTTATCTACCCTCATTAGTCATTGTTTGTCGTGATTATAATCATATTACGATTTACATGTATCGACTGTATACGATATTTTTGTGATTTTCGTGTATTAATAAATAAGATAAATGGCTTCTCGCAAATGTGTTAATTCTTCAGATAACTTCTGTTACATATGTGAATGGGATAGTAGAAATAGAGCTCAACATTGGATCAAAAAAGATTGGCCACAAAGAGCATAATTAATTCCTGGAATTAAAAATGTTGTAAAAGAGGCGCTAGTTGGTCTCTCAAAAATTCTGCTACCTCCACTTCACATTAAATTAGGTATTATGAAGCAATTTGTAAAGGCACTACCTAAAGGTCCCTGTTTCAAGTACCTATGTGATAAATTTAAGCATTTATTGGATGCAAAGATCAAAGATTAGAAAGCATATGAGAAAAAGATTAAACAAGAGTTTTGAAAAAAGTAGAAAAATATACCATAAGTCTTTTTGATTTACTTAGTCTCTTAAGCATTATTTTTAACTAATACTGTTGGTTTTTTCGGAAAAATTTAGTTTTAAATTCATTAATTTTAATATTTTCATGAAAATTGTTAAAAAATTCTAAAATATACATGTCATCAATAAAAATAAATCTCGATGTGCTAGAAAAAAAACGAAGCTGTATTTTAGTTTAACATACCTAGATATTTAAAAAAAATAACATAATTATTGGAGGGGGAAAAAAAAGTTAAATTTCGCAGGCCTGTGTAATCTAAGATTTGAAAATAAATCAATAGTTTAAACAAAAAAAAATGCTTAATAACCTTTTCATCAAGAGACGATGCAACATAAATTTTATCTTCATTAAGTAAGGTAAAGGGTTAAAGTAATACTTGCCTAAATGTTAAACTTTAAAATGCTTTACCTTAAAAATAAGCATAAACGCTTGGCCAAATAAAACTTTAAATAAGACTATTCGTACTTCATTCAATTACCTTTAATCGTTTCTCGTGCTTCTTTAATAATTTCTGCACTCGTTTTCCTAATTGGTGGATCCATTGAATACACAGGTATTGTTATCTTACTTATAGTTCCTGTATTTGCTTTCATCATGAATGAATTATGAAACTCCATTTTGAAATAACATCAACCACAAAATTCAATTAAAAATTCCCACACTAAATTTGAAAACATTTACTTTGTTTGTTTCTTTCACATTAGTCATCATCAGCTTATGTTATGGTAATTTCCATAGATATTGATTACTTTTGTTGTAGCATGCAAAACTTCACAGGTAGGAAAAACAATCAATATATTGATTAAATACAAGGGTCAGGGAACTTGGAAAAATTAATTCAGAATAGCATTCATTGATCATTTATTTATATTATTAAGCTTATGATAAAACAATAAATTAATTGCTAACATTTGACAATAATTCAAACCACTGTCTTAATGCATCGCTCAGTACGCTGGGCAGTTGGTTGATATCTTTTAAAATTAAATAAAACGAGAATGGGAAGTTATCTAAATATGACTTGATACCCAATAACTTTCCTTCTTTGAAAATCGGCATTCTAATATCTAAAACCGAGTCCTGAAAACAAAAGAAAAATATTTTAAAATATATTGTTCCCAATTTTTTTTTCTTCTTACACAAATTAATTGATTCACTCAGAAGCCAAAATTACTTGACAATATTTTTAAATTAATTAATTGACTAATGAAAATTTCAAGAATATGTTTACCAAAAATCATATTACATTTTTAGTATGAGCAGTTGAATTCAACCGGCTACAGAGAATTCCGAAGTCCATTCTTTTGTCAAACCCTTCTTGTATAGAATTGCAGTATAATAAATATGTTATTAGAACTTTCTAACAGTTGAAATTTTAAAAAATTAATACAAATAAATTTTATATTTATATAAATAAAACATTTCGTTAAATTTTCAATCGTGCTATTCTCGAAACGAACATGCTAACTAGAACACTAATAGTCCGATTGGAAAAGCTAAGGTACCTTGAATAGAAAAAATGGTAAAAATTTCACAAGTTATAAAAAAAAAGTTAAACCAGAACTATTTTTTTAAGCCGTACTTGCATCAAATTAAAAAAATTAACAAAAAGTAAATTTAGTCAGGATGGCATTTGAACATAACATTTAACACTAAAAATTTCGAATGAAAAAATTACATACCTTACTCTCGGGATTATCTATAATAATAAAAATCATAAAAATATTCTGCAGTTTCGCTCTTCTAACGGCCTGCTGAATTGTAACTTCTCCTTCGGAAAATACTCCCCTTCCATCAGAAACAACAATCAATAATCTAGCATTATTGATACTAGCATTCATCTGTGGCGACGTTTCAAACATTTCAAAAACAAAATCCACAAGTTTGGCCACGCAAGTCTTCTTCTGTGCAAACGTAAACTTTTGCAACAAATTCGACCCAGATCTGTCAGTAAATTGATCGCTTAAACGATGTAAAATTTCAGTACTTTCGCCGAAACTCAATACACCTAATTGTCCGCTTTCTAATAGCGTCAATGCACTTGAAAGTAGTGCAAGACTTTCAAATGCCAACTCTTTGGAATGATTATCAGCCATACTCTGCGAATCATCGATAGCTAATACTATCTGGTACTCTCTTTTCGACGGTTTTGTTCTCCGTAGCCAAATTTTATCTTTACGGAATTGTGAAGCGATGTAAGGTATTACTTTTCGCATGTTTATTCTACGACCTGTACGATAATCTCCTTTTAATCGTGAAGTTTGTGTCGGTTCTAAAACAAGTCGTAGCTGTTCACTGAGATCTCTTGCTAAACCTGATGTGAGGGATGAAAATAAAGACCAAGCACGTTCTGCGTCTTCATCAGTTGGAGACTGAAAATAAAATTTGAGTTAAGAAAAATGGTCATAGTTTAATTGTTAAGTTATCAAAACTTACTTGATGCCAATTGCTTAGTTGTTGCTCTAAATTTTTCCTCAGTTCTTGTATTTGTGTAGCATTAAGATGTGCCTCGATGTTTTGTTGTATATTCATTGTACTGATTTCAAAATCTTCAAACTGCGTGTGGTAAGAAGTTTCATTGCCACGTTTAACTGTCGTAGTTTCAACCGATTCTCCTTCAATGTCCATTTTTGCTTCTGATATTTCCTCGTTTTCTGTTCCTATAATTGAAGTTTTTTATTTAGAACTATAAATATATTTGCCACCTTACAATTTATTTTAATTAACTAAAGCAAGACATCAATTAACTATTTTAATTTAATTTTAAGTAACAAAAAAATGCACTAAAGTTCACAGACAGACAAATATAAATTTAGTATGTTTTTAACCAAGATGACATATTCTTTCAATATCTAACAAAAAAGTACCCATTAGTATTTAAAAATCAACAAATTTAGTCTATTTCCAGTAAAACTGGAAGTTGGATTAAAATGACATACATCTCCGAGATTGTTCAGCTAGTGCTAGTTTGACAGACAGACCGCCATTTTTCAGATTGTATGGGTCTTGGAATGTACAGATTCATCAAAATTGAGTAAGGTCAGAACCAGCGCTATTTTTGATGACCTTTTTTTATGATTACGATTTTGCTGCCCCATACTTTTTACTTAAATCTAATAATGCTATTCTCACGCATTTTATTCAAATTTAGCCACCTTCAGTGATTAGCGTCTACGTGAAAATCATGCATTGTACCTGCCTTCTGCCGGCCCTGAGTAAGGTCAATTTTCGACCAGGTAAAAACCAAAATGAACTCATAGGTAACAATGAAATTTAAAATAAGTTCTTACCTTTTGTAGCAGGTTCATCTTTATATTTCTTAGAATCAACCTTTTCTGGTTTAAGTTTTTCAACAGTGTCAACATCATTGGTTTCTACATCAGGTTCATCTTCCATTTCAATATCTGAATTCTCTGGCTTTTCTACACTCTTCTCTTCATCTTTATTAATAGTCTGTTGTTCGGCTTGTTCATTTGTAGCTGCGTCCATAACTTGCGTGTCATGTTTTTTAGATTCTTTGACATGTTGATATGTTTCTTCTTCATTTCCTACAGCATTTTTATCTTCAGTACTTTCAGTTTCTTTTGTATCGATAGTTTTCAGTTTCTTTTTGAATGGTTCAGTCGTATCACCTGTAAATTAATTAAATTATTTTTATCATGGTAAAAGAAAATATTATTTTATTTCAATATACCTAAGCTTCTTTCAGCATCAGATTTGCCAAGTTTACGTCTAATGTCTTTATTCACTTCTCGGTCCTCATTAGTATTTACATTCTCTTTCACAGCTTTCATTTGACCTTGATGTCCTTCACTGCTTTGTTCATTTTGTGCTTGACCAATACCTTCAGTTTCATCTGGATTCTCCTCATTGTTGGTATTATCATTCGTAGTCTGATTCGCTTGGTCTTGTTCTGACGTAGACTGAACCTAAAAATATATTTATTAAATATATTAATGTCCAGTATTACCAAGAACTTTCAATGGGGTGGTATTGATTTTGTGGTAAATACCACGAAATTAATACCACCAAAACAAATCCATAAATATGGATTTGTTTTGGAATTTAGATCAGTGATACTTCAACTATTATAATACAGTTGATGACTCTGACCGTACAAGATAATTTTTATAATATCACCACTGTTTTAATACCATAAATAACTTAATGCACGTGCAAGAAACTTGTCAAATACTTTAAGGGAACTGTCATATAGATTTGATAACCCATTTGAAAGCGCTTGTTAGCATTTGTTAGCTCCTTTATAATACTGGACATAAGTTAAGAAATTAACTAGATAGATAGATATAACTTATATTATAAATTCAATTTATTTGATAAATAAATAAAATATTCAACTAGTGATGAGCAAAATCGATCTTATCTTGCAGCCTTTCAAAATTTACAAAACCAAGACTAGAGTGTGCAAGACAAAGTCTGCAAGATTTAGGCAAGAATAAGACCGAACTGCAAGAGTCTTGTAAATAATTTTTGCATAGGCAATCAAGTTGTTAAGTTAACATATAATATATTCGTACAACACTATTTCCAGTAATTTATTTAAAAAGGTACTTTGCATGCCATGCATAAAGGTATCAAAATAAGAGTATTAATAAAGATTGAAGTGAGAGAATTAAATTAATAAAACGTACATTGTCATTTGAAGCTGCAGGTTGGTCTACATCCATTGCTTCTGCTTTTTCATCAGTAACATTTTGCTCCGAAGAAGGTTGCGCCTCTTCTTGTTGTGTAGCCTTATCTTTTTCTTCAGTTTCTTCATTTAAGCCGCCCTGTTCTTCTTTTGTTTCTTTGTTGTTTTCATCACTTTCTTTTTCTTGTTGTTCTTCTTCATCCGGTGGTGGTAATTCGACATCGATTTTGTCTCCTTTACCTTCTTCGTCTTCATCACTGTCATCTGATTTGTTTTCATTATTTTCTTGTTTATCGGATTTTTCTTCTGGGTTAGTTTCATTTTCCTTTGGTAATTCTTGATCTGATAATATAAATTATGGATTTATTAAAACTGTAAGTATTGTATCATAATATTTTTTTAGTCGATGGTATGACATACAAACTTTAATTTACCTTTCATATTATCTATATCAAATGGATTTTCTTCTGCAGAATCATCAGCATTTTGGCCCTCCTCTTCATCCAGTTGCATCTCTTCGGGCAAATCAAATGCTTCAGGTTCAGGAGGTGGTTGATTTGTTCCATGATAAGGGTTGATTTGATCATCATCATATTCTGGTTCATTCATTTCTTTTATTTCTTCTGAATTATCATCTTCGTTTTTATTATCTATAAAAAAATTATTTAATATAATAATTTTTATACATTTCCTTAAAAGATAATATTACCATTTTTACGTTGTTCATCTTTATCTGTATTTGTTTCATTTGTTTTCGCACCAAGTTTATTCTCACCGTCTGTTTTACCTTCGTTATTCGCATCGTTGTTTGATTCTTCATTGTCTTGTTCTCCGGAATTAGCTACATTAAAAATATTCATATAATTAATCATTACAGAAACAATTACCAATTAATAAACAAACCTTTAGTTTCTTCACTTTCTTTATCATTTTCATTTTCTGATTCTTCATCTTGTTCATCACCCCAAATTTCTCGATCTAATTTTTCTGCTTCAGCTCCTGTTTCTCCCATTTCTTTATCATCGACAGATTCATTATCTGAATTGTCAGATTCGTTTTCTGAATCTTTATTTATGTCCTGAGCAAAAAATGGTTTATTAAAATCGTTAATGCAGTTTCTGGCTATAAGTCACATATATAAAGAAAATGTGGCTTATACCCAAATTAGAATCTAAACTCACTTGATGTTTTCCTTCGAAGTCTTCATTCATATCTATACCTCCTTGTTCCTCTTTGCAATCAGGTTCTTCTTCTTTCTCTTTCTCATAATCTTCCTGTTTTTTAGCTTCTTCGAGTTGATCTTCTGATTCTATTCTGTCTGATACATCTTTTTCTCCTGTTCCTTCACCGAGACCCATTCCTGATTGTGAACCTTGTTGACCACCTTCACCATTTTCTTCTGATAATTCAGGAGGTATACAAAAACCCTACATTTATAAAAATATTAAATATCATGGAAAAAATTAAAACAAAATTGCTTATTATCGAATCAAATATAGATAGTATTTTTATTTATAGGAGGTGAAAATTGAAGGAAAATTGATCTACTTTTTGAATTCAAGGGTATTTTATGTTACTGAATGTTTTTTTATGATTACACGCAGTTGATTTAAATAATGAAAAATTTTGTTTTTTAGCCATTTTGAAAGAGATGTGCTTTTTTAATTTCAAGATAGTAATTTTTTAGGAAATTTCCTCAGCCTTAAAACTTGTTTAGAATTTTTTTTGTGCAGTTATTTGAGTTTGATATTAAAAGTACACTATTAAAAAAAAAACTTGGTAATACTGTTTTCGGTTTTTCTAAACTACATATTTCAAATTCTACCGAAAGGTTTACAAATATTTTCTATTTGAAATATGTATACAAACAAAATAATACATACCTTAGAACATAATTCAATAAAAATATTGTACAGAACCGATGACAATTTACAGGTAACTCTATAAGCAAAAATCTGCTGAGTGACGAAATACTGATAAAACATCGTTATTTGATCTAACAATGGAATACATTTTACTAGCTCCATTCTACACCATTTCAATTCTTTTAAATTCGTCACCGAGTACTTGTATCCTTCAAACAACGAACTAAACGTTGATATAATTTTATCGATATTAAATTCATTTAGATCTTCTAATAAATTATCAATTATTTTCACACTCAAGCAATCATCTATCAATACGTCTTCAGTATCAATTTCCGAGTCATTAACATTTATCTTTTCTTCTGAAATATTATAATTTTTGTACATTTTTTGAACGACTAAAAGTAACGTTTTAATGAACTTTTCAATTTTGTTTTTATACTGCAACAATTCATTTGACGGTTGAAAATCTGTTAGTATTGACACATTCTTTATATCGCATGTATTTTTATATTCTGTGTATAAAGCCCTCATATTATTTAAACAAACAGATTTTGCTTTGAATTCAGTTATCAATGTCCGAATCCCTCTCAAAATTGATGTATTGCTCAAGAAATACAAATTCTCCCAAATGCTATTTAAATTTGAATTAATTTCATCAAGTTTGTTATTCAATGAAGAGAATGCATCATAACTGAGGTATCTTCTAAATGTTTGTTGGGGTAGAGTACACTCAGATTTCTCTAATATCGTATAAGTATCTTGTATAAGATTCATTATATATTCTAATTTGTTTATTAAAATAGAATATTTCTCGTTTTTATGAAGTAGTACTTGTTGCGCTTCAGTTTTGTTTAATAATAGATCTGTATCTATATTAGATTCTTCAGGGCAAGCGTCCATGTAAGTGCGTAGTTGTTTAAAGAAGTACAATATTCGTATAAGTAGTAGTTTTATATCTTCTGTGATTTTTTCATGTTTCTCTTGATCGTTTTGTAACGGATAGTAATGGTCATTGTTAAATAATATATCAGAAAGTAATGATACATAGTTTCGTAAAGAATATAGATTTCTTGTCGTTTTAATAACCTCGAATTTTTGTTTCCGTGCAAGAATCTAAAATAATAATGAACAGATATTGTAGGTCAGGTGCTAAGTATTTTGGAGAAGAAGAAATTCAAACTGGATGTTTCAACATTACAACAAAAATAGTTATATATCAAATTAGAGCTAGTTAAATTCTCGATAAAAAACATTTCATAAGTATTTTTGTCAGATTCGTATTTCACGGAATAATGACCGTCTGAATTTATTATTAATATTGTCTTCATTGAAATACTATTTCAATTTTAATAAATTCAAACGGTTATTACTTGGTGAAGTATGAATCTGACAAAAAATATGAATACAACCTTTTTTATAGAGAATTTAATTAACTTTAAATTTTGGCATAGTTGAAAAAAAGTCGAAAATGTTACAAAAACTAATTGTTGTCTCTTCCTTGACGTTAACCTCTAAAGAACCATTATATGAAAACAAATATCTAGTCAAAATTATTTCTTGGCTCCTGGTTTAACTGATTTTTGAAATAAATAATAATAAGCGCGTATTACCATTAAATGGTAAGAATATCCCTTAAGCCTTTCAATGTTTTGAATGCCAAGATCCGGTGAAGGTTTTTTAAGCGTAATATTTAATGTAGACAATCTAGCGATTGATCGGAAATAATATATTTCACAGCCGTCCCAAATAGCCAGTAACTGCTTGTCGCATTTTCTAAAATATAAAAAAAACTTGTTTAATAAAAAATATATCATAATCTATACAAAATTCATACCTATTATCCATGCTTGAAAATGTCGATTTCAAATCTATTGGTTTTATATAGAAATCTGTCAAACTTTCACTTAATTTTTCTTCGAGTAAACCAAGTTTGTAAGATAAACCGAATTTATTCAAGTTTTTATACAAATCTGTCAAGGCTTTTCGTTTTTGTTGCAGAATATTTTTAGCTGATGATTTCTGTTTTTCTTTACTTAACCCAGTATTTACCTAAAAATAAAAAAACAATTTTATTCTGTGACGCACTTTTAACAGTCAATTATATTAATTATTTACCTCTAATTTTTTAAGATGGTTACTAGTCTCAATAACATCTTTAATAAAAGTATCGATATTTTGTACTAACGTAGAATATTTAGTTGTATTCATAACTGATTTAGATAACGTTCTTGATTTAGTAAAAACATCATTGATGTTCATGGTTATAGATTTGTCTTCATCTTCAGTTATATTTATTTTATGCAAATTTTCTGGTATATGCATCTGAAATATAATACATTTTAATTAATTCTAGTAGTCTACAGATAGAAATTTTACAGAATTTTGTCACGAAAATTTCAAGTATCGATCTCACTCATTAATATTTAATTTCTTAATATTTGCCTTACAAAAACAGATTCTTCTAAATAGTTCCTTTCTGGTTGATATAAGTACCTGATACGAGTTTTAAAGCACAAACTCGAAATTTTCATGACAAATTTTTGTAGTTTCCGATGTTCTTGTAGTAATTGTTAAAGATTTGCATAAAAAATGTTTTGTACCTTTAAATTTGAATCAACTAAATAATTTGATACATCAAACGTATAATATTGTACATTTGCAGAATGCTTTTGAGGTTGATCCCAAATTCCAACTTGTTCTTCTGCAGTATTTTCATTTAATTTAGAATTCAGTATAAAACCAGTAACAGATGATTTAAGAATTCCCTGTAAAAATATTATAATTTTAACATTATTGAATTACTGATTCATAAATAATGCAGAATATACCTCAAATTCTTTAATAAATTTATGTAAAGTTCTATGTGTCTTTTCAACTGTTTCTTTTATTGACCAATAATTGATATCATTCCATCTTGCGATTTTTACAAAGTCTTTCAATTTTTTTTCTATCGGTGCTCTCAATTTTTTTATTTGTGTTTCAATGATAGTTAAGAATTGGATATAATATTTATATAAGTTCCATAATACTGACACGATTTTTTCTGAAATTTTTATGAATTTACAATCATACTTCAAATAAAATAATTTTAACATTTAAAAATAGTAAAAATACTTGATACATTAAGTACTTTTGGAATTTTCTACTTGATATTAATAAGTAAAGTATTTGAAGTACTCACTTCAAATATATTTAAAAATAGCAAAAAGTATTTGATAATTTAAGAACTTTTTCATAATTCTTGCATTTATTACTTGATTTTAACAAATAAAGTACTTGAAGTATGTTAATAGTTCAAGTACATTTGAAAAAATCAAAAAGTACTTAATACTTCAAGTTACTTGTGACAGCTCTGTTTATTTTTGTATGTAAATGTTTGGTAACATACCAGTCCTTTTAGTTCGTTTGAGTAATACACAATGGCAATGGAATGTATATAATAAATTCAATCGAACTTTAAACTCTCCGAGATCTGATGTTTCGATAAACTTCTGTAAAGTCTCGATAACTTGTTTTGCAGACATAGTTTTACTATTTTTTTTATCACTGACATATTCTTCAACTATATTATAAATAAAGAACCACCATCTTGCTGCTTTTTTACAAACCCTGTAATAATATTATAATTAATTGTTTATTTTAAAATCCTTTACACACTAGTGACTTAGTCGCGCTGCTAAAAGTCGCGCGATTAAGTTCATTCATTTTACATTGTTTTATATGTAAATTACAAAACCGATACACATTGTGGCGATAGTCGCGCTGCTAACATGCCATGACGCGATAGTCGTGCTACTAAAAGTCGCTAGTGTGTAAGGGCTGCAATAAATAAATATAAAAAATAAATTTACTTTTCTTGTGCGTTATTCAGACAATTTTTCCACATTGACAGCTCCAGTTTACGCCATGCAATAATTTGGTGTGTAAGTTCGTACGATTCTGTAGCAAGACTCACTCCAGCATGTGCGTTTTCTTCCCACTCTTTACATTTGACAAGGAGAAGTTCTAATCCAATTAAGAATCGAGAAATTGGGCTGGTTATAGAAAAGTTTAATATCCTATCGATAATAACGTTTATCTAAAATAAAAAACAGATGAGAAATATAGGACATGTATAAAAATTAAATAGTATCAACTAATTACAGATTCTAATGTTGGATGTTCCGGCCATTCAGCAAGGAATGTTTTTACTCGTCCTTGAAGATTTTCTAATACAGCATAAGAACTTTTTATTTCTTCGATATTTGGACTATGATAAAAATCATAGTTACCTACACGTTTTTGTACTGGACTTCCAAATTCATCATCTGTAATAAATAATAACATAATACTTATATTTTATATAAAAAAAAAAAGAAAAATAACACTTACCAACACTTTTTCCCTCGCTAATGGATTTTATATAATAAGTTATGAAGTTAAAACTAGTAAGAACATCACGATCCATATGATAATCCGTTGACGATAACAGTCTATTAATAAACATACTAAATATTTTATAATTCCTTATCAGCGGCGAAATATAATCGGGTTTTAAATTTTCTGCAGTTGGATTCAACCATTCTGATTTTGTATAATTTTTAACAAGTTGGGAATGAAGATCTGCGATAAAACTAATATCTTCGTCAGTTATTGAATTTAAATTAATGTTTAGAGATTGAGAAGTGTGAATTTTTTGGTCATCCAAAGTTTCTAATTTGCTCATTTTTATATCAGAAAAATCTTCCTCGTGAATATTCGGAAACAGTTCTCTCATTTCTATTTTTAATATTTCATCTTCATCCTCTGGTTTTGATCTGAAATTGAAATATTTAAAAAATAAAATAAACATTAAATATTTAGTGTTTTGTTTTAGGTTAAATTTAATTTCGTAACGATTTCGAAGAAAAAGATATCTTTCTTTGGGGTGTAAAGTAAATTTAAGGGACGATAAAATCGTAATGACAACCAAAAAAATAGCAGGGGCACAAAAGTGTGGAAAAAAGGCAGCAATATGAATTTTTTACACATCATCTGAATCCCTAGCGCCGGTCCTGGATTGTTATCTTTTTCTTTGAAATCGTTGAACCTAATACTGTTACTTTTGTATGTGATAGTACCTTGTAACATATAATTCTTCTTCTTCTTTCTTTTTCTTCTCCTTTTCTTCTTCCTGTTTGTTCCATAATTCAACAATACTTTGTAAATGGTAATTTAGTTCTTTGAAATATTCATTTTTACTTCCAAACTTTCCATACAGAGTGCATGAATTCCAAACGTATTGTAATGCAGATTTTTTTAATCTATAAATTAAATTTTAAGGTAAATAAAATAACTATTAAGCGTTAATAATTTTTTTTTACCTAACAATTTCACTAGAAACATTAAAGTTTGTTTCATGATCATCTTTATCTTTGCCATTTTTAAAAACAAGTATCAAAAATCGTTCTGCAAAATCATAATTACATTTCACAAGTTTGTAGCTTGGAAACATAATCAAATCAGTTAAAACCGTTGTTAATTCGCTATGTACCGAACATTGATCTTTAGTCAATCGTGAAAAATAATACTGCATTATAAGTTTAAACAGCAAGTCTTGCAATTGTTGGATCCCATAACCAGCAGTACTTAAACAGCTTACAATCGGCATTAAAATATCTGGGTACCATTTTTCATATTTGTTCATGACATTTTCACAAAACTTACTTTGTGAGAATACCCAGTTTTCGGAAGACTTTAAAGCAAATTCAGCATCTTCGAATGTAGATAATGTGTCAGTAAGCAAATCGTCAATAAATTTGTTTAGGTTAGGTAAAATAGTTTTGACGGCTTCATCGATTATTGTAGAACTGATATTTAAATCCTGTAATTAATGAATTGTTAATATATTTTATTATTTAATTCAAGTAATTTTAACAAACCTTTAAAAGGTCATTATAAACATTTTCTTCTGGACGCACTGCCATAGATTTATTTAGGTGTAGAATTTTTTTCTTTAGATTATTAATATTTTCTTTGAATATATTATAAAACGGATGCTTATATTCAATTTCATCTACAGATAAAATTGCATTTTGCATATTCTGTACTTGACAGATTAATTCTAAATCAACTTGTTCTTCATAGAAATATTTTAACTTAATGTTCCGTTTAACGACAGGATCTACCGGAGACATATTGGAAGTAAAAAACATTTTCAAATGACTCAAAATAACAGTAATATTTCCCGTCAAATGTAGTGCTTTATATGAACTATAAATAACTTTTAATTCATATAATTTCATGTCACGTTCCGATATATTTATCGTATTAAGATCATTCATTTTTTTCACATAATTTTCTCGTAAGTTCATTAATTTTTCAGAAAGGTTGCTAAATTCTTGCAATGTTTCAATTAGCAGTTTAAATCGAAAGCATGTCGTTGACGAGAAACAACAAGTTTTCAATCGTTCTTGTATTTTGCTTGTACATGTGTTTAATGTTGAGATTATATTTTCTTTTCTGATTACTGTTTTAAATCCCATGCTCTGTGATAGTGTATTTACAAACATTATGCATTGTTGAAAAACAAATTCAATTTCATTGTATCTGAAACAAAATAAAGAAAACGTTTATTATTAGTATGTTATAGGCTCAAGAGTTGTAACCAATTTTTTGGCACACTCTTCATTGACCTGTAACTTTTTAAGAAGTAAATGAAAATAACAATTTTTGAAAGAATCTTGAAGTAGAGATTTTTAAGCTCTAATTTAATTTTTTAAAATTTCATTGTATTAATTTTTACTAAAGTTACATTTGAATATTGCACAACTTTTTTAGAAAATAAAAAATTCCTTTACAGAAACAAAATAGGTGTATTGAGAAATCACATTTGTGTAGTTATCATGTTCTGACCAAAGACCATATTGATTTTTTATATGTACTTACACATAATCATACTTCCAAGCAGAAAATGAAATGGTGTTCTTCCACAAAATAGAATTGAGTTCTGAGAGTTGCATTATTTTCTTCTTGTAACAGTTCAGTGATGTTGTTTGTAGAATATTACTTGAGTTTTCATCGATGAGTAAATTTGTTAACATATAACTCATAATAGGATATTGCAAGGAATATCTTACACAATTTTTATAAGTATCTGTAGAAACGTTTTCTATCAAACTGAAATTTCTAACGGAATGAATATATTTTAACGGGGAATGAATACTTGACTTTTTAAAATATTCGGATATTTCATAAAACATTGTTTCCATTAAGTATTTTGAGTCTGATAATTCTTCAGGACTATTAATTTTCTTAATTTCTGTTAAAAGTGAAGACAAATTTAATGGAGCCAAAATGCAATTTTGGAACAGGACGTCGCAATTTTCTAAATATTCTTTATCTGCAGGGAAATCTTTCCACAACTGTGGTAATGTTAAATATTTCTTACAAACATGCATGGACATGTTGGTTAAAAGTTCATAAATTGGTATTAATTGGATCGTAAAAATATTTTCACGACCATCTTTTGTATTACTGTTACTCTTCTTTAATTTCTGTATTGTTTTTTTTATATCCATTTCTGCAGACTCTGACTTTCTTATGTTCATTAAACATTCTTTACTTTTAATTCCATCAGACGATTTTAAAAATAATATAATATTATTCAATTCATCAAATTTTGTAACTTTTTGGATTGAAAGATTTTTAATTAAACCGCGATATTTCTCATATTCTTCAACTTTATTTATACTAGCATATGGTAACGTCCTTCCGTAATGTTTAATAAATTCTTTAATTATAAATTTATACGGAGAAGGGTTAACTAAAGCATCAGAATCAATCATTTTCATTATTTCAAATAGTTCCGTTACATCACACTTATTTGTTTGCGCTATACAAAAAATTTTACTCAACGTCCACTTTCTAAACCATTTAAAATGTAACATGACATTTGCAATTGCATCTTGGTCTACGATTTTCTTTTCAGCACTTTCTTTTAGTAATGGGTTTGTACCCTCGTTATATAACCTTAACCTCCACATTAAAACTGAAATTAATTCAGCAAAATCTTTATCACTGAAGTTAGTTTTATCTTGAATGATAATGTTTTTAAATATTTTATCAAATGTTTTAATCAGTTGGAAGAAATTTAACACCAATTTATTGTTTATTATGTTAGGTGACATTTTCTGTTCGTAGACCATTTGAGAATATGAAATTATCGAAAGTGTTTTCTTGTTTTCGGGTTTGTTCAGTATTGGATAGTTAACGAATCCGTCAAAGTATAATAAAAGCGCAAAAGCGTTAATTCGGGAAGAATGAGTATTGTAGATTGATAACAACTCTGGATACCACCGTAGATCCCAAGGTAGAAGTTCGTCTTTATTAAAAACTAACACTTTACTTTTGAGTTGGTTTATATGTTGAGAAAATGTTTTAATCATATGTAAATATTTTGATAACGTTGTGAAATTCTGTATGTATTTTTTAAACAACTTCTCTAAAAATATATCCAATAGAGTTGTGTTTAAACTTGAACTTTGATAAACATACACTGCAATGTTTATAAATACTATATGCAATTTACGAACTGCATTATGGTCTGTATAATCAGATGATATATTTTCCAAATATGACATTATAATATCTTCATTCTGCTCTGAGAATTTTTCCAGGCATGTATTTAGTAAAGTTGTCTTTTGTTTCATCATTGCAAACTCTGAATTTGTTTGCATATTTAAAGCATCAAGAGTGATTTGGTTGTAGTTATAATTGATATCATCATTTTGGAATTTGAAATTGTCTATATAGTCTATGTAAACTTTTAATATGTTGTTTACGTTCGTATCTTTAAACAAGAAATTTCTTATATATACATCTTCGATTGTTGATGTTAGAACTTTCCGCAGATTTAATCCTCGTGCAATTTGTTGTGATATAAGAAATCCACTGTGAATCAGTTGAGATAAATTAGGTTTTTCGCCTGAAATATTAAATAAAATAAATTAATATTTACACATAAGACTTTCTTTTTGAGTATGGTGTCTTCTTCGAACAATATTTTGTAATATATTATAGAAACCTAAAGCGTATTAAAAATGTTTTTATTAATACTTCTTACCAACTACATCATCTATAATCATCTCATGTAAAGTAATCAACATTTTCTGGAGAAGAGTATTTTTCAACCCTGCTTCATTTAAAAATGATCTATAGTCGAAATTATTTTCATAATCGGTTGATTCGTAATTGTTAAGGAAGAAAATTTCTACACCTCGGTTCCGCATCGCCCTAAATGTAACAATAGATTATTATTGATCTTATGTTATTTTAATTTAAAGTATTAATTCTAATGAACATATGTTTCTTTGGTTTTATCCCGCATTTTACTTACTTCACATATTAATGTCTAACATGGCCTGCACATCCTAATGTGGGTCCTCAGACCAGGATCACTACTGCTAAACAAAAAGTTATAAAAAACAGAGTCCTCACACAGACTATTTGTTTAGAGGTTAGTTAGATATTTTCTCTATATTTTGTAGGGGCCATACTGCTGGTTAAAATAATTGAAGTACAACGTGGGATAAAATTAAGAAGTCAAAACACTAACGATAAAAATTTGAAAATAAATTTATAGGAAGTTAGTTGCTTGAATTCTTAGAAGTTCAGTTATTAAATAAAAAATAATAATGAAATGTGATATTTACCGTGAGATTTCACCATTTTTTGGATCCATTGTAAGGAACAATCTGAAATTTGGATGTGGTTTAATTTCTACCATTTTTCCGTTTTCCTTCACCCCTCTTTCACCTATTGTGAGTACTCCGTTGGGTTCTAGGAGGGCATTTAGTCTATCAAGCACAGCCGGACTACATAGATTTACATTATCTATCAATAACCAACTGCCATCTTGCAAACACTAAAAAAAATATATTCGATTAAAACTTTTTCAGTTTTTGTAATTCTTTGCTTATTGATTCACCAATTTGCGGCCAATACAAATGTTTAGGACATCAGGGCTTTTTAGGAAGATTAAAGCAAACAAGCATTCACCCATAAGTCCAGAAACGAAGAAGAAAAAATATAAATAACTTCTTATTTAATTATTTTTTTATGTGTTATTAAGCACTATATTATGAAATATTTAAATTATTTCCTTATGGAATTCTGAAGGAATATCATTAAATGAAATCATACAATACCAGCCCTGTAATTTTCCAAATAGACCATTGTATTATTTTTTTACATAATATTAAACCTAAATATAAAATCAACTTACCTTAATTAAAACTGAATCCACCCACTCAAATCTCCCTCCGGAATTGAGATTTCCTTCCCTTAAAATACATTCTTCTAAGTTATTAATACGCGCATATAATATTTCCCAATCAGTAAACGATATTTTAGAATCTTTAATGGAGTTCATTACACTTTTTAAATGTTGTAATTTCGACAAAAATAGCTGCGTTTCTTCGATCGTAATTTGTGAGTGGAGTCCTTGAAATAAAATTTATTTATTTTAAATATTATTTGTAGATGTGTAAGAGATTTTGGGTGCTGTAGTCGTGCCTTTAAAATCGTTGATTTTATTTTGTTAGTGGAATATCCGAAAGGAAAAAATCTTTATACATGGGAAGGGAGGGAGGTGTTTTCCTGCCGACCAAAATATATCATTGCACATTATACGTTTATTCCAATATAGTTTTTTGTGGTTTTTGGCTTTAATATTTCTATATACAGCCAGCAAAACATTACAAAATTTGTATCTCAATCTACACACTATAGAGAATTTTTCATCCAAAATCCTACCTTCCCCCTACTCTGCTAGCAATTTTATACTTTTGCTTTCTCGCCATATCGAAGATAAGAGAAGCTTTGTGATCGTTTTAAAAGAAGAATTTTTTCAAAATTTTTACTTGATTTTCCGTTTCAGATCAAGACTGTCTATCTGTCTCCACTGAACCGATATTATTGAAAGTTGATTGGTTGGTTGGGTTTGGCTTGAGGACGGTACCATTTCAAAATTATTAAAATGTGTAAGGTGGAGAGGTGACATCCCTAAACATTTATTTTTTAGATATCTCAAGAACGACACGTTATGTGAAAATTGTATAGAATCTTTTTTACCTGTCAAAAAATTAAAAATATACGAAACATATTCAAGTGCGTACTCAAGAAAAATGTCAAATAAATATTTAAAAATAAAATTGTATAAAAATTAAATGGTTAATCAATAGCAGTTTATATGAATATCGGTGTTTATTAAAATTATTCGAAAATTAACTACCTTTGTTGAATTAAGCACGAGGAAGCACTGTGCATTTACTTAGATATTTTTTAACCGACAGTAGTTGCCCGTAATAGAGAGACAAATAGCAATTGCTAATTTAGTAAAGAGATAATTGTATGTCAGATATTTGTCGTTCGTGAAATTGAACATTGTTCAGTGATATCAGCAAGACAACGAAAAAAATAGTACCTTTACACTACAGTTATTTTGAAAAAAATCAAAAGCATTTTCAAATTGAAACAAACTTTACAATGCAACCCAAGGAAATCATTCTATGATTTTTTTTCATCGATAATTTTGACAAAATTTTGAAAAAAAATCGTTTTTCCGGCTTCGATTAATTGTTATCTAGTTTTCGAAAAATTTATTGATTTAAAAAATATATAAATACTACAAGCTTCAAAATGCCATTTGAATGACCGTTCTGTGACCTTTTCTACCAAAAATTCGATCCCTTGAATTTTCCTATTTTCTTTATTATATTTAACAACATAACAAACATATGATGCCTTGAATTTTGCCTATTTTCTTCATAGAAATTAATAATAAATAAAATATCAAATGAATTACACATAATATTATGTAGGTACTTAACTAACAAACCATACACTTTTACCTTTACAGCGAACTTTTAAACGTGCAACAATGAATAACACCAGCAGTGGTGTATGTAAATGAAACATAAAGAGGGCTATTTATAACGTGAACAGCGCTAAGGGAGACGGAGACGCAGAATGTATTAACAATTCATGAGCGGAACACGGCCGCCGCTCAAAGGGTTCAATACCACAATGTAATTTCCTAACTTACGTGTTTTATTGGGTCAAATATTTTCTACATTCGTTTCTATCGAATTCTGTACCGTTAATGCGTTTATTAATTATTCGTTTCGTTAAGATTTAAATTTAAATTCTTAACGCCCACGTTTATTTATATTTTTACTAGAACTGCCCGTATTTCAATGCCATTTATTCAAATTTTAACCGACTTAAAATCTGACCATAGACTTCGAAGATATGTCACTCAAAAGGAAAAAATGAAACACTCTTTAAGAAAAAAAATAAAATATCTAAAAACACTAGAAAGTATATAATAATTAAAAACAGTTTTTGAAGTCGGTGCCAAACCAATAAAAAAATTTTTAAGAAAAAATTACATTAAAATCACATTATCACAACTCCTAACATGTTATGATTTTTTATTTTAATTAGGATTTCTGTCTAGAGGCACATAAGCTTCATTGTTTTGGCTGTAGAGATAATTGACCGTTTTCGATTCTGTTGAAAACTCGAATTCGAATTTATTCATAATCACTATATAGGTACTTGAAGGATAAAAAAGTAACAATCAACAATGAAATGTCTTAAATACCATTAAAAAAAATGAATTTAAGTAAATGTAAATAATAAAGACCCTACCTGTGCGACATAATTCTTTATATTCCTGCCATTCTGCTAGGAGCGAAGTAGCTTGCGTGAGTTCGCCGTGCACCAGGAAGTACTGAGAAGCCGCTGTCACCAAGCGATCTACGTTGCTGGAAATTTCCTCCAGGTGTCGATGGTAATCCGTCTGTAACAAGAATTACTGAATTAATAAATACTGTCTTCGAACATTTATGATTTGTTTTTAAATACCTCGACGGTATAGTATAATGAACAGTTTCAAGCAGAATTTTATTTAAAATATTTTGAAAGGATGTAGGTACTTAATTTTTTTTAGAAATATAAATTTTAAATCCGAACAAGAAAATAAAATTGTTTCATCTCTAATTATCTACTCATGTACTGGGTTTTCTTTTATCAATTAATAAATCTATACTAATATACTTATAAACATAAAGAGAGAAAGTGTGTGTGTGTTTGAAATTTTATATTAATTTTATACAGTGCGTTCACGATGAAAGGAACAAATTCGTTTAAAATTCAGGTAATTATTTTATGGAAAAACGCTCGGACCCGTCGATTAGTATTTTTAGTTGCGGATTTTTTGACATAAGAAAATTGTATACAGGGTGTCTCAGGAAAAACATATGCAGTCATCATTGATTTTTTTAAATGGAACACCCTATATATTATACCATTTTTGAATTTTGCGATAAATTCTGAACACTTTTTGTACAGCATATCATATCTCTAAAATCAGTGGTTCTCGGAATAATGACGTTTGAAAATTGACATTTTGAAATACACACAAGTCAAATAAAATGTTTAAATTGAAAAAATAAACTTTGAACATTTTAAAAAAAATCAACATCCTGTATACAATTTTCTTATGTCAATAAATCCGCAACTAAAAATACTAATCGACGGTTCCTAGCGTTCTTCCACAAAATAATTACCTGAATTTTAAACGAATTTGTTATAGTTGACCGCATATATTTAATATTAACACCAGGAAAAAAAAACATTACACGCTATCACTCAAAACAGCTGAACAGTAAATATTTTTTTTAACTCACGAGTAACACTGGATCCTTTCAGTAATAAATAAGTATAATCTATTTTTAGTTTAAAAAAAAAAATGAAAAATTACTGAATTGATTTTAATGTGACTTTCATTATT
Source organism: Sialis fuliginosa (assembly GCA_961205875.1). NCBI lineage: Eukaryota > Metazoa > Arthropoda > Insecta > Megaloptera > Sialidae > Sialis > Sialis fuliginosa. The sequence continues at coordinate 26,002,008 of OY540812.1, read as the reverse complement.
AGAAAGCCAAAAACAAATTAATTACCTAGTACCACTTTTAAAACCAGTTTTATTTGTTAGTTATTAGTAAGAAAAAAATCGTTTTGTACTGAACTGTACGCCCCAACCTCTTTAAAAAACAAAAACAAAATTAAATAGCTATAGGTATCACGTGAACATTATGTTATCATTATCCACAAATATTCTACGAAAAAAAAGATAACCTTTAATACAATTAATAAAACAACTGCCAAAAATTTAACATGATAAAATATATGCAGTGCTATCCAAAAAAACACTATATTTCTTGTTATTTATGAAGTAATAACAAACCACGAGAGATAATATAGAGACAGAGGGGTATTTATTTGTGTGAACAGCACTCATTCATTCACGGGCGAGCGCTTCCAGATGAGTTCAATGGCGCGAAGAAAATGCACCACCACCTCCTTATCAGTTCCTGCTGTTGTTGGCCACCAAACTAATACCCGCATCTATATAGTGATACGTCTAGTGCCTAGATATGGGTATCAGTGTAAGATACAACGGGGTACATACTGGAAAGCATATTTGTATAGTGGTGTCAAATACCCCCATCGGAAATCATATTTGTTTCTGTGCACGTTATAGTATTCATGTACTATGGGCATCAGAAGTCGTCTCCCCCCCATGCAGTGTTGTGATCAGTGAGGGGCTGATGGTTATACTATACAATATATATGTATGTAAAATATTAATGTTATATACCAATGGCCCCTCGTTAAAAAATGTCCTCTCCCCCTAAAAAAATATTGGTTACACCACTGACCAGTAAAGAGGGGTCTGTATTTTCTATTGAAATATTTGTTTTATATGGTTGTGGACTGGATCTGGTTTTAAAAGTAGCTTTTGGATTAATGAAGTGATTGACTCATCAACACCCAGGTAAAATCTTTGGTCTTAAAAATGTGAAATTTTTAGTCTTCGTTTTATGACGTATACACTCACTAAGAAGGGATTCTTCGAAATATAAACCCTAGGAAGTGGGTAATTTTTTTAAATTTAAAATAAAAATCTGCATTACAGCTCTTCAGGTCAAAATATTCTTCTATTAAATTCAAATTACTCGTCTACTACGTAGTATGCTACTGTTTTTAAGGGTTGAGAGATGGAGGGTTAAAACTGATTTTATTATAAATGGGACTATATTGGCGTTTTATTTATTTCTTTACGATTATAAGTTCCAGAGATATAAGCTTTCAAAGTGTGATATATTTCGTTGTATTCGTATTTCCGAGGTTACCCCCTGGTAACACCCGAGAAGACGTAGTTCTATGTGAAAAATAAAAATAAAGGAATGTTTAAAATTTACTGCAAGGAGATAATTTTACAACGAGTAAAATTCGTACGTTTTCTTTATGTTTCACTGTAGATAAGTTTGTGAACGTTTTTTCTATACAGCTGGTTTATAGTTAAAATAAGAAAATATGTGAAAGAGTTCTTCAAAAGCCAAATCAACTAACAATACAGTTAAAAAAGAATTCGTTTAAATAAGCACACTTGGGGTTGATCCAGATTATCGTGCCGGTCTCGCTCCAGTCAAATATTCAGTATAGTAAGGGTCGATCCACACTATCGTGCCAGTCTCAGTCCGGTCTCGCTCCAGTCAAATATTCAGTATAGTAATACTGTATCGGAGTGTAATTAGATCGAGACCGGCACGATACCTATAGTGAAAATGATTTGATTGTTTATTGTATATTTATATTTGATCGGAGCGAGACCGGACCGGGATCGACCCTTACAATGTGATTTTTTTTTATTCTAGTAAAAAGCTGAGTCTTCTTAACGATAAATACGTAATTAGAAAATAAACAATAAACAGATTTTAAATATAGGATGAGTAAAAAAATGTTACCACTTACATTATATCATAATATCTCATATACTGACAATGAGAGCATACGGTGAAAATTGTAGATCGAAATTCTAAATATTTACGAAGTTATAGCACATAAAAGAGATCGGCTCGTGTTAGTGTAACATCTGTTACTAAATCTTTAAATGCGTTTTTCTCGAAACCACTTTTTTGCGGTTGGTGGGAAGCAGAAACGAAATTCTAATCAACCAATCGGGCTATAATTTTAACACGTTGTTATAAAAACTAATAGTTAATGTATTACCTAAAATGATTTATTTTTATTAATAATTTCTTATTTATGTTTCAAATCACTACAAGTGGAGATGTGTTTCCCACCACCCACCCAATTTTTATTCGAGGACTCCACTTTCACCCCAAAATACACAAAGTAGGTATTATAAAATTTACCAAAATCATAATTTTTTTTGTATAATTTAAGATGCAAATAAAAACATATAAAAAGACTAAAAACATATTTTATTTTGTTACGAAAAAGAATCTTGAAGTAAGTTTAAAATTTTAGGCGTCACCACACCATAATACTGCCATAAATAACCTCTATTTGACTCATGCTGTATATAGGGTGACCAGGTCTCAGGTTTTCACCCGGAGTCTCAGGGTTTGTATACTGTTTTTTCCGGACTCCGGGTTTCGGTGTAATTTCTCCGGGTTTTGTAATAATGATGACTAAAAAAAAGGTCGTCAAAAAATAGCAGGAGGTCGCAAAAGTGATAATTTGGATTTAAATTAAAATAATTATTAAAATAATGTTTTTTTTTTTTAAAATAAAAGGGACAAAATCAAATAATAAAAAGAGTCTTCACAAAAAACTCAAATTTGGTCACCCTACCTGTATATTAATATCAACAACAACAAGTATATAGGAATGTATATTAAATATAAAAATATATAATGAAATGACACAATCATTGAAAATACTCCAAAGTAATTAAAAATTATTATCCTTGTACTAACAAAGTGATTAAATCGTGTTTAATTACGTATCATATTAAAACTGCGGTATTAAAATTAAATGGTGGCGATATAATTTAAGTAAAATTCGTTGTGCTTTATTTTCTACCTCAAAACTTATAGTTATATTTTGGTTACGGCTTTGCGTTGATGATAAAATAATATTTTATTAAACTAAACGTGCCCAGTGTTCTGAACGAAGGCTTGAAAATCAATGCATACATTAATAATACGTATGCATGGTTTATATACATATATTTATATATCCTACCCATACATATATTAGTACATAATATGCATCTATAAGTAATTTTGTGCTAGTATTTATGATTTTTTATAGTTATAAGAAAAAAGAAACTTGATCGATTTAGTATTAATCGTTTTGATAACATATTGCTACTTCACGGCACAACTAAAAAAATGCGATTTTACTTTTTGCATAACAAAGAAAATGTTGTATATTTTTACATAGAAAAAAATCGGTGGGAAGGGGGGGGTATTTATTTTTGTAATTATATGTAATTTTTATTTTTTGATGTATCACAATTGTTAAAATAAATAAATGTATATTGACTAATTCGGGGAGGTTTTTATGTGGAAGAATGTCACAGAAGTAATTCGCATGTCCTGCCGCTAAAGTCAGTTTTGAATTAAAGAAATCTAGATTTTTAGATTGAATTTTCTATAAACTAGTACTTTTCTAGTTGCGCCGGTCGTCTTCCGAAATAGCGTAGTTTAATCAATTAAACTTAAACGGGTCAACAAAAAATTCTTTTGTTCTGTTCTACATATTTCGATAGGTGATTTTGAAGGTTTTTGATATGCTAAAAACCGAATTCGCTGTCCAAATGACTTCACCACGTCATGTTTTTTTAAAGTCCCAAAAATGACAATTTTTAAGAATTTATTACCAAGAAGATAATTTTTTTTCACAACAATAAATAGTAGGTACTATCGTTCCTCTTTAAAATATTTTTTTAGATTTCACTGTACAATTTTTTTCACCGTAATATAGGTACTAGTTTGAATATATTGTTATATTAATATGCGAGTAAACGAAAACGTTAGAAAAAATTACCTACTTGGTAATAAATTCTTAAACATTGCCAAAATCCTCATTTTTGACACTTTTAGGATAGGTTATCTAAAAAACTTGACATGATGAACCAATTTGGGTAATATGTTTCAGTACGCCAAACCATTCAATTCATCTATTCTGATCTCTTACTAAAACGATGTCCTGTTTTTACAAAAAATAACAAGAAGTAGCAGTAGATGCCAATGTTTTAGCCAATTAAGTAATATCTAAAAAAAGAAAAAGTAATATTTTACCGTAAATTTTAATATTTAAAAAACATGACACTTTCTAAAAAGAGATAATATCCTACATCAATATTAAAGCAGACAATTTCCATCTGCTTCGAGTTCAGAGGTTGGGTTCAGAGTGAATGAACATTATGTTGAAATGTATGCGCTATTCTGATATTTAAATATTCTTTCTAGTTGAATTTTGAATAGGTACATTAACATTATTTAACATATAATACAGTTATAATTTTATGATAAGTGTCTAAGTATGAAAATATTATTGATGCTAGCAAAAATCAAGCGTATTTTTAGTTGCTCAAGTTTGAATTTCACTATCACTTGATGCATTATATGTAAGAGCATCCATTACTTAACTTACGTAAGGATTTTGGAAGAAGGATCAGTAAAATTTTAAGAATTCTTATGCGTGTGTGTGGGGGGGGGGGTCAAAGCGTTACTTATGTAAGTTACGTTAATTGAAATTACCTTTTCATTTATATTATATAAATCAATTAAAAATTTTAAATAGAAAAATACTATTAAAAAATACATTTTTACGCATCATAAGTAATGCTTTATATATGTATGTATGTGTTAACTTTTCTACGGGGGTGGGGGCAAGGCCTCTTGGTTCTCTTGCTGACTACGCCACTGTCTTTAAGAAATATGTATATAATATAACATGTAGCATATAGCACAGAAATGTGCTTGGCTATATATAATAGAGTCAGTTTTCTTCAAAAGGCAATTTACTTTGATGAAACAGAAATATAGTTCTGTCCGTCACGTCCGACAACTGTACTCGGACAAATTACTTTAAGGTTCTTTTTCTACTGAAAATACTACAATTGTGTTGTCTGTTCCAGTAGAAACTGAACAATGCATACAATACAAAATGTTTTATGTATTGTGAAAACGAGAAAAAGAAATTGTATTACATATTTTAGTACAGCCAAAATTTAAAAAGAGGTAAAAATATATACTAATGTATAGACGACCTATTTAGTGTATTAAATATTAATTTCAATTTTGTCAAATATTCAATAAATTTATTAATACATGAACATCGAAAGTTGTATGTTTTTTTTTAGTATTTATTATAAAAGAAGGTGAATGAAACTTGTATCATTCGAAAGGTACTGTGCCATAGATGTGCACACAAAAAATCGTGTGTATGTTGCTGTTAAGGCAGGTAAAATAAAGTTAACATACAGATACGATTTTCCCTCTAGCTGTTTGTTTATTTCCCCTCGCATCGTTCAACAGCATAGCAATACTCCTAGCGCCATCAAGCCAATGGGTTTCTGCCAAACGTAGAAAATGCGTATAGAGATTTCAAATCGCGTTCAATTGCAGTGTTTTTATTTGGAAATTTTTGTTGTAAAAGCTTTGACGCTTAATAATAGAAAATTAAGTAAGTTTCCAACTTCTAATTTATTCATTTTGTAATTACAGTTACGATTTTGCTCATTTTTGTCTAAAAGTAAACGGAAAATGTATATTTGTGTTATGCCTCGAAGAACGCTAACGGGTCGGATTGAAAGGCAAAGAAATAGGGAGGGATAATTTTTGCATCTAAATCAAAATGTGAATAGACCGCGTAATAGAAATAATGTAGCACAAACAGAAATTGATAATTATAGGTTAGGTTAGGTTAGGTTAGGTACTATGCCTTAGATGTGTACAAAACAAAATCATGTGTGTATGTATGTATGTTGCCGTTAAGGCAAGTAAAATATTGGTCGAATTTCGACTATAGGCGATATTAATATTTATAAATACAGTACAACCTCACTTCTAGTATAAAATTTACTTTCCTAAACTTATATGGTTTCTTTCCTCTTTAATAGACGCTAGTTTAATATAATGTCATGCTAAACTTTGAATTGTATTTGTTATTGTCACATACATAAGTTAAAATCTTTTTAAATGGAAATATTGTAGTCATACATTATACTCTAAAAATACAGCAAAAATAGGTAAAATTCCAATAATTGTATAGTTTAATTTGTTGCGAAATAAATTACGATATAATGAAATTAATAATCGTAGAGCAATAATGCCAATAGAGAGCTAATATTATAGTCCCATTTTTAATAAACGAGTTTTAATCATCCATACCTCAACCCTTAAAAACAGTAGTATAAAAAAGTAAAGCTAATCAAAGGATCTGCATGCAGTATAGCCGATCTTCAATATTTCATCTCCTGTACAGATGAAGGGCTGTAATTAATTTCAATCGATCCTGTGGGCCAAATCTTGCGAGAGTGTAGGAGTTCAACGGGAAAAATCTACCTCCTATCTCGCATAGGAGCCGAGATATTAACGATTTTGTATAATGAATAAGTAGCGAAAAAATTACAGTAAACGTTGTTATGTTATTAGTTACGACACAGTTACTACTGTGCCCCTAATTCTCTTTTTATAGAGTATATGGCGACAGAGAGGAAGTATACATCAAAGGATTTGCATGCACGTATAGTCGATCTTCAATATTTTACCCTCTACACAGATGAAGGACTGTAATTAATTTCATTCGATCCGATGGAAAAAATATTGCGAAAGTGTAGGAGTTCAACGGGAAAAATCTACCTCCTATCTCGCATAGGAGCCGAGATATTAACGATTTTGTATAATGAATAAGTAACGAAAAAATGACAATAAACGTTGTTATGTTATCTTATTAGTTACAACACAGTTGCTATTGTGCCTCTAATTCCTCTTTTTATCGAGTATATGGCGACAGAGAGGAAGTATACTTTAAAGAGGTTGTACTGTAATATAATAGACAATATTATTATCTACACTCGGATACTCTCTTGCTCATCGTATTGACATATAATAAAATAATATGTATCAATATAATAATATGATCTTTGATATAGATATAAAGAATTTAATAGGTTAAAATAGAACAAGATAGTTAAAGATTATCTTTAAAGGTTTCCGATGTTACTATATTTATTATTCCTTTCAAGTCTTTCATCATTCTTGTATAAGCAACTTTTCGGCTTTATTACTTTCTTTTTGCAGGGGTTTTTATACATAAAAAGGGAAAAGGTTGTAAAAATAAAACAACAAGCTAATATTTATTACTAGCATAAAACCCAATACGTATTCTTATATTGGAATAACAAAAAAGTTATACCGCAAATATTATATTTTGTATTAAAAATAAAGTACATATGTTTACCGAAATAAAACTTTTTTTTATGTATTGTATTTTGTGGGTAGATTTATAGAAAATTTAATACATACAAATTTTGATGTCATCACGATTTTTTTGGTAATCCACTTGACCTCGTAAAAAAATACCAATACTTTCTTTGGATTGTGTAAAGATAAATTAATCACGATTAGTTAATTATTTGTTTTAAAACCATTATAACGTCAATTCTAAAAAACAATCACGGTTATGATAAATTTCATAAGGTAAAAAATTATCATATTTAGTAAATTGTTCATTTACAAATTGAGATTAAGATAAGAATTAACACTAATCATGATTTGAAAACAACTGATTAACTAATCGTGGTTAATTTTGCTTTATGCAACCCAAGATTAAAGTTTATTTTTAACCGACTTCAAAAAAGGAGGAGGTTTTCAATTAAAGGATTTCCAAGAAGAAGGGGTTTTCAATTTTTCTGTATATATTTTTTATGTATTTTCGGGCATAACTCCAACAAATACGCACCTATTCGGTGAAACTTTTTGTTTGTTTGAAAGAGTATACTTCCGAGGTGATCCCATATAAATTTAATGAGAATCTGACCATGGACTTCTTAAGGGAAAAAATAATAAAACTTAAAAAAAATCCTAAAACACTGAAAAGTTTTTGAGGTAAGTGTCAAGTACTGCCAAGCCAATAAAAAACTTTTTAAGAAAAAAAAAAAAAGAAAACTGACTTCAAAAACTGTTTTATTAAATTAAATTATTATTTAGGTACTATTCAGTGTTTTTAATTTTTTTTTAATTGTAATAAAAATAATAAATTTTTATAACTGAGGTTTATTATTGGTCTACCATTTACTATAATAATGCCAAATCTCAGATTTATTATTCAAACAGATTTAAACTAGTAGGCTTTGTGGCAAACAGACAAATATAGTATTAATTCCATATACGCGAGCGGATTACAGCTATTTTGAGTACATTAACCGACCAATCGACGTTCTAGTGGCTAACAATGATTTTATTAAATTCTTTATAATTTTCTGAGAAAAAACATCTATATACATGATATTTTTTTTATGCAATCCTTCAATAGTTATACACATTTTTTGTTTAATAAATCTAAATCTGCATTAAAAAAATCTGAAAAATTTATGTAAACTTCATTGGATTAAAATGAACATTTTTTTATCTCATAAACTTTTTTTAAAAATCAATAGTTTTGAAGATATAAAATATTTTAACTTTAAGAATACATCAAAAATGGAAAGAATCAGCCAATTTTAAACTATAACTGGATTTTTTAAATAATAATAAGTGTTCCTTTTTTCCGTTTTCAGCCAAGTTCTACCTACATTTTGATACCCCACATGTCTAGGTATTAAAAAATAGTTTAAACTTAACTTTAGGTGTGTATATGGCATCTCCTTGATTATATCTTATAACTTATTTTTAGTTCAAATTTCAAGTTTCAAGTTTATGTTATAGTTTACGATAAATTTTGCTGTGTCGGACGGACCGACAAAGTGGTCTAGAAACTCTGAAATTTCGGTTCTTCAACAACTCGCATAGGTATGTATATGAGAAATGCGTGCATAGAATATATTCAGTACCTAAGGTGTTAATGATGCATGCGTATTAACACGCACGTATCGTTACGACATTGAATTTAACGGTAATTAAATAAATAGCCATCTACCTACCGCCCTAGACGCACAGTAGCTCGATCACGTGACAATCGAATCTCATCTTAAACAAGTTGCGCAAAAGGTCTGGATTCGATTCCCGAGGAACCGTTTCATGTCTCATATAGATTCAACATGTACGTCAAGAGTAGGCTCTATCGTACTTGTTACAGAGATCTGGCCTATGTGAGTACATGTGGCTACTACCTACTAGGTTTTTGAATTTTTAAAATTTAATAAAATAATAATAGCCATACAAATATGAAAAATCGAAAACTTTTTGGTACAGTAATTTCGAGCTTTCCGAATTTTCAGGAAAACAACAAAATTTTCAACGAGCTAAAATTTATCCTGATCATGTTTGTAAAATACTCGAAATTTTGATACCACGTTCGGCATGGTTATCCCCAATGCTCTATTTTGGTTTATCGAATTTTATGGATAACTGTACAGTTTCCAGCAAGCTCGAAATTATCCCGATGTCGCTTGTAAGAAACTCAAGGATACGCTTATAAAAAAATATCTTTAACATTAAAAAAACGTTTTTTTTTTAAATATTTTTTTCAAATTAGCCAGTTATTATTATGTTTTTGTAAACGGAATGAATTGAAGAAATATGACAATTTTCTGAAAAATAAAATATCTTTAACTATATCTGAAAATATAAATTTAATTATTTATGAAACAGTTAGGGGTTGTCGACCTTGTATTAGTCACGTTTTATAGAGCATTAGCTAATCATTGACAATTCGATAGTTAATCCTAATGACGGTTGATATTTCCGATTTAGTTCAGTGCTTATTGCTGTTAAATACCTACTAATAGATACAGGATCAAAATGTTTCCTATGAATATAGGAAATGATTATTGCTATATTTAGAAATGGTACAAATAACATACACCACAATATTATGCACATTACCTACATTTAATTTTATTGGATTTTTATCTATTAGGAATTGAATTGAAGAAAAAAATACTTTTATAAAATTTATGAATTGATTTAATTAAAGTAGAAATATATATCTACACAAAAAAATAATAAACATATTTTTAAGTGAACACATTTAATTTGTTAACACTATACAAATTCATAAAAAGAGAATGACAATTTTGCTTGTGTTAAAAAACTTAATAAAAAAAAGCATTCTGAAGCTAAAGTTCGAAACCTTCGAACAACATAAATAGATTTAACCATATGCGCTTTTTCAAAATTTGCAAAAAATATGCATAGTTCCACGAAAAATAAATAAAATTTCAATCTACGAAAACCATTGAAAAGTACTAATTTCAAGCTTTAAAATGTTGTTTTTTTCAGAGAAAAGCCTTTTTTCTATGAATATTCTGACCCCTTAATTATTTTGATATGTATAATTATTATTTATTTATTTTTGATAAAAAACTATTGATAATATGATTAAATAGAAAATTTTAGAATATAATATGTAAGAATACAAACTTTTTTGTCGTTTGTATTAATAAATATTGCATTAACATAAAGTAAAATTACATTAAATTAAAAATTCTATTAACTATTTTGTTTGCAGTTTTCTTCTAAAAAAGTAAATTGTAGAACAAAAATGTATATACATTTAGCTTGGGGATATTTGATCAAGAAGGCTTCTGTGGAATACCTTTTGAGTGAAGTTTAGATACAAATTGAAGAAGAAGAATAAGAGCTCTGTTTACTTCTGTACACTATTTATATTATAGAGAAAAAAAACTTTGGAGTTGTTTCAAATTGAGTTCTTAAATGACTGTGGTTTTAATTAATTATTTCTTTGTGTCTTTTTTATTACTTTACATCTTATGTATATTATGTAGTTGAAAAACTGAAGTAAATTTAAAACGAATTTTCATCAAAATATATGGACACTGTTACGTACTAATGTATCAATCCACACAAAGTTCATTTTGTGATATCAACGTTTTTGATGCATGCAAAAAAAATGTTTTGTGATTTTGTTATATTTATTTTTATTAATTAGGTTATTTTTGGTTAGCTATAGATATTTTTATAATAAAATTTGAAAAAAATTTTTTTTATAATCATTTACTCTAGTGATTCTTGCAGAAAGTATTTTTGTTAAATTGAGTGTTTTTATATAATTTTATGTCCGGTATTATTATATGATATAAAGAAATAACTATTTGTTAGCTAACAAGCATTTTCAAATGGTATGTCATTTTTATATGACAGTTACATGGCGTTTATTGATAGTAAGTACAAAATAACGGTATTAAAACAGTGGTAATATATTAATGAAAAATATTTTGTATGATCAAATACACTAACTGTAGGGCTGCATACGAGACGAGATGAGAATCAGGTAAGCCCAGGAAATAAAGGAAAAAATACACGGAAAATGTATCAGGTGCCAAATTTAAAGAGTGATTAGAACATGCCCAGATGTATATTTTCTGAAAACTCTCTAGCAAAGTTTGTTCCGGTACACCCTCAAAACACTGTATCTAATGAACGGAATGTTCAATCAACCCCGTCTTTCGCATTTTAAACAGATAATTAAATTTTGTACAACCTTTTTTATTATTATTTTGACCAAAAATAATTGTATACTTTTCAAAATGGCGGTCAAACTAACAATTGTACTTTAAAAATGCAAAATTTTGCATTCGACAGTCTTTTTGATAGATATAAAGTTATTTATAACCAAGAATGTGTTATAATTGACTGTAGTACCTACATTTAATTGTATTTTAAAAAAATTAAAAGTGGGGTTAATCGGACTTTTAGTTCACTAGATATAGTAATAGTAATAGAAGTATATTTCATGATATTGATTAATAAAATCCAAAAAAAACGACTGTGAGTGAGACTTGGCTACTACAATCGACCAGAAATCGATTTAGACTGTCTAAACCAGTGTTTCCCAACCTTTTAGTATTTGCGACCCAATTTTCAATCACAATTCTCATCGCGCCGCTCATACAATAATTTTATTAAACCTTCTTTCGAAAAACTTTGCTCTGCAAGACAGGCCCAAGGGAGTCACTAATAATTATTATTAATCTTGTTTTTAATTTAATATTGATAAGTTAATTATTAAATACATTGTGCAGTACTGATACAATCCTATTTATAAGTGTATTATATCAGTGTAAATGTAAACGTGTATTTTATTTTTTATTATGTCAGAATGTATTTTATTGATTTTCTTTCAGTAAATTAAATAATTTTTTAAATAATATGTTTTCTCATTTTTTTTAGATATGCTCGCGTCCCTCATTTAGTTTTATCACGCTCCCCTAGCCCCCCCCCCCCCAGGTTGAGAATCTAAACTATTACTATGAGTGAATCTATGTAGCTCTAACTAATTGTGTTACGTTTTATAATTTATCTCTCATAATTACTAAGCCTTGCAAATTGCACCAGATATTTTCAGTAAGAAAAGTTTTATACATATAACTGGATGCTGCGATTGACCTCCCTCTGCGGTTTGCTGCAAGATACACATCCACACACCCATATATATATACGTCTTACACACACACACACACACACACCGACAGTGCAGTTCTACCTGTTTGAGAGGTGGTAAGCTTATTTATTTTTATGAGATCAGGAAAAAGCTCTATTCTATCCACCTGTAAAACGGTAATGATTCCCAGGATTCCGGAGAAAATTCCTCACTCGAATAGTTTTCTATTGAGTATACTGTTCAAAACTATTCAATTGTGTATCATATTTTGTGTATTAGTGTTTACTGAAAAATGTTAATGGTTTTTTTTATACATGCAGAAATAAATTTAAAATATTAATATATAAAAAGATATTGCTTGAAAAAAATAAATCTATACTATAATTGGTATACAATAATTTTATTAATAAACTAAACCGCTGTGGTCACCATAAGACTTTTTTATACAATATACAGAAATAAATATCTTCAAAACAGTTCATTATATTATAAAAAAATGGTCAGAGCAAAAATTATATAGAATAATATTATCTATAACTTTTAGTAACCGCTTCAAAAAAAGGAGTAGGTTCTCAATTCGACAATATATATATTTTTATGTATATTCAGACATAACGATTTTTGTTTCTTTGAAAGAGTATACTGACGAGGTGGTCCCATATAAATTTTATCAGAATATGACCATGGACTTCGAGATACACTACTCAAAAGAGAAAAATAAAACTGAAAAACTAAAAACACTGAAAAGTATGAACCTAATAATAAAATTTAATAATTTTTGAAGTCGGTACCAAGTACCAAGCCAATAAAAAACTTTATAAAAAATAAAACCGACTTCAAAAACCATTTTTAATTATTAGGCTTAGGTTTTTATTTAAAATAGTTTTTCAAAATGATAATAAAAGAATAATCTCGATCACGTGTGAATTTGTTTATATTTTTTTCTATTTTTTCTTATGTAATACATAAAGAACGAATCTTATATATTTTATTGTAATTATTCTTTTAAAGAATAATATAAAAAAATGTATTTTTTAAATTATTGATAATATTTTAAAACTGACTCTCGACGAGATTTATAAACAAAAAAACCCATTTAGGTCCGTTGTCCCTGAGTGAGGCAAAGTTACAAAAGTATTGTTAAAATAAATTTACCAGATTTGATAATTTAATAAGTTTTAATTAAGAAAATTTAAAATTAAAAAAAAATATGGCGGGTCCAACTAGGTTAATATCACCTAGACTGTCCTAGACGAAATTTCATTTTTCATTTCGTTTCGAGACGTATAGTGCTATCAACAATAATAATAACATTTGTTGTATAAAAATATTAAATAAAAACAAACTTGTTTGTCTAAACTCAAAATTTATATTAGAAAAGGTATAATATATATATATTATATATAAAAACAAATTTGTTTGTTTAAACGTCAAAAATTTATTTAAGAAAAGGTAATCGCAAACTTTCGATTCACAGAAATTATTGAGATAACAACATCGTTCTCAAATTTAAATCTTTATTAATAGCCTGACGATGATTCTGTGAATCGAATGCTTGCGATTACCTTTTCTTAAATAAATTTTTGATGTTTAAACAAACAAGTTTGTTTTTATTTATATTTAACGTCACTACTATTATATTATATATTATATATATATTATACCTTTTCTAAAATAAAACGTCAAAATTTATAATAATTTATTATAAGAAAAGGTATAATATATATATATATATATATATTATATGTATATATATTATACCTTTTCTAAAATAAATTTTGACGTTTAGACAAACAAATTTATTTTTATTTATATTTAACGTCACTACTATTATATTATTAAAATATTAAATAAATAGAACAAAAATGACTATTTATATAACATAATGATCATATTATTCTCTTAAAAATATGAAAACGGAAGTAAAAAATTATGAAATCGTTAAAACCACATTAAAAATAAAATACGAGGAACATTATATTTGTATAAAATCTCTGGTAGTATATGAGTAACATGATAACATAGTTACCATTGGTTCTAAGATAAAATATGAATAGAATAACAATCGATCCATCATCTGATGCAGTAGTACGTATCCGCTAGTCTACCCCTCAAACCACTCAAACCGTTTGGACGTTGATGGATGACGTCACCATTACATTGACCCCCTCCCCTGTACGGATCTTGAATTTATATCTTTTTCAAAAAGTTCAACATTAATTATAAATACTTTTATACGTAGTTTATAGCTTGGATAATTAATTTTATGATAGTGTTTCTACTAAATAGAGCAAAAGTAATTTTTATAGATATTAAAGAAAGTTTGTTAAATGAAAGTAGGTATTCAAATTAATGATAAAGGTAATTGATTTGGTATAATAAATTTATTAAATATAGAATTTAAGGATGGGTGTAGATGAATTTGATAGTCCAATTTTAAGATTTAAATAATAAATTATTAGATTGAGAAGTATTGTTAATTCAGGAATCAGAAGAAAAAAAATGAAAATCATTAAAATTATTATTATAGACAGACAAAGAAATTATTATTGGAAAAATCACTATAAAAATTTCGGTAACTGAAGAACTTAGACAAATATAGGGTGCCCCTAATTTTTGCAAATTCTCTGAGGGCCGGTTAATTAAAATTAATGCTTAAGCTATTGGATTTTGTTCAAATATAATATATAATAATGTATTAGTTAAATAATCGATAATTACTTCAGTGAAGAAATAAAAATATAAAAAATATTCGACCAAAAACTTTTATATAAAAATTACGACAGTCTCTTCCTTAATCGCAAAAATTAATGTCATATCGATGGCGAAAACTTGTGATTTGAATCAGATAAAAATACCCTCTTAATAATAAGTATAGCTATTAAACAAGGGAAATATAAGTGTAACATTTATAACACATTAAAAAGTAATTTAAACTTTAAACCGTGGGGAGAAAACCCATACAAATACACAGAGCGTCGAGGCGCTGCACAAACTGAAGCTCGTTGACAAAGTTTGACATCAATTCTGGAACAGTTTGAAATTGATTGTAATAACTAGATTAAAACAGACATTTCATTACATGTCCTCGTATTCATTTAACATGATATATGTGTGTTTGTAGAACAAATGTGAATGCATAATTTGTATATTACACGTTACTATTATTATTACCAAAACTGACGGTAGGATAGTACATGTCAGGGGTGTTCAATTCGTGTAAACATTTCACGAAATTTAAATAAAATTAATGTACAGTCAACTTAATCATTACTGTATAAATGTACCGTAATTTTGAATTAATTTAATTAATTAATTAATTTCCACCGTGTGCTTAATTTGGGATTTATCAGATAAAAATAGGTTTTTGTTAAATGAGAACCCAACTTCTTCAGGATTTTCGTCTTCATTAATTTAAATTTCATGCTTGAATCCGGGGCTCTAATTACGCCCGATCGAGCCAATTTTTTTTATTCATAAACAATTTTTTTTTCAAATGCAGAACTTATAATAATAATAATATTTTTTTCTTCCCTAATATGTGAATAGAAGTGAGTCATGGGTCTACTTTTGAGCCTAAGTAGTCAACAATTGATTTTAATAAAAGGGAACATCATTCAATAAAAGTATATTAGTAATCGAGTAAAAACTTCTACACTAAAAATACAGGGCACTGTTTAAAATATGGACTTGGATCTTACATAGCACAAATAGGGCTCTGGATCTAAAATCTAAACCACTTATTAAAAAGTCTATTTCGAATTCTATTTTCTCTGAATTTCGATTCTTTCGAGTTGTTTCGGAGTCCCGGTTAATAATGTACATAAGTAAGTATTTATTGAATTCGAGTTTTTGATCAAGTACTTATCCATATTGACAATCTCTTAAACTATTACGACTATTTTTGCCATGATATCTGAGTGCGTCTGTCTGTCTACACTATAATTAAAAAAAACCACAATACATGGAAAGGTAAAATTTTATATAAAACTTCTTATTTTTGAAAACAATCACGTAGAAACGGATGTTGTCGATTTTGAATTTTTCGAATTATTTAAAAAAAAAAAAATTTATTTGCGATATTCACTTTTTTCTATAATTAACAATTACCCATAGAAATATTAGTTTGACTGTACACTGTTGTCAGCTGCTGCCGTTATGGAGCGAATTTTTGTGGAGCGTACTTTTTTTAATAGCGTGTTATTAGTCCAATATCCTTCATTGTTTAAACTATAAAAGATAAATAGTGTCCGCTTCAATTTGTACAAAAAACCTTGATATTATGAGTAAAAACAAATGAAAATATATATACACAAACATTAATGATTTTGGTACATTTTTGTACATTATCCGTCATTACTATTATAACCTAATAGCAGGAATGTTATAAATAACGATAATGTACTAAATAAAAGTCTACACTATACACATATCACCATCATGTTTAAATTATTCCAACATACATAGTATATACTTCCATTTGTACATCATACATACTCATAGGTATAGTACTGACAGAAAGTTCGAAGTAGATAGACAACAGCTGAATAAGTTATTTGCAATACGTCTAGAATTTGCCAGTTAAGGATGAATTGCATGGTTTTGATTAAACTTTGGGAACTTGTTCATTAATGTATCTTATAAAAAAATCTAAACAGATAACAATCTATACATAGTAGGGTGGGCCAATTTTCCAACCGACTTCGGCTACCCCCCCCCCCCCACGTCAAAGTACCCTCAATTCTAAGAAAAAACGCCGTGATACATGTAAGCAGGGACTTAAACCTAAACCCGAATCCGTACCGTAAACACGAAAAAACCCGTATTTTTCATTAACCTGACCCCGAACTGAACCACTATATCTCAAAGTAAACGAACCTGAACCTGAACCCGAACCTTCTCATATATTTTTAAAAGGTTCAATAAATTATTTTCCTCCAATAATTTTTAAAAGAGATTATAAAATATACTAATACTGTATAAATAAATCTGTGTGAATTTTATGGTATGATGTGACTTATCAAGTCAACTACTGAAATTTACATATTTTTTACTTTATTTTTTAATTCTATAACTGAATTACGTTTCAATTTGCAAAAAAAAAATCTGAAAAATAGAGAAATGTACTTAATTTTATTTTTTCCCTTTTTTCTAGCAATATTTTAATTATTTATTAATGTTTTTTTATTTTTCAGAAAATGTTTTACTCCTATTTGTTAGTTACAATTTTTTTTTCGAACAAAATAATTTTCTTTCAATTACAAAATTGAACCCGAACCTGAATCCTAAAAAAATTAATGATTTTTGAACCTAAATTGTTTGCGCTATGCTAAACCCAAATTTATGTTTGAACCTGAATCGAACCCGAACCATAAATAAATTCCGGTTCAAGTCCCTGCATGTAAGGATAATGTGCAGTTACTTAGTTCCGCCCTTTTTGAAGAAAATAAAACTATGAAAAACGTTGTGTTGTATTGCGTTCAATTCAAAATGTACTACTTCGAAAAAATCGTTATGGTCAATACAAAAAATAGCAAATTGTACTAGCGGTGTTATTTTCTAAATTGGAATATAATTTTCTAAAATTATGTTCAAAAAATTTTTATCAGTGTATCATCATTTGAACACAGTTATTTTATAATATCACGGGCCCCCATGCCAGGGTTTTCGGTAGGTCCACTTCTACAAAAAAATCAAAGTTTTTTTGAGATTAATGCATAATCTCGCTGTGTCGGGCCCCCAGGCTAGAGCTCAGCCCCTCCCCCATCCTTGGGGACTATGTATGTAAGGATACTTTTAATAAATTTAATAAATTTTAATGTTAATATCAGGGACTTGAACCGAAATTTATTTATGGTTCGGGTTCGGTTTGGGTTCAGCGTAATGCAAACTACTTGGGTTCAAAAACCGTTATTTTTTTGGGTTCAGGTACGGGTTCGGGTTCAAGTTTGTAATTGAAAGAAAATTATTTTGTTCGAAAAAAAATTATAATTAACAAATAAAACATCTGAAGAAGAAAAAAACATTACTTGCATATAGAATAGGTTAGAAAAAGTGCAAAAAATAAAACTACATTTTAAATATTGAAATCTCTACTTTTCAGATTTTTTTTGCAAATCGAAATGTAATTCAGATATAGAATAAAACAAGAGAGTAAAAAATATATAAATTTTTGTAGTGGACTTGATAAGTCACATCATACAATAAAATTCAAACACATTTTCAGTTAGTACATTTTATAAGTTCTTTTAAAAAGCATTGGAGAAAAATATTAAAATTAATTTTTTGAACCTTTTAATATATGGTAACCGATTATATATGAAAAGGTTTGGATTCAGATTCACGTTCGTAGACTTTGAAATATAGTGGTTCGGTTTGGGTTCGGGTTAATGAAAAATACGGTTTTTTCAGGTTTCGGGTTCAGGTCCCTGGTTAATATACTTAAATATAATGCTTAGTATAAACCGAAAGCATTATTACATTGTAGACAATACTGTAACACAAGAAAAATTTTGAAGTCAGAATATATTATACTAATCAGCTATTCGCTTGAGGCAACAAAAAACCGAAAAATTGCTCTTATAGCGGCCATAATTGGTGCCTTTAGAAATACGATTTTCCCTCTACTAGTAAAATATGACTCCATAATTTTAAAAACAAGAAGTTTTGGTATAAAATAATAAGAATATGAGTTAAATGCGATGATTTGACATAATTGCAAAAAAGAATTACATTTATAAATCATAATTTTATATTTATGCAGGTATCATTTTTCCATTCGATATCGTTACATTAACAGCAGTACCAATACATTTTTTCGTTACTACGACTTGACACCAAATTATCAATACTTTCTTTCTGTATCGGATACCTGCACGTGCTTCACTTCTGAAAATTAAAGCTAGCCTTCTTCAAACTTTCTATTGGTACTGTACTCCTCATACTTTTTATGTGAAAAACAGCGCTGCACATGTACCACATACATATGACGGATTCCACGGTCGATCAGACAGAGCGCTCGCGCTGGCCTTTTTTAATGTATCGCTACTTTTCTATCTCGCTGTGTCCAGTGCCCACGGAGCTACAAAAAAAATCTGCATACGCAATTAGATAGATTTTTGTCTGATCTTTCTAATGGTGTCCTCATTTTTCCCGGAAAATGCATTTTTCACCGAGAAAATCGACTTCAAAGTTAAAGCGATTTATCGGAAAATATGTATCTTTCGAACCTGGCTTAAGTTATATCAATCGATAGATAATCTAATGATGAACATCTGTGCGAAATTTCAGGATGGAGACTTTAACAGTTCAAAAGTTATTAACGAATGAACATCGAAAAACGTGGTTTTGCGGCCGCGCGTGCTGCTACAAACAGCGCTACAACGCACGTAATGTTTAAATTTAAAAGTCTTTTGCATTTTTGCATTCGTGCAGAGGCGTATTTACCATGGGGCCATGGGGGCCATGGCCTAGGGCGGCAGGTTGAGAGGGGCGGTAGATTTTTTTAGTTTCATATAGCACATTTAAAAAATTGCCGCTTTGGGCAAAAAAATTGTCGCCCTGGTCAAAAAAAAATTGCCGCCCTGGTAAAAAAAATTGCCGCTCCTATACCATGGGAAAATATAATATATTTTTAACAGTCAAAATTCCTATATGAACTGAAAAGTGATAATTTTTTTTGCAAATAATGGAAAATATAATCATATATTAAACATACTAGTATGTTTAATATATGATATAATGTACATAAAAAACTGATGACCTTTTTTTTTTAGTCACGCTACTCATTTTTTGTTTCCCTATTATTTTTTTTAAATGTGCTATATGAAACTAAAAAAATCTACCGCCCCTCTCAACCTGCCGCCCTAGGCCATGGCCCCCATGGCCCCATGGTAAATACGCCTCTGCACGAATGCAAAAATGCAAAAGACTTTTAAATTTAAACATTACGTGCGTTGTAGCGCTGTTTGTAGCAGCACGCGCGGCCGCAAAACCACGTTTTTCGATGTTCATTCGTTAATAACTTTTGAACTGTTAAAGTCTCCATCCTGAAATTTCGCACAGATGTTCATCATTAGATTATTTATCGATTGATATAACTTAAGCCAGGTTCGAAAGATACATATTTTCCGATAAATCGCTTTAACTTTGAAGTCGATTTTCTCGGTGAAAAATGCATTTTCCGGGAAAAATGAGGACACCATTAGAAAGATCAGACAAAAATCTATCTAATTGCGTATGCAGATTTTTTTTGTAGCTCCGTGGGCGCTGGACACAGCGAGATAGAAAAGTAGCGATACATTAAAAAAGGCCAGCGCGAGCGCTCTGTCTGATCGACCGTGGAATCCGTCATATACATTCATTGCTCAACTGAATTACCGACCAATAAAATCCTTATAAAACAGAGTTCATAAAAAACAAATAAACGGCGCTGTAAATGAACGGGTCCTCGGGAGAAAATAAAATACGTCCGTCAGGTCCGCGAGTTAATTTGGTTTGGTAGACCTCGCCAGAGGCAACGTTTTAAATAATTGGATATCTCCGAAACTAATTTCAATTTATATTCTAATTTTAACTATCGTATATTACGTGAAATCCGCTCGGTCCTATATGTGTAATGTGTATACTAACATATGTATATAGACTGTATAATGATTCTATAATAGTGTTATGTAATTTCAGTAATTGTCAATGATCTGTTTGACCAGCCAGTGTGTATTATAATCGAATGATTTTCAATCTGCGGCTTTTGGGACCTTTCTAACTTATGATATTATTTTAGGAACCCTATAATTTTGGAAAATGTTCTAGGAAATTTACATTATTTCGTGATAATCAAAATAAAACACGAGACCGTAAACCGGGGTTACTTTGCGCCAGTGGGGGTTACTTTGCTCCAATAGTAAAAGAGTTTCAATGTAGTTTTACGGTTATACATGATATATACATATTCTACCAAACAAAATGTAACAGTTATTAAGGGTTGCTTTGTAATATGATTGTAGCCTAAAATATCGGTGTATGTTCATTATTAAAGAAACAGCTAGTCAGTGAAGTGGTGGTCGATAAAACTATATTTTTTTTAATGTGCAAAATTTGGTGTATGTGGCGGTTCCTCTTCATAACTATCAAGTAAGTGTTTATAAATTAGTTTTTATATCCTTTTATTATAATGTTGTAGATGAAGTTACCATTCCTTGATGATACTAAATAACCTAAAATTATTTTCTCTCCAAACTGGCAGATTTTAATGTCTTTTGGGGTTACTTTGCTCCAGACATTTAAACGTTAAAATTCAGAGAGAAAACAATTTTAAGTTACATTTTGAATAATAATACCTAATTGAAATGTATTATTGGTTCTTATATTTTTTATTTTGTATATTTATTTACGTTTTTTTGGTTACAGAAATGCCAGAAACTATAAAAGATAGCTGGTGTCAAAGTCAAGGCGGTATTGTGATTATACACCTGAAGCCTTGCAACAATGCTTAAACGAAATAAAAAGAAGTGATATTTCACATAGAAGAGCAGAACAAATCTATAAAATACCAAGAACAACAATTTGTAAATGGCCTTCGAAACATGGTCTGATGTCATAGGCTTCATTAAGCCTTCCAATCAAACCTCTAAGAGGGTTTTTTTCCGTTCCAGATTTAACATTTATTCTTAATTCAAACTTATTACACTGTTGGCTATTTAAAAAAATTTGTTTTGTGCGATTTATTTTAATTTTTTAATGAATAAATGTAGTTTCATTTTTTTATAATAAAAACAAAATCTTTAGGTATAATATTTGGAATTTTTTTGGACAGACATGAGCCCCGGATAAAAGTCGATAAAACACATGCTTAACTTTGCTCTATCTACTTAAATAGTGGCGTTATAATGAAAAACTATAGAATGGAGCAAAGTAACCCCGGCCTATGGAAAACTTTGCTCCACTTTTCAACAACAAAAATTAAACATTACTTTACTATTTATCAAATAAGTGACCATGTGAATATGTTGTATTAGATCCCATATATAAGTACTAAACGGCAAAAAGTCACTTCTATCGATTTTTCTATTTATTTCTATAGAGTTTTAAAAAATAATCATAAAAGTGGAGCAAAGTAACCCCGGTTTACGGTACGTGTTTCGACTTCACAAGAAGTCTTCATCAGGAGCCTAATAGTTCTAGATGATGCTCCTGATGAGGACGAAACACGTATCGAGTGACATTTTTATTATGGTTAAGATGTATATATTTAGTTTAAGTGACTAACAATAAGAAACAACACTTTCTTCGTTTTCCAGTAGTAGATAAATATAAATAATAAAGAAGACTCAATGACTAGACTGATTTTATTTATCATTGCAAAGCATCTTAACATTCGGAGTAATTGTAGTGCTTTACAAGTGAATGTATCTGCTTTTGTATTTTGTTTTTGTTGCAATATATAAGATCTCTTACATAATAAGTTGATACAAACAGTGTTTTTTAGCATAATTAACAAATTCATGTATACATTTATAATTTTAAGCTAAATTTTCTGGCTGAGCAGGAAAATATTTAGAATAGTTTTTTTATAAATTAAACAACATTTTTTTTGGGGAACTCAGTTGTGCAATAAATGCAATAAGAGCTGTACACAAGCACAAAAATATAGTATATACTAAAGTACAAGTACATTGCCAAAAAATGATTTTAAGTACAAATACAAAAGTACTTAAGTACTTTTGTATTTGGCAAAGTACTTAAACACAAGTACGGTTACTTTAATTTGAAAAGTAATTAAGTATAAGTATTTCAAAAATATTTAAATACTTTTTACTTAAGTACTGTATATGTACAGTTTTGAGTTTTGACTGCAATACTTATAAATGCATTATAATTTAATATTTGTGTTAAATATGAATTGCTCTGATTGCTAGTTTTGTTTTATTTCGAATAATCTGTGTCTGCCGACTGATGGCACAGTTTGGTATTAAATTTCAATTTGATAGAAGGATGGGGAAACATTAATTATCTCTGCCTTACCATGTATGTACTGCATATATGTTTATAAAATATTTTCTAATATTTTAATTTAGCATCATACTCCGGGTTATTTATGTTGTAACACACGTTATTATTCTACATGAGTTGTGCATTAAAAAGCAACACTAGGGTGTATTTAAATTTATATAAAAAAATGTCTGGCATGTGGTCAACATATGACTTTCTTGTATACTGTATCTATCTAATTATTAATTTTAAATTTAAATACATATTTTCAGTAAAAATTACATTAGGATGTATGGAAATCATATTAAATTAATTTCGTAAGAATAGGGGAG
Organism: Sialis fuliginosa; assembly: GCA_961205875.1. Classification (NCBI taxonomy): domain Eukaryota; kingdom Metazoa; phylum Arthropoda; class Insecta; order Megaloptera; family Sialidae; genus Sialis; species Sialis fuliginosa. Next base: position 25,978,232 of record OY540812.1, on the reverse strand, counting down.
GGGGAGGGTCCGTAAAACCTTACGAATTTGTGTGAAAGAAGTTAGGTAAGGTTTTTTTTTAATAAACCAGTTTCGGCTGTTGAATGTGCTTTTCATTAAATCTATTAAATCAATTCATTTTTTTGTTCATGGAGATATTTAGACTAGCACTAAAATATATATGTATATATAAAAATATATAAAATTATAAAAAAATTGCACAAAGTATATAACTTTAAATTTTCTATAAAAAAGATCATTGCCATGCACTTTCGTGAGATATATCACTGTCTGTTTGTTACCTTTTCACGGCTATACCGCTGAACCGATCTTTATGAAATTTGTCAGGAAAATAGCTTGCATCCTGAGGAAGAACATGGGCTACTTTGTATCCTAACAATTGATTAGATAAAAAAAAAACACAAATTCAACGTGGACGAATGTATTTGAAACAAAATAAACACGTCATTTTGAAAACAAACAAAATAAAAATAAAAACACGACTTCACTTTTGCATGAAATCTAATTGGCTTTATTAAAATTAAATTACGTATACCGTACAAGAAAATAAAATAAATTGATTAAATCATGCTACAAATTTTCATATTTAATATAACAGTCAAGATTATGTACGGAAAATTGTTTCAGGTATGTAAACATACACTTGCAAAGTATTGTAAAATAACTCGATCGCATGGTAATGAAAATCAAACGATATAAAAGTTTATAGATCGATTGAACAAACACAAATTTTAAATGGTTATAAAGATTCAAGTGAATTGCCAATATTTATATTGCGTTCAGATAACTATTTTCAATTTGTAAGTAGACAGTATATAGGTAGGTATTCATTTTTTTAAAAATAATTTGGATTTAATTGTTTTGTAAAATAGTATCGCTCGTTTTTTTTAAATTAATCAAGATATTTGATACTTTCTAGTTTTCTTTATATCAAGTCAAATATAAATATTTATCGTAAACAATTGAGAAACTAACTAATCAAATAAACAAACAATGGAATCGTTTTTGTTTAAATAGATCGATTTTAAATTAGAGATATATTTTTCAATTATGTGGTAAATAAAAAAAAAGTGAATTTTTGTTTTTTAAACAAATCAAATACTTTGATATTTAAATAAGACGTACACTTTTATATAGACTATGTACATCTTTTATCAATATGAAATAGCTCTTGATACGTATTATCAAATATACAATTTTAGTTGAAGAGAATGTTAGTGGAAATGGCTACGGAACCCTATCATGCACATTCCCAACACGCACTTCGGTTTTATTGTACTTGTACTTGTGCAAAGCTCTGGTATGATAATTTGTTTATACTACGAAATTTCCAGACCAATTTCTATTGACCTAATAATATAAATTGTCTCTGTATATCTAAAAACTATAACTGCAAAATATCACACATACATATTTGAAACAAAGAACTAATTTCGCTCGTATATTCATGCGATTTTACGGACGCGTTTGTAAATTATTTCCTGCGTTCCCAGAAAATAATTAATGATTTATATTAGTACGGACACAAACAATTCCGCTAAAACCCGCTGCACTTTTTGTTATCGTGTGTCAGATTGTTTTGCACAGATTCATCCGGAATATATAGGCAGTGTGTACACTCGCACTACAGTCACAATTTGAAAGTGTAAGCGCTGTTGTTGCAGTGACGGGGTCGTTCATCAAAATTAAGGGGAAATTTATATATGTACTGAAATCGGAAAAATGGAACACTTATATCGGCCGCATGTAGATACTCATGTAGGAAATTATAAAGGGGCCAATGCTAGCCAACACTGGGCCAAGATACAAATGATAACTTCGTTCAAGACTCGGCTAAGGCTGGCCCAGAGTTGGTCCAATCTTGGGTAAAGAATAGGTGACCGAAGCTCGATATCTGAAGGACCATATTATTGATAAGCAACACTGACAATCTAATATTGGGCTAAGCTTGGGCTCATCGTCAAGGCTGGAGTTTCCTACATGTGTACTGAATCATTTGACCAAGAAACCTGAGTTATAAAAATACTATTTTATGTTTTTGGCGCTTTTTTCGGGGGCAATGTTTTTTGAAGTGAAACATCTTTAGCGAGACTAATGAATTGAAATGATCTCGACAGATTTTAAAGTTGAAACGCTAAAGAAAGTGTGCATATGCGTGAGTAATGTACAAGAGAAAGATGGATGAATAGCGAATGCGTACAAGTCACTTTACGTCGGTTATGCGTGAGAAAGAGATGAGTAAATGTATAAGAGAGAGATAAATTAATGCAAACAGTTTATGTCAAGATATTGTTTTGTGTTAAACTAATACGTTTGGTTATTAAATTAATAATAATCGTTTGTATTATTTATTTAATTCGCATGGTTAATGAAAACAAAAGAAGTTTCACTTCAACCGTGCACTTATGTGGACGAGGTACACACTATTTTTTAAAACTAAATTCCAGCGAGTGGAGTATCAAATAAAAGCTGTAACTTCAAGGAATTTAAATATGTAAACGTTTTGTTATTATTAAAATTTTCGTTTAACAAACTTTAAAAAAAATCGTAGGTATAATATTTTGTCTATCCTGCTTACATCTCCGAAAGTAATAGAGAAAAATCTGAATAAAAATGATGCTGATATCACAAGAAAATTATTGAATATTGGAATGTAAGAGAAATGTAAAATACATTGTGCTGCTACTTCTTCGATTTAAACTAAACTATTTCATATTGTTTCTTAACTTTGCTAAAGTTTTGAAATCTAAACAGTTTGTGTTATCTAGCTAGTATCATTGCTTGTGTTCACAAGTGTAATTCAAAATAGAATAATACATTGAAAAACTATATCGTACGACGTACTAGTATGCAAGGCGCAATTAAACTGTTTTGGTATTCTTCGAAAATTATTTAATTTATATTTATGACAATATTCAGTATTAATAAAATGAATTTAGAGGGAGGAGATCTCTGATAACGACTTTGAAACCAAATATCTCACGAGTGAAGGGTTTAAACCAAAAGGTCATAAAATATTTTTCGTTGCATTTTAGGAGACCTATCTATAAATTTTTCAGTCCACTTTTCCGTCTATAGGAGGAGGTACAATTTTTTTTTAATTTCGTCATTTCTGTTTCGACGTAATAAATCTACGTCCATATACCAAATTTCATTTTAATAGACCAAAGATTACTACAACATTTCTAATTGCCCTCATGTTAAATTTCCTATGTCTTAATAAACTTAGAATACACTCTATATGTAGAAAACACCTACGGAAATATTATTTTTAGGTAAGAAATGTAATCATGAATATAAGCGACGTGGGCTATGTTGACGTGAAATACCCCATATTATATTTAGAAAGTATTTATAGATTCACTTACTCATACAACGACACACTCCGTGGGTGTTGGTGTGTGTGTGCGTGCGTGTGTGTATACGGTTACGTAACCATAACGCGCGAACGTTCCCGTGGGTTGTATAATTCTCCAGACAGACCCGTTCTGGTGCAGATTATATTCACACAGCATACAAATTCGCCACAGTGGATAACGACAGTGGTGCCATTGAAGATGGGTAAGGAAGATAAATAGATATTGTTATTGGATGTATTTTATACCAGTGATTCTTAAAATAAATTAACTATGGAACATGAAACTGAAATTATATTTTCGTTTGAAAAAAGTCAGCACAATTTGTGGGTTCCGATATGAATGAAACTCTTTTTTTCAGGAAAGACATATTTCGTCTATGTTTCCATTTTTCAGTTTTTTTTTATTAATTAGTTTCGAAGTTGCAGATGTCGATTGCAGTTTCTACCACTTTTCATAGGTAAATAATTTTTTGAAGTATGATATTTTTGAAATTGGTCAACAAGGCGCGTATTTTTACATGTTCTCCACATCTATCGCGGGGTCTCAGGCTAGAATTTTCGACGTGCCTCTTCCTGTTAAGAAAACTAAGATTTTTTTTGATGACGACCAAAAAAAAGTTTGTTGACTTGCTCCGCCATGTATTTTGATATCCTTTGTGCATAATATAGACAAAAATATTTTTAAATGACGCAGTTTTTTATATCTCGGCAAAGCATGATTTTTCGATATAATTTGACATATCTTACATGTGAAAAAATAAATTTTTTTAGCTAAATCGGTCCAGTAGTTTCTGAGTTAAGCTGCGGACGAACAGCTTCACTAATAGGGTTTCCATTTTGAACTAAAAATTATATATTTTTAAATTAATTAGACTATTGCATTTTTATGTATTTTGAGGCGCTGACTCCGAATTTGGGGTCAGAAAAGCACCTTATCCGATTCATTTAAAAAAAGTATATGGATAAGGTGCTATTTTGACCTCAAATTCGAATTCAGCGCCCCAAAATACATAAACATTCATTCGTCTTTTTGTGTGGCTGTATAATTAATTATAAATTAGTATTACATAATTTATTTAACGAGTATATTATGTACATAAAATTAAGAAAAAACATAAACCAATATTTTAATGTAGTTGAGAATTACACTTGGACAACAAACATAAGCGCAATGTGTTCATAAGACAGAGACACAAGTATTCGAATACTTGCTTTCTCTTATTATTTATGAGTGGCTTCCACTTACTCAGTGCAAGAGTGGGGGTTAAGGAGAACGCGTTTCGTTCGCTGTAGAGAGGTTCTGAGCATTCGTTACGTAGGAGCTTCGTTATACGGGAGTTCGTTATCGGAAGGTACCATTGTACTTCTCACACCATTTTAAATATATGTAAACACATTTTTTACAGTTCCAGTAAGAAATGCAGCTTCTATCTATGTTTTATTCGTATAAAAGATCTTCTTATCTCATGTCTTCATTCGCTTCTTATTTCAGAATCCAAAAGTCATTAATTTTAATGTTCTATTATTTGCTTGCATAAAACACGAATGCAAATCTTATAGAATCATTTGTCATTAAACGTTCAATATGAGAAAGTGAATAAAGGAAAGTTAATATCTTTCATATTTAGGGCATTTTTATTTTCTTTTTGTCTAAAATATCTTTTAAGATATGACTTTTAGATTTTTTTAAATGTTCAATTATTTAATCATTGATAATTTTAATTGCATAAAAGTTCTCAACCAAGAGTTTTTCGATATCAATTTTCGAAATAAAGGGCAAAAGGCGATTAATATGACCTTATTTTTTCAAACTACATTTCAAGACGAACATTTTTGCTCTAACTGATGATGGAACAATTATTTTTGTTATTTTTTTATATGCAGTAGGGCGATAAATATGTCTCTCGTTAGTTATTGATTTTTATTTAAAATACATACTCGTATCACACACAAAATGTATTATTTAAATAATAACAATAGCCGATGGCTATGTATAAAAGTATAAAGCATACAGTTACTAGGCAACCAAATGGGTGTACATGGGTCTGATGACGTCACTTCGCTTTTATTATATTGTTAAAATAATGACATACAGGGTGTGACATTGTTATGTACCCAATCATACTATTGATTGTATCATAAAAGTTCCAAAAAGAAACATCATATTCCTTTAGACTTTAGATAACTCTTGGTGAAATACAATTTTATTCATTCGTATAAGAAAGTCTCGTAGTTTTGATTATGTCACTCGTAGCCAAAGTGATTAACTCCACAAAACAAATGTTGGAAGAAATGATTTTTACTTTACTAATTAAGTATTGATAAGATGAAACTTCCGACAAAAAAATGTTAGTAATCGCTTTGACTTTTGGAAAGGTACACATCGGCAGATTTTGACGCTCGTTCGGTGTGAGATAATCATCACAAAACGTTGATCGAACTAAAGACCAACACGAGCTGCTAACAACCATTAGTCAAGTAACGTTTATTTACTCACTTTAGCAGAGTCTGAAAAAAAACAATTAGGTTTAAATAATACAATATCATGTTTCGTCTTTAGGTATAATAATATTCTGGGAAATAAAAAAATTACAGTAAGAAAATAGCTAAGATTCAAATTATCTACAGTTGGCAACATATTTGCACTATGTACTTCCAAAAAATAGAAATGGTGGAGGTGCAGGGAAGTGAAAAATATTTATTCGTTATATCAAATTGTGAACAAAATCATATTAACCCAGTGTTTCTCAACATGTGGGACGCGTTCACACAGAGAAAGTGACAAAATACCTAAAGAGGGGCGCGAAGAAAAGCGGAAACCGAATGAAAAAAACATTTATTAAAACAAAAAAAGTAAAAAATGTATTAGAACAAAATATAAACTGAAAGTTAAATTGAACAAAAAAGTTTATAAAAAACATAATCGATACCCTCGCAGGATGAAATTAATTTTTATAAATAAATTTTCCTTTGTAAGAGGAGCGCTACAAATCTAATCTTAAAAAAATGAGGTACACAATAAAGGTTGAGAAACACCGCTTTAACCACAATAAAACAATGCCACTCGACGCGTGGAATCTAATAATACTAGCTTGGTATTATTAGACTCCTGATGAGGACTTATTGTGAAGTAGAAACACGTGTCGAGTGACATTGTTTTATTGTGGTTAAGGTTTCAAACGACTCCGTTTTCTAGTAGGTAATGTGAACAAAATACTCATTCAATATGTTTAATATTGTTGGATTAATCATCTTTGGCACATTTGATACTATTTATTTATTACTATTAACATTGACCTTTAAAATATTTCCAAACATGTGTATTTTTATTTTAATAGAAAATTTACCCCCCCCCCCTCCTACGGATTAAATTTTGAAAAATCCATTTTTAATGGTTGCTAATGCGATAAAAACAAAACTCATATTTCTAGGTCCAGGAGTTTGGGCTGGACGTTTTAAATTACCAAATGACATTAAAAACGGTATTCAAGTTCTAAGATTTGAAAATTCAGCCAACAATATTATAAAACTAAAACCCCCACCGCGCCTGTCTGTCGTGCACGATTTTCTCAGTAACTACTGAACATATTTTATTCCGGTTTTCACTAATGGATAGAGTGTTCCACGAGGAAGGTTTAGGTGTATGATTTGTGGATATTTTGTGTAAATTTCATAAAGTCGGAAATATCTTTGCGTTCGCTGCGAAAATAGTTAGTGATAAGTAAAAACAATGTTTAATAGGTTTATTACAGATTAAATTTATATTCGCGAATAACACCAAGTCCAATGCGCTAGTACTACAAATCTAGTAATGTTTTACGCAGGGACTTGAATCTCAACCCGAACCTTTTCATGGATAACCTGTAATATATATTTTTAAAAGGTTCAATATATTATTTTTAATATTTTAATATTTTCCTCCAATAATTTTTAAAAGCGATTATAAAATGTACTAATACTGAAAATCTGTTTGAATTTTATGGTATGATGTGACTTATCAAGTCAACTATTGAAATGAACATTTTTTCACTTTCTTGTTAAATTCTATAACTGAATTACATTTCAATTTGCAAAAAAGAAAAATAGAAATTTCAATAACAAAATAATTTTTTTTCAATTACAAACCTGAACCCTAAAAAAATAACGGTTTTTGAACCCAAATAATTTTCAACATGTTGAACCCAAACCGAAATTTATGTTTGAACCTAAACCTAACCCGAACCATCAATAAATTCCGGTTCAAGTCCTTGCTTTTACGCTTATAAATAGAAGAATAACATATTATAAATAAAATGTATAACAATCCTGGAAATATAGTAGATAGATAATACATCTGGTAAATATCGATTTATAGTTTCACATCGAATAAGTACTCGTAAATAAAGACGGACAGACATATGTATAGGTATCTACGCACACAGCTATATCTTACACTGTCCACGCCCATGTGCTCATACTTTCACGTCTGCATTATGATAAATCTATGAAATGACGGCGAATAACGCGTGCCTGATATTATATTAAACTATCTTTGTGCTATTTACATATCAGACGCGCTGCTCATTTACATTTCATATGCGGTGAGATTAGGGCTGTGACAGCACTCGTGGGTTTCTATAAATCATACCGATACAATTTATACCATTTACTTATGTGAGTAGAAAAATATGTACACACCTATCCAGTAGCGGATTTACCACAATGGTTAGTAGACTATATAGTAGAGCGTGAGTAACGAATTCTATTTTTTTTACTCACGTCCGATCACTCCCGTGACACGACTGTATTTAGGGTTTCGAAGAAACCCTATCAATCTCACTTTGTCGTCCGCCCGTCCGTCCTATTCAGTCAAAGCAAAACTCGTAAACTTTATAAGCTAGAAACTTGAAATTTTTACTGAACATGTAAAATGTTGTACAAATTTGTTTAAAAAATAATTTTTCAGGGGGGTGGGGCGCTAAGGAGCTAAAACTAGGTAATGTAGGCATGTGGCACGTCAAAATGTATAACCAAACCAGTAGATTTGACTCTCTAAATTTTTCTAAATCAAAAATGGCGCCTGCAGGGGTTTTTGAAGTAAATAAAAAAATAAAAAATGTATACCACGGCGCGTGTGGTGTTAAAATGTAGATCTCAATTAGTAGAATTTGACCCTATTTTTTATTTAATTTTTCTAACTCAAAAATGACACCAGCAGGGAGCTCTTTATTTTGCTCCCCCCCCCCCCTCTAACTCGGTAACTGCTGGCTCGTCAAATCTGAAAAAAATTTGATAACGAGGTTTTGGTGGGACTACCAACGACAAATACTAAAGTCAACAATGCAATTTTAAATTTTGGGGTATTAAAATGTAGATCTCTATTAGTAGAATATGAGCCTTTTCTAAATCAAAAATACAACTGTAAGTGGCTCTAAACAGTCCACGTAGTACGTACTTCAGAACCCTTACATACACCCGTGTATGTCTTCATCGAATTTTTTATTGTTATAAATTAAATTTTGATAGGACTGAAATTAATATTTTTACTTGCAATTAGTAGATGTATATTTTATATTATACAAGTATATTAGGTATTTATTTAATATTTAATTTAGTAGGTATATGTTTACAATAATTGATGCATAAAAATTTATAGGGCCCCAAAATCATAAATCCGCCACTGTACAGCTATGTACGTGTCTCCATTCTTTATTGAATGTACAAATAATGTTTTTAGAGGCAGAAGAAAATTGTGTTTCTTTACTAATATTTGCAAAAGGTTTATAATCGATTTAAGGGTGAAGGTAACATCAAAAATTGAAAGTACACATTATTAATAAAATATGTATCAAGTTAAATGAAAATCTTTTAGAAAGAAGTTTTAAAATGTGGTCTTATATAATGAAAAAACTATCACCAAATCATGAACATCCGTTGTTTATTTTTTGTTCTTTTTGTTTAGTAATTTTTGTTGAAATTATTAATTATATTTTCATAAACATTATAATTCTATTATAACACATACTTTTACTATACCTAACCTAACCTAACAATAAGTAGAATTTGTATTAAATTAATAAATAGGGCTACACGCCGAGACGATACTTTTCTCGGTCTCAAACAGAGGTCGAGACCGAGACGAGAGTACCTTAAATTCGTACGAGACGATATCAACTTTATTTATATGTCTCACCAAGTCTATATTTTAAAAGATTATCAATTATTAGTAAAAATTAGAACTACAGGTAAACGTCGTTTTACGCCGGGGTTCCGTAAAAAAAAAACGGCATAAAATTAACACAAATATAATGGACGATATAAGGTTAAATAAAAAATATATATAATCATACCTTTTTATTTTTCTTAATAACAAAACGAAAACTAACTCGGAAACAATTTCACACACGCGTACACGGTAATAGAGTAAAACAACGTGTAAAAGTGTGTCTGCTATTAGAATCGCGGCGCCTACTATCGTCTGGTGTCGGTCAAACCGGGGAACCCACGCCGGCACCAACCGGCGTAATTGTGAATCGGCGTAAATCGAATCGGCGCAAAAAGACGTTCACCTGTATTTGATATTGTTCACTCGATCAATGATTTATTTGCTTATTAAATAAAAATAAAAGGAAATATTTTTTTAAATTCACCCGATACCGAGAATTGTCTCGGTCTCGTGCACGAAACGAGACCGGTTTTATTTTTTATGAGACGAAACTGAAACGAGATAGTATCAATTTTCACGAGACGAGATTGAGACTATGTAGATTGTTAGTTATAAAATTTTAGACCAGGACAACAAATGAGTTCCAAAAACGGAGATAAGACGAGACTTATTTGACTCTCGTCTCGTCTTTTGTGCAGCCCTATTAAGGCGGCTATTACACTATAAAATAAATACGTCAAATATCTTTGACTAACAACTGATTATATTTCTTTGATAATATACATACGAGATTTTGGTCTAAATCTTACACTACTTAAACATTTGATAATATTATCTAGGGATATTTTCTTCTTTTTTAGTGTATTTCGATTATCAGTGCGAGCATGTTCGTCAATTGACGCGATCGAGGTTTGAACTTACGATCGTATATTACGGTTTTTATAATCAATTAGAAGATTATTATATAATACCGGATTACGTTGATATTCATATATTAATAATTATGTATGTAACTGTAACTGTCAGTGATAACTTGGTAGTCGTCATTTTGTATACTTTGATTAAATATAACAGACTGTCATTAACTATGATCATAGAAATATTATAAAAGTTGACTAATTACACTATCATATTTCTTTAATCAAAGAAATTTTACCATATATCTTTGATAGTGTAATAGTGGCCTAATGAATTATACATTACATAAAAATTCAAATAGCTAACGCCGAAAAATTCTGTTTTTATCGATACGGACAGAATTGATAGAATTTTACTCAAGTATGTATGTCAATCGACAAAAAACAGAATTTTTCGACCACACAATAACATTCTATATTTTTTGGTACAATTTCCAACGTTAACTAAGAGAGAAAATATAAAAAAATCCATACTGTATGAAATATTCTACACATTAACAGAATTATCACATTATTATGTTCAAATAGCAGAATACAGAAATAGAGTTCAGTGGTCAAGTCAACGATCTGGAAAATTGATGTTTGAGCTCTAATTTGACGTACGAATTATCTTGATTTTTTTCTTATTTGTCCAATGAACTTACGTCTAGACATTGGATGTTTTTAAGAAAACATAAAGAACGTTTATTTAAACATAGATAGAGTCATTTGTAATCTTTTTGACATATTTATAATGAGTTAGTTTTGTTATTTTCTAATCATTTTTCTTTAGAATTATGAAAGTTTAATAATTTCAATACTAATATATGTATTAATCTGTTGTTCTAACTTAGTAGTTCACAATCTTTTTATCAAGATAGACCCTCAAAAACTCCAAAAAAATCGTGTGGACTCCTTAAAGAAAGAAATATTTTTTAAATGTAAACTTTTATTTGTTATACAAAATATACAATCATTTAGAAGCGCGCAAGTGTACAATCAGAAACACAGGGATTAAAACACAGGTTAAAAACCACTGCTCTAACTGATGTCTGCACAGTGTAATTTTTTTCGAGTCTATGCAATGTATTATAGACAACATATTCGTATTTTTCCTGTCTATCTGATTGTTTCAACTTCTCACGAAAACAATCTATTTTGATACGGTTTTATTAGGCCAAAATAAACATTTTTTGTATCTTGTACTTTTTCTCTAAAATTGATGATTTCTGAGTAACAAATCTTGCATGTTAAAAATCGCGAAACTATTTTGATAGATATCTCGTAAAGTTTAGGTTGTTCAAAAAAAATTTTCATTGAAAGATTCGAGTTGTTTCATGTAGAATAAGATTACTAAATGAAAACTATAGGTTCCTATCTAAAAAAAAATGATGTTGACTTTCAAATATCCTTGAAAGCCACGTTAAAATAACATATAAATATTGCTATTCGATTATCTCCTCACAACTAAACATTTTTTGGTTTAAACATTTTTTTCAAATATCCCACCCTGTAAAATCAGTTGTATTTTTCAGCAGTTCTCAAATTTATTTTGTCGCATTGTTATGTAATTAAATACTAGCTAGGGCATTCTTGCGGTAGAAAGTACTAATCAAATGGTTTGTAAACTATCCCACAATTAATTTTCAGTGATAATAATAATATATCTACTTTAAGTAGACTTCATCCCGTAACAACAGTTACATTTTAATCAGGATACTTTATCTGAACCAAATTAATGTGATGTCAAAAACAGTTTCCATCTACTGATGCAAGTCGTGTTTATGCATTTTGTAAAATAACATCAAATAGTGATGTTATATACACAATGAATGATTTAATTAAAACAGTAATGTTTAAAATATCGGTGTATACAGTTATGTAGTTATACAGGATGTAAATTTTAATATATCACACAATGAAATATTTCGACAGCTGTCCATTAAAAAAATGTATTGTTTTATGGTTTCAAGGGGGAATCAAAACGACATAATATTTTTTTTTGATTTTGTGGACGATTTCAAGGGCAATTGAATCTCAACATTGTTTTTTAAAATCCGAATCAATATTTTTTTATTCTACGTATATGTACTACGTACATGTATGAAAACAACTTTTGCTTGAAACATTTTTTTATCATACTTATTTTTTAAGACTTTTTCAGAATTATTTTTTCCAAACCACCTGTATAAAAATCATTATTAGTCCCATAAAAGTAAGCACTTTTTGTCTTTTCCAGCTAAGCTAAGGACCTCGTGAGGTACAGTGGCGCGTTATATAGCAGGCAAATTATACCTAGGGTTCTGAAGTAAACAGAAGGCCTCAAACAAATGGTAACTTTAACTATTTTGCTCCAAAAATAGCACTTACGTTATTATGGTAACCTAACTTAACACTTCAAGAATAATATTTTAATAATTCCATTTTGAAATAATTTTTTTCCAATGAGGCCTAAAATTTTTGCGCCTCGACAACTTTGTAGTGTCTCTCGAAACCAGATAATTTTTACCAATAACTCTCGAAATATTTCGCTGTATCAACTTAAAATTGACACCCCGTAAAATTGGTATACCTATATGATAAAAATAATAAATACACGTTTGTTTTTAAACATCATTTGTTATATCCGAAGAAATCAATCTTCTTCGGTATTTTGTAGAATCACGTTATTTCCGTTTGACAGCCAGTGTACATGTTAATTAATTAGTTTCTACTTTGATTAAACTCTTACAAATAACGAATCACTGATTGAGAAACATTTCCCTTGAATCTTATATTTAAATAAAACCATTCTTTCAGAATGCCACGAGTTAGTTACCACTGATTATTATTTAAAAATAGAATATTGTTTTATGTTTTTAAGCATACTATACTGGATCCAATGTTTGGAACACTTTTTTCCAAGAATCAGCAAAATAAACATAAATCTTCAGATGGGAGTTTTTGCCCGATAAAAATATAAAATATTACATATTTGTGTACAAAATATTACAGCATGTCCCAAAAGTTTGGAAACGGTTGAATTTTTCAAGAGAAATGTGCATTAAAAAAATTAATAAAAAGTTATCAAAATGTTGAATTTTGGGCCTGGGGTCTGTGTTGAGCCTTGAAGGGCACGGGTCTAATTTTTTTTAATATGAACCCCCACTTTTTACTGCATTTTAAAAAATCTTTACGCCATCGGGAGTTGGGACACTATTTAAATTATTTTATTACGTTGTATTTATATGTATACTAGCGGACTCGTCCCAGTTTCATTACTAGTTTCATTAGATCCGGCGAGAAAAATACTACAGGGGTGAGGGTTATAGGAGGAAAAACAACCCTCTATCTCGCATAGGAGCCGAGATATTTACGATTTTTTCCGACTTGATTTACTATTATCGTTACTGTTTTTCTTATGTTACCTATAAAGTAACAAAATATATGCTAAAACCTGGCCAGAGACATATCTATTAATTAAAAAAAAACATGTAAATCGGATAAATAGTTCTCGAGTGATAAAGCGCCCGAACGGACATACAGACAGAGAGACGTTGCATTTGTTTTATAATACGTATAGATAATAATAATAAATTGTATAAGTAACAATTTAAATTATTTTTTACCATTTTACATAGTACGAGTATAAGAACAATAAAAATAAATAAAAAAGAATATATACATAATATATTATTACACTAGTCACGTCTCAAGGTAAAATGAAAAAGTAACAAATTGAACATTGCAGTTTTTGTACTATCAAGTAATGTTTGAATGACATTTTGGCTTGCGGAAAATTCTATCACAATTTTTTTTACAAAAAACTATCTTGTTCTTCATGAGATTCATTCGTTACATTCGGTGGAGACATGCGTAAAAAATATAAATAATTTATATTGATCTTATTATTAGAAGAGGAATGCTATAGATAAATAATTACGGCCTTGAGCATCCAAACAAAGGTATATATGGTGGAGTATAGTTAATAAGTAAAATTTTGATTGTGTCCCCTAGGAATTAACCCATTTTTCCTGGACCTCGTGAGTGTCTGCTGCCTTGATCACCCCAGAGCAATCTTCCGTCCTACCGATAATCTGCGTCAGATGCAGGTGTGTGCTCGTTTACTGGTTGTATAGTTTAATCAATGCTAAATAAGAAAAAAAGAATATGAGTGCACATGTGACGAGACGAGAGTTAGGTTTTTGTAAAGTCTAGTCTCAGGTTTGAATTTTACAACTGACAGTTTCATCTCGTGAAAACCGGAGCCATCTAGAATCGATATTATCTCGTACACGCGATCCAGACCTAGATTGAGAAACGTTTCGATCTCGTGTGATTTTTTTCTAGACTATTCAAAAAGTGGAACGACCTGGTACTTTTATTTGTTCTGTGTGAATACGCCTGATCTATACGACTATACACAAATAGTTAAATACATCACTAACGTAATTATTCTCGAAATTAGTTGAGACAACATCACAACAAAACTCATTAAATATGAACCAAGTTCCGGTAGAATTGTGACAAACAAACCCAGGCTCGTCTTAAAGATAATTTCGCTAGCATTGTAACCGAATGGTGGCAGCACTCGCGGCGGGTGGCGGTCCACAGAGACTGTGTTCGCTAATTATGTATAACAGCCACCACTCCTTGAGAGTGCGTCGACCAACTTCACTGCGTTAATTATTTAGTGTATGTATACTACAACTTGCACCACTATTATAACTTATGTCTGTTAGGTTAGGATAACTTTACACCGGTCTATAAAATATACTTAGAGTTAGGTTTCACGAGTAGGTGGTACACTATGGTGTTCGATAAGTTTCTAAGATTCTCTATCCAAATCTGGTTATTTATTTAGATAGGTGTGAAACGTTTGAGTATTTGTTATAAGTGTACATTGAAGATAATTAAGTTTTTGATCGAGATTATTAATAGATACTGCAATCTATTTACAGTTGAGTCTCGTTTATTCGAAACATTCTGAATCGAGAAAGTCGAGAGGGGCTCTGACCAAGGTATATAAAGACAAGGTATGTAGTCTCAATAGCTCCTTAAGCAATCATCGTTGGCGCGAGAATTGACGTCAAATGTTATAAATGTATAATAGAATATCAATCACAAGAAATCCTTTATTTATTCTTGTCTTCGTATATATTTGATATTTTAACAATACATACAATCAAAGAAGTACAAATTCGACATTGCAAAATGTTATAAAAATCATAAAAAAGCTGTCACAGATATTAGAGAATAAAGGTTCAGATTGCTGATTATAAGTTATAATAAAGATATTTATATTTACAATAATTAAAATAATTTAACGAGGATAACAAAATAAGTTAGCCATTTTATCTTGTCATCATAATAAATTGAATGACTTGCGTAACATAATATGAACATACCCTTGTCTTCGCGCCACTGTGACTACAGAAGAACCTCGGTTTGGTCAGAATTAATTAGGGATTATGAACGTTAGTGAACATAATGGTATCCCATTTAACCCACTTCTCTTTGTTGGATATAATGGAATACAAAGATTTGTGAAACTATGTACATTGTACGTATGCTGTGTAAATTATACAGATTGCAAAGTTATGAATACGCATCATATACGATTTCAAGTCAAATATAAATTTAAGTAATTAAAAATTTTATTATAAACAAACATATGCCATCTAAATGTCAAGGTGATTAACTTTGTTCCATTACATTTTATTAATCTTCATGTCTGATTCTGAGTAGGAACCTACTAATTTACCAGCAAACAAAACAGCTCAGGATTTCAAAGTTTCATTTATTTACGAATAAATTCGATTTTCTCAATTAAAATAATTATTGAAAAACTCCGCCTTCGACACATTTCTACGAAATAAAAAAAACTTTGAACTCTCCCACAATTATGACCCCCCCCCCCCTTAAAAACGAAATTAATGAACGACCACTTTTTCATATATTCTAATGCCGTGTTTAGACCGAAAAAACAAAACAGCAACATCGTATCTTTTTAACGAAAGTGCAATAAATCCTATGCATTTTTAAATACGATGTGTTTTCAAACACCGTGGTTGGTCTAAATACGGCATAACAGCTTTGAAAATAATTACATACATACATACTTCAAAAGTGTAATTGTAATAATATAGGTATATAAATATTTTTTAAATTCTTTGTTAAGGAGGTTCGATACAGTTTTTGAGGGGCGGAAGGTAAGAGGGGATCGCTTATGTTAAAGCATGCAATTTATAAACAGTTTTTTTAATAAAAAAATAGTAAAAAAACTTTTTTTAAATATAATTTTACATTTTATTTATTCTATAAATAAATAATATTAGATAACACCACTTTATTGGTTAAAGACATTTTTTGTTGCCAGATTTCTTAGTTTCTGTATACCACTTCTAAAACCATTGATTTTTTGAAAAGTTTTTAATCAATTATTTTGATACGGTACAAAGGAAAAAAAATTATACTAAAGAATATTGCTGTCTATAGCCCACCGTTTAAGAAAGAACCTGTGGATAAAAATACAAATAATAACAGTTTAATTGTATAGACGTCCGAAATTTATTAAAGAAAAAAGTAATAGCGAGCTTTCGAATCACATTCATCGTCAGGCTTTTAGAAAAGAAAATAATTTATTTTCTTTCGATTCGAAAGCTATAATATATTTCTGACGTCTACACAATTGAAGAGGTTAGTATCAAAACGCAATATCTGCACAAATTTTCATTTTTCACCTAAAGGTGGAATCAGATGCATCTTTGCAGTTTCTTTTTCGTTGATAAATAATTATTATGGGTTAAAATGCAATGCGTTCCATAGTTAAGCTACTTTAAGTGTTAATTTTGTTTCAAAACGCAATATCTGTGCAAAATAAATATATTAAAAATTACATATTTTACTAAATTCACGTTTAAAAAAATGTAATAATTTGTTTATTTTGTAAATAATCAAAAGTTAATCTTCTATACAAATCATACTCTTTGATAATCAAAATTGGGTTCAAAAAGCAATACGTACAGTCGCCTGCAGAACTCGCCTGGCACCCTAAAGACTAGAATCGCTTACAACAGATTCCAAATTTAAAGACAAACATCATCGGTTATCTTTTTCTATCAAGTTTAATATATTTAAATACTAAAATTCGGAATATCAAATATTTATTGCCACAAAATTTACGTATACAATTTTCAATAGATTACATAATAATTTAATTGCACAAATATATATGAGTACTATAAACTAAAAGTAGTTCTTTATCTAGCAAATGAATTTCAAAATATCTGTCTTTGTTTGATACATGGAGAAATGATTAAAATATTATAATAATCAAATGGGAGGAGCCTACTAAGTTTGTGTTAAATGAAAATGAATACAAACTGCAAGACCATTAATGCAGGTGACTGTACCTTCTTTTGGTCCAAAAAGCAATAAGTAAAAATAAAAAACTTTATAAAAAAATTTCCAATTATTTTTTTTCTTTTTCGTTTTAGTAGATTAATTACCGACGTCCAATCTTCCAGTAGTGAAAATTTGAATACTGTCCTTCGCTTATCTTACCATTTATCAGTTTTCACAATTTCCTCAACATTTTGTCTTATGTCAGATATTGCGTTTTGATACTAACCTCCTCAATTAAGCTGTTATTATTTATATTTTGAACGTCACTACTATTATATTAGGATAAAAATACAACTTTGATTATTAATTACTAAAAAACTGAACAGGAAAATTTTGAAAAAAAAATTATATGAAATTTCATTAGAATTGTGAATATCATGAATAAAGAGATCGATTTAACTATTTTGGGTTCGGTAGCTAAAAAAACTTACCCAGAATTAAATATTTTACTTCGATGTTAACGCATTTACTTCATACAACTAGCTTCATTTTTATTTCGAGATTAACGAAGATACAAAAGTAATGTGAATACATTTCTGCACATTTTCACTATGCCGCTATTTATGAACTCTTCGTATCGCAATTTATATTTTGCATTATATTCTCAGTTGTTTTCAACATAATCTTAATATCTCTCTTGAGATTCTTTGGATTACGCCTTAAAAATTTATACATAATAATAAGAAAACTTTCGAGGATTAAGCAAGAATACGTTTCCCGTTTCCGACACTTAAATAATTTTTATATACATTCTTGATGAATTCTCTCTCTGTCTTACTGCGTACATTCTTCCCATTTATATTTTAGTTTATTTATGAATTCATGATTTACATCGAGTTCGTAACTTACAAAGAGTTGTTTGAGTTTTTTTTAAAGTTTAATTCTTTATTGATTAAAGACATGTTAAACGGGAATATTAGGGTGGTTCTTATATGAGGTTCGGACGAATTTTGACCGGGCCGCCCCCCAAATCAGCTCCAAATAATTCAAAAAAAATGTGGAAAAAATTTCAGCCCTCCATCTTAAACAATGGCCATTACCAGAGGGGGGTTATTTTCCCATTTAAAATACATGTTTTTTTTGATTTTTCAAAGACCTGCGTACTAGAGTGTCTTAAACTCTTTCTAAAAATCTAGAATACTCTTGAAAGCATCCCTGGTATATTCCATATCTTGATGGATAAAGTAAGCTTCTGATTCAATGTTGTCTGCTATATGGGTCATTACATAGTGATGTAAATAGTTTTAACTACTTCAATTAGTGAATATACACTATTAGAAAAAAATTAACAAAATTTTCTGCTTTTTTGGTATCTTGTATATATATACCGTTTTACACATTTGGCATGACACAGTTCATTGATTTGATTATATAATTTTAAATTTCATAAAAAAGGCTAATCATATTAATATTTAAGCGGTAAATTGTATATTTATTTATCGTTTTGTCACTATATTAAAAATGGTTTTCTTAGTTTGAAAGTAAATTTAATAAATCACCACTTATAAGTTTTTTTGTCACCCCCCCCCCCCCCACCCAAAACACACTAAATTCGTACACTTATATTCCATGTAATAATGTAAAAATGCTTAGACCATAAACAAACCTAAATAGCTGTAATAAAATGTTGTTCCTAGTTTAATATAAAAATTGTAACGAAATCCCAAACTATGGACATTATAATGATAAATATATGAGATTTTTTTTAAATATAAAAGTCTACGCAGAATCATACATTTTCGTTAAACTAAATAGCTATAGCAAAATGTTTGTTCCTAGTTTAATATAAATTTAATAATATAAAAATTGTAATGAAATCCCAAACTATGGACATTATAATGATTAATTTATGAGATATTTTTTAAATATAAAAATCTACGCAGAATCATAAATTTTCGTTAAACTAAATAGCTATACTATAACAAAATGTTTGTTCCTAGTTTAATATAAAATTTAATAATATACAAATTAAAATGAAATCCCAAACTATGGACATTATAATGATAAATATATGAGCTTTTTTAATTTAAAAATCTACGCAGAATCATAAATTTTCGTTTGAAAAATAATAAATGACGATATGGATTTTACATTACACTCATAATAAACCGATTTTTAAACAAACGCTAATGTAGTTTTTAATTAGCGTTGTATTAAAATAGATACACCCACAATAAAATTACAATTTAATCAAATATCTCTACTGTGGTCATTTTGATATTAATTCTGAATATTTACACGCGCACATACTCGTATTAAAATCAGATTTATATTAACTTCAATTATATGAACATTGTTTTATATAAATGCAACCTTTTCGTGAGTTTATTATATTTTTAATAAACAGACAAATATTTTCAGAATTCCGAACGACTTAATCAAATTTGTTAAAAATCAAATTACAAATAAGAAAAACTTATGTGGTCACCGTAAGACTTTCTTATACATCAGAAACAAAAATCTTGAAAACGGATTGCTATATAAATAAATTATAGATAAAATAATTATTTACTATACAACAGGGGTTCCCAACCTTTTTCTACCGTAGAGCACAATATAAAATACCGGTATGGCGGTGGGCATCATCTATTTCTTAAAGCAAAATAGTTGGGTATTGTTTTTTTCATATTTTTCTCTAATGCCCCACATAGAATTTTCATATAATCAAGAATTATCAGATTTTATCAATTAATTTAGATTTAAAAGTGCAAGTGGTGCTATCTGTTAACGCATCTGAATAATAAATAATGACAAATTACCTATTTGAATGACATATACTTGTATATGTTCTTTGGGGCACACATGGTGCCTGTGGGCATAGAATTGGGAACATGCTATACAACTTTTATATAATACATATTTTTCTATAATTTATAGATACCGTTTCAAAAATAATGAGAAAAATACCTTTAAAAATAGGAGGTGCACGTCTATACAAAAACTTTGTTTGAAATTTAATTTTTGTATGTATCACCGTTTTGGCTGTAGAGCGTTCGCAGACCGAATCACAAACGGTATTGAGATAATCATACGTTATTCAGTGACCTTTAAAACGTGTAGTTTCGTTAAAATCTCGAGTTTTCACTGTACTTTATTTAAAAATACCTATTATTTTTATGTTTTGTTTAGTGGTCGTTTAATTTATCTTACCATATAAAATAAAGTTTCTGTAACTATCTATCAATCTATGTTCGCTTTTAAAAAGGTTTACAGTTATGGGCCACTAATATACGTCTTCATGGTGCCAAGCAGTTACGTTAAATTTATAAAATAAGAACATAGCAGCTAGTAACTATACAGGTGAGTATATTAAGACTGCTTAATATCTATAAAAGTACAAAAGTACAAAAGTTTCAGGATTTAGAGAGAAAAACCCAATGGAGGAAACAATTTTGACCTTGAAAAAAAGAAATAACTTTTGTCTGAAAAGTTTTTTTTAAAACTTCAATTTTAACGTATTGTTTTAGATTAAAAAAAACAAATTTTAGTGTTAAAATTCTGATTTTATAAATTTTAAAAATAACGTTAAAATTGAATTTATTAAAAAACTTTTTAGGCAAAAGTTGTTTATTTTTTTCTGCAAAATTTAAATCTACAGTAAATAAATATATTTCCATTTGAAAAAATTTAGTTGCCCCTTCAAATCCTGAAACTATTGTACCAAACAATTTCCGTAAAAATCCTTATTTTTCTAGATATTAAGCAGTCTCAAGATAAAAAAACCCATCCTGTATAAAGAGATACCTCTCAACAATCGATATAGACATCAGAAGATTACACTGTTTTGCAAGCTTAAATTATATTGTGAAATACACGTCTGATGTTTTATTCCTAGCATTACCTTTCGTTGAAGCGTTTTTGTTAAATTTAGAAGCAAAGGACTTTAATTTAGTATATATTATGAAAGTCAAAGACATAAGTTAACTTAATTAATACAACTAATTAGTATTTTTAGGTGCACCATTTTTGAACAAATGATAAAATGGTATTATAATTATATTATAATTATTAATATTTATTAAATGTAGAGTAAGCATTTAAAAATAACCGACTCATATATTACTAGCTGTTACCCGCGACTTCGTTTGTGTGGAATTTAGGTTAGTGAAAACAAAACCACGAAGTTATGTTAGGTAAATAATACAGATAGATAATCAGACCAGGATTTACCGAACAGGCAATGTTAACAGCTGCCTAGGGCGGCAACTTTTGAGGGGAACTTTCAAAAATTGTTTTACTCGCGAGGAACTCAAACTTGAGAGAAGTGTCAATATTGGAACCAAGAATGTATGTAAGGTTAGATTAGGTTGGAACTTTTATCTAAGGAATTTTTGCCTATTTAATTGGTTCACGTTTCCGACACTTAAATAATTTTTATATACATTCTTGATGAATTCTCTCTCTGTCTTACTGCGTACATTCTTCCCATTTATATTTTAGTTTATTTATGAATTCATGATTTACATCGAGTTCCTAACTTACAAAGAGTTGTTTTAGTTTTTTTTAAAGTTTAGTTCTTTATTGATTAAAGACATGTTAAACGGGAATATTAGGGTGGTTCTTATATGAGGTTCGGGCGAATTTTGACCGCCCCGCCCCCCAAATCAGCTCCAAATAATTAAAAAAAAATGTGGATAAAATTTCAGCCCTCCATCTTAAACAATGGCCATTACCAGAGGGGGGGGGGG
This sequence comes from Sialis fuliginosa, assembly GCA_961205875.1. Taxonomy (NCBI): domain Eukaryota; kingdom Metazoa; phylum Arthropoda; class Insecta; order Megaloptera; family Sialidae; genus Sialis; species Sialis fuliginosa. Next base: position 25,955,759 of record OY540812.1, on the reverse strand, counting down.
GGGTGATTTTCCCATTTAAAATACATGTTTTTTTGATTTTTCAAAGACCTGCGTACTAGAGTGTCTTAAACTCTTTGTAAAAATCTAGAATACTCTTGAAAGCATCCCTGGTATATTCTATATCTTGATGGATAAAGTAAGTTTCTGATTCAACGTTGTCTGCTATATTGGTCATTTCATAGTGATGTAAATAGTTTTAACTATTTCAATTAGTGAATATACACTATTAGAAAAAAATTAACACAATTTTCTGCTTTTTTGGTATCTTGTATATTTGTACAGTTTTACACATTTGGCATGACACAGTTCATTGTGAAATAAACGTCTGATGTTTTATTTCTAGCATTACCTTTCGTTGAAGCGTTTTTGTTAAATTTAGTAGCAAAGGACTTTAATTTAGTAGATATATATTATGAAAGTCAAAGACATAAGTTAACTTAATTAATACAACTAATTAGTATTTTTAGGTGCACCATTTTTGAACAAATGATAAAATGGTATTATAATTATATTATAATTATTAATATTTATTAAATGTAGAGTAAGCATTTAAAAATAACCGACTCATATATTACTAGCTGTTACCCGCGACTTCGTTTGTGTGGAATTTAGGTTAGTGAAAACAAAACCACGAAGTTATGTTAGATAAATAATACAGATAGATAATCAGACCAGGATTTACCGAACAGGCAATGTTAGCAGCTGCCTAGGGCGGCAACTTTTGAGGGGAACTTTCAAAAATTGTTTTACTCGCGAGGAACTCGAACTTGAGAGAAGTGTCAATATTGGAACCAAGAATGTATGTAAGGTTAGATTAGGTTGGAACTCTTATCTAAGGAATTTCTGCCTATTTAATTGGTTCACGTACCAACTTAATAAGTGGAAAATTCCCAAATTGAGAAAATAATCGATTTACAAAAGCGTATTATATAATAGGTACGATGCCTAATTTTTTAAATTATTTTATGATGATCTTACGTGTCTCTTATTTCCAAAAAAATGCTTATATCTGCAGAAAATAAAGGTTTAATCACAAAAATTGACCCTTTTAAAACTAATTTTCAATTTGACACCAAAACGCTCGCAGGTGTTATGGCGCATTTTTGACGTCACGCCTATGTAAACACTCCTTGTCAACTATAATAAATCCTTGTTTCATCGCTAACGTTTCTCGGTTTTACTTTTGGTAGCACAAAACTGAGCAAATTGATAATTTAAAACCACAAAATAATTTATAAACAGTGCAGATATTAATGAAAATAAAAATGACGTTTACGTAGCTGTGACGTCATCTACTCTGACTGGTGTTTTATCAAACATGGCGGATTGCTGCATTTTGCGTTTTTATTTTAACAAAAATCATATTAATCCCGCTTTTAATATAAAAATAAATACATTTTTTAGAATCTTTTTAACTTATTTCATTATTTAAAATCATAATTTCAGTGATACTTTGTTACTGGCATCATGCCTATTATAGAGTTAAAACACTCGTATGTATCGATGTTTCCCTGATACCGAGTATTTGGTAAGTATCGATAGTAAAAATCATCTTATATACCCTACAGTGGGCAACAGTGGGTATTATGAAAAACATAACCTACTTTGTCATTTTTACTGAACACAATGTAATTGATTATCGACGTTATTGTTAATTATAGAATGTGTAACACGTTTCAACGGTACACATTGCAGGTTCGTTATTTTTAAAAGAATTTTTTCCGACTCACGGGTTTCCAAAAATCGACGCGAAATTAAAAAAAGGGGAAGGGGACGGAAATTTTCCAATCCGGGCCTGTAGATAATACAGTATATCAATATAATATATTCTATAATGATATTTATCGACTATCATAACAAAAATCTGTATTATCTATAAACAGATTTTTAGTCTTGCATTTACACGCTAGATGTCTATGGCAAAAAGTATAACTTAACCTATAAAGCGTACAAGTCTCACATACCCAGCCTATGTCCTTCCTCAGGATGCAAGCTATCTCACTGTCAAATTTCATCAAGAACAGTTTAGCGGTTTAGCCTTTAAAAGGTAACAAACAGACAGACACACATTCGCATATATAGTATTAGTATGGATAAAGGCCATCCCCTTCTTTGCGTGTTTCGGTTCCCTAAACAATTTCGGCAAGAATCTATCTTCACACAATACTGATTCCAGAATATACAGATATAACGCAATACCGATATATAAAATCCTAAACCCACATATCTTACCTTACCACATTGCTGTTTCCAGAATACACTCCCAAGATAAATTTATAGTTAGGTAGGTATCGGTTACCTAACTATCGAGTGTCCGGTATTATAAATAAATTGGTCTAGACTAAACGTTTTTTGCACGGTATCAAATTCAAATAACAGTGATATGATATTTATTAATGAGCACATTGGTAAGTAGAACAATGATCTAATAAAACGGCCAAGTGCGTGTTGGGCACGCACATGATAGGTTTCCGTAGTCATTATGATTTATAAACAAGAGTTATTTCAATTTTTTTTATAAACTATTCTAGCTACAGTGTTCGTTATAATTTTCATTGAAAGTACTAACTAAAAGCTACATTCTAAATTATTTAAGATTTTTTGAAAAGATAGTTTAGAAATTAAGGGTGGAGAGGACGCTCTGATAACGACATTTAAATGCAAATATATCGTGACTGAAGGGTTAAAATCAAAAAGTCATATAACATTTTTTATTGCATTTTAGGAGACCTATCTAATGGGGTAAGTGAAAAAAATATATGTGAGTTCACTTTTCAGTCTAGTTTTCTATGGAAACCTAAAAAACCGTGTTGACTGATGTACTCCAGGGGTCGACAACCCGGCGTCCGCGGGCTCCGTGACGCCCTTGGTGAATTTTTAATGCGCCTTTACTGGACTGAATGTTGAGAGATTATAAAGTACCTAAGGCCATTTGCATTACATTTTATATTTGAATCTTTTTTTTTTTTTTTCCAATGTCATTTTATATGGGTGATTTTCAAATCTTGTATTGTGTCCGTATAAACAAAATGGTTGCTGACCCTTGGTGTACATAATATAGAAAAGACACTAACTTTACATTATTATTATTTTATTACCACTTATTTAAAACCCTATAGACAGCGTTAGAACAAAGAACTTGAAAAGTGCCAACCCCAAGGAGGAGTAATTCTTCAACAGGACTCTGCTCCCTGCCACAAGTCGATGGAAATGTTCAAATATTTCCAGGATAAGGAGATAACAATTTTAGATTTGTCCAGGAATTCACCCGATCTGAACTCTATTGTGAATTTATAGGCCATTTGTAAAGCTAGACAGTGCAAAATTGACTGCACTACAAAAACAAAGATGATATAAGCGGTCATTCAGGTTTCGTATCGGAATGAGAGAATCTCTGAAAACTGTCAAAAACTAGTGTAGCCTATGCCAAAACGAGTAAAAGCAGTTATTGAAGCCAAAGGGGGGCATATTTTCTATTAATTAGCGTAATGGTATTTGTATAATTTTGTAAAAATATTATTTTACAAGCAATAAACGGTTTTACCATAATAATTGCCTGTGATTCCATTAATTTGCACAATATTGTAGTAAGAACTCGCAAAACCATTATTTAGCTATCTAGATCCACATATTCTGCACTGTCACACTGACAATACAGTCAGAACTCGCAAAACCGATACCTAGTTATCTAGATCCACATATTCTTTACTGTCACACTGACAATACAGTCAAAACTCGCAAAAACGTTACGTAGCTATCTAGATCCACATATTCTGCGCTGTCACACTGACAATACAGTCAAAACTCGCAAAAACGTTACGTAGCTATCTAGATCCACATATTCTGCGCTGTCACAGTGTCGTTTTGAGAAAATACAGTAGAAACATGTTGGTCTGAACGCTACCTGCCATACGCAGCAGTACCACCACAGTATCCGCGTGGTTGTTGGCATGCGTGTTCGCTCTGTCGGTTTCTCGGCACACAGAATCCGCAGCATCAGTGCAGCTCCGCGAGTGACCGCGTGTGGAGCTACGCGGCTCCGGTTACTCTCGCACCGCTTTATATAGCTCCGTACGCACTATACGTCTCTTGCTCTAACCCGTGCGTCCGCACTGCGCGCAACAGTGACAGATACATACGTAGATATACGTTGTACTACTGGTGTGAGTGGGTGCGCGTTTCTTGTGAATTAATTCCTTCTTTCACTATCGTTCTAGTTGAACGTTTCGAACTTATTAAAACTATCAAAAAGACTAAGATATGATTATCTGTTCAATGTATGTTTTTTTTTAAATATTATTTAAAATGAATTAATTAACAGTTATATATAATTATTACAAAAATACTTTTCAAGTAAAAACACTGCAATAATTATAAATGTAATATAGGTATGATTTAAAAAATATAATCTTTTTGAAAAATAAAATATTACTACAGTAATAATTAAATGTAAGATAAAAGTACAATTGTACGCCTCAATAATAAACCCACAAAATATTGATATTGGTGTTCCATTTCAAACGACTTCGAATTTGTGGTTAATATTTTACTTAATTTAAATTTCATCCAAAAACTCTTTCCATATTATTGGTATAATTTATAGATATTAGAATTTTTTAAATTTATTTAATAATTGATTTCGTTGACTATATTAAATTAATTTTACAAAATCAAATTATGTCTTGAAAAGCACTTTCTGAAAAAAAAAAGTTTTTATATATATATTTTTTTTATTTAATTGATTTTAAATTTTTTTTCAAAATTTTTTTCTAGTAAATTCTTAAATTCTTTATTTATAGGAATAAACAAATAGATACACATTTTTAAATTAATAAAATATACTAAATTATTTGAAAATAATGTACTACATACAATAGTTGCTTAAATATGTATATATTTTTAATTAACATAATGTAGCTTTTCAAATAATGTATAAAAGTACAAGAAAAGAAAAGCATACAGAAATGTATATAATATTTATAAGAAAAGATGAAATGAATAATATTTCATTAGATTTTAATATATTAAAAAATTATTTACAATGTTTTCTTTTTATAAAAAAAAGTACTCCTCTCAAATAACGAGGAATTAATTTCATGTGGAATAATAATAAAAAACAGAATATTAAAATATTGCATTAATTAATAACAACTTAATTATAAAAAGCAAAGAACAATTTAATTTAAAGTTCGACATTTCAAAAAGAAACGTTTCAAATGTTAAAATTACTTTTATTTTATTCATATCTTAACTGTTGTCAGGCCAAAAACTTGACACATTTTTAATTAGTGTCAACCGAGAGGAAGAATTAATCGTAATTAGTAAAAAATGTAATTAATCAATCTGCAGACAGTTTCAGAAAAGAATTTAAGAAATTTATATCACTCAATCTCTTTACAAAATATTTCATTACAGTTGTTTGAAAATTGGTAAAATTGTTGGGTTCTTAAAATCTACTCTTTTAATTATGTAAGGATGATTTTTGAAATTTTCAATCACCTTGTAAGGATTAGTAAGATTTTGGTGCCTCTCACCCTCTATTTCATAAGGTTTTGTAATTTTTACTTAAAGATTCAATTATTTTAAGTAAGTAAAAAATACTTGAATGACAGTAGAAAATTAATTTAATATTTAAAAAAATTTATTAGTTGATACTGGTCTTAAATAATGAATGCTAATATAATTTACTAGAAAAAGGAAACAGGTAAGTAACTCTATGGAACCCCCTACATGCATTACGTAATTAATTAACGTTCCTTCTTATAGGTTTTATTGCGTTATTTGTGTTCTTCAGAAGTCAAAACATGTTTATGTCTCTTTTTTAGAAGTTGATTAACTATTTTACAAATACATAAGGTACTGGCACCAGTTTTGAACGCTTTAAGAGCAACGTATATTGTTTTTTGGAATTGATGGGTTACTATTTTGCAATTCTCATGAATTCATGATACTAATAAATTTACCACAATCCGCAAATATAATGTTTTTTTTTTAAATTAAAACCTTTTATTTTGTTTATGATTTTTTTTATGGACACCCAGTGATGCACTTGCTAAAGATTACAAAATGATTATTAATACTACACAAACGTCATAAAATAAAGAGTTATCAAATTTAAAACAATATGTAAATTTACATCCCATTTTTCTTGTTTTTATTTTTATACTTTTTTTAACATATTTTTTGGGGGATTAATTTATGTTATAAAATTTAAAAATTAGTCAAGTTTTTTTCTTCAATAGATAATAAATAATAATCATAATAGCATGGTATATTTAGGCATTGACAAATAATTATACATACATATCTCCATAAACTAATAGCTTTTGCGAGTCAAGTAGAAAAATTGAAATTATTCTGTCGGTTTTAATCTACCATAAGAGAAAATTTTATTTTTCAGAGTAAGTGGCATTTTTTTATGGATAAACTTTTCTATGAGAATTAAAACTACTTTCAAAACTTAAATGAAATATGAGTATAACTTTTGTAACAATAGTGTTATCAATTTTGCTGCAAAAAATACAAATTGTTTTAACTTCAAAATGTAAGAATGTATGAATCAAAAATATTTTCAAATACGTTTTTTGTAAAATCATTCTTAAAGATTACCAAAACAGAATAAAATCGCATACAATTAAAGAAGAAAAATTATTTACGAACACAATACAAACAAAAGAATATTAAACATTTTTATGGCTCAAAATCGAAACGTAAAGTATGAAAAATCGTGTAAGTTTCTACATATATTGCAAACATTTTTCACTGAAACTTTTAAAAACTTTGCATCGATGCATTTCAGGTGTTGAAAAACAAAATTGCTGCTCGATGTGAAAATATTCTAGGTGGATATTTTTTAATATAAAAACTAAAAATAGGAGCCTATGGTATTAAAGTTAGAATTGGTTTCAGGTTTACCAATATTAAATAATACATACTTTCCTTTTACTATTATAGGTATTACAAATATTATTTTTAATTAAAATTTTATCGACATAACTTTTCGAGGTGGACAACAGTGTTGCCAGTATGAACTTCCTAAAAAGTACGATAGGCTTACCAAAATAGTACGAAATTTGACAAAAAGTTACGGTTTCAACTTTTTAAACTGTTGTGATTAAAGAACTTTTTCTGTCACATTTTGTCACCCCCAACCCCTGATACTACAGATGTTAAAATTGTTAGAAATGTATTTGAATTATTATTTTTTATTTAATTATACCCTTTATTTTATTTTGTGTTAAAAAACATCAATTATCAAGTAATTAATGGACGCCTCCCGGAACGCCCCTTATGTTTCGTTAGAAAACCGTCAATACTGAAAAGTAGATATAGACGAAAAAATTAAGGTACGTTTCGTTTTTACTTTAATTTTAATTAGTGTTATTCATAATAAACATTTTATTGTTTTATTATTTTTTTACGTAGTGAAGCTGAATAAAAACTTGTAAAAATATTTGTGGGGCAAAAGGTACGGTTAGAGCTGAGGTACGATTTTGGTACGGTCGGGTCATGAATAGTACGAAAACCGTATTAAAAAGTACGTTCTGGCAACACTGGTGGACAACCTATTTATTTGGCGAGCCAAATGGAATAATTCAAAACAAGTGGTTTAATTTTCTATCAAAAAATATTTTTAATAGAAACGACTGGGGGATGGGGATTTAAAAATCTACTAAATATATACACCCACATATATTTTTTTATGAACTCCTCCTAGATTATGCCACTGTTTAAGTATTACTTTATAATTTTTGCTTTCTTTTTTGAATGTACCTATTTCAGTGTTTATTAGGTCGGGAAAAGTGTTTATTAATTTATTTTTTAAGATACGCAGCAGATTTTTCATAGTTATACAGGATGTTCCTTGTTATCTTCATTACTGATATTAAAACATATACAGGATGTTCCATTTTAATCGACTCAGGTTATTATTAAAAAAAAGTAAAGTAGAGAAAAATATTTCGGATAAAAGTTGAAGGGTTTAAAAGTGGACATAAAATTATTGGATGGAGCTCATATGAAAGTCATATTCGTTTTTTAAATTTGAACAACTGTGCAAAAAAATATAAAGCATTTTTTTATGACCTCAATTATCAATAACGCACTAAAACAAAACATTTCAAAAATTGAGTCCTATAATAAAAATTGTTTCTTTTTTACATTTGACGAAAAATACGATTCTGTAATAAAAATAGGGGTTCCTATTTAATAAAAAAAAGGGAGATGGCCATCTTCTACTTTTTACCGAAAATTTTATATCTGTCTTGCTTTATTTATTTGCCTGAGGCAATTAAAATGGAACACCATGTATTGGTTTCAATATCAGTCATGTCAATAACAAGCACATATTAATTAATTAATTATAAAGATAGCATTCATTTTTTATAAATCCTAAAAAAAATATATTGACCAATGAAATTAATATTCCAGCGATTTAACATGCGTATCGAGATTTATATCTATTTCGTCAAATAAACAGTACTTATTTTTATATTGTTTTCTTTGGGATTTTTGTGGCGATAAATCCGGGTTGTTTCTTTCAGTAGTTTTGCTTTTTACATATTAGATTGTACATCTTCGTAAGTGCATATTTATTTTGCTTAAGGGTTGGCTCATTGTGACGTACAGCGGTCTCGTAGAGTCCAAGTAGTATGAAATTCATTTAACTCCAAGTAAATTTACACATAAAGCAAAGTGGGGTTTTGGGAATATAAACAAAACTCGGCTTGAATTACTTTACAGGAAAATATTATGTTGTTTAGAATAGGACTTATACATATTCAGTTAGATTATTATACATTTTTATTTATTTAAAAATCAAATCAATATTAAATACCTATCAAATTTAAACATTTAATTGATTTTTAAATATCAGGGATATTAGCGTCTGACCCATTTTTTAACGATGTGTTATAAAAACCCTTTTTATGTGAAAGTTAAATTAAAAATTAAAACTATTGAATATACATAATGTACTGGCACCAGTCTTGGATATGACCCCAGTAATGGCAAATTTTTAATTAAATGTACTGAATTAGAAATATTTGTTGATATTTGATTACTACCATTTCTGAATATTAAGCTATATACATTTAACTGTCTTACAGCGTGATTTGATGATAATCGGCCAATAGGAGTCAAAATGGTGGACATTTAAATTAATTATTAGAATAATTTATTAATTAATTATTATAGCAACTATTTTACATTGTTTCAAATCTGACGATTCTTTCTTTTATATCCATCACTGCGTGCTCATTACTGGTTTTACCTTTGCCATTACTGGAGAAAAAACATGAACAAAAAAACGGCTATAATTTAAAAAACAAACTATATTTGCGGACTTTGATAATTAAATTGATTAAATAAAGAGTTACTTGTTTTATTAGTAACATGAATTCATGAGAATTACAAAAAACAAACCCATTAATGAAAAAAAAACAAAAACGAAAACTTGCTCTTATAGCGACCATAACTGATGCCTTTACCTTATTTTATTTTTATAACTCAGGTCACTATTTACTATATCTGTGTCAAATCTCAGCTTTTTAGGTTAAACGGTTCATTAGATAAAAGGTTGTCACAGACAGTGTTAATGTCATAAATGTTCCTTTTTCCGATTTCGGTACGAAACACTTAAAAACGAAAATAACAAAATTAACACAGACTAATAACGTCTGGGGTTTAGATGATAAATTTTTAATAGGAAGTCTTAACATTAACATTAGGACAAATGTCCACGTTCGCACCTTTTAACAAATTAACACAACATACATATAAAGACAATACTAGATATCATTTACATATTATGTATGAAACATTTACTGAAAATTGGTTAATGCGAGATGCCGCTTGCACAAAGGTACCACTTTGCACAAATGAACACGACGACAGAATATAGGTATGTATCTATTTATATAATGTGTGTGTGTGTCGAGCTTCAAACAGGTAAAGCATACGTATAAATATTTAATGAGCGCGATAAAGAACGCTCTGTGTAGATAAAAATATATGTACATATAAATACATGTACTTGAACATAAAGTGAAGTAATATGAGATGATAATAAATGTATTTTATTTATAATTTGATGTCTTTTTGAAAATGAACTAGCCCTTTGGGTCTATAAGTGATGCTTTTTTTAATATTCTACTATTGTAGAATGATATTAAGGGGGTATGCGAATAAAAAAAAAATATTATTTCTAAATAAATATTTAATATCATTATTTAGGCCGTTTTTCCACACACCGGCAAAACTGGTGCCGTTTCCGGTGAAGGCACCGGCACGGGGCATGGCTCTTTTTCCCACACACCGATATTCTCAGTACCGGTGCAGTTGAATTCTAGCTATGGTGATAGAAACATGTCTGCAGTGTTCAATAAGCGATACCTTCATGGGTTATTATACTTCAGAAGGAAGTATATAAATCACAAATATAAAAATGGGCAGTATTGGGTACATCCTCTGTTGACTGTAAGGTACTTATCCGATTGTTGAATTCAACGCCGGCAGTATTTGACGGTGCCGGTCGTCACCGGCAAATTAGCCGGGCCTGTCTACGTGGAAAAGCTCTGGTTTGATTACATTGCGTGGAAAAACGCCCTTAGGGTCGATCCAGACTATCGAGCCGGTTTCGCTCCAAACAAATATAAATAAACAATAAACAATGAAATCATTCACACTAAAGGTATCGGTCAGGTCTCGGTCCAATCTCGCTTCGATACAACATAGTGCAAATAATGTTTTACTGGAGTGTGATCGAACCTGGCATGGATTGTACCGACACCGGCCTGTCACCAGCTCATTAATGTAAATATCATAGAGCGAGACCGGACAGATAGTCTGGATCGACCCTTATTATAAAAATTATTATCTTTTATTTAAAAATACAAGTCTGTAAATTATTGCAGTACGGATAGTAAATTTTTATTTAGGAATTGTAAATTTTTTTAATCGCTTTAGTTAAAATATTAACACGTTATAATCGCATAATCCCTAGCTCAAATTGCTTCCATGTCATATTTGAAATATACGAGCTTTGTGATCTTTTTTTGAAAGAGAAATAATGAGTTGTTTTCTGATTTTAAAATTTTCACTTGATTTTTCCGTTTCAGGTAAAGACAAACACTTTCACCGTATCTGTGTGTGTGGGGGGTGGGGGGTCTGTCCTGTGAATCCTTGTCACACGCATAACTCATGAATCACTGAATCTATAATAATTGATTGATAGTTGAATCTGGCTATAGGACGGTTCCATTTAAAAATCATCAAAATCGTGTGTACGGAGGAGGGGTGACATCCAAAAATAGTTCTTTTTTCATGATATCTGAAGAACGACACATGTTACGTGAAAATTCTATAGAATCTTTTTTTAGACCAATATATAAAAAGATCACTTAACTTTTGTAGTTAAATATTCACTTACGAAGATTTATCTCCATTTGTTTAAAAAAATCGTCATTGATTTTTTTAATCGCTATTTACTTTGACATATTAAATGCCATTTTGACGTTTGCTTAGCAAAAAAATTGAAATTATTAAAAAATAAAAGAATAATCAAGAACGTATTAAGAAATTTTTTTAACTAATATTTTAAAATAAAATGATATAAAAATTAAAGGGTTAGTAGTGAAGTAGGTACCCTATTATAGGAAACATGCATTTTTTACAGGATTATGAGGCTGTAGACCTCAATATTTTATATTATTTTCAACTTGATACCTCTAGCCATTCCTGAGAAGAAGGGTCTTTACGATCAGACATACAGACAGACAGACAATTTTATTTTTATTTTGAGATACGGAATCCGAAAAATTAAACTAAATAAATTTTTCTATATATTATGTATAAAATATTCTTTCAAACATAATAAAAATCATTGGTAAATTGTATTGTAATTATATAATACAAATATATGTTAATGTAAAAAATCATTACGAAAGCAAATTACAAATTCCCAAAAAAATTTGTAACAAGAAGAACACGTTAATTCGATTCCAAGAATTATAATTAAAATCATATTAATTCAGTATGTATTATATTATATCTCAAACTCAATTGTTCTATATACAAACTATATAGATTTACGGGTATTATTGTAAACATACAAACTACAATTGTGCGATATAAAAATTCTGGAAGCCGATTATCGCCAAATCAACAATTATCCGTAATATATATCGATAGAAAGGCTTGAAACGCGCGGATACAACGTCTCATTATTGGAAAATGTGATTTAGTTCGTGGTTCTGCGGATGCATACAAACGACACAAATATTAACAGTGGTGTAGTCAAAACAATAGTAGTTACACCTACTTTAAAATTTTGGCAAAATTATTACAAAATATTTTTTTTTTGTCAAATTTTAATAATTAAAAATTTGTCAAGCGCGTTTATTAGTGTCCCGTATCGTACACTTTAGCAAAGTTAAGAACCAATATAAACAGGGAATTAGTAGCAAAAATACAAACTAATTTAAACATACAAAACAGTTGAAATTCAATCGAAAAGGTGGCAGTACAATGTATTTGACATTTTTGAATTATTTTTGAAAAAATGAGGGCATCATTTATACTATTATAAATTAATTCATTCATTTATATTCACACAGAAAGTGGTAATCCAATCAAAAAGTACATCTTATTGATTTTATTTATCATGTACTAAGTACCACAGTACTAGACGTAGTACTTTAAATGATACACCCATGTCAGAAAAACCGTCAAAATGAATATATAGTTACGCCACTGGATTATACACATACACACGTATGTATATTCATATGTAGACACGTAGTGAGGATTGGATTGAAAAATATAGCAATATAGTTTTTATTGCGAAAACTAGTAACATTTGTTATGTAAATTTTGGATCAAAAACTAGCGCGGTAAAGGAAATAAATCATTGTGAACGTGTCTACGGTAGAATCACATCAGTGAAAAGTTTTTTTTGTAGATATGTTTATATAAAAAAAGGAATTTAAAATTTTTTTTGATTATTGCAATTTTACAAATTATGCTTAAAAAATAAATTACGTAAAAAATTTAGCGGTGCACATGAAAGGGTTAGGTCGTTTTTGTAACTGAAGTCTCGTTTCGTAAACCACGAGAAGAACCATCATGATTGATAATATTTTTAGAGCTGTCTCATAATGTTAGAAATATCAATTGAAAACTTTTTTAATACGTACCTGACCGAATTATTTAATATAATATAATAATTTCATTTATACATATATATTTTTATTAGAAAACATCACCTGTACATTTTCCTTAATATGGACCTGTCGCAATTCAATTATATGTGATTGTAAAGTCTATCAAAATCGGTTTAGTAGCCGGAACAAATAGATATACATTTTAAAAACTACCAAGATGGATTATCTATACATAGTTTAAATAAAGCCCCTCGCCGCTTCTGTCTGTCTGTGCAAGATTTTCTCAGTAACTACTGAACGGATTTTATTTCGGTTTTCACTAATGGATATTGTTTCACGAGGAAGATTGAGGTGTATAATTTGTGGATATTTTGAATTTTGTGTAAATTTGTTAATATTTTGTCATGAAGTCGGAAAAAAACAATCTTCCGAAAGTTTTCGCGTGCGCTGTGTAAATAGTTAGCGATAAGTGAAAACAATCCTTAATAGGTTTATTACAGATTAAATTTATATCCAAGGTTACACCGGATCCAATGCGCTAGTGGTTTCCTATAATTTAAGTACATATTGACTAAACATATTTTATTTTTAAGTACTAAAGAATTAAATTCTTTTACAAAAAAACTACTCTTGGTATAAAAATTTACAAAAGAGAAATTCCTCGCTTTATTTCCAGAACGGCGCACTTACATTATTAAACGGAAAGACAGAAGTGGGGTAATAACTATGTACTTTACTACTAATAAGCATAAAAATACATAATCCACATTTACATTATCTAAAAGTTTGTATGCGGTAAAAACTAATAAAAATAAAGCGATTCAAACAACTACCTCTTACAAGAAGTTCAACTCATATTAAACGGACGTGATTAAAAAAGAAAAATCAAATATTACACAACGTAAAAAGTAGTTTCAATTGAAACTTTTATTTAATATTATATTCTCAATATGCGGTTAACGTTAATTTGTTCAATGCGCTATTCTGAAAGTAGATGTAGCAATACTATTGAAACTATTTAACTTTGTTTATTAAAATCTTAATACAAATCAATGTTTATGTTACACCAGTAGTCGGAAATCAGTTTTAAATGAAAAACCATTTTTGAAATAACACCGAACTGTAGATTTACAAAATTAACTAATCAATTATACTGGACGGCCTACGTTAATTTATAATTGAATTAAAACAGATTAGATATATGGAATATAATATGCGTAGGAACATGTGAAGCTACATATGTAATAAATTCAAATTGCATCGAAATTAATTAATATTAATAAATAAATTATATTTGTCTATCAAATCAATTTGATTTACATCACAACTGTGTAATCATATATGTATAACGAATATACGATTGAGGTTGCACATCAATAGAGAATTAGTCTCGTTTCGTAAATAAATAAGCTTATGTCGTCTCGTTTACAATACCGAGATCGATTCTGCCTACTGAGATTTTTTTTAAAAACAATATTTATTTATTTTATCTAACGATTTAAAGATTGATACAAATACTAAATTTATACTAATTATAAATTATTGATACCAAAGAATTGCTATTAGGGTTGGAAAGGGTAGTTTTTTGGGGCCATGACACCCACATTCTATCACGGGTTCCTAGGCTGGAATTGATGGCGGGTTTCTGTAGTAAGTTTAAATGACCTTTTTTGTCATTCAATAAAATTTTTAAATTCATTCAATTGCTTTTTATGGTAACCACGCTGGGACCCCTTAGTCCCAGGGCTAAAGCCCGGTCAGCCTCCCTATATGGGGATCATGTTTAGGGCTTTACTTTTCCAAACATAAAAGGACACATTTTGTCCATTTTCAGATATAATTTATTTAAAAAAATATGAGTACGAAAATAAATGAATACATTAGTAAAATTAAATGTTTTCATTTTATTAAATTTACTATACAAAATAGCTCTACATATTTCTTTTTTGGAATGTTGGCAACCCTACCTACCATTAATAATTTACATTCACTTCTAGAACGGTAGATATCAAAGCAAAAGATAAACACATGCATGACAAACTACATAAACGAAATAAGAACAATTTTTCAAATACATGTCGTGATATTTATTCTTGTCAACTCGTTTTTATTTGATACGATATATCTCGTCATGCTATACGGCTTTAGTTATATACCAAGGGGCGGCGTGAAGTTGGCGCCGAACTTACCGGAAACATATCCTCCGCGATGTGATGTAAAATCAGCGCCGGGTTCAATCTACCTAAGTAAGTGTGTCTACGTGCATACATCTCTTGTCCTCCATCTATGATTTATGGCATAGAGAAAATGATACGTACATTTGATTTGAATTAGAATCACGTCAGCTAATGAAATAGTTATAGAATATAGTAGTTCGGTAAACAGAGGCGTCTATAGATAATTTTCTAAGGGAAAAGCACAACCTAACTTAGTTTAACATTATAATGTGACAGATTTTTTTTCTCCACAAATTTTACATATACAATGTGTCCCAGGATAGATGTAACAAGAGGTACAATGAACAATTTTTTTTCCAATTTCGAAATGAACTTTGGTGATCGGGTCCTGCTTGATGTAAAACTAACGTATACCAAAAATTAGTTGATTTGGTCCTCTACAGGGTGTTTTATAAGCAAAGTTGTAAAAATAACCAAGAGCAAACTACCTATATTTTTCAAAATATGAAAAAAATCAAATAAGAAAGTTAGTTTAGAATGTAATTTTGTAACCCTATACCGAATTTCAGAATATTAAAAAAGTATACTTTCAATAAATTAAGTAGATATTTTATTGTAATTAAATAATAATGTGTTTACAGTTTACAACCCTACTTTTCACTTCACAATAAAATATCTATTTAATTTATTGAAAGTTTTATTTTTAATTCTCTGAAATTCGGTATAGGGTTACAAAATTACATTCTAAACGAACTTTCTAAGTGGATTTTTTTCATATTTTGAAAAAAGTCAAAAATTTTTTTTACAACTTTGCTTATAAAACACCTGTAGAAAACTAAATCAACTAATTTTTGATAAACGTTAGTTTTACATCAAACATTCCGAAATTCGTAAAATAATTGTTCATTACATCTCTTGTTACATCTATTCTGGGACACACTGTATATCCAACAATACTTATTGAACTAAATTCAGTTATACTTGACCTTTTTATTTAAAAATAACTCGTTATATTAGTTTATTTTACGTTATGTTAGGTTATATAGTGATATTCCAGAGGTGAGGAGACATGGTTGTCACCTAATTTGTATGTAAGATTTACCTTTCTACTAACTACGTTACGATATTTTTTGACCCACCTGCTTCAAATTATCATAATCTTGAAAAAACCTCCTTGATAATACGACACAATATCCTCTTCAATTTACATTTACATTATTTTTAATAAAAAAAATGTGCTTAAGTGAATTCTAATGTGACATTTAATATTATTTGATCCCCCTCCCCTTTCCCGACACATTTTATCATGCCCATCATTACCCCCTCCCACCCTCGAAATGAGTAGGTACGTAGTTAATGAACAGCCCCTAAAAATGCATTCGCGATTATATTTTTCAAAAAATTGAGGCAAATGAGAATTTTTCTATAAAAGTAGTATCTAATACCTAGATACGTTAAACAATATTGGCTCATGTCATTATATCACGTTTTTATGGTTTGGCGATAGGCCGGTAGAACGCGCGATTGAAAATGTTTTATTGATAATAATCCAATGATTGTACGAGAGGGGGCGAAATAACGGCATTACTAATTTGGGTTGTGTAATGCACTAATGTATCTATCAACAAAAAGATCATTTTTAGTATTCCGTACAGAATCGGAAAAAGGAACACTTATTGAATCAGCTACTGAACCGTTAGAACTAGACAGCTGAGATTTGAAAGCAAATGGTAGACCAATATTAGATTAAGTTATAAGTTATTGGTGTTTTTTGAGACGAGCAAATAAGTTTTTTTTTTTTGGCCTTCCATGCTAGATGATTTAGCCAAGACTCTTTTTTTATATTTCTCCTTTTTTTTTTTTTATCTTCACCTGAAGCAAATAAGTTACCATTTTTTTTTAAATTTAATCTCGGCGAGTGGAGTATGAATGCTGGCAATTAGAAAAATTAAAATATCTATGTAAAGTTTTGTTATTATTAACAGTAATTATGTAAGATTTAAAAAAAATCTTTAAAATATTTTGTCCCGTTCTCATATCTCCGAAAGTAATAGCGAGAAAATCTGAAAAAAATGCAATTATTTCAGATAAAAAAAAATTCTTCATAATTGTTATAAAAATACTCTACTTGGAGCCATCTGTTTTATAATAAACGAATTATTAAATATAAGTGAATCTAGCATTGCTAAAAATTTAACAAAATTATAAAACAATACGGTACGGGACAATAATTAGCAAGACACAACTCGCAATTTCTCAAATTATTATTGTGTTATTAATGCAAAAATCGACAATAGTTAATATTTGTAAATGTGCTTAGTAATGCAACTCTGTACAATACGGTGGACCAAAGATGATGTGAAACATTTTCTAAATAAGATGAACTTATGTTTCGAAATGAGAAAAAAACGTTATGAGTTCATAGATCATGATGACCTCAGCTTGAACCATGTTTTATGAGTGAACCGGGGGTCAAAAAGGCGCCAGGCCAACTACTGCACAAGAATTAATATTAGAATATATGGATGTAAGGGTGTTCACTGTTTTTATTGTATATAATATATTTTAGTTTAAATGGAGACCGCGTATATTTGTATTTTTAACTTTATAGGAAATATTATTATATCATATGTTGATACATCTCCCCTATATACCTTACGGCATATTTGATTTATTAAATAATTATAAATTATTATATTAATTAACAAATCGTTTGTGGGACGTAGATAATACATACAAATGTTGATTTCCATTACTATTAATTTTCTGTATAGATAAAAGTCTAAAAATTTAATGTTAATAATGGATAGGTCATATATTTTACTAATTTTTTTAAATATTGGGCGTATAGTTTTTAGGTAGTTGGATATTAAAACTAGAGTTTTAATACACGGTAAATAAGATAACTCGCAGGAAGTGCTCTATTTATTGAAATTCTATAAAGAGATGTTTTAAACACTGAAAGTTCAAATAAATTTTAAATACATTACATCAAATATATTATATATTATGTTGGCGGTCAAATACTATAAAAATTATAAAACACATACAATCACGTGTAGTTTCAGAACCAGGTTCATTCAAAATAATGAAAAACTAGAAATATGGCAGTGGCCATGACATCATGTTTGTTAAAAACGCCTGAACATCATTCGTAAGAGTAATAGAGTGCGACTTACAGGCAAACAACGTATGCAAGTGCAACAACTACAATCGGCGAGGCCATAGTATATATTAAAGATATAGTTTATATGTACTGTAGAAGGAGAGAGTGAGTTGGGAATATATGCATATACTTATACATATATTTCCATTCGCTCTTACACAATTTATTGTATGAAATACACTCCGGTTACCAAATTATATTTAATTTTTTACTTTTAATTACTAAAGTAAAAGATTCCAAAAAAACAGATAGTTCACAACTTAAGGGGTGCCACAACAATTCTTTTAAAAATTATCTTTCGTAAAATATATCAAACATATGTATATAATTTGAAAGGTTCAAATATATAAGCATAATAAACATTAATTAAAATACTAAAACGAAAATACGGTAAAATTGCCCAACGGAATATTATATATGGTAAACGTAAAATGGGATTAAAGAAGAAAACTACGCCATGTGCTATAACTGTTTCATTAAATTTAGATGTTAAAGGTACAGAAATTGCCACTTACTTTCGAGGCATAAAATTAAATTGATGCGAAATTGCGTATTTTCATGAAAAAACAAAATCCAATTAATTGTATAATTTAAAAGAAAATGCTTTTCTCTCGAAAACATACAGTATGTATACTATTATATTAAAGCAGTGTTTCTTAACTTCTTCAAACGTTAAGTGCCACCAATATAAAATACTTATTTAATCTATTTGAATATTAATACTGAAGTACTTTTTGAAACTGAAGAACACTTTAATATTTCTCATTTAAAACCAAGTCATTAAATATTTGTAATTCACGAATGATTCGTTCTTTTCGAACGAGTCGACGTAAATATTTTGAAAAAGTTATAAAAAAAGATTAATAATCGTACTGTTTATCGTTTGTTCAAATAAGGTATTTCAGAACGAATAGGGACAGATAAGGGTCGATCCAGACTATCGTGCTAGCCACGGTTCGGTCTCGCTCCAATCAAATATAAATATACAATACTTACAATGAAATCATTCACAGTATAAGTATCGTGCCGGTCTCGGTCCAATCACGCTCCGATACAGTATTACTATAATCAGGGTTTTTTTAAACAAGAAGGTGCCGGAACTCACTTTTTGTCAATCTTTTTACTAAAAGAAAATTATATTCAAATATTATTCAAATTAAATTTTAAGCAGCTTCTTTTATACCACAAAAAAGTGTGCCGGAACGCCGTTCTACCGTGTTACATTACAAAAAAAGCTCTGACTATACTCAACATTTGACTGGAGCGAGACCGGACCGGGACTGGCAGGATAGTGTGGATCGATCTTAAGAGCCTTTACACACTAGCGATTAAAAATCGCGCGATAGTAGCGTCGTGGCATGCTATTGTATGCTAAAAATCGCGCGACTAAATCGCTAGTGTGGAAAGGCTCTAATAGTTCAAAATTGTATTTAAATGTAACATTATAAAATAAATAATAGAAATCATTATGGGCCCTAATTTACGAGACATCTGTAAATCTGTACATTGTGATTGTACATAATATAATGTGTATATATCATTTTATACGAATTTACTATTTACTGTACTTCATAAATAAAAGAAAGAGATACGCAGTATTACGCAATAATTCTTAATTGTTGACAATTTTTGGCAACAAACAATTTTTTTGAAATTTATCTTTTATTTTATACGATGAACGAATCTGTTGTATTGTTGAATCACCAATACTCACACGATTTGAAAATATTGAAATAAATGAAATATTCAAACAGATCTTTTTACTGAACTGATTCAAATGACTAGAATCACTATAGAAATCCAAATTTTCCCATCTCTACTACATACATATATTTTATCTTGTAATGTAATATATAAAATAATATGCAAATTAAATTCTAAATATAGGTATACAATTTCAATTTTTATTTTTCTTACGCATATTTTAAAAGAACAAATATACAATATTATGTAGAGAAAGTAAATATCAGTTGTTTCCGTTCTCATAAATCCCACGATTCTGATAAAAAACATACATCAATATAAATAGGAGGTAAATAAAAGTAAGGATGATAAATGGAAATTCGTAGTGACCAGAAATAAAAAAGTAAACTTTTATTTTGAAAAGAAAGCTATTTGCTGAATAAACAAAAATACAGAGTAAATGAATTTACAGTCCATATACAACAAATATTTACCTTTAGTCAGATTTTTCCACAATAAATTGTACAAATAAAAACAGATAGGTATTGTAACATTATCTAGATTAATATTTTATACAAGGTACATCAAAGTATACTACCGGCCGATTCATTAGTATAATTATTATTAATTATGTATAAAAAATACTTAACATCAGTCTATAGGGTTTATAATTCAAACTAGTTATTTCATAAATAAATATACCTATACCAAAGCCACGCATTCAAAAATAAAAACTGCGAATAAAAATAGGAAATTTTCATCAAGCAAAAAGTTTTTTATGTAGGTATATTTTTAAACATCTCATTCAAATTTTACAGTTATGTTTTATTTAA
Source organism: Sialis fuliginosa (assembly GCA_961205875.1). NCBI lineage: Eukaryota > Metazoa > Arthropoda > Insecta > Megaloptera > Sialidae > Sialis > Sialis fuliginosa. The sequence continues at coordinate 25,934,740 of OY540812.1, read as the reverse complement.
TGAATTTCCATTGAAATCGGTTTTATTTTTTTGGAAAAAGTTTTTCATTAATATTATCATTAAATGCTACAACAAAATTTACAATTACAGAATTAAAAAATCGATATGTCGATTGTTAAATACTGATTAGAATTAAGCATGAGAACTAATTGGGCGTATTTTCTGTACCAATTAACTATCTTGTTCTTGTAATTACATATATTACTTTACACTGCTTGAACACATGTGTTTAATTAGTAACCGTTAGAATCTGGCAGTTAGACATTCTCATTTTTCAAATTAATTACCTAGTTAAAAAAATATCTTATTCACTTATTAACATTTTTAAATACAAAACTTTAAAATGTTTCATAAACTAATTATTTACTCTTTTGTATTCGAAGAGTGATACTTAATTAACATAAACTTAACTTTATACTTAATTGTTTCCTTTTTCTTTCTTTACTGGCATTTTTAGTAGATTATAAAGATTTAATCATTAGAATTAATTTAGTAAAAATATTAATTTTTACTGAATGGTTTAATGACTACAAGAGTTTAAATGTACTTAAATAGTATTAATAATACAAAAACATACGATTTAATTCACAGACTTGCTTGAGTCGTTTGATGTCCAGTATTATAAAGGAGCTCGCAAAATTTGCTAACATGCAAGCACTCTCAAAAGGGGTATTAATTCTGTACCGTATAAAATAATTTTCATAATACACTACTGCTTCAATACCGTTGGTGTTTACATACCACGCGTGCGTGAAAATTGTCAAACATTTCATAAAACTTAAAGAGAACTGTCAGATACGTTTGAAACCTCATTTGGAAGTGCTTTACATTAATAATACTACCGGACATGAGTCTTACTTATGTTAATAAAGTCTTGGTCCTTGGTGATTCATCGTGTAAGAGCTAAATTTTCAAAATTAGTTTGTTAAGAAAAATCATAAATAATTAATAATTGTCTTATTTGATGCTATTATAAATTCGTAATAATGCTGTCTTGACCATTACTAATTAATTTTATATCTAATAACATATTTTAAATTTCATTATGTATTTTCCTATATTTTTTGAAAGGATTAATTACATTATTATACCGTTAAAAGAAGTGAAAACATATTTTCTAAGATATTTCTATATTTTCGTTCCGTTTTAAGGATAATATGCTCTTGTATTTAAATATTATTTGATAAAATACCGTAAATACTGTAAATTAAAAATAACTACTTTGATTCTATTTAATATTTATTTTAGAAAACTTAATTTAAAAAGAATATTATAATAAATAAAATGAATTTCCCTCAAATGCAGATAAAAATATAATGCTAAAACAAAGTGACATAACTTATAGAAATAAATCCTCCATCACAAACACACTTTACATAACCCGATAAAAACTTTAAAAGATCTCACATTCCCAACACAATAGAATAAGAAGAATCACCAAGCAACCCAACTGAACTGAACAGACCGACAGCAACCGCACTGGGGCCGATCGTGAATAAAATTATTGATACGCGACGCCAACCGTACACACCACGAATTTTCAGTCGATTCATTCGTGTGTATTTAACGCGAACGTGTAAGTGCCTATGTGTGTGAAAGATACACACACACACATACATATACACTCATATGACTTGAAAGGATATACCGCGGAAGATATATAGGAGGGGAACACGAAGGCTGTATGCGGAAGGAAGTGGACATGTGAGAAAAACCTTTCTCAGGGTAGTAAATTCGCACTAACCCGTACGACAACTGTCACGGAACTCAACACTTGGACAGGGGTTGCAAAGGAATGCAGTGTGTGTTTTTTTTTAAATTAACAATTATATTATATATTTCATGTTGAGAAATAAATTCCTAAAAATAAGAATTAATTTTAATCGAAACGTTTTAAAATACGAAAGTTTTTCAAGATAATACGCTAAGGAAAATGTACATAACGTGTATGTATAAGAAAAATGTGGATGAATAGCGCATGCGTATAAATCAATTTACATCGGTTATGCGTGAGAGAGCGCAGTGGTGAACTGTAGGTTTCTGTCGCCCGAGGCATATGTCAAATTTTCCGCCCCTCCCACTACATGCTAAATATGAAAATTTATGACCTTTTTGTTTTCATGATAAGTGTTACAGGGCAACAAGTAATAATAATAATAATATTAAATCCTCCACAAGAAAGAAACAACCAAGTGCTAACCTGCTGGTAGGAACTAACGATAATTTTAATTTTCGACCTTACATTCACCTTGAAGATGATTTTTGCGAGACGTAATACTGTTTTTTCGTGTTCATAAAAAAAAGCTATGCTAACTGTCAGGCCGAAATAACAAAAAACATATTTGACCTTGAAATGCGATTTTCAACGTAAAGGGTGCCTCCTGAATTATCTTTACTATTTTTTTCGTATTAAGCGCATCAAATTATGTAGGAAAATATCAAATATTTTGAGTCCTTAAAAGGTTAATTTAATACGTTAAGCTTTATTTATTTAATTCACAAAATAAGCCTCACTTAACTTTTTTTATTCTCTTTTTGCTGGATATAACATTATTGTAAAATTTTGGTCTTTATTTAAAATCTAGAGAATTTAACTTCTCCTTTTTTGGAATAAAAAAAGTTAAAATCAATTTCAAAAAAGTTTGACATGTTCTCTGTCTGCATTTAGTGAATTATATTATATCAGGAAATATTCAACTATAAATTTTCGTTATGGGAGACATATCTCAAAAAAATGCGACTATAATATTACGAATAATTTCATACTAACCATTTTGTCCGATATACTTTTAAAGAAATATAACATAACGTAGGTTGTAAATCATATTATGAAATATACGTGATATCTTTTAAGAACGCGTATAGCTATTCTTGTTGAGAAAACGAAGTATAAATGTGCCACTGAAAACACAACTTCAGGATTATAATCCCAGGTTTTTCTCTTTATGTATAAATGAAGTCATTTTCTTAAAATAAATTGTCTCATCGTAATTCATCAGCTCCTATCTAATTGTCTAGTTCTGTAGAACCTTTTAAGATGACTTATTCATACATTTATCTTCTTTCTAGTGAATTGTTTTTTAAAGTGAAAGTCATACTGAATTATCTCTTAAATGTAAGTAATTGCATTTTGTAAATTAAGATCTTACAGAACATATACGATCTAATAACTAACACAAATAAATTATAATTTTTATTCAGTAATACATTATTATTATATTACTATATACTCCCTCCCCTGCTTAATCTTGTTTAACCCCCCTCCCTAATATTTCGTCGCAATATCACGCACTCCTATCTAGATAATTTACATTTATTAGATGGTAATTTTGATTTAAAAATTGCACTGCTGTGAAATGTAATGTGATGTAATTATTATTTATTTACCCCCCACCCCCTCCTCCAGACATGACACTACTAAAATGACTGTGAACTTTATCTTATTTTTTCAGCAAAATTTAATTGATTTTATTGAATTCAGTAACAAACTATCATTTTATTATATCCATAAAACTGAATTTAAAAAATGATACTTTTTTAGATACATATAAAATAATGCGTAAAATACAGCCCTGAATAATATATGACCTTTTTTCTGTACCTTTTGTTGAAAGATGTCTGTCTATAAACAGGTGCTTCAAAATTACGACTGGCCTTAATATTGACATAAAAGAAAACATTACGTTGGGGTTTTTGTACATAAATCATGTATCTTACAAGTCAAAAGCGGAAAATGTAATGAAACATTAATATTTTCAGATTTCATGTTAAATTCACCAAAGGTAGTTAATTATCGAACAATTTTAATAACACCGATTTAAATTTTATTGAAAAATATTTATTTGTATATTTTTAATTTTTAAACAATTTCAAACTAAATCTAAATTTTTCTGCTATGCAAACATTAAATTGACATTTAATATGTCAAAGTAAATAGCGATTCAACAAAACAAATGATGATTTTTTTATGCAATTTTTTTATAAGAAAAATAAATATAATTAATAAATATTCAAAATAGCAAGAAGCGTTGTTCTGTTAAGCGTTATGGAAGCAAATTAAATATAATCGCATATTAAAATACTTGATAAAGTGATATTAAAACCAATTTATAGTTCACAAACGACTTTGTCTTTATTATATTTATAATTAAAAAATATATGAGAATATCTAAACGCTTAAAACGAGAATGCTCTGTGTTATCAACAGTTCATACAATTTTCTCTTTATTATAAAAAATAATAAAATCACTGTATTCATTTAATTGCATGCTTTTATTAAAAATTTAAATGTTTTCATTTCCGTTTGTAAAATACAAATTATTTTTTTAATTATAACACATCACAACAAGTGTATGAATAAAATATATGCATTCGTTAAAATATTCAAGAAATCAAAATAATGCTACGAAAAAAAACCTTGTTAATATTCAAAGGTCATTAATTAAGGTATATATATATAATAAAAATATTTGAATTTTTTTATGTAAATTAAAAATTAATTCGTTTTTTAAAGAGGATTATGAAATAAACAAAAAAATGTTAATTTTGAAGCTGAAATTATACACACTTCCAAACTATAAAAATATTTTTACACAGTGCACGCTAAGATTTTTTTTTGCTTCATAAAATCTCATAATTTTGCAAAAACTAAGTAAAAGTAAAGTTCGTAAAAATCACTGAAAAGTAGAGATTTCAATCTCTAAAATTATTTTTTGTTTATTTATATATGACCTTTTTTTTACCATAATTAGACAACTGTGATTATTGCCCATATATGATTCCTTTATTATTTTCATGAGTGTATATTTACCGAATAAAATTTTATATAAATACTAGCGGACCCGCCTGGCTTCGCACGAGAATTAATATTTCACTTTCTGTTACGTACAGAGGGTTGCAACTATTGTTTTGGCTGACCCGGCAAACATTGTTCTGCCCAAAAATAATTTGTTTAAAAAATCAGACCATAAATACATTTTCGTAAATAATTCGACTCCAGCGCCACCTGCCGGGTCCAAAAAATCTATAATCTTATCGGAGTACCAAACGAACATATAGTATGAATATGGTTTCAATACGTCCAGTGGTTTAGACTTGATGAGATCACATACATACGCACTAACGTTTTTATATATTAAGATCTAACAAGTACATTATACTGTAAATACGTATCATATTATTATGAAATAAGGATATCCGCTTTTTATACTACAAAAACGTATAGGTACATTGATTTTCATGGTTATTTTAGGTACATTCTTATGTTATATTATAATATGTGTAGCACGCACAATGCTGTTCGCTAAATTGTAATGTCATTTATGATATAGACTATACATTAATTAAGGTTAGTGTTTATAAAGTAAAGTAGGACAGCAGTAGTTACGTAGTTTTGTATTGCAACAATAACTGGATACTATAATGCATAAATGTATCAACTCACAAAAATATAATTTTGAGTTATAAATGCAGTTTCATTAAAAATAAAATTTACAAAATTATAGAAACTAGCTCATGGCTTAAAAATTTTATTTAAAATATAATTTCATAAAAACACTTACAGCAAAACAGTTAGTTAAAAAGAAAAAGATTAAAAAAAACAATGTTTTTCAGATCTCGTTGGAAAATGTATCCAATTAACCAACCAAACGTCAAATTACTTTTTTCCTATAAAAAGAAATGTAACAAAATCTCATGTATTTTTTTGCACGCATCAAAAACGTTGATATCTCGATATGAGCTTTGTGTGGGTTGATTAGTGCATAACAGTGTCCAACAACTAATCAAGAACAGGATAATTGGAAAAGGGGGGCAACGGAAGCTATTTCATATATTCTGTAGAATCATCCAACTTAAAAGATGGGTAAAAATAATTATGCTTGTATAATATGAAACATTAATATTTTGTATTCCATGTTTATCTCTTTTAGTTAATTAAATAAAAATACATTCAGTACAATAAATGTAATATTATATATTATAAATGCGAAAATAATTATGTCTGTCTGTTTGTTACTTTTTCACGGCCAAACCACTGAACCGATTTTGATGAAATTTGACAGAGAGATAGCTTCCATCCTAAGGAATTGAATCCCGAAAAATTTATTGAATGAAAAAATACAAATTCTACGCGTCATGGAATACCAGCTAGTGTACTAATACATTACTATGTATTATTATAGAGACAGATTGTGTGTGTGTGTTTGGCTGAAATTATCTCGAAATCCACTGGACCGATTTTGATGAAACATACACCATCGCGTTTCTTGAAGTGCTATAGGTTACATATCATTACGCTACCATCAGTGGCGTCACTAAGAGGGGGAACACTCCAGCTGTCATCCTCAATGGGGTGACATCCGTGTAATATATTAAAAAATAAAGCCGATTTACCTTATTTTTTTGTTATTTTAAGATTCCAGAGAGTAAATGTGTAAAACAATTTCTTTTGGTCATTGAAAGTAACACCCGGTGTCATCCTCCCTAATGAAACCACTGGCTACCACTCAAAACAGCTGAGCAGTGAGTATTTATATATTTGTACCACTTGATTTCGCTTAATATTTTTCATATACATGTTGTTTAATTTAAGTATATGAATTTTTTATCTTAAGGTCGACGCATTCTAACATCTTTGTATTATGTAATTAAACCCAACACCCGCATAGCAATTCAACACTAAACGGTATCATTTATTACATCACCGCCAAGCCGAGATCTAAACAACAACATACAATTTTAAATCGACGCTCACTCCGTATGAAGTGCGGTCATTTGTAACGAATTATTTTGACGTAAATGGGACAGGCCGTGTACCTAACACTGTACATAGAGCTAACGGTGTACACTGACAACGATTCCGGGTCTGTACAACAACCGGAGCTGGCGGTGGTTATCAAGCAATAAACATGTCACAACATGTGTAAACATACCGGAGTACATGGACGCCAAGTGTACAGGGCTTAGGGATGGGTGGTTATGGTTCGATGGGTATTTATTAATTTTCTAGTTTTGATACGAACATTTTAATAGTGATTAATTCGTAAAATCGGCGCTCAATTTTAAATAACATGGCTTGGCTATAAAATGCACACTCGTTAAATTTAGAATATAGAATTGTCAATTTAATTTACAATCAAATACGAATTGATTTCAGAATAAATTATTATATTTTTATATTTTAAAAATGCAATCTTACCAAATTTTATCTTAATTAAACAAAGCTTAAAAAAAAACATTTTAATCATCGTTTTCAAAAAAGTCTTATATGTTTGTAATAAACTAGCCTGATTTTCAACTTAAAATCCATACTAATAATTATTATAAATGTGAAAGTGTCTGTCTGTCTGATCGATACCGATTTTGATGAAATTTGGCAGAGAGATAGCTTGCATCCTGATTTATTAGATAAAAAGAGGTGTGTGACATTTGTACGCGCAACCTGTTTTATCGACTATCATAACAGAAATCTGTATTACCTAATCTTCTTCTTCTTCATGGGTTTTATGTCAAGTGGATTTTCTCCTTTTTTGGCAACTCCTACCTAACTTAAATTCCACGCGAACGAACAGCTAACTTTTATACAAACTTGTTTTTGATTCAAAATCTATTCATTGAAAGTTAGGCATATTTGATCCCCGGCGCGCCACTGATCAAAGGATTGAATAAACGTGACACACCGTGCACCGCTGAAATACAAATTATTTAGCTAAAGTTAATCCGAGCAGCTAATTTTTATACAAACTTGTTTTTAATTCAAAATCTATTCATTGAAAGTTAGGCATATTTGATCCTTGGCGCGCCACTGATCAAAGGATTGAATAAACGTCACACGCTGCGCGCCGCTGAAATACAAATTATTTAGCCAAAGTTAATCCGCCAGTCCCATACACAATCAATCAATTTTTATTAAAAAACGGACCTCAGTTGTTCTTGTTTTTTATAAGCACGTACAAAATCCACTAAACCAACAATACAGTCGAATGATTGCTGTTTTATTTCACATTAAAACAATAAAAACAATCTGAAATAACGATCAACTGAATGTCAAAATGTTCAGTAGTTTTTTATTATTATTAAAATTAAAACATAATCCACTTTTTATACATTATTGTACAGAAACTAGTTTCTTAAAAACGGTAAATTACTGGATAGACAATAATATTCTCTACAACATTATTTTAAAACAAATTTTTCTTTTAAAATACGAACCGTTAAAAAAATATTTTTTAATTTATTGTATCTTAAATATATTCAGAGACCTCTAAAACGTGTAATCCAGTACTTCATAATACAGAACATTTAACGTTAGGAATGTATAAAAAAAATAGTATACATTCTTTATAAAAATTGCGTGACATTCACAAAAATCACAAAATGTACATAGATGCATAAAGATGTCCACTACGATGTTCGACACAACATTGGCGATTAAAACGACCAAATCGACGCGGCTTATACCCAGAAGCTATAATCTATATCAAAATAACCGCAGAAGACCTAAATATTCATGGAATATAAATTACATAACATATACATAAATACATACAAACAAACATACATAATTACATTACAATGACTGTATGCATTATGATATGCCGAAATACGATATTTCGCGGTGAATAACACGAAAATTGTCCATTAACGGCATTCGTACCTATGACTACTTATGATCGAAGCGATGTGTATTACATCATACTACAATTCCAGCTAAATCGATTGGGAGTCATTTTCCATAAGGTTTGAGCGGAGTTCTATCTAATACCGCTATTACATTATCAAATATCTTTGACAAGCAATTGATCATATTTCATTGAAAATATAGGAGATTTTGTTCTATTAGCCGAGCCGCACACAGAGGAAACTTTTTTTATGAAATCAGTTTCGTGAAACTTGCAACTTTAGTTTCATGAAACCATTGAATTGAAAAACAATCAGATATAGCACACTGCGTTTCACGAAACCCAAATTTCACGTGGTTTTACAAACGCAGTTTCGTGAAACTTGTGATTTTGGTTTCATCAAACATAGTTTCATCAATTTTGCATGGAAGTTCCAAGTTCAATCATTATTATAATTTATTAATATGTTAAATAAAAAAATATATTGATATAAACAATAGACCTTGGTAGTGGGGTATTCAGTGCAGTGACCTAAGTTTTTTTGTAAGTTCTTAATTAAAAATGTTTGGGTTCTGTTTACATGTACTTATGACCTGCAAAACAGTAATCTTTATCGAAATAAATGAACCCAGAACCTACGTTTGTTTTATTAAAAAAGTTTTATTTGTGTGCGACAAATATGAAACACGTTTCACGAAAATGGTTTCATAAAAAAAATTTCCTCTGTGTGCGGCTTAAACTAAATAAAATATTTGATAATATTTTCTCAATATTATCTAGGGATATTTTCTTATTTTTTGGTGCATTTTTATTAGTAGTGCGTGGATGTTCGTCAATTGACACGATCGAGGTTTGAATTTACAACCGTGTATTGCGGTTTTTATAATCAATAAGAAGATTATCATATAATACTGGATTATGTTGATATTCATATATTAATAATTATGTAACTGTAACTGTCAGTGATAACTTAGTAGTCACCATTTTGTATTTTACGTCAACAAACTTTGATCAAATATAAGAAACTGTCATTAGCTTTCTTTCTTTGATCAATGAAATATGACGGTCTATTACTCACTCAACTTTTAAATATTTTTGTTTATTTTTTTTGACATATCTTTGACACATTTTTTTGATAGTGTAATAGCGGCATAACACACACTTATCTAAAATAAGCAGGTGCAATGTATATAAATACTAGAAATGGGTGATTGTTGAAAAATAATCAATCGAATCATATGGAATTATATTGGATGTTTTCTTAGTCTGTAAATTTCAACTTTTAATTTTGGTATTATTTTATGGAAATGAAAAAAAAAATGTTACGAATTTAATGAAATTGAAATATGTAACCAAAGCTCTGCAAATATAAACCTCATTAACGATTTTTCGAAATCATACTTAGTTTTCACAATCGAATATTTTCGAATGAAAATTGCAATTTGGTCATAATACTTTCCTTATTAACAATTTTATGAAATTAAAAACATGAAACAAACCTGATCCAATCCATAGATTGGTACCTAATTTAAAAAAAAATTACGAACGATGCAAAAATAACCAATAAAATAAATTCCAATTCTAAACGACACTTTAAAAGATAATCCCGTTGATAAACGTCCAGCTTAAAAAACACACCTAAACAAGCAATTAGTAGAAATTAAGTTAAAACATAAAGTTTAAAAAGTGTACATTATTGATTGTTCAAGTGACTAGGTTATTACGAAGTAGGATTGTAATTAACTAGGGGTAAAAGCGGGCGCTCCCCTCAAACACGGTTGTAGAGGGGCTAACGGTAAATCTACTGAAGCTTCCTGACGCTCCAGGCGGCTTCCATTTCTCATTAGTATTTCCATTTCTGGATGATGCGCCATTTATGTGTTGATACCTAACATATTGTGCTCATCACTCTTGTCGGGGGAGGAAAGTGGTCTCAATTTTAAGTTAAGCATTCCACTATCGGATTAATATCTAGCATCAAATAAATCACGAAGGCATCCCAATAAACTTTATTCGATAAGTTCGGAGAATTTACATACGAATACGTGAATAATTTTCCATTTATATATTATATGTATGTTTAAACATAAAGGGTGACTCATTTTTAAATAATAATATCACTTAGTGGGCCTAATTTTAACTGTCAAATCTTAGAGAATTTTATTTAGAACCAGATTTAGAGGTGGTTCCAACAACAATGTAATATTTCCAATTGGAAGATGGGTCGACAAATATTGGCGATAGGTGTACCTGAAGATATTAAACTTTCGGATAGGAAAAGCAACAGGATTGAAGCAAATTCTAACCAATCCGTACGATGCTTATCTCAACAAGTAGGAATTTCAAGTGAGATAGTAAGAACGATTTAAAAAAAGTTACACTTTCATACGTATAAATGGAAAAAAGCTCAAAAACTTTTTCCAAATGACCGAAACACACGTTTGGAATTCAATCGTTGGATATTGGATAGAGAGAATAATTTTGTCAACAGCATAATTATGAGCGACGGTGCATATTTCCAATTGTATGGCAAGAGGATTAACCAGAATATGCGTTACTGAACAGTAACTACCGAAAACCCTCAAGATGTATTCGAAAAAGAGCTGTATGGTGTGGAATATGCTCAGCTGGAATATTGGGTCTATAATAGTGAACGTTATGTAGAAATTTTATAAACTTCTAAATCACTCTTAATTTGTCACCCTGTATATAGGTGTTAAAAATTAACTAGTACGCGCGGTATAAGATTATACCGGGGTAAGTCAAAAGATTTATTTACGTTACTATTAATAAGAGTAATTAAAGTTATAAAAATTTATAGCTATGACGTCATAAAATTTTTTACTATGACACAAAAATTACGTCGTGTATTTGAAAATCATTCAGAATTTTTTTTTCAATTATTGAAAAATAACTAATAAAATAGGTACAGGATTGAAATTTTAACAATAAAAATTTTTTTTTTTTAATTCAATCAGTTTGGGGTCTTCATTTTTCAATAAAGTGTCCACATGCTTGATTATTTTTTAATAATAAGGAAAGAAATTTATGTCTTTTCAATTATACCAAATATGACCTATGTATATTTCATAGCTATAGTCTTAAAGAAAAAAACAAAAGGTCGCTTCAAATGCGGTTTAGAATTTCTCATTAAGCTTTTATAAAACAAATAATTCGGTTCATACTTTTGTCTACTCCTGTATATATTAAAGAGTATATTTTCTATTATGAGAAGCTGCAATCAATTTTTATCGCTTACAAGAACGCTAAAAAGTGGTTCACTTTGGTTTTTAAACGACTTTTATGTTTCTGCATTAATATTCTTACCAAAACTTTGTTTAATCAATCGCCATTATCCTCAGGTAGGAGCTAATAGTCGTTAAGCGTTGGCCCAAAATTCGTTTTAACTTTTTTTACTGTTAAAAATTTCATTAACCGGGCTTTTGCAATTTATGTAATTTAATAATATTTTATAATACAAAGAACGTAAATTAACCTGAATATTTTATACGAAATCGATTAAAATAATTAAAGAACTGAATATTATCGTAACATTCATTTGTCCAGTTTATTAAATTGTGATAAACATTTTTTTTAATTGTATCCATTGTTCATACAAAAATACAGATATACATCACTGTCATTTTTTAATTATCTGTTACGCCCACAACAAAGGGTAGTGTTTCCTGGAAAAAAGGAAACAAATAATTACATTTTATAATTATCTTTATTTCGATACTTTTTATAATAAATTGGCTTTAGTCAAATTATTTATATATAATCGCATGTATCTGTTCATAATCTTTGATTAATATTTCAACTAATATTTGCCAAAGTTTATAAGAGCATGGATTTTTAAAATTTCATTCGATTTTAATTTTAGCACGGATAAACATAAAATTAGGATATTTGTTCTAGGAAAATGTTCGGGATATATCGGTTACAGATATAGGGATACTTTTTTGGTGGTTTCGGTTTTGGGTACCAATATGAAATTATTTCGGATTGAGATCCGTTTTTTAATACCTACTCGAAACGAAAAAAATAACGAATCGAAGCCCTGGTGAATACACTTTAGTAAATATACTTTACATATCTTTAATTTTACTTCCTATGCATGAAATTATCTATCAAAAACTCCAATAAAACTGTCATATAAGTTTGATACCCCATTTGAAAGTGCTAGCTAGCTAGCAAATTTTGATAGCTCCTTTATAATACCGGACATAAAAACTGAATTTTATCGGTTCACTATTTGTAATGCTGCACAACCGTATCGATTAAATACCAGTATTAAAATTTGAAAATCGAAAAAAGAAGTTAGTACGCTTAGCTTCTGAAAGAGTGAAATTAATTTGGCAATGGTACTTGTATAAGCTCCGCGACTGTGTTTAAATAAACTGATAATTCGTTCCTGAAAGGATAATGTACAACATACTCTAGTTTAATCTAATAAATCATATATAAATCACAATCCGAACACATCACTATATTATAAGCTATTTCCGAATTTAAATTGCACAATGTTTTCAGCATCCACAATTCCGTTTCTGTGCCACCTGGGTATTTTAAAAGACATCAATAATTCAAAAAGCAATTAAATTTTACGTATACTCCTTTTTCGATATTCATGTTTCGCCCAACTTTTAGGAGGAATATGATTTAAGCCTGGATTAATTCTAAACATTTTATGGAAACGTCAGCACGGTTCTGTGATATATTACCGTTTCTACAAATATAACAGACGTTCTCAATAGGTATGTCAGGCAATGTCTGCTTTATCTAATGTTTCGTATAAATATACCACAAGTCAAATCTAATATGTTATTTATTACGGTATCTACACCAGTGCTTCTTAACCGTTGTGTTTTTATGTTAGCGATAAGTTACCTACGATTTTGGTAAATAGTGTTTTCTTTAGAATATTTCATGGATCAATATGAATAAATCAATTTACTGTCTAAAATATTAAATAAAGGTATCATTAATGTTTTGGTTGAATAACAATTGTTTGTTCACATTAATGCATTTGTACCCTCTTATTTACAACTGTAAAACGAAAAAAATGTGTTTTTTTAGTCACTTAAATTAAAATAAACTCCTTATTGTAGTTAAAGAGTTTATACATATTATAATACAATGTCACTCGACACGTGTTTCGACTTTTAAGAAGTCCTCATTAGAAGCTTAATAGTTTTACATTGGAACTGATGAGGAATTTTGAAGTCAAACACCGCTTTAATTAATATAACCTACGGATCTACGGTTAATTCCTATTCACAACTATTTTTTTTATACACTAAACGAGCGACTTGGTCTAGAAAAACCGACAAGAAAATTACGTGACCGACGAAAGTACCAACGGCTAATATTGATGAAAATAAATAAATTGGGTCTTTCTTAGAAAAAAACTCAAAACTATCTTATCTTTTTTTTGCTGTGTACAGCCACACAAAAAAGGGTAAAGAACCATTGTATTTTTATGTATTTTGAGACGCTGAATTCGAATTTGAGGTCAAAATAGCAATCTATCCGATTCATTTTGAAAATGAAAAACCAATTTTTCGAGTATATGAAAATTGGGTTTATCGAGGATATTTTAAAAATAAATCGGATAAGGTGCTATTTTGACTTTAAATTCGGATTCAGCGTCTCAAAATACATAAAAATACAATGATCTCCGAAAAAGCTATTTACAAGAATTGTGTATCACTCAAAAGTTTATAAAACATAATTTTGTATTTATCTTAAATAAAGTAAAATGTACGGTGTATAGTTTCTGACCGATCTTTAGAGATCTTCGGTAAACACCATTTTGAGAGCCGCTGATATACGGCAATATTTTGTTGCATAGACAAATCTGTATTTGATTTACGGTCAGATTTTGGTCGTGATCAGTGAAATATAAATGCTATTATCGGTTTACCTCTTTATTCGTAAACTTGAAGACGGTAGTAATTCTAGCGGGAAATATTTTGGAAATACTCTAATTACCCTGAAAATTGGTACACATCTTTATGACGTCGTTATAAATAATGTGTAAAAAGTTGATGACTTCTTTTGTCTGCTAATTGCTTTTTAACCTGATCACAAGTGTCAAAAATTAGTTTTTCTGAAATATTTCCGAATCTATCGAGGTTCTATCATCACAAGAAGAGTTATTATTAAAAATTAAGATCAGAAAAGATAATTACAATCATCTATAACTATTTAGCAGCTTGGGTTTGATTCATGGAAGTACATTTATCTTTTCTTTCCCTTTTGAAGGTAAATATACATAAATGAAACATCTTTTATATCTTGTTTTTAAATACTTAATATCTAAAACAAAACCAAGAACGAAAACTATCAACAACATTTTACAATATATATTTTGTGTTTTAATTACGGGAATATTCTCACCATCATCTATCAAGGATTCAAGGGACAGACAGACGCAGAATAAATGATTGTCTTGACCTTAAACGGAAAGATCAAGTAGAGTAGAAATTTTAAACCGAAGAACAATTACTTCCTCGCAATATCGAAGATACGAGGAGCTTTGTGATTGTTTTAAAATGAGAAAAAAAATTGTTCTCCGATTTCAAAATTTTAACTTGATCTATCAGTTTCAGGTCAAGACAAACAATTTTAGTTTCTGTCTGTCTATGTGGGCGTCTGTTTGTCTGTCCCCTGGATTCTGGTCACACGCATAACTCATGAACCACTGAACCGATAGTTAATAATTAATTAAACTAGATTGGATGGTTGGGTTTGGCTTGAGGACGGTTCCATTTCAAAATCGCAAGAACGACACATGTTACGTGAAAAATTTATAGAATCTTTTTTGTAAAGCATTCAATTTCCTATAATATAGGTCTACAATGTTTGTTGTAAAATATTTCCTTACAAAGATTTATCTCAATTTACTTTAAAAAACGTCATTTGTGTTTTTTTTTAAATTGATATTTACTTTGACATATTAAATGTCATTTTGACGTTTGTATAAATTTAGATTGAAATTGCCAAAACATTAAAAATATACGAAAAAATAATCAGGTGCGTCTTAAGAAAATTTTAGTAAAACTATAAAAATTAAATGGTTAACCAATGCCAGACAATTTATTTGAACACTATCGGTTTTTATTTAAGTTGTTCAGAAATTAACTACCTTTGACGAATTTAGCACGAGGAAGCACTGTGCATTTACTTTGGCAGTTGTTTTTTCTTCTGTTTTCAGTAATGATCAAATAGCTCTCCTTGCTCCTTTTGATGAATCGGTAAAGCATAATATTTTTTGAAATTGAAAAGTGTAGTTACAGTCATGCCAGCTTTTGGACATCATTTATATTCATATATCAAGCGAACAAATACAAATGTTCAGGTTGGAGCATTTGTGGAAACAAATAAATAGAAACGATACAAGGTACAGTACAAGAACGACGTGGAGTGAACACAAGAGGTCGTTTCAATCACCGCTAGGCGCACAGGTAATTATTATTAACTGGGAGACAAGACGGGCAGATGCTCTACGGGATACAGCGGGGTTTCGTTTTTGTTTCAAAGATCTAACTATTCTAAAAACAATTTGTAAAGTTTTTACTTTTTTAGGGTTCGACCGCAGCATAACTTAAAAACTACTGCAGCGATTGAGCTGAAATAAATATATATGTAAAAGTACAAAAAAAGAAATATTTTTCGATACGAACAAGTAAGGTATAAAAACACGTCTTTTTGAGCTAATTTAAAAAATTCATACATATTATACATTAAAAAAATATTTTTATATATTAATAATGAAGTGTATATTGTCCGACCGGAATGATCTCTTTATAAAAGTGTTGTGTTAAAACTGATATTAAAGAAGTTATAACAAGTTTTATTTTAATATAAATAATGAAAATTAAATTAAATTGTAGCAAATGCTGAACATGTTTAAAGTTTAAAACAATAGTTTTGGGTAATTGTACCATTTTGCAGGTTTTTCCCATTTTTTTGTATTACTGATAAAAACTTGCGAACAAAACATATAAAAACCTAAAATTATTGTTTTACAGATGTTTAACATTTGTTTCAATTTCATTTTATTTTCATAGCAAACTTTTTTTGGAATTTCCTATTAAAATGAAACTTGTTTTTACTTGTTTAATATCACACCTTATATGAAACACAATTTTATAAAGAGAAGATTCGTGGTTAGGTTAGGTTAGGAGTTAGGACTATTAAAATAAATAAAATGATGTTCTTCTTGGTCCAGTAATAAGAAACTTAGCAAGACGTTATTTATCATTTTCTGGTAAATTTATTCTAAAAAGGTAAATTAGTACAGCTTCATTGTTGAAAATATCCAATACAAAGTCTAAAGAAAGTTTTGTTAAGTCGAAGAAACTTTGGGAATTTTATTTTAACTTTTTGCTAATTGGAAATGCAATTTATTTACAGGGAAATTCTTTCTAAACTTTCTGACTTTTCAGGATTGAAAATAATCTAAATATTTTAGCCCCTTGAGAATTAATGCTGTTTGAAAAAAAAGTTAATACAAACATAAGAAAACAACTTTTATATTAAAAAGTGTATAAAACAACTATACCTAAAGTAACCGTTTTCGATTTGAATAGAGGCAAAAGTTGTTTTCAATCAAGAATTTGGGTGCACGTATACTCGTATTTACATAAATGTATAATATTGTATCGGAAATTTTCCTTCTTCCGATAGTTATTTTTATAAAAAAATATATCAATAAATAAATTTACTAGAACACACAAAAGAAAATCTTCTACGAAATGTCACCCATTAAATTTGCCATTATTTTTAATAGCAACTAATAGTTTTTGTCATACATAACATGGACAATTTTTATTTTCATATTTGAATAGATACAATAAATAAAAGTTTTTAGTTATTCCAATAATGATAAAAAAAACATTTTTTAAGTGATGGCTCTATGCTGAAAAATATATCTTTATAAGGGAATATTTTTATAGACAATATAAATATAAAAAAGAGTCAATTTTGTGACACGCGTCATTCTTGAGATATTTTGAAAAATATATATATATATGAATGTCCCTCCTTTACACCTGATTTTGATGATTTTTATATTTTTTATGTAGTATCAAATCCAACTATGGATTATGCTTCATGTTATTATATGGTTATACGTGTGACAAGGATTCAGACATACACGAAACAAAAAGACCTGAAACAGAAAATAATTTGAAATCGGAGACTTTTTCTCTGCTTTCAGAAATGATTACATAAGTTCCTCTATAGCGAATAAATTATTTCCATTTGTTTTACTAGTGTCGGGTCAGCAAGCAAAATTAGCCTATGCATCGATTTGGATGATTTTTCTTAAAGTCACACTTTCAATCTCACCAAAAATTTATAATTAAAAAAAATATATATTTTTTGATAATCCGTCAATCGAATTTGATGGCGCTTGTAGTATATTATAGATGTACTTATGACTCAACAGAGATAATATTATTATGATTCTCTGTACATAGTGAACATTCAAAAAAATAATAAAATTAAATAAACATGAGAAAAAATTAGTTAAATTGATTCAATGGCACAATTCCCATAATTTCCCGGCTATGGCTAGTGTATTTTAACTTTGTCAGGCCATGGTCCCCGTCAAATTCTCGGAATGCCGATTTTGCATGATTACCCGGCTATAGCCTTTAAATAAAAATGTTACTTCATAATATTAAAAACATAGCAAGGCCAAATTAAAAAAAAATAATAATTTAAAACAGAAAAAGCTCATAGGATACCACAATATCATATCTGGTATAGATAAATAATTTAGTATCGAATTTAAAATGCAAATGTACATAGCACATCAGTACCCGCATAGTTAATGTTTTTTAAATGAGACGATCCACGTCACGCATCCAGAACGTGATCCCGGGATTGGGTTAATCACAGAATGTCCACCACAGAATTCCCTCGCACGAGATTATGGATAGAAGGGGCTGTCGCCTGGTGCCCTTCTGTTATGTATTTTGTCCGGGCTAATCTACATTTGTAGTAATGCCCGCGCGGCCTTGTGTGTACCTTTCCGATTTAATTATGTTCAAATTATACTAAATTGGTCAACACGGATTGCAAGCGTTTTAACACATTTCATTTATTAATTTATAATAACGCATTTAATTCAACGACGGTATTAATTTACATGCATATGCCGGATTGAAAACGTAACGCGGATTACTGAATTGTTAGCAGAATACTAATTATGAAATAGTTTTGGTTCAGTAAGACGTATGAATAAGTCCCCAGGCGAGTTTAGGCGTAGACATAATTGAAACTATCGGAAGTCAATGTAACTAACTAACGCTATGTTTGGATTTTATCCTGCAGGCTTTAATGTTTGTTGTATAAACATAGTTGGTTTCTAGGCCGGTGTCCACTTGACGTTTCGACTCTTATATCAGTGTCATATCCAGAACTGAAGCTGAATCAATCTCAATATGAGATCTGAACCGACAAGGGATATAAAATTACAACTCAAAAACAAAATCTTAATGTTCAAAAATTTTCGTATAATATGCATACTATGTTATATTCTTTTTAATTTCGTAAAAGTAGTGGTAAGGTACTGACCCCAGTCTTGGATATGACTTCAGTAATGGCTAATTTTAAATTAAATGTACTGAATTAGAAATACATATTTGTTGATATTTGATTACTATCATTTCTGAATATTAATCTATATACATTAACAGCGTGATTTGATGACAATCGGCCAATAGGTGTCAAAATGGTGGACATTTAAACTAATTATTAGTATAATTTATTTATTTATTAATTATTATATTATTTATTTCTTTTATATCTTTTGTGTCGTAGTACTTATCATTTTGTAATCATAATTTATTTTTCCGGGGTGACATATTTCCTTTTGTTTTTAGTACAATTCTTTGAAAATCAAATTTAGCACAAGAAGCACTGTGCCATTACTTAGCAGACGTTCTTCTAAAAATAAATTTGAATTTTTAAACTACAAATACATACCTATGCTATGTGAAAAAAGGAAGACCATCTAATAAATTAATAATAGTATCGATTTGGAAATATCACAATTGACCATAATATTCATCTGAATTAATCGCTCTTATATTATAAAATATACGCCAAAATTGACAAAACGGAAATTTTTGTATTTTACAAATGAATTTTTTTTTTTAATATCGTTTATTCTCAATCCATAAGATATCCCATAAAATCGATTTGCTATTTTAAAAACATTGATTTCCAGTTCGTGTTAATTAAAAAAAGTGTGTTTTCATATATTTATTTAAATTTTATAACAAATACATGAGAATAAGTTTTTTTAATTAACACTAACTGAAAGTTTATATTTCAAGAAGTTATCTAGACTCTTTATTGTTAGTGTAAGCCATATATTAAATGTATTAATATATGATAATATCGTACCCGAGAAGAGTAAACATAACAAACATTAGAACACACACGCACACATGACATATATTCTTGTGTGCATAAACACGCCGAGTTTGTACAAACAATTTGTATTGCTTATTCTCGCCATTTGGTTTTGTTTGTTTTGATGAAACATCGAATTTATTTCCCAATTTTCAGAAACAGCGGCATTTTGTTTGCGTGCTATTACCATCATCGAAACAGGACTCTGCATTACCGACTGTTTGTTCTATAAACTATTAAACAATTGCAAACCGCGATTTGCTGTATAACGATTAAATTTGTCAAATACACACAACATGTTATAATAAACTTTTATTTCGTGTGACATTGTCGGTATTATCGGTATCTAATTATAGAGATGCGAATGTGGGTATCATTTAACAATATTCGTTTAACGATCTCCATAAAATTTTGACATAATTAGCTAGAAAATTAAACGCAGTTGTTTGATAAACAGTTATATCGTTTCTGTGTGTGTGATTTAAAATTATCATGGTTATTAGTACCTACCTAATTAAAAGGATTTATATTTATGAAATATTTATTGTAATTACACACAAATTGTTTGTGAAAAATATCGAAATTAACGTTTTTTTAAGTTTCATGTATAACATTCTTAATATCTGAAACAGAATTCGTTGACTTATTCTAACTTCTAAGTGTGAAAATGACGATTTTGGTAATACAAATAATAATATCTTACCCAACAGTAGGTACTATATTTTCCCTTTATAACGAACATTAACTTCTCACTATACAAATTTTTTTCGCCGAGATATACTAGTTTGTAGATATGATATTTAAAAAAAATAAGAGGTTAGACTAAATACTACACTAAATATTAAACTAGTGAAAAAACTATCAAAAGTAAAAATTCATTGTAAAGGGAAAGATAGTATTATTTGTTGCCGTAAAGACACAAAATAAAGAAAACACATTCTTGTAATATGATCAAAAGAGTCATTTTTTGCACTTGCAAAAAAACTTGGTTGGGATATTAACGCCTGGTATGATGGAGCAATTTGGTCAACGATTTCGAGTTCAGTACGCTAAAAAATTTAGTATAATTTATCAAAAAAACTTTCTAAGATCAGAGTTGTCGATACTTTAACAATAAGTAAAATACTTGAAAAAAAGTATTTCAAGTACTTTTGAACGTAATAATCACTTGAATTTAAGAAGTAAAATACTTAACATTTACAAATAGTTTAATGTGCTTAATACTTCAAGTACTTTTGCTTCCTCGCAATATCGAAGATACGAGATGGTTTGTGATCGTTTCAGATTGAGACAAAAAAAATGTTCTCCGATTTCAAAATTTTAAATTGATTTATCCGTTACACGTCAAGGCAAACACTTTTCGTTCCATGTCTGCCTGTCTGTCCGTCCGTCTGTCTGTCCCCTGAATCCTTGTCACACGCATAACTCATAAACCACTGAACCGATATTGTTGAAACATGGTCGGATGATTGTGTCTGGCTTAAGGACGATCACATTTCAAAATAATCAAAATCGTATGTAAGGGGGAGGGGTGACACTCCAAAATATTTATTTTTTCAAGATATCTCAAGAACGACACGTTACGTGAAAATTGTATAGAATATTTTTTGTAGAGTATTAAATTTCCTATAATATGGGTCTACAACGTTTGTTGTCAAGATTTATCTCAAATTATTTTAAAAATTCGTGTTTTGTTTTTCTAAATTGATATTTGCTTGGACATATTAAATCTCATTTTGACGTTTTAAATGTCATTTTGTCGTTTTAAATGTCATTTTGACGTTTCCATAAATTTAGATTTAGATTGAAATTGTCAAAAAATTAAAAATATATGAAAAAATATTCAGGTACGTTTTAAGAAAAATTTCGAACTAATATTTTTTAGTAAAATTGTATAAAAATTAAATGGTTAACCAATTCCAGGCAATTTATATAAACACTATCGGATTTTATTTAAATTGTTGAATAATTAACTACCTTTGGTGAATTTAGCACGAGGAAGCACTGTGCATTTACTTGGCAGATATTTTTATGACACATGATATTAATAAGTGAAGTACTTGAAGTATATTCGAAACCATAAAAAATTACTAGATATTTCAAATACTTTCATTTAGTATAGTACTTGGTACTATGTACTTCAAATTCTTTTACTGACAAGTAACACTACCCAACTGTAACTCACCGATTTGAATGAAACTTAACATACTTATTAAACACCGAAAAATATTAAATACGTGTTTTTTGTTTCGGCTAAATACACAGAAATCACCCCTCAACCACTGGAGGTGGAAACAGTTATGGCTAATTATTTCTGAAACGATACATTTTCTGAAAAAAGTTCTTAGGACCAAAGTTGTAGAGTTCAAAGTGATGCACTTGATGGCGACCTTGAGGTCGATTTTCAAGGTGAATGAAACATGAAATGATTTTCAAATGACCTTGAAAATCGACCTCTAGGTCGCCATCAAGTGCATCACTTTGAACTCTACAACTTTGGTCCTAAGCACTTTTTTCAAAAAATGTATCGTTTCAGAAATAATTAGCCATAACTGTTTCCACCTCCAGTGATTGAGGGGTGATTTCTGCCCCTGAAAAGCGTATTTAGCCGAAACAAAAAAACACGTATTTAATATTTTTCGGTGTTTAATAAGTATGTTAAGTTTCATTCAAATCGGTGAGTTACAGTTGGGTAGTGTTACTTGTGAGTAATATGATACACGCATTTGAATTTTTTTACGATTTTGTTGACACTGTATGTTTTCATTACTGTACGAACATCACCTTACACGAAACAATAAATAAAAATAGTAATAAAGCTATTAAAGCGTTAAACGCGTTGTAAATCACGCGCCCAACTAAATAACTGGTGTTTAAGCTCTTTTAAGTTCCCCGAGCTTTCTGCGAGTACAATGGAGAAGAAAATTATATGTTAATCCATGCAAACTTGCACTATACACACATATCCTAGTCCGTTTACATTTTTATGTCCTTTAAAACCTGTGCCATAGATAATGTACATTTAAATAGTATCTGGTAGAACAGGATATATTCCGTTTTATGCATTTCTACTTGAGACATAGCGGTTTAAAATAAATTGTTGTCAAACATTACTTCATTTATTATTCATACCAAATAACAACATGAATAGATTCATTTGAGAAAATCGATGTTTTATAAAAATGTTAAATGGGACAAAAAACTATATCCCTGTCTGAAACACACGAGATGAAAGTTATATAAGTTTCATTTCATTCACGTGACCGAGAGATTGACGAGACTTACATATAAATTGTCTCAATCTAGTCTCGTCTGAATTTAAGCCAATCTTATCCGCTCTCGTTTCAAAACTGAAATCGAGACTAGATCGAGAGGAAAGTAAGTATCATCTCGTCTTTTGATAAAAACTTATTTTTTATAAAGTATGTTCTATTTTTTATCAATATTTTGTAAATCACATATTTGTAATAAAAAATTTAACGAAGAATAGTAGAGATTTATAAATATCAAAGAGACAATTCTATTATATTTCAAACAACCGTAAAATGTGTGTATTTTATTTTTTAAATGTTTTGTGCAAATGAAACCTTGGAACCACTACAATACTACATGATTAATATAATATTTTGAGTTTTTGAATCTTCGTTCGTTTATAAAACAGGATCAAAAACACGAATTGATATTTAATGGGATAAGACTAAATTAAATTTATTTTTAAGATGGCGAAAAAAAATCGAGGGAGGTATATTCTGGGAAACGACCTTTAAAGTTTGACGTTTAAAAACGTCATGAAAACTGTAAACAAAAATATTTTTGGTTGTTTTAACAACGGAATAATAAAATTTCCTGGAAAAAATGTAAAATTAAAAAGTATATGTACATATATTTTATTTGAGAAAAAACAAACGTTATTTGATGAAATAAAGAATCAAAAAGAACTACTATATTATTATTTTTTCTTTTTGTTATACTCTGAATTAGACTACTGATATTTCTACAATATTTCATTTATTATTACAGCACTGAAAACCAATCTAAAATGAGACGAAGCGTATACGACATATCATTGTTATTATTGGGGTATTAGTGACAATATATCTTCTACAAACTTTGTAAGAAAACATCGAAGTAAAAATAAAATACATAGTTTTTATACCGAACAAATATCGTCAAATACTGAAAATGTGATTTGAAAAACAGCTGCTGAACATTGATGTACAATACAATACGTAATCAAATGAAATTTAAACAATATTGCATTTTCTTTCAAATATCAGTACGATGTGATATTAGATTTATTTTAAGGAATTTATCAAAAGATTCATATTTTTAATTTAAGAGCGTCAATTTGTAACCTAAGGCTTTGAGAAGGAGAGAAGTATTCACCAAACGTGGGAGTGAGGGTCCAAATATTTACGTAAGGTTTTTTATTCTAATTAATTTTATGAAAATACGTATCTGAATCCAGTTTCGGATGTCAAACGAATTAAATCCATTAAGTTTTTTAAATCAAGGTAGGCACTTTGCTACTATACTATAAAATACACATATAAAAAAACTTTACGTACGGAAAGGAGGGAATTACCTAATACTTACGAAAACCTTACGTATGGAAAGGGGGGTGGGGAGTTACCTAATATTAACGAACACTTGCTAGAGGTGGGAGAGGAGGGGGTCGACAATTTCGAAAATCATCCTTAATTAATAAGTAAATCAAATCTGTGATATTATAGTAAAAGTAGATATGCCCATTTTCATTAATTTCCAATAGAGATAATTGATGGTAAATATACTAATATGTTGTATATTATACTGGCTTTGTTAATATTTATTTTGTTATTTTAGAATATATCACATTTACTATAATATAGAAATATTTTCAAAGACGATATTAATTTTTTGGTCTAGACATTTAAACAAAACAAAATTTAAAGTATGAGTTGAGCCTCGCGTACAAGTGTCCCGTTCCATATAGTTTTTTTTTTTTTTAATGTATTTGATTATGTTAATTTAATTTAATTTTGGCAAAGTTACGAGAACTTTTGGTTATATTATTTTATTTTTATAATTCAGGTCTATTTACTATAATTATACCAAATTTTTAGGTTAAATGGTTCAGTAGCTAGAAGGCTGTGACTGGTTTTGATAGGGAACACTAAAAAATCTTGATATTTTGGATAAAAAATTCGATCAATTTTGTATATTACAGTTATAATAAAAACAATATTGAAATTTTATGTTGTATGTTAATAAATATTAATAAATTACTTTATTAATATTTAATTGATAACTGTTCAAAAATATATCGTAATTAACAAATTACCTATTTACCTTTAATCTCCATTTTTTTAATGTCTATATTCACCATAAGAATATCTAAACTAATAAAAAAATTTCTTTCAGCAATGTGTTAACTAAATAACAATTAATCTATTAATCAAAATCAAACAATGTTCAAGACAAAAGTGTCAACAACAAATACAGTACACTATAAAAATATCGTGAATTAATTTACATATAAATTATAAATATACATACAATGATAGCAGTGAATAAACAAAATAAAGTTCTGTTGGTGATCCTTAAAATGAATGGCATTACAAAATCATTGTGAAATATTCAGTCGTCTTTATTGACGACAAATTCCAGAAAATTTACGCAGCTCTATTCAAATGGCAGCAGGTAAGTTTTTTTTCATATTCTATCTTCATTATATACGTAGAACTTCGTCATACTACATAAAGGAAGAGATAAAAACCACCGAAAAAGTTAAATCCCTTACAAAGCTGAAAAATATTATGTTTACATGGGTATATTTTTAGATAAAATGTGACACAAATAGGTAGCTTATAAAGGAGACTATATCAAGCACAAACAAATATTAGCAAATGTTTTAAAGATCCGTGGGGTTTATTTGAAAATATAAGCTTTAAGGGGGAAAGCCACTGTGATGGGTCAAAATTTTTTCAATGTTTGGGAATTTTTTTCACAGGTATAACTAATTATTTTACGATCCAGTAGAGGACATTTTATTAAGTATATATTCAACCTATTCAATACCAAATTTTATTGAAAAATATTAAAAATTTACAAAGTTAAGAACCTCGATGTGATGACCAAAAAAAAATTTTTTTTCCATTGTCTCCTCAAAATTTTGGGACGGGTTATGGGAAAAAATAAATAAATATTTTATCAATATCTATATTGAATGTAGCTATATGTTAGTTGTGCGTAGCCATTTTTTTCATAAATAAAACAAGGTCGAAAAAATTCGTTTTGAAAAAAACGCGTTTAAATTTTCTGAGGGTCAACCAGCTGCGTCACGTTACCTGGTCTCATTAAATTCACTGTAACTCACAATCAGGCAATGTTCGGAATTTTAACGATTTTTTCCGTCACAGTAACTTTCTCCCTTAAAAAAGCTATATACAACAATTTTTTAAAAATAAATATTACAGGCCGACATCATTTTTGAGTGGTGTCTTAAACCAAACCTATAGTCTAAAAAATTACTTTTTTGGACATTAATAATCAAAATAGCATTTTGACCTTAAATTCGGATTCAGTGCCTCAAATCTCATAAAAACACAATTGTCTCCAGAAAAGTTTTGTACCTTTTTTGTGCGGCTGTGTAATCTTTGATTAAAAAAACATTGGGAGTATATTTGAAAAAAATCATAAAAAAGGAAAATTAGAAAACCTAAAATATGCAATAATATTTTCCCAAAACGTGTTTAAAAAGAAACAAAGTAAAGTAAAATATTACTAAACAAAATCTATGAATTTCAGTACTGTATCTTAACACTATCAGGTGCGTTATATACATTATACAGTTATTGCCACCATCTACCCACCCACTCTTCTGACACACACCCATCCACCATAGTCCTCTGATGGATGGCACAATTAGACGCGCGACAACCTTTTATTCTGGGTTACTGTTTTTGTTGGACTGTCGTGAGGGGAGAGATCACGCACTAGCTTGCGTAAAAACCTACGCCATCCAACGCATACGTGTGTGCGTAGAGCGTGTACAGTGAAACCTCGTTAACACGTTCCAGTTAAATGTTTATTTTTTAAAATAAATAAACTAACAATAAATAGGAGAAAATTATAATAATTTGTTACGGTTCAATTATAAAGTTCCCTCCGGTTTCTCTCGCCCTTTTTTGACATAAGGTCCCTCATTTCGACTGACTGTGATATTAACATATATATCAACATCATTGTAATGTTTTTGTGCCTGACTTTATTATTCGATATACATAGTTGTTTTAATTACATCAACATTACAACTTTTTCAGTTTTATACTCAAATATATTTATTAAGAAATATTAATTCTAAAATTTCCTCAATACGACGGAATACAGATGGATAACTTTTTACTATTAAATATTAAACAGAGCCTAGATATTTATAAATTGCAAGTAAATCTAGCAAAAATGTCAAAATTAGAACAACAAATTAAGTTAATTACTAACGGCTTTTTCCAGTGCGTCTAGCAGTGGCAATGCATTTCATATGAGTGTTCACACGACACACGGTTGACTGCCGTATACGGTCGATCGTGTGTCGTGTGAACACTCTCATATGAAATGCATTGCCACGGCGCCATGTGAAATGACTTAATTATAACTAGAGATGCCACGAATAGTGATTTTGCCGAATACCGAATATTCGGCTAGGCTCTCGGCCGAAGCGCCGAATATTCGGGCGTATTTGTTTCATTTGCGAGTAGGTCGTGTCATAACACGCATTATTTGTTGATTGTTACATCAAATTGTGTTACTTATAGTGTGTATAATATACACTATATGGCCCAGTTTCTCAATATAAGTTAAACTCCAGATTACGTTAAACTTCACCTGAGGTTTAAACTTCACATAATCTCTAGTTTAAACCAATTCAGTTTCTCAATATAAGTTTAACTCTTGCGCATGCGCATTAGAGCTGAACGCCCATTGGTCTATGTGACGCGCTTTTTGTTACATTAATCTTAAAATGAACTGTACTTAATTTTGTTATACTAAATATATACTATATATTATTATATACAATTATTGCAGTAGTATAACTAAATAATTATAATTATTTAGTTATACTATGTTATTTCATGATAAAATCATAACAAATTTTGATATTATAAAGTTAAACCTCATGTGAAGTTTAATTTTTTGAGTTAAACCTCACATGAGGTTTAACTAATATAATAGCACAATTTCTTATTATTTTATCATTAAATAATTATAAAAACACAATAATTGCAGTAGTATAACTAAATAATTATAATTATTTAGTTATACTATGTTATTTCATGATAAAATCATAACAAATTGTGATATTATAAAGTAAAACTTAAGATTAACCTAAAATTAATTTCAAACTGACAGTTCATCCGTCAGTTAAAAGTTAATCTTAAGATTAACTCATAATTTTTAACTGGACATTGAGAAACACATTTTTTGTTTAAACTTTAGTTAACTGGGACATGGAGTTTAAACTTACATTGAGAAACTGGGCCTAAGTGTGTGTATTGATATTTGTATATCTTAACAAATATCACTGTTTCTTTGCGAAAAGCTTTACGTACGAAATGGCACCATTTAATAAAAAATCACCTATTTTTGCTATTTTCGGAAGCAGGTATAATTTATGAATTCCCCTGTAGTTAATTACCAGTTTTTCTTCTAGATAATATTATTTGTGAACATATGGAAGTTTTTATTTCTTATCCGTTAGATTTTTTTTATATTTGGTAAAAGAATTAATACGTGATCATATTTTGTTAAAGTAAAAAATTTTGTGAGTAATATTTATTATATGTTTTTTTCA
Source organism: Sialis fuliginosa (assembly GCA_961205875.1). NCBI lineage: Eukaryota > Metazoa > Arthropoda > Insecta > Megaloptera > Sialidae > Sialis > Sialis fuliginosa. The sequence continues at coordinate 25,905,853 of OY540812.1, read as the reverse complement.
TGATTTGGTATTCGGTATTCGGCCGAATGGATCACAATATTCGGCCGAATACCGAATATTAAAAAAAGTAGCCGAATAGGCCGAATACCGAATAGTAGTCGAATATTCGTGGCATCTCTAATTATAACTATCATTAATTGTATTTATTTTATAATCATATACATTTACTAGCACATTAGATGCGGTGTCACCCTGGGATATAAATTTAATCTGCAATAAACCTATTGAACATTGTTTTCATTTATCGCTAATTATTAATGCAGCGCACACAAAAGTATTTCCGACTTCATGAAATTTACACAAAATATCTGCAAACTGTATACTTGAACCTTCCTCCCTTGTGAAACACTCTATGATCAATTAGTGAAAATTGGAATAAAATCCGTTCAGTAGTTACTGAGAAAATCGTGTACAGACAGATAAACAGACGCAGCGAGGGACTTTGTTTTACACTATGTATAGATAGATATGCTTGTCTCGCATGATTCATATTTCATATCACGAACAAAGTATTTAATTTAATTGAAATAAAGTAAACAATTTGTAAAATCAAATAAATTTTACATAAACTCAAATGTTATCTATAAAGTTCAAATTAGTGCGACTATACCGTATATACGCACAAGCCAGTGAATGTGGAGGGGGGGGGGGGGGGGTATTATGTGTTTGTGTGTGTGTACCTTTCGCGTTATTATAATATATCTAAAGTTTATATTCTAGAATCTAGATGGTAGACGCACTGTGTGAAAGTGGTTGTAATGCAAGTACTTTTTATACGTCTGGCAGGATGATAGTTGTTCCTGCATACATTTGAATATTTGGTTTCAAATTTTACGTACTTTCGTGGTTAAATTTTAAAGAAATGTATCATTTTTATCTTATTTTCACTATTACCTTATTTATGATATTCAACATTTTTATATAGAAAGCTATTTTTAATATAATAGTAGTGACGTTAAAAATATAAATAATAACACTTTAATTGCGTAAACGTCAGTAAAAGTAAAGGAAAGGTAATAGCAACATCTGCCTCAATTTAATTTCTTTTCTAAAAGCCTGAGGACGAATCCCTGATTCGAAAGCTTGCTATTACTTTTCCTTTAATAAATTTTCTGACGTTTACGCAATTAAGCTGAAAGTTATTTTTCTTGTGTAAAATATTTCTTTTGATCATATCGCAGACTTAATTGATTGACAACCACTTCATATTCGTGTTAAATTTAAAAAAAATTGAAATCATCGAAATGCTTTAAAATGAAAGTCAATTAAGTATCTATGTAATTAAACCCTAATTAAAATTAATAATATATAACCTAACCTTAACCAAACGAAACATGAAATTTTATAGGTGCTTTTCTATGACGCAGCTGCCAATAAGAAAGGGATTTTCCAAAATTCAATCACTGAGAGGGGGGGTTAGGTTAAACTTGTTTCATTTTTATGTTTAACTGCTTTAACTATAAAGGTAAATTTCAGGTGAAATAACCATCTATTAAAATAAAAATACACGTGTAACACCATGTTTAAGGGGTAAAACATTGTATTAGACTAAGTCAGATTTTATAAATGGTAATAGAAATCAATACAACGCGGGTGAATCCACGGGCGGGTCACTAATTATAAATAAATACGTACAATAAAAAAATATTACACGTGGGTAAATGTGAAGATAAAATAAATAAAAATAAGATAAAAAAGAATGAAAATCAAGTCTCCAAACTTTATAAATTCATTTTTTCGATTCTACAATAACTTCAAAAAAAATCTTTAATTTGAAATATAATTTAAAAACACCTGGAACTATAAAGCAACACGATTGCCTCAATATTTCAAATACCTACTTCCTGTTGTAATATAACTTTTGGGGTTGGAAACCGACTGGAATAACAAAGCTCACAAAAGTTTTTTTTTAAACTCTACGTTGTTTTGTATTTATGTGAAATAACATTTGTTAGAGATTTTTATTCTAGTTATAAAAAGTACCTATTGTTGGATTTGACTTAATTAAGACTTAAATCAGAGGAATACGAAAATAGCGGTATTTTTTAAAACTTTAGGAATGTTATATTTGAAAATACACATTCATCGTTTAGAAGCAAATTGACTAACTTTCGTTAACGATGCGATATTGTATTCCAAATTCGGGAGTTCTCGTCTCGGCGAGTGGAGTATTAAATGAAAACTGACAATTCAAGGAATTTGAATATGAATATATAAACGTTTTGTTATTATTCAAAATCGAAAATTATCAGCATTCACTGCACTTATGTATTATTCAAAAAGTCATTACCAGTGTTCACAAATGCAAGATAAATTAATACTTAATACTTTTTCATTATTGAAAGTCGAAAAAATATTCCTATTTTTCAATAAAAATTTAAAAAATTAAAAACTAACAAATTTTTTATTTTACATTAATTTCTCTCAGATTTTTCAACCAGTTTTCTTAGTGTTTTTAAGCATTCTATTTTCCTGAAATTTCAGAAACTTTTTTTTTATATGCGATTTTTAGTTTATTTTAACTCATTGCTTTGGTTTTATGGCGTCTACGACAAAAGATAGATTCCCAAAATATTGCATATTGCATAAGCCCCCCCCCCCCCTCAAAGATATTATTAATTTATATTCACTTTTTGTCTGACTTTGGTCCATGCCTGAATGTTGTCCACATCCCGGTTTTACGCGATTATAGAAAATTAGAGAACGTATCTCTAATTTTATAATGTAAACTATGTATTTTTTTTGAAGATTTTTTTGGAGAACGTAACTACGACATAAAAAAGAGTTTATATTCAGTACTTGATTATTTCACTTATAAATAGTACATTTTTGTATTTCATAATTAATAATATAAGATAATTCAAAGATAAATAATAAAGGTATAAATCGGTATAATGTAGATTATAAATGAAACATTTTTAGAAAACACTGACTTGCTTCACTCGTGAAATCTTATTACAAAATAATCAACTTAAAAAAAAGATGAAAATATTAAAATCATTCATTTGTAAATTGTTTAACAAAGTGTAAAATGATTATTAAATTGTCTTCTTAATTCAAACATAGTATCCGCCATCTAACGAAACAGTTTATCCTGAACACACAAAACAATTTAAAACTTTCCAGGCCAGTAAAAATTAGGCAGTACACAGTTTATATACGTATTTTATTTTTTAAGTCCCACCAAGAATGCCTGAGTGTATAATAAAATTCAGCAAACAATTTCAAGTGGCAGCTCATTCAACTTTCATATGTGTAATAACTTTTATCGCAACAGTTTATTAAATTTATCTCGGCGGTGTGTTTTTTATACCCATGAAAGACAAATACCCGAAATACTCCATGCGAATGTTACATACAACGAACATGTGTCGGGTAAAAGTTGAAATTTTAATCCAATGCATTGAATATTTTATACGCTCTTCAATTATTAATAGAACGGTTATTGTTCTTCTTTTAAAGTAATTGCTATTGATGATAAAACCGTTAAGGTGGTACTTAACGGGTGGAGTGCTGTTCAATGTACCGGGTTACAGAAATGTTCGTGTGCAGGGGTAGGGGAATTTATTTTCAGTTTAAGGATCCACTTTATTAATATAAGTTTAGGTATATTTGATACTTTTTAAACAATGCTGTCTGGTATTATAAAGAATTTCTTCTAGATCAAAATCTAATCAAACGCTTTATGTAAGGTAGTAAAGGATTCCGTATAGTATAATTCGCTGAAACTGAAGGATGATGTAGCTCGTGGCTTGTTGATGAAAAGTTCCAATGGACACAATATGACTGAAAATTGACTGTTCTCAAATATATTTAAAAAAATTAATGAACGGTATTACATACCAGCTAGCAAAATTTGTTATCTTGCAAGCACTTTCACATGTGGTATCAAACTTATATGACAGTTATCTTGATGTTTTTGGCAGATATGCATGCGCAGTACGTAATAACCAAGGTACAAGTATGTAATGTATATTTACCGACGTAACACTATTTTTTTATATTTTGTATACTAAATATAGTCCTTTCATAACATCCCATGTAGATGTAGATAATGGGCCCAAACTTGGTCTAATATTTGGTTGCCAGTTTTGATTTTTCGATATTGGTCCCAGTCTAGGCCAACTTTCTTATACGAGCTTCGGTCACCTATAGATTCTTTATTTAAGAATCGGACAACTTTGAGCCAGTCTTGGTACGACAAGCCTTGGCCGAGTCTTTAACAAAGTTATTATTTGTATCTTGGCCCTTTTGTAACAAAAACTAGTAAAGTAAAAGCATGATCAGAAGTTATTTAAATCCCTAACCTTTAACACTGAATAACTTAAAAAAAAACTGTCCGTTGAAACAGCAAGTCACGAGGTCACGAGTTACATCATACTTCAATTTCAGCCAATTTGATTGTACCTACATCAACCGATTTTTAAACCTTTTGCATCATAATGAAAATTGATTTTTTTTAAATTTCTTTGTAATTTCACTGTGGAAAACAAATTAAATTTAAATGTACAAAAAGTAAAGATTTCAATTTACGACAGTTTTTATTAAAAATACAAAGATTGTATTGGAAATTTTAGCGTAAGCTCATTTTCTCAAACTAAAAAAAACTTACTTTGGACAGATAATGTACTATACACTTCTTGGGAGTCGGCTTCTTTCCAATTTCCGCTATTAGCAATTTGATTAATGCACCGTTAATTCATTTTAGCTTACTACCAGTACAAGATGTGTACACTGTACAAGTATGCACACGACATCATATATCATATTCCACGTTTCTGATAATCCGTCCGCTGCTGAAGACGCTCACTAAAGGTTATACATAATACAAGATGCGTCTTTGCCTCAACCTGATCCATTAACGAGATTATTGTGTTTGGAGACTCAAGTACCTACTCTTTCTCTCTCTCTTTCTTGTGCACACTTGTTTTAATTAATTAACTGTAAAAACTAAAACTTCCATTGTAAAATATGTTATTTCATATACAACATAATCCACTTATTGTTATTTGCTAAGAATTACTTAAGGTTGATATTGTTGAACTATATGTACATGGATTTTCATAAATACAGGGTGCGCGCGATAAATTGGCAATAATTTTGCATCTCCTTATTTCTTATTCTTCTTCTTATTAATTTTATGGAATTATGTTTCTAAGGTTATGATTAAACGTCGTTGCTTTAGATATAAAGTATTAAATTCTGAGAGCAACCATCATGTCGAACGAATATAATGTTAGAGCAATCCCAATTACTGGACTACGCGCAGGGCGAACTGCTAATGTAGTTGGGGACTTCAATAATATCCTTTTACGTAGAGTTTACAACGTGAAGGTGTATGATGTTGATACTGTCGCCTCACCAACAAGGAAAACGCATAAGGTAAAAAAGTACTCATAATCCAGGAATTATCAATGAAGATCCAGGAAAGTCAATGCGCTCCATAGCAAGAGAACTGCAGATTTCGGATGCAACGGTTCGCAAGATTATTGTTGAAGATATCAGATACAGATCGTATGTTCTAAGAAAAGGCTAGTTTTAGTAAAATTTTGCCAGTTTATCGCGCGCACCCTGTATATTAAATAGTGAATATATACACGTTGAAATAGTAATAATTAGGAATGCACACAAGACGAGACGAGAGTTAGATAAGTCTCGTATAGGCGTGCAGCCATAGTAATAATAATTACAAGCAGTGGTGTCGCTAGGGAACGGGATATTCTCCTGAGTGACACTCTCAAGAGGGTGACAACCGTCTTAAATTAAACTAATTTGTTTTATTATTTGTAAAAAAATAAAACCAACTGAATGTTTTTTAGCTATTAACCGCGACAACCGCCCAATTTATAAAAAAGCCCACTGATATTTTTTTAGGTAAGAGATGAGACGCCATTAATTATAGGTTAAGTGTACAAACCACGTTTTGTAAGACAAACATTCAATCAATAACATGACTTAAAACTAGAAATTTCATAGCTTTATTGTAAAAATAAAGACAAAATATAATAATGTGCTTTTGCAGCAAGTAATTTTCTTTGATGATCGTACATAATTTTCGAACTCAAGCGGTCAAATTACACTGATCTGTATAAAAAAAAATTAACCCTAACAAGCTCGTTGAGGATTTTGACACCGCACTTGATAAATATTTTCTTTGTATTTTTCATTGAATATTCTTCTTCTCAGATTTTTAAGCAATTTTTTTACAGTGGTTTCTTTCATTGACAAATATTTTCCGAAAAATAATATAAAAGGTTTATAAAACAATTATTTTACAAACCTTGGATCGCCAGAAATATTGATTTTTTTTGAAATATTAGATATTAAATAAAATAAAAATCTTGATATTACAATATTTACCAATAGCTAGCGCATTGGATCCGGTGTTACCCGGGGATAAAAATTTAATCTGTAACAAAATTGTTTTCACTTATCGCTAACTATTTACGCGGCGCACTCGAAGATACCTCTCCGACGATTTTTTTTCCAATTTCACGAAATTTACACAAAATATCCACAAATTATACACCTAAATCTTCCTCGTGAAATACTCTATCTATCAGTGAAAACGGAATAAAATCTGTTCAGTAGTTACTGAAAAAATCGTGATAGACAGATAGACGCGGCGAGAGACTTTGTTTTAAAACTATTTATATATGTATGTAGATAATAATCAGATAAAAGTTTTATTTAACGTAATTTTCTTATTTTTAGTAGAATTAAAAAAGTCAGTTTCATATTGACTTTATAAAATCTATTAACGATTATAAAAACTCAGATATATAATTTTTGTAGTCGGATATCTGTTCGCATCAATAGACAGTTAAGTACATATAATAGAACTGTCACAGATACAAAAGCAACGTCGTTTCAACAAAGCTTTTCCCGGTTTTCAGTGTGATTGGAAAATAATCGCAAAAAGCTGTTCACTGTTGATAATGATATATTGATTTTTTAACTTTTTAAAATGAATATGTTTTTTTACATAATCCAAAATCACATAATGCGATTAAAACATCAATTAAATATCTTTGGTAATATGATTATTAAATACATCACAATATTAATTAATAAACAGTTAAACAATAAAAAACTTTTTAAGAAAAAATAAAAAATAAAATCGCCTTCAAAAAAAATTCCTAAAAACACTTAAAAGTATATCTAATAATAAAATTGAACAGTTTTTGAAGTAGTTTTTTTTTTGTAAATTTTTTTTATTGATTAGGCACAGACTTCAAAAACTGTTAAATTTAATTATTAGGTATACTTTTAGTGATTTTTTTGGAGTTTTATTTTTTTCTTAAAAAGTCCCCCCCCCCCTTTTTGAATGGCGTATCTTTGAAGTCCATGATCAGATTCTGATGAAATTTATATGGGACCACCTCGGGAGTATATTCTTTTTAAAAAAATCGTCCAAATCGATGCATATTTGTCAGAGTTATGTCCGAACATACATAAAAAAATATATATACAGACGAATTGAGAACCTTTCTCCTCTTTTGAAGTCGATTAAAAATGAAATAATAATAAATAAATAAAACACCAGGAAACTTTAAATAATACTATTGTAATAAAAACTAACAATAAGATTGACAAAAAGCTGTTATTTCTGAATAGGTTTTAAATATTTAATACATTAAGTACCAAAAAAAGGATATAAACCGTTGAGAAATATAAGAGCTACTCAGTTTAATATCAATTCAAATTAAAAAAATCAAGTTATACAAATGTTTGTAGAAAAACTTTGTTAATCCATATTGTCTGGAGAGGGAGGGGCTGAATAAAGTGATAATTTGAATTTGATATGAAAAGTTTAAAAGAAATAAATGGAGAATTTAATTTAATTACACACGGAGAAAATTTTATTGAAAAAATTACCATAAAAATTTTGGTATAATTGAAACAACTGGATAATATTATAAAGAATATTATGTAATTGACCCGAATTTTTTTTAGAAACAAATAAAGTTGACTAGAATAAAATATATTGCAAGTAACTTAACTCTTTATTATTTATTTCTGGAAAATTTTTAAAGCACTTCAAAAAATATCCTCACTGTTTAGTTTTATGTATTTAAAAGAGTATTATAACGAAAAACTAAATTTTCTAGTTTACAAGCACTTTGTACGAGGTATCAAACTTAAATGACGGCTCTGCTATGATATTTATCACTAACTGCGTTCTAGTAAATGAAGTCCCACTGTTCTAAATTCCAAAGAAAGTCTCACATAATTAACACCCCATGATTTTGCAAATTTCATCCAATTTTTTTATTAATTAATTAACCAATATATTAATAAATCAGATCCGAATTACCGAAGGTTTACTATATACACAAATACTCGCAAACTATTCACATGCCTCAAACTTTGAACTTCCATGCCATTTTCACCCGTATATTTTTTCTTAATACTTACAACCACTCACTCTAGATTTGTACATCAACTAGGTCAAGCAGCTCTACTACAATGTGCAAGAGCTAATTGACTTTTGTTGACATTTCATCTTGTGTCACTATCACATCCGGTTATGAGCAGCAGTTTATATCCGGGAAAAATTCCCCTCATCGAATTCATCCAATTTGTGACAATTTGAGATACTATGACGTGGTAATTTTTCTGATGAGTGAACTCAATGAAGGGATGCGGCATTATTTTTAATTCGAAATCATTTATTCTGATTTGAACAGTGTGAGTGTGAAAGAAAAAATATCTGCCAAGTAATGCACAGTGCTTTCTCGTGGTAGTTAATAATCGAACAATTTCAGTAAAGATCGATAAACTAAACTAATTGTAAGATGTACTAGTAACTAGGCTGTCATAGGTTAGCTATTTAATTTTTATTTAAAAATATGAATTCAAATTTTTCGAATTATTTTTTCGTATATTTTAAATTTTTTAACAACTTCAACTTAAATCTAAATTTTTCTGCTATGCAAGCAAACCTCAAAATGACATTTAATATGTCAAAGTAAATAGTAATTGTAAAAAAAAATGGCTAAGCAAATCTTCGTAAGGGAATATTTTACTACAAAAGCTGTGTTATAAAAAATTTAATGTTCTACAAAAAAGATTCAATAAAATTTTCACGTAACATGTGTCGTTTTAGAGATATCTTGAAAAAATAACTATTTAGGAATGTCACCCTTCTCATACACACGATTTTGATGATTTTCAAATAGGATTGTCTTTTAACCAGACCCAACAAAATTTTTGACATCTCTTTAAAAACGATCACAAAACTTCTCGTATCATCTATATGGCGAGGAAGAAAAATAAATGTATAAAATACTGAACTGGTTTCAACCAGTTCAGTATTTTATACATTTGAAATTCAGTCATTCAGAAACCAAAACTATATAATTAGGTAACCAACAGTTTCGAAAATAGATATTTTTGTCTACATATTATAGTAAAAGCGTTAATTTAGTAAATGTATACATTAAGAAATTGTCTCAGCCACGGACAATTAATTTCAGTTCGTTGTGGTGGAGTTTATCTGCACGTTTTAACTAAAATAACCTCTAAATAATATTGATTAACATACATACATATATTGAAATTAAAGACCAATATACATTTGACTATTCCGAACCAATAACTGGATGTGTTAGTCGTAAATAAAAAAAACTGTCGTTAAATGCGTTTTTAAATTAAATAAATATTAAAAACTAGCATTATTTATTTTCATTTACATTTTGAATTCTTAAGGGGTTAGGAGGGGGGGGGGGGTAGTTTTTAATTTCTTTTGCGATTATTTTTTAGATGTTATGACTGGTGTAGAGTTCATAATATGAACTAAATATAATATATTTCATACCTATATACAGGGTGAGTCATATCAGGTGGAACAAACATGAACCGTGGATTGAGAAAAATATTTTAAGCAAAAAAGTTTATATAAACATGTGTCCGGAAATTCTTTGTGAGGGAGCTACAGACCTTCGAAGATTTAACCCAAAATTAGTTTTTATTTAATATCTGGAGAACCCATAGTGCTAAAGTTATGAAATTTGATACAGGGTATAGTATTAATAAGTGTTATCGATATTCAGTATCAAACAATAGTAATTTGGCCAGGGTTGTATGGGCCTAGGAGGCCCGTCGATTCTTATTCAATATTTTTTTGTTCTTCAATTTTTTCCTGAGTTAAAAATTTGAATAAGACTGTATGACACAAAATACACAAAAATATACTTTGTTCATTTACCATAGGATAAACTGTTTACGAGTAATATCGATGCAAAAGAAAGCATGCAAAATTTTACTTAATACGGATGCTTCAAATTACACAAAATACATTTATATTCCTGTTCTTTGATTAAAAGTAAGGAAAAAAGTTTATGTACATATATCACCTAATACGTGTTCTCTTAGACCTATAGCCAGTTCTATTACTGTTGCAAGTACTTTACTAACAAAACTAAAAAACGATACTTAAAATGGCTATTTGTTGGTAAGGATGAATTTTTGTAGGTATATTAATATTATTTTTTTGTCTTATTTTTTACCATAGAACAAGAATATAAATTTATTTTTTGTAATTAGAAGCATCCGTAGGTATTAAGTAAAATTCTGCATGCTTTCTTTTGCATCGATATTGCTCGTAAACAGTTTATCCTATGGTAAATGAACAAAGTATATTTTTGTGTATTTTGTGTCATACAGTCTTATTCAAATTTTTAACTCAGGAAAAAATTGAAGAACAAAAAAATATTGAATAAGAATCGACGGGCCTCCTAGGCCCATACAACCCTGGCCAAATTACTATTGTTTGATACTGAATATCGATAACACTTATTAATACTATACCCTGTATCAAATTTCATAACTTTAGCATTATGGGTTCTCCAGATATTAAATAAAAACTAATTTTGGGTTAAATCTTCGAAGGTCTGTAGCTCCCTCACAAAGAATTTCCGGACACATGTTTATATAAACTTTTTTGCTTAAAATATTTTTCTCAATCCACGGTTCATGTTTGTTCCACCTGATATGACTCACCCTGTATAACATACAGTTAAATATTCTTTAAATATACATATATATAGTAAGAAATATCAAAATTCAAATTTATAAAGAACCTTTCCGTTGAATTATACGTATGTATTGTGTATACATAAGAAACATTTTCTTTTTTTGCTTTTACCTACACATATACGAATATTTTTCGGGCAGATAAAATATAGAAATATCAAAGCAACCACAATCCTCAGAGACTGTTTTGTGAAATCGGAGTAAAGATATAATGGAATCCAAATTTAGTGCGTGCTTTTTAAGTGTATGGAAAAATATTTACATATCGACTTGAATTTCATATAAAATACATACTACATATAATATGTAAATAAATAATTCTTCTAAATAAATTTTATTTTCATCAATACAAAAAAGTAACTACATTAATTAATAAGTAGAAATTTAAAATTTGGAATCAAAATTAGAATTTTTAATTGTTTACAACAGCATTAACATTTGTTAAATTATAATTTAAATAAATTTTTTATGGCTATGAGCTATTTTCTGTAATATTATACACTTCATTTTGAATGAAACTGTATTCATAACTCAAAAATGATATTTGTGTGGGCTGATACATTAATGCGTAACTTAGTTCAAATGATAAAATGAAAAATATGTATGTATGTATATAGGTATACATATTTAAATTTAAACTTTTAATTATTTGAAACCTCAGAAAGTCGTAGAAGAGCCTCGACTAGATTAGGCATAGCTGGTTCAGAACTATATTAAAAACATTATTATACCGTAAAATGCAGATTTATTAAAGGCTTGTATCAGGTCAGTCCATATATATTTAAAATCACTTCACTAAAAGGTCGATAGCATGCACTTTGTACACTCGAACATATATTTTAATAGCTGCACTGAATGATCCCACTAATGTTTTGATATTTTTAATGTGATTTTTTGATGATTATTTATTACATATTTTTGATATATTTAATGTGATTTTCTTTATTTTAACCGAACCAAAACTAACTAACCTCCCTTCACCCCCAATAGATTTCCATAACCAAGGACAATTAACGTGTTTATTATTAGAGCACTTTATTCTGAATAACTATGTATGGTATGTACGAGTTAAAATTTAGTGCAAAGTATTAAAATTTATGTTCGAGTGTACAAAGTGCATACTATCAAATTTTTAGTGCAATTATATATAACCTCTTATTAAACTGTTCGGCTCAAATTTCTACATAAAATACCATTAGTTTAATATTACAATAAATACCTACTACAGAAACATTATGGCCATTCAACTGTAAATTACAAAGAAATTAACGAAACTATCTCCATAACAATAAATAATCAAAACTAAAAAAACGTTTAAAAAGTTTTAAACGCATTTGAAACTCTGACAGTATGCAATTTGAAACTTTATCTTAATTTGAATTTATTAATACGACTCGTAGCTGTTCGACGGTGCTGTTAATGATCAAAAACAAACATTATGTTCTAAAACAATTTGTGTGAATTATATCTAACAATCGTGCACAGGATTATGTTAACTAGAAATATCTTTGTTAGCTACATTGAAACTCATTTAGGTTGCATTTATAGCATGTTTATTATTATGTTATTGATAGTCAACTATTTTAATTAGTATTGTTTTGTTTCAAATATGAATGCTATTAAAAATAATTAAGGGATATTCTTAAAAAAACGCATTTTTCAATAAACAAAACTTTTGTAAAAACTTATTATAATGTACTCTAATAAATTTTAAGAAGAGCTTAAATTTTTTAAAAGTTTTTATTCTATACGTTTTAATATCTTACATAATTTTGTAATCAAATTTACGCTATATTTAGATTTTTTTGCTGTGTTATAAAAACTTCAAAATGATTTTGACGTAAGGATTTTATATTTCAGTTGATTTGGAATTATCCTGTGAAGATAATATTTTAGATATCTAATGTTTTGTAATCGTAGACATTCGGAGTTTTTATCTTGATTAAAAATAACATTTTTATATTTTACGTTTTGACCAACAGCTTACGAATTTATTTAGAAGTCTGGAGAATATATTTATGTAACGTTTAAACCTTATTGTTAGACTAGGAAAGTTTATGAATGCATAACAAGCAACCTAGTTCATTAAACGAAACTTACTAAAACGTGATAAGCCATTTTTTTTTCAATTTCATTTTCATTATACTTATAAGTCGCTGAGTTCAAAATGTATAATATGCAAATATGATTTAAATAACAATTGCATTTGGTCTGTAAGAGAGATGATGGTTAAAATATACTACCAATGAATAATCACTGAAATACATTTAAAGTTAATATAAAACATTTAGGGTCGATCCAGACTATCGTGCCGGTCATGGTCTGGTCTCGCTTCATTCAAATATAATATACAATAAACAATGAAATCAGTCACACTATAGGTATCGTGCCGGTCTCTGTTCCATCACGCTCCGATACAATACTGAATATTTGACTGGAGCGAGACCGGTACGATAGTCTGGATCGACCCTTATAATATCAATATATTAATATTTGATCCGAATGATACGCCAGGTAGTGTTATCTTCCCTTGTTTAAGACAGGTTCAAACCAACTCAAATGCTACAATATAAACATAATTATTATTTTTTCAGGCTCGGCGGTGGCGATGATCGGCGCCAACCTGCGATTTGGGAGCATCGCAGCGGGAAACGTGACCGCTGGCGTGGGCATGGGGGGGTCGCGCGTGTTCCAGTGTCACCCAGGCGGCACCAGGGAGGCGGCGCTCGTGCTGTCGCTAGGCGCTCTAGGCATGACCGCCAACCTGCTGCTCATGCTTGTCATACTCGCCAAGAAACAGCTCAGGAGGTAAGTTAATGTTTTATTCGTGTATCTATTTATAGATCCATCAACGTTTATCATTTGATTATCCATAGTAAACCATACAACACAAGTGAGTAGACATTTAAAAGCATATCGTTCAATTCTAGTGGGTTGTACTCGTATAAGACAAAAGTAATTACGGTTGGAAAATCGTTTATTTAAACGAGACTAAGACGAGATCAACTTTATTTATAATTTTCAGTTAAAATTTTTTTTTCGATAATTAGTAAACTAATTACGGTGATGTGGGGTAAACGCAAATTTAATTGCTACTATTACAGATCTAATATCTAAGAAAAAAGCAAAAAAATAATTAAATACTAATTGTAAAAAAATGTAGATCAATTTTTTTTCTTTTTTTTGTTAGTTTTCGAAATGAAAGTTGGTTATTTCTTTTTATAAGAAAAGTCAACCTTGAAAAACGTCCACCAAATGAAATAATAATGCCATTTTGTTTCCCCATCAAAACTAAATAACTTTTTTTTAACCTTTTTTCTAAATACTTAATGCTAATTTCAGGTGGTATATTTTCAAATAAGCAAATTGTTTAAAATTCAATAAAAGAACGTATAAACATTATTTAACCCTTTGAGTCCCACTGGGACAAAACGTCCCACGAGCAGATTAAAAATCACTGACACAGATTTGCTTCACGATCGTGATATATATTCCCTTTGGCCTGATTGGTAAAATAACTCATTTGAAAGAAAAAATAGTTCGGTACTCAAAGGGTTAAAAAAAGAAAAAGAAAACTCTTTTAGAATTTCAGTAAATAAATTAAAACAAAAATTCTTAAAAATAAAAACTGGAAACATATTGGTAAATAATTTTCATTCAATCTAAACTTCCGCAGTATTTATGACACAATACACGGGTTCGTGGATATACTTTAAAATGCTTTTAAAATTTATAACTTAATTCACGAGGCGGTCGGCAAGTAAAAAACGAACATGGATATTCAATGAACTGATACAGAAAAGTCAATACGAACGCGAGTGAATGTAAACCCGAAGGTAAATATTTGAGACAGGCAGCTGTAAAAACGATTTATATTCGCAAGATAAAAATAAACATGTGTCGAAAACATTTCCCTGCGAATATCGTGTATACGGCCATATAACAACCGATATGTTTTATTTTGAATACGCATAAATGTAACGCGGTGTGAATGTCGACACGAACAATATTTAGTAAAAACATTAGACTGACTGAAGCTGCACGCTGAGACGATATTGTTTGGAATTTTGCGGTTTATCCGTGAAAAGGTAACAAACAGACAGACACACTTTCGCATTTATAATATTAGTATGGATAAAAAAAGTATACATACACCATAAAAATATTCTTTTTAAAATGTGTTCCATCTTACTGATTCAACATAAAGGAGTTCTTATGTAGATATTTGAATATTAAATTATAAGACACGGCTTTATATAATAAATCAAATTAATTCTGTCGCAAGTGACGTCTACAAATAATGCATGGAACTTCAAGATTTCGCGATTAAAATATATTTACTATGAATGATTTGTTTTCATCCTTTAAGGATGTGAGGAAAGACGTATAAAGAAAAGAAGGATAACGTAGAAATGTCACAAAATGCATTCGAATTCTGTATATAATTATAATCTTTCCGTGACCGTTTCTTATAAAAAAAACATAGCCGAGTTGACAGAAAACTATAATTACCAATGCTTAGAATCAAGCAGATATGTTAGTTATTTAATTAATCAAAACCAGTAAAATATAATTTTACGAGATTTATGTCAATTAATTTTACGTTAGTATTTATAGTATCAATTATCTCTACCGGAAAATTACGAAAATGGACAGCTTTTTTGATTACACCACATAATTATAATCTTGTTTTATAATTGATACTTTAAAATTTAATATTTACATTATCTATTGATGATATTTAAACAAATTGTTTAGAAGCCAAAGAAACTAATTACGAAAAATAGAGTAAAGATTGAAAAATGTATTAAGATTTTGTATGTATTACCTTTAATAATTAAGAATCATTATTGCACTATCTGTCACTGGACTGACACAAACGCTCGCCCAGTTCACTAGTGAATAGAACGCTGCATCTTTAACAATACAACTTAAGAATTCGATTAAAATAATTTTGAGTAAAAAATGGTAATTAATAACACTGTGAGTCAATGCCATGGATTTATTAACGTTTTAGTCGGTTGGATAATCCCTCAGAACTAGGATTGTGTTTACATGTTGTATTTTGTCAGTCAAGTGATAGTTAAAAATATCAATTTCCTCAATAGTTTATTTTATAAATTATATAAGGTACTGGCACCAGTCTTGAATGTTGTGTTGGATTCTTGTTTAATTAAATGTACTAAAGTAGAACTATTTGTTGATATTTGATTACTGCCATTACTGAATCATAACCTATAGACACTTAACTGTAAAATAACGTAATTTGGTAGACAATCGGCCAATGTGTGTCAAAATGGTGGAAATTCAAACCAATTATTAGTATAATTTATTTATTAATTATTATATTATCATAGCAACTGCTTTACATTGATTCAAATTTGATGATTCTTTCTTTTATATCTTTTGTATCATAGTACTTATAATTTTGTAATCATTAGCAAGTGTCCATCATTGCGTGCTCATTACTGGGTTTACTTTATCCATTACTGGAGAAAAAACATAAAAAAATAAAAGACTATAATTTAAAAAACAAAAACTATATTTGCGGACTTTGATTAAATAGTTACTTGTTTTATTAGTAACATGAGTTGATGAGAAATACACAAAAGAAGCCCGCCAATCACAAAAACAGTAACCTTGCTCTTCTAGCGGCCATAACTGGTGGCAGTACCTTATAATATTATATAACATTTCGAGCAAGAAGCTCTATATGCATAGTGACATGTGATGACATATCTAAGCCCGGTGTTCTTTACTTATATACTCATCAAAAACTATAAACAAAAATCTAAAAAAACGAGTTACTTGTTGTTACGTAATGCAAAAATATTATAGCACGTTCCAATAAATAAATATGATAAACACATATTTTCAGAACGTTCCAATCTAAACCCAAGTTCATCTTATCTTTGAACAATACGGTTTTGGAAGGGGATTTATATAATCAGATATATAAAAATTTCGCCGGTCCCAAAGATGAAACAGCTACTGTCTCAGGTTTTACAGATGGTTGGGTTGAAAAATAAAATTGGATTTTGTTGTTTTTGAACGAACAGAATAGTGTTATGCAATGTAGGTCCTGGATTACCCTCGTACAACATTCAAAAGCAAAAAGAAGAAGAGAAATATCAGAATGGGAAACCACAGAATTTATTCATTATGAATATTTCAGAAGCCGAAATGTTAAATAAACGTCACTGTATAAATACACACAGACAGATATAACATGTTCAAATTTAATGCCAGTAATCGGTAATATCAATATTTAAAGTAAGCGCGTTGTGTTTGCTTGAATATGATTTTGTGAATAGAATGATCGTTTGGTGATTATTTTCTTCTTTATGTAGCCAATAAATAAAAATCAGTGATAAGATAAATGAATACTGTTATGCACTAATGTATCAACCAACACAAAGCTCGTTTTGAGATATCAACGTTTTTGATAAGCGCAAATAAAAATACATTTATGATTTTATTACATTTCTTTTCATTAATAAAAAGTAATTTGGCGTTTGGTAAATCTGAAAAATATTTTAATACACATTCTCTCTCCAATCAAACTGTTAAGTGTTTGTTTTTTTGCTGTAATAAGCGTTTCTCTTAAATTATAATTTAAATAAAATTTTAATAGCCATGGACTATTTTTTGTCTTTATAATATTGTGTTCAATATATTTTAATAATACATAAAAAATAAAGAATTTATTTCATACAAAAATGTTCAGGAACCAGTGAAACTAATATCTATCGGACTACTCTTACTATTTAATTTAGCCATATAAATGTATATCAATAACATACAAATGTAGATATATGTTATATACATATGGATATATATCATTTACCTACATTCTACATACATGAGAAAAGCTTATCCATATTGAGTACGAATACAATCAAAATGTAAAACATACACTGTACAAGTATAAATGGCCGCAATTCAGTTTGAAATTTAAAATAAAACACGAGCAAAGTTTTTTTTAACCCAGGAGCAATCGGATGGAGTAACTGTAAACTGCCCCACTGATTGTGACATTCAAATGTTTTATTCAATGTTTCTTTTTTCAAACTGATAATAATAAAAATAATAATTGATCCTAAAAGTAATGGTAGGGTGAAATAAGGGTAAATGTAATACTGAGGTAAAAGAAATAATGGTTTATTATTATTTTTTATGCAATCTAATCAGTTTGTCCTATATTGAGAGCTTTAATTTTCATACTTTATTTATATCTATTAACCAGTTCATATCTCATTTCTGATCTCAGGTAAATAAAAATCAAAGTTAATTTAAAATTGTGAACTTTATTTCAATTGCCACTAATGCTCTTTTACTAATAAATGGTACTGCACTGTATTTATTTATTATATTAATAAATCGCTGGGATAAATGTTATATGTTGCCACTCTATTTTCGTTTGTGGTTAAAATATTTATAAACACTAAAAATAAATGTGTAGATAGCCGTTACGATAGTTTAATAGAATATCAAACTATCCCAGCAAAAAGGAATAATATAAAGCTACATACACTACCGTCCAAAAGTTTGGAATTAGGTATATTTTTCCGTGTATCAAAACTTTATTATCAATGTGTTCGAAGAGACCGTTTTGAAGGTTCCGTACTTTAAAATGAAAAAAAAATGGAACCCTTATAGGATCCCTTTGTTGTCCGTCTGTCTATCTGTCCGCCAAGACCTCTTTTCTCAAGAATGGCTAGAGGTATCAAGTTGAAATTAATATCAAATACAGTCCCATAGTCGATTTAAAATTCAAGTTTCTAACTCAATGCAATAAAAAAATACGGTCTCCCATGTAGGAAATGCCAGCCTTGACGATGGGCCCAAGCGTGGTCCAATATTGGGTTGCCAGTGTTGCTTTTTCGATATTGATTCCAGTTAAGGCCAATTTCAGATACCGAGCTTCGATCATTTATTCTTCACCCAAGATCGAACCAACCTTCAGATACCGAGTTTGGGTCACCTATTCTTTATCCAAGATTGGGCCAACTCTAGGTTAGCCTTGGTACGACAAGCTTTGGCCGTCGAATTTGTATCTACTGATTCAGTATTGGCTAGTATTGACGCAATTCTGGACCAACCGTGGTCCCTTGTAATTTCCTACATGGGCTTTCAAAGCGTATTTTGATATTGGCAGTCTGATCATCAAAACCTATAAGGTTACTTCCCGATGACCGAGAATCTTGAAGAGATATTTTATATTAATTTCAACTTGATACGGACAGACAGAGAGACAGACAACAAAGAGATTCTATAAGGGTTCCGTTTTTTCATTTTGAGGTACGGAACCCTCAAAAGTGTCTCTTCGAACGCACTAATATAATAAAAATTTGATACAAATAAAAATATAGGTACCTACTTCCAAATTTTTGGACGGTAATGTATGTAGTAAAAACTAGCAAGATATAGAATATAGGTACAATATTATTGATGAAGTTAGCATGTACCCACTTGTTATTGTTTTAAAAATAACAAAAAAAATGTAATTTAATAACGTATCAATAAAAGTGCGTGTGAGTTCTGAAACTAAGCGCGCCTACTACCGGTTTAAGAAAAAACTCAATATGTCTACTTGACACATTATCGTATACACTTTTACGATTGTTTTGATATCCATTCTTCCGATTCATTAGGCATCTAAAGTGAATTATATACTTATATGCTTTATCCACTTGAGGTACGGAAACTAAGTTTTTAAATTAAAAAAGTATATAGAACTTTTTAATGAGGACATTTTGCTGAGCAGTAGCGGCTCGTAATTTAAAAGTTAAATGGTAATGTTTAAGTATTAAAGGAACATAATTCTTTCATGTCTCTGGTTCTAAATTAGTTTGTCTATTAACTATGTTTGTATAAATAAATAACTGTGACGCTAAAGAAAATAAAACAAATGATACACCGGGCGTCTCAGATAACTTTTCCAAGCATTGGGATCGCAGTAACTACAACGCCGTGTTTAGTTGCTGTTTTGTTTTTTTCGGTCTAAACACGGTATAAGAGATACAGATTTAGTTAAATAAGATGAATTATTTTTAAGGTAGGAGTGAGTATTATGACATATGTAGATTTTAAAAAAATCCGCGTTGTTGAAGACAAACGAAAAATTCAGATTTTCTATTAGTCGCTATAAGTATAAAGTCATTAGATAAAAGTAGTTTGCCAGAAATATTTTTTAGTAAAAACATGTCTCAGTATTACATAGAAGAAAGTCCCGTAGTACTCATGGCAGCTTTTTTCCCCAGCTTTATCTTTATAGCGCCTATCCTGAAAAGTTTTTTTTTTTTCAAAATCTGTAACATCTTTCCTATGTAATTTACGACATTAACAAGATATTTTATTTTGACTGGAAAAGATGGATGGACGATAAAATGAGATTAATAAGATTTATATTTTCTTTTTTTTCTCATTTCTTGCAGAGATATATGTAAATTATTAGTTTAGAACTTAAAAAAAAAATTCATTAGAAATGAGCCGTCCCTGATAACGAGTGATAATTTTCTAAATAATATTCCATGTTACAAAGTTAAACACAGACGAAAATTCAATTTTTGTTGAGAAATTATTTAATCTATTATAGGTCTCTCGAAACTTTTTTAATAACATTTTTTAATCTTTCGTTTAACCGGAAAATGCAAATTTCATTTAATGAGACTGGAATTATTATATGCTAATTTTGTTTTTTCCATAACAGTGGTACGCTCATAACACTTGTCACATTTTTTAGTTTTAATATTTTTGTTGTGTTTTAATGTAGTTTAAAATAAACTTACCGAATGTAAGAGAGAGAGAGAGAATTCTTACCTGAAACAAAAAAAGAACATAACATTATTTTTTAATAACTATACTACTGATTGTTAATTTACCTGCAGAATATAAATACACTTTTAAATCGGTTAATTCTAAAAAATTTAAAGACGATTTTTTATCCAAAAACAAAGAATACTTATAAGGAATTAAATTAATTATTCTATAAATTAAAATTCCAAAGTTACCAAGTTTACTTGTATTCTACCCAAAACTCTAGATACATCTATATAGAGACTATTGCATAAGTCTCAAAGTTTGGACCAATTTTGTAATTGTTAACCCAAATAACAACCAATCCATTGAATAAACAAAGGATTTTAAAGTTTTTAAACATTTAAGTTTAAATTCCCTATTTTCTTTATGTTTACGGCTTAGCGACAATGTTTAAATTAGTTTCATAAATAATTGGATCTAATAATTTATATCTGAACAAAGTCGTATTTCTTGTTTACAAACAATTTGCAGTGACATAATAAGACGCTATAGTTCTTAAATTCTATAAAATATGTTTTATTTTTGTTGTAATAATTTATACTGCTTAACGATGACATATTTTTTTCTAAAAAGTGAAAAAATGTGTATTTTGTGAAATCTTCGTATACTTATTGATCTTTGAATGCACATAAAAGTGAATTATTATTTGATCCCTTCTTATGTTCGAACCTTGAAATATACAACAAAAACTTATATAAACGTATACATATATAATTATAACGTAAAATATTAGATTTGTAAAAAAAAAAACGATTTAATTTGAACAAAATATTATTAATTAACAAAATTAGGCAATTGAGTCGGTAGTTGCTCATCAAACCTCTATACCAGTGATCTTAAAATTTTGTGGATTCACGGAACCCTTAGCACTATATGGTGTTTTTCGGCAAACACCTATAAGTATTTAAGTTATTGGGATTAGCTATAAAAGCAGAAAAACTCACATATAGCTATTTTCCGTACACTAGTTACTTCTTGGGATGCATTAATTTTCAAATATAACTAAATTTGTCATTACATATTTTAGATAATAAACAGTAGTCAACCAGAGAGGTACCGCGGAACCTCGGGGTTCTGAGGTACACAGTTTGAAGACCACTGTATACTATGTTGGCACCCTAGTAGTAATGTATATTGCATATTTTGAGTAACAGTAGTAATTACAAATCTATAGCCTAAAGCAGTGGTTCTTACACTTATATGGTTTAGGGACACCTCCCGGATAGATACTAATTAATCACTGGTTAATAGAAATGTTAAAGTACTTTAATTAATGCCAAACATGTTTCACGGACCCTCAGCAAAAGTTCAGCGGGCCCTCGAGAGTCCGCGGACCCTAGTTTAAGTACCACTGGCCTAAAGCATTATCGACGTTTCAAGGATAATTTTGTTTAGTCAGAATTAGTGCATTCATTTAAGTTACATACATACATAAATACATGTGCCACAGTCAGGTAAAAAAGTTTGGTCGTGAAAATCACAACCAATTAAATTTAAATCGATTAATTCCATATAGTATATACAATTGGATACAAAATGGCAGTAGATTAAATAATGAACATGTTGATTGGAGATACCAAACATCGATATTGTATTATAATCCTCAATGTTCCAGGGGGAAGAAAGATCAAGATGGACATGTGGAGGAATAAAATAATAATACTGGAAAGACATGAAGCCAAGATAGTAAACAATAAAAATGCCAAGGGACAATTCATAGGGGGGGGGGGGATAAACAGCTAATAGTAACTTCCTTTAAGTATGTTTATAAAAACATGTTTCTCTTTGTTTTGGAGAGTTAATAGCTTTCAATTCCGCAAACCTAAGAAACATTTTTACAGATCAATTTATTCCGTATTTTAATTTCCGAAATAATAGAGCTATAATATATTTTTGGTGTACATATGTACAAACATCGCCCAACCCATCTCACATATTAATATGATGTATCTGGTCAGATGAGAGCGATCCATCATTAAAATGACGGCCACGTATACAACATAAACCGTAAAAACAAAACATTATGGAATGTACATTGACATAAATTAGATTTGTTTTCGTGATAATTATAATTTTGTACTTCGTTTTGGGTTATCATTTACTTTATTATATAAATATGTAGAGTCGCATGTAGAACTGATCAACTAGTTTTCATTCAAATTCGCTTATCACAAACCTAGTAGACTCCTCCCATTTGATTATTATAATATTTAACTCATTTCTTCATGTACCAAACAAAGACAAATATTTTGAAACTCATTTGCTAGATAAAGAAGTACTCGTCGTTTATAGATAGTGCTCACATACCTATATATTTGTGCGAATAAATTATAATGTAATCTATTGAAAATTGTATAAGTAAATTTGGTGGTAATAAATTTTTTATATTCCGAATTTTAGTATTTAAATATGTAAAATGGACGTATATTTGTGTTTTTATTTAAAATGATGTAACTATATAAGCTCCGCCCTAGAAAAAGAAACCCAATGATGTTTGTCAATATTTTTGAATCTGTTGTAAGCGATTCTGACCTTTAGGGTGGCAGACAATTTCTGAAGCACATAGTACAATATAGTACATGCATTATTCTGACGTAAGGAAAAAATATATTTAATGTAATTTTTTTATTTGATTAATTTCACGATTTTTATGTGTAACATAGATTATATTCATTTTCTAAAAATGCTTTCATGATGAATGAATATGATCGAACGACCAGGTATTTTTTCGAAAGCGGTTTTATTTGGAGATTTGAAACAATAAGAATGAATATTTTTTGTGGCGTTTAACAGAGCAGTCGACGTTCGACTGTATTTTTTTTAATTGCACTCTTATCACTTAATGTTAAATGCCACAAAAAATATCTATCGTCGACAGTAGAACAAAAAACAGTAACATGAAAAATAACTTTAGAGACTTCCAATGATGCGTCATCTGATTTTTGTTGAATACAACTGCCCTAATACAATTTCGATCGAACTATTGAAATCGGAGATATTTTATCTCCAATTCTTGTAATATTTTTTTTTAAATCAAAGATAGCTGGATTTTTTATCTAATAAAATTTATGAAAAATAACAAAAGTTGCCTAACAACGAAACTTTACTAACCAGATAAGGTAGGCTACCGTTTGATAAAACAATGTTGATCCAAAGAATTGAAGATAAAGTATACCAGATTTGAACAGCTCGATTTAAATTTTATTCAGACAGTTCTATTCAGCATAAAATCAATTTTCCAACGAAGTTTGAGGAAATATATAGTTGATCTTGTTATACACCACAAAAAAATATACATATGTACTATCAAAAGTAGGGAAAAAAATAAAAATGTTTTTATTTGAAATCTCTAATTTAATTTAAGATAGGATACCTTTTTTAATGAAAAATAGTTCAATTTTATGTATAAACTAGTGAACCCGTCCCGGCTTTGCACGGGAGTTAATATTTCACTCCCTGTCATGAGGGTTGTAATTGTTGTTTTAGCTGATCCAACAAACGTTGTTCTACCCAAAAATAGTATGTTCAAAAATCAGACCATTAATGCAAATTTTCGTAAATATCTCGACTCAAGCGCCACCAACCGGGTCCATGTTTTGTAAAAATATTTCTTTCCACGTAACTAACATATTCTGAATATGAGCCAAATCAGAGCACAAAAAACACATTCTCGACCCCAGCACCACATGCCGGGACAAAGAAAAGATAAACCTAACGGAGCACCAAACGAACATATGGTGTGAATATAGCTTCGATATGTCCAGTGGTTTAGGCCTGATGAGATCACATACAAAAAATAAACTGTTTGATGTATTTTTATGTGAACAAAATACAATTTTTCGAAATATCTCGACCCCAGCGTCACCTATATTGGGTCCAAAAAATCTATAGATATCGAAGCACCAAACGAACATATGGTGTGAATATGGCTTCAATACGTCCAGTAATTTACATACGCACCAACGTTTTTATATATTAAGAAGATTTATTGATTTCTACTTTTTGTTGTCTGGAGTAAATCGATTTGGCTTCTGAACAATTCGAATAGCGTCGAACAATTTTCAACACACAGATGAAACCATTAAAACTAATTAAAATCTGTTCGGTCCTTATTAATTTACTTCATGATGAAGCTTCACCGCCGCAATGTTGATGGTAAAATAATTAAGTACGTACACACTCATTAGATAAATACCGAGGCAGTGTTTGTGTTAATATTTAATCATACGTTAATAGATTATGTTGTAAATATTTTATCAGCATAATGTGCCCCAGTATTCCACCCCTTTACCAAATTAGGTGATATGTTATTAGTGCAAGAGAAGTCCCTAAAGTATAGATACAAATACATATATAGATGTGTGCAATAGAATGCTCCTGCTTTAATATAGTAAACGCTCAACTCTATGTTATAGATATATAAATTCCTGAATTATAACTTACAATTAGAAACCAATGCAAAATCTAGTAGGTATGCTTACAAAAATATGATTTTTAAAAAATATCTGTAAATGCACAGTGCTTTCTCGTGCTAAATTCACAAAAGGAAGTTAATTATATTATTATTGAGCAATTTAAATAAAAACCGATTGTGTTCAGATATATTGCCTAGCATTGGTTAACCATTTAATTTTTATACAATTTTACTAAAAAATAATAGTTCAAAATTTTTCTTAAAAAAAACATGATTTTTTTAAAGCAAATTGAGATAAATTTTTGTAAGGGAATATTTTACAACAAACGTTGTAGACCTGTATTATAGAAAATTGAATGCTCTACAACAGATCCTATGAAATTTTACGTAGCATGTATCATTCTTGAGATATCTTGAAAAAATAAATATTTTGGGATGTCACCCCTCCTCCTTATACACGATTTTAGTGATTCTGAAATGGGACCGTCCTCAAGTCAGACCCAACCATCCAACCAAGTTTCATTAATATCGGTTCAGTAGTTCATAAGTTATGCGTGTGACAAGGATTCAGGGGACAGACACACACACACACACGCACAGACGAACCGACAGACAGACAGACACAGAACGAAAAGTGTTTGTCTTGACCTGAAACGGAAAGATCAATTTAAAATGTTGAATCAGAGAACATTTTTTTGTCTTATTCTAAAACGATCACAAAGCTTCTCGTATCTTCGATATTGCGAGGAAGCAATATTTTTATGGAGTTCATTTTTGGCTCGTGAACAACTTTACAAAATATTTATGTACGTACGAAATATAAAATATCTGTCTTGTAAGTATAAACAAGAATTCGCACTTTAGTGTGCAAAGACTACACATCAATAGTTAGGGTGTTTGCATAAAGTATGTGCTTGGGGCAGTTTCTCATTCTAAAGTAGTAAAACATTGTTTTTACGACGCGCGACAATGCATAAGTTTCCACCGTATGTGGTGTTTATGGGACGGAAAACACCGACTCATTACTAATGAATAACTGCAGTTTCTCTCTTGACATTTACCCCCTCTACCCGCACACATGATGAGAGATAAGGACTAATTATACAGGTTTTATAAAAATATGAAATTTACATACGGTGTAAATGTAGCTACACTACAATAACATAAAGTATAATACTAAAGAAATTATATGATAAAATTTAAACTTTTGGATATTTCTTTTTGTTGTCCACTGCAATTAGGGTTTGCAATCCCGCAGACTTTTTTTTCCCGCGGGAATTTTGCGGGAAATCTGCAAATCCCGCGGGATCCCGCAGTTTTTCCAAAATTTTTATTATTTATGCTTAAAATTACTATTATTTAGTTAACATGACAATTAAATAATGAAAAATAGTTTCATAGCGGTAACATATGATACGTAAACGTAACATGTACCGTATAGACCGACGTAAAATCCATAAAATACACCTGTGAATAGGAGATTGTCTAATATGTTAGGTACAAGTACAAGATGCTTCTAACTACTTTTGTCTTTTTGTTCGATTATCCATTTTAATTTTTTTTAAGTCCTTCGTTGCGTATAAATTAGCCCTTGTTTTATACGTAGGTCCTTTTACGCCGCGCTGGTATATACGGTATGTCACGTAAAACTAAACCACTAAATATCATTATTTACGGTTGCATTTTAGGGACAATCTGTTAAAAAAATATCGTGTAGATCGTATAGAAAAAGATAGTTTTGAGAAAACACGAATTTTGTGTATTTTTGTGGTTAACTTTCATTTAATCTGCCATTCTTCTTCTAAATTTTTGTATTTCGTATTTTTTATGTTTTTTTTTGTAATCTGCGGGCTGTTCGAGCTTCTTTCATCGTCTGAGTCGCGCGAATCCTGGCATGTTTTAATCGGTTGTGCGGTCACATTTTTCGAACGTTTTTTTTTTTTAATTCTGGAGGTATGTAACCATTTAACTAATCGTGAACAAGATATAATTTATTTCACTAGTTTCATATTCAGTCATCTCAACCTTAATTTTTTTTTTCAAAATTGTTACCTTTTTTATCCATATTTACGCTTTATAAGTATTCAAAACGCACGCGACCTACAAATTTAATGTTCAAAAAATTCCGCGCGGATCCCGCATTTTCAGTGCGGGATCCGCAGATCTCCAAAACGTGAGGGATCCGCGGGAATGCGGGATCCCGTATTGCGGGATTGCAAACCCTAACTGCAATATAATAATAAACTGGCGCATTGGACCCGAAGTTATTCGGGGATACAAATTTAATCTGTAACAATTAAACATTGTTTTCACTTATCGCTAACTTTTTAAGCAGTGCACACCAAGATATCAGTTCAGTAGTTACTAAGACAATCATGAACAAACAGACAGACATACGCGGCGAGGGACTTTGATATAGGTACATTGTTTATGGGCTTCTTTTTTGTAATTCTCATAAACTCATGATCATGTTACTAATAAAACAAGTACCTCTTTATTAAATCAATTTAATTACCAAAGTCCGCAAATATAGTCTAGTTTTTCTCCAGTAATGGATAAAGTAAACCCAGTAATTGGTACCCAATGATGGACACTTGCTAATGATTACAAAATGATAAGTACTACGACACAAAAGTTATAAAATAAATAATCGTTAAATTTGAAACAAAGTAAAGCAGTTGCTATGATAATATAATAATTAATAAATATATTACACTTACAATTAGTTTAAATATCCATCATTTTGACACACATTAGCCGATTGTCATCAAATTACGCTATTTTACAGTTTAGTGTATATATTATGGTTCAGTAATGGCAGTAATCAAATATCAACAAATATTTCTAATTTAGTACATTTAATTAAACAAGAATCCAACACTGTGGTATGATCCAAGACTAGACCTTATATATTAATATACACCTATATTAGGTAATGCCTACCATTCAATCATGAGTACTTCTAAAATAAACGTACATTGTTTAATAATCGTATTAAAGCCAACAGCTTTGCGAGGTTTCGATAGCATTCGATACTGAAATAATCTTTACATTTATTATTAATGATAATTTTCATTTTCCTGACTTCTTTACTGAATTCATTCCATAACAAATGGACCTTTATTTTATGTATGATTTTACTAAAAAAATTTAAAAATAGATTCTAGTAGGGTTGCACGCCGAGACGAGATTGGATTAAATTCAAACGAGACGATACCACTTGAATTTTAATGAGATGAGGCTATCTGAAATTTCGACGATATCAACTCAACGAATCACGGCTTTAAAGGATTAGCAACTAACTATATATTATACAATATATTAATTTTTAAATCAATAATAATTCAAATAAAATATGTAAGATTGGTTAGAGAGCGTCTATTATTTCATAGGGATGACTTTCAAAATTTTCTATTCCCGTCCTTCCTTGTAAGGATTTGTAACTATGAGGTGACCTCCTTCATTTTCCTTAGTATATTGATTGAACATTTTTAATTGACTTATATATGAAAAAGAAAATCCCAGATCCAAAACTAGTTTCAATAATAATAATAATAATAAAAAACTTACGTAACATTTTTGCCCTTACTCCCCTCTCCCTTGTAAGGATTTTTAAAGTTTGACTGTACCCCCCATTCTCCAAAAGCTTTACGTAATTAATGGTGGCTTCCTTATAGGATTTCAGAATTTCTTTATTATTCAATGACATGAATTGAAAAAAAATTATAAAAAAATCACACGAGATAGATAAAAGTTTCGGTCTCGTGTACATAATGAGACCGAAACGAGACATACCTAACTCTCCTGTAATATGGTAGCCCTACATTGAAATGTAAAAAAAACTCATCTTGTTGTTAAAATGATTGATTTGTCTGCTTGTTATTTTATGCTTTATGACTAATATATATATTAAGTAAAATAACACCGGCACACAAAAAAAATTAAGTAGAATGTGCATTTGACCGGACCTACCTACGGGTACGTATTTTGGTCCGCTGACCACGAGCCATTTCAAATGTGAAAAATCACACAAAACTCTCGAAAATTCCGAAAAAAAATGAAGAAAAAAAAAAGAGAAGTACCCGAAGAAAATCGTAAACGAAAGAGGAATCCACTACGAAGATCATTTGAGGATAAAAGAGTGCGATACAAACGAAGGAAAGTTTAGGATTCGTAAAAATCATTTATTTCTATCTTTTTATGTCTTGTGTTTTTCACAGATTTCAAGTTATTTGATATATCTACGTTATAGAGTATTTATTTTAGGCATTAAATCATGTTCAATCAATTTTTTTTCTGTTATGAATGGTAATTTTTACAATTTTTTCGAATTTTTCCAGCTTTAGAGGGTGAATAGACTAAAAAAATTAAGATGCGAATTGAAGACATCATAAGATATAAAATTTTATCTGAATTGGACCAGAAAAAGTTTTTTTATCATGAAAACTATATTTTTTCGGAATTTTCGAGAGTTTTGTGTGATTTTTTCACATTTGAAATGGCTCGTGGTCTCAATAAAGTTTCGATTCATATTCAGCGGATCGAAATACATGAAAATCACGCTTAGTTTAGTTCCAAAAAAAATTTTTATCATTAAAACTGCCGATTTTCATCATTTTTACGGTTTTTCGAAGTTTTCTCGAAATTTCGAGGGTGTAGGGGTCAAACTGACCTCGAATTCGGATTCAGCGGACCAAAATACGTACCCGTAGGTAGATCCGGTCAAATGCACATTCTACTTAATTTTTTTTGTGTGCCGGTGTAATTATCCGACTTATATTCCAACTACAATTAATATCTTTATGATTGTATGTACCTACATAAATACATACATACAGTTGTTGTTTCCCAAGACACACTAGAAACTATATCGTGTCAGCATTGCAAACGTACATACTTGGTGTGTACTATACATATAGAATTTCTTGAATCAATTGTTAGACGACGTCGTACCGTGTGAAAATGTATTGTCTGAGCGCCGTTACTCTTGAACATTGTAAATAGAACAACTGCTGCAGTCAACTTCATTTATCATGTCCATGTTCATATTTACTAGTACATTCAGTCACCTTATGTTCGTTTTATATTTTACAAAAATAATATTGTTTTATATCGCGCTCAATCATGAATTATTCATATACGGGTACTAGCAGGCCCAGATAGAAGTGGGGCTAGGAGGGCCATATGTCTCGGGCCCCAGTAGTCTCAGAGGTTTTCGACTCCCGAAAATTATTTACGAGTTCAAACTAAATTTAAGGATAATAGGATATTTGTTAGAAATTTCCTTACGTTCGCGAAACGGAGAGGTATGGGGGCCCTGTTTAGCCGGGGTCCCATCGAAGCTCTCTCAGGGCCTAGGTATCAATGAGTAATCAAATTAAATTTTGTGTATACTATTCAGGTATTTGTCAAGAAGCAACGAGGTTCGCTATAAGTTAGAAAAAGAGAAATATTACGCGACTCAAGTACTTTTTCGGAAAATTTTGTAAGAAACTAAAAAAAAATGATAAGATCTATTCCAAATCCTGATATGTTTCACCACCTAGTAATCAAATATGTATATCATATGTATATCATCAAAATAAAAAATCAATAAAAAGGAATTACACTCACAATGTTGTATTTTTACGATATCTTTGATCACAAGTGTTGAATCATTTCAGGATTTTGAATAAGCTTCTTCTAATTTTTTTTTGTTATTTACAAATATTGGCCTTGCTTGTGATTTGTTTAATTTTCCGAGAAATACTTTAAAATAATTTATTACATTTATTTCAAAATTAGGTCCCATTATTAGAAAACTGTAACTATAACAATTTCACATTTCTAATTTATTTAATATACGAGATATTTTGCTTTGACTGAATAGGACAGACGGACGGACGACAAAGTGAGATTAATATTTTGACCATATTCGGACTTTGTGCCGATGACTTCCACAACCTACCACGGGCTCTAGACTGGAATTGTAATCGGACCCCCTAAGAAAGTTTTTTTCGGTAAGTTTGAATAATCTTTACTTTAGGTCTTTCAATTAAAAATTTTAATTTGTAAATACCAATGACTTTATTTGCTCGCCCCTTCCCCTAAAAAATATATATAACAGACAAAATAGTGCAACAATTGTAGAGAATATCTTCAATTTTCTCACAAAACCATAGAACACACAACGTTATTTTATCTAAAATCTGAAACAATTCCATTCAAAAGAAAATATCAACTACTTCCATGTCAACAGACTCCGACAGGATCAGTGCCGCTATTTTCTCGATTCAGTTTATTTACTTATCAACGCCCGCATCCCACAGAACCTCAATACATTTATTTTATTCACTGCGGTTAGGCAGCACTGCTATAAAATAATAATGACATATGCTGTGTAGATACATACATACTCGTATGTACATATAAATAGCCGATATATTGTCGGTTGGATTTTTTAAACCATGATTGATTTCGTTGTCTGTTTGTTTACAAGCAGATAGGAGTAGGTATTATATTTACATTGTAAATATAGTATTTTGTGAGTAAACAACGATCAATCTGACACAATTTGGAATGGATTTTAATTGGTTATATTTTAAAAATCATATTGTTTGATGGGAAACGATTAGTATTAAAAACCAAATACACTCATTCATCGATTAACGCGGTAAATAGGTTCCAGGAAATATCGCGTAGATACTCAAGACTCACTGCATGTACAGTGGGATGGTGATTCAATTTTTTTTCAAGTGCAAGAAGTAGGAGTATGCCGTTGACTCATTCATTTGATGATGATACCAAATGTGTGATTTGGAGTACAGATAAAAAAAAGTTTTTCTCAACCGTGTAAATCAAGCAACGCGTCAATCATTGGATAAAGTGAATTAATAAAACAATTTGTCAAATACGAGTCGAGATTTACGTATTAAGTGTAACGTACCATATAGTTTTTCTATTCGTTTATTTTATTTTAATTGATAATATAAACTTAACAGTTAGATTTTAAACTTCCGATTAAGCTAAAAACCACTTCTCACTATTATTTTCAAAGATACGACAGGGGAGAACATTTTTTTGAAAATTTGTTAAACAAAAATTTTAAAAACAATAAAACGTTTACATATTTAAATTTTTTTCATTTGATACCCAAATCGCTGGGATTTAACAAACATTTTTTTTAGTAAATAATTTCCCCCCCTTAAAAAGTGCCAAAAACTTAATAATTTTATTACTTAAGGCTAGGTCTATTATTGGTTTACCATTAACAATAATTATCATAAAATAAATCTCAGTTTTATAGGTCAAACGATTCAGTAGTTAGAAGACTGTGACAGACAGACAGACACATTTTTGATTCCATGTGTTTCACATAATATAACAAAATTATAAAAAAAGTTAGTTTATTATGCAGTAAAACATACTTTTGGTTATATTCTTTATTTAAAAATAGTATTATTTAATGTATAGCTGCCAACATCACTGTTTTTTAGCAGTTGATCGATGAAGCACTTTCCAGAAAATAAAACCAATTGTTGTATGTTTCATACAATATAATAATAAATTGTGGTAATTTTTATCTCATACTTAACTTTATTGACGGTCTTGAGACGTTCGTTTTTTGTTATTAATGTTCCGTTTTTTAGACACGATTTCTACAATGTCTCAAAACTTTTATGGGGCTTAACTACTCACAATCGACATTTCTAGCTTAACAGTTTTAGTTACAGAGTCGATAATATCGTCCTACATAATGTATATGATATAAGGGTCGCCCATAAACTACGTACGCAAAAGGGGGGGGGGGGAGTTAATTGCCTAGCGTGATGATATGTGACGAGGAGGGGGAGTCCGAATATTCGTGACATGACGTTTGAAATAATAATATAATATAAATAACGTTGTTTTTAGTGATCAATTTTGACAATTTTCTTCGTTCATAAAAATAATCATTTTAGGGGGGTACAAGTTTTGTGACGTATTATTAGGTATGAGGTTGAAAAAAATGTGATACAGTGCGACGAAGGGGAAAGGAGAGGTTAAAAATACGTGAATTTTACATGATGTATTTTATGGATCCACCCCCTACAAAAAATGCGATTTAATAAGTTTAGATACCCAGAACACTTACAATGTTTCAGAAAGAAAGAAGTTCCACTCAAAAACCTAAAATGATTCATTACCTGTGAGTAATAATATCATCAAAATAATATTAATTTTAACTTGCGAGGAGTATAGAGATTACAACATTAAAATTTATTCATTTTATTTTGACGATATCATTGGTGGTGAACGATTTCAGGATTTTGAATTGTGCTTCTGATATCTTTTTTTAATTAATTTACAAAATTTTCATTTTTCTGAGAAATACCTTAAGCTAATTTTAAAATTGTAATCTTACCAAAGATAGTATCTAATCATTATACAATACTATTTCTTTAACGTATTTTATTAAAAATCTAACAGCCCCAAATTCCCATACTGTGTGATACTTATTTTCAAGAATGTAAAATTGAAATCGTGCTACTCGAATACCGTGTAAATCATTCATGTATAGTATATAAAAGAACTCGAAAAACGCATCAAAATTCAGAACCTATCCATTACATTATACATTCGATGATACTCGTGCGTAGGTACATATATACTCGTACACTTATACAGAATACAGATACACAATCTCTAAAACCAGAGTATTGTTAAGTGAAGTATGTAACACAATCCGGTAACAAGGATATAGCATTACCTAAATTAGCCTGTTGCTTACTCGAGCGAACTACTAGCACTTATTGATCCTTGTAAATGATTATTTCCAATGTTATTTAGTTAGAGGACCAGGGCATCAAAGATAGCACTGAACTATATGTATGTAGATATTTATAGACGTTTATTGTTCCACTGAGTTGGAAATATGTAAAGGAAAGGCGATAACGTAGAACGCTATGAAAAGCGGTTCAAGTTGTGGTTGAGTGAAGTAATAAAATGATTAAGGACGAGTCAAGTTTATGACCGAACTTGATATATGTGATATATGTTTGTATAAATAAAGGGTATTAAAAATATAGCCAATTTCACGAAAATTACTATATGTTTATATATAGGGATAGTACAATAAATAAAAATATTATTTAATTCTATAATAATGTCCGGTGTTATAAAGGACCTAACGAAATTTGCTAGCTAGCAATTACTTTCAATGGGGTATTAATTCTGTACTAGTATTTATGGATTAGTTATGGAATTTAGAGCAGTGACACTAACTAATTGTAACACAGTTGGCATCTTTGACCGTACAAAATAATTTTCATAACATCACCACTGTTTTAATACAGTTTGTATTTACCTACAACGCGTGCGCGAAACTTGTCAAAGTCATCAACAAACTCCAAAAGAACTGTCATATAAGTTTGATATCTCAGTTGAAAGTGCTTGCTAGCTAACAAATTTGCTAGGTCCTTTATGATACCGGACATAAGTGTTTTTTACGGTTTCGAAGATATAGACGTTTTAACGACCCCCCATCTAAAAGCTAGAAACATGCAAAGTTATTATCCCAAGATAGATGGATAGTTTTTGAAAAATATTTTAAAGCTAGGTTTAAACATTTTTTAATCTATATGTATAGTTTCAAAATTTAGGTCTGAATCAGTAGAATTGACCCTATTTTGATTTATTTTTCTGACTAAAATGGCGTAAGAAATATCATTCCAAACATTTAAAAAAAAAACATTTTTTAAGTAAAATAGCTAAAGGTTTGGTATCTTTATATTTGAAATTTTCTAATAGGTACATTAAAAGTATTTTAAAATAACTTCTGTTACTACCATTTTGTTCATAAATAAGGAATTCATTACAATAAATACCTATATAAAGTATATTAAGATATACATCTACATATTTTTATTTATATATTATATTATTACTACATAATAAAAAAAACTTCTTTTGACCTATTCTATACATTTACAAATTTTTTACATCCTTGCAAATCCTTCGGTCACCTCCATAACCCAAGAAAAGGCAATTCAATGTCACACAATTTGATGTACGAGTTATTTTACGTTACATTTATAACTTTCCTTTTTGTTTTATTCTTTTGCATCAAATCTTCCACTTCTTAACTTGATATAAGTGTATTAACCGAAATATATTTCGGGTGATGTATTTGTTAGCATAAAGAATATATTCCAAAAAAACTTTTGCTGGAATATACCAGATAAAAACAATGACTGGAGTAAATAACTATTTACTTTATTAAAATGCTTATTTTATATTTTAGTTGCATGGTAGTTTTTGTAAAAAAATAATTTTATTTTACATAATTTTAGGTTTGAATTAATATAAATACATTAGGTTTTAATAGAGAAAAACACGATGAAGGATTGAAAAATAGCAGTTTTTCTTTAATTAATAAGTATGTATCTTCGAATTTCTTATACATACCTACCTGCTTGCATTAATAACTAACTAATAACTACACGCATTAGAAGCTATACTTCTTTGGCGTTGTGATATCTAACGTGCAAATACAAAACTAAATGCTTGTGTTACTGACTATCATAACAGAAATCTGTATTATCTACACCGATGTAACCCAACTTAATGGTGTTGTTTTCATTACATTGCTTTTTAAAATTTGACAGTCATATTTTCAACGATAAACTTTCAGAATATACAAAAGGAACATTTTTATCCTAAGAAAAATACAATTTAACTATTCTAAAATCTAATAAAATACACGTATCTTTTCAGACATGCCTTTAAACATTTTGATTCAATTCTTTATATTAAATGTAGCAAGAACATTTAATAATATGTATAATGTATAGGTATGTTATTGTTATAAAATCTTATATATTATTTTAGTATAACGTAGGATGCAGATATGTGCATGTCGTAAACAGATTTAACATTTATAACACGTAACAAGTTTACAAACTAAAATTTGCAAATAACTTTGTTACAAACTACAAGAACTGCATAAGGATAATGTATGTTTACTTGCAATAAAGTTTAACTACTACTGCAACACGTACATGATACGTGAAATTAGAATTTCTAATAAATAATTGAGAGAATCGTATGTCTTTTTAATGCTCTGAAATGAAAAATGTAACTCCATTCACGTGGAAGTTAAATTAAGTAAGAGCTATATAAACCCAAGAAGAAGGTCAGGTAATACAGATTTCTGTTATGATAGTCGATAAAAACAGGTTGTGCGTACTAATGTTACACATAAGTCACCATTTTTTTATCTAATAAATTTTCGGGATACAAAGTAGCATATGTTCTTCCTTAGGATGAAAACTATCTCCCTGCCAAATTTCATCAAGATCGGTTTATTAGTTTAGCCGTGAAAAGGTAACAAACAGACAGACACATTTTCGCATTTATAATATTAGATGGTGGACCAACAATATACCTGAATTATAAAAATATAATTTTTAGTTTTTGCCGCTTTTGAAGGTGAACAAATGGATAACCAATATTTTTTTCATTTCATCCCAAAAAATCATGAAAATATTTTTATAAATAAAAAAAAAGTCTGAAAAAAAATTGGGAAAATGTATAATGATGTCGAGAGCAAAAGAAAATAATCCGCACTTTTTTCGAAAATAATTCTAAACTAAAATCTACATAATACAACTGGAATATATTAGCTTTCGATAATATTTCAACTGCTACCGATTGCACTACATTTTTAAATTATAGTTATTTACTTTTGGATTTGAATCTGTAAAGTTTGTGATATCTAGTGTCTGTGCCAGTGTTGTTTGACTCGCATATGATAATTTTTTTACTATTAGTTTAATCGTTAATTATGTTTCCAAGTAAAATTGTATTTTGAAAAACTTCGTCATACTGTTAGTCAATCTAAACTTTTATAGATCTATCATTTATCATATACAGTCTGGATGGGTCATTTAAAAGTTAAAACAATCAATTCTACTTAACAATCTGTCTATATTATCGATATTTTTATAAGAAAACTAAGATGCGGTTAACGGGAGGCAAACTATATTTTTCAATAAATAAATAATTTATATTTTGTTCAACATAAAGTGGAGCTAGTCATTTTGTGTTTTGAATGTCTTAAATGTTAGGTGAAGCTGAACAAATTAAATCATATAATTGAACATCAAAATTTTGACATGCAATTAAAAGTTTTGATGATTAAACTACCAAAAGCCCTACATATTAGATATTATTGATTCTATTAATTTTCAAATAATCATTATAACTTATTTCAAAATAATTTTCAATAATGTAGTGCCTTAAAATATAAAATTAGCTGCATATTTTTTTCAAATTAAAACGAAAAAAATAATTTTTAATAAATTATTTTATTTATTCATTAAAACATTTAGTTGTGGTAGCTAGCATATTGTAATAGAACAATCACAAAAGAAAATGTTATTTTATATAATAATACAGTTGTTATTCAATGTATGTATAATGTATTGTATATCCTGCACAGAATTACATACGTTTGGCATTGTTAGCAATGTTAGATAGCAAGCCAAGAAAATTGTCAATGTAAAATAAATCTACTTAAACGTGAACGAACCCATCAAATATATTAGACTTTAAATAAAAAGCTTCAAAATGTTCGTTCTTTCAGAAATGTCCATATGTTAAAATTCATATATGAAATATTTTATCTATAAATCCTAGAGATTTTATTCAAAGTTCCACATCTATAACTGTTTTTCAATCTCTTTTTACTTTTTCCCATAAAAAAACCCGCACTGAAGCAACGGGTTTTGACTTTTGGTTGAATTTTTTTGTAACTTGGGGAAATGATAGTTTAAACTGTGTTGATCAAAAGTTGAAAGCTACGGGGGACACCGAAATATTTTATATTTATTTTTATATCTTAGTCCTAGAGCAGGGGTCACCAAACTTTTCGAGAAACGAGCCGGATCGAATTTTTTTTAAACTTGTGAGGCCGGACGAAAAATATTCTTGTTGTAATCCTGCAATTAGCTACGTAAATAGAGTATAAATCGACATTTATAATGGAAAATATCTATTAAAATGTAGATAAATACACGTATCTACATCAAATTCTTAAATTATATAAAATTAATATTTCTTATATGTATATAAAATATTTATAAAAACAAACTTGTTTGTCTAAACGACAAAATTTATTCAAGAAAAGGTAATCGAAAGCTTGCGATTTTTATTTATATTTAACGTCACTACTATTATATTAAAATATTTATATACAAAAATCAGGGGCCGGATGAAAACCTTTGGGGGTCGGATCCGGCCCGCGGGCCGTAGTTTGGTGACCGCTGTCCTAGAGGATCCACTTTTAGAAAAATTTGCATATAGTAAAAAGTGTTTAGAAAAAAATGCCACGAAAAGTTCTAAAAATAATTTCTTCGACTAATTCTAAAAACTGCATGTTTTTCCAAAAGTTGTTCCTTTAGGAAATGGAAAAAATACATTAAATGCTTCGGTGCCCCTTCGAGCGGTACTGTGAGTTTTCATAGGTTGAGCTTATTACAAGTTTTGATCAACTACGGAGTCCTTTTATTTTGATTTAGTTTTAAAACAAAGGCTGGTCAAAATCCACAATGACTATTTATGTCTAATAGCTATCGCAAGTAGCGCGGAACACAAAACAGTAGATGTGTATATACATATGTGCTGCTTTTATATTGAACGCCCAAAGTGAACTTGCAATGCACGCCAAAGTATATAAACTTTAAATTATCTTACACAAGATAAAATTGGTCTGATGTAATTTTTTTTTAGTTTTTTTTATATTCTGAGAAGCCTCGTAAAATTTTAAAACAACATTTTTTAAGGTAGCTTATTAAATTTAATTAAACGTATAATAAATAAATAATTTCAAATATCTATGTAGATCGAAAGGGACAAATTTTTATTTTATTTTAAAAATTCTTGATATTAATATTTTCCTTCGATATATTTTAGACACTTTTTTTATATAATGACCAATTATAAAAAAGATTCGATAGTAAGAAATTGAATAATTTTTTTTTTAAATAATTTTATGAATTTTAAAATTCATGAGTGACATCTGAAAATCTTTTAATTATTCTAAAATTATAAAAAGGCTTCTTAAAGGTGTTAAAAAACTAAAAAAATTCACAACATTCGGCTACTGTTTTTTTTCTTTTACCTCTTATACATATTTAGATTATTTTATCAATACATTTTATCATAACTCCCAATAAATTATTATCTTTTTATACGACATTTTTAACTCGCTTTTATTAACTTGACCTATAACATTGTAAGCAAATCTTACAACTCACTTTTCTTCTATTTTTAATTGTCGTATCGATTTGTCACCAGAATGGCATAAGTTTGCAAGCTTATGCAATTCTGGTGACAATACAATAATATGGTACCATCGAGCTTGTATGATGATGGAGGTGGGAGGTAGTCATAGGGACTCCTCAATGGCTAAAAATAAGCACAAGTCTGTTTTTTTTTTTTTAGAATTTATTTATTATCTACGTTATTCTAGTAAGCTTAATTCGCATTTTTATCTCAATTTAATTCAAACAAATCCATTAAACACACTTACATTAATGTGTATTCAGTAAAATATACAAAACGGCCAAACAGAGATCACAATCTATCCCTAATTTGAATAAGCATAAACAAATACACATAATAATTCATGCATACACGTTCATCCAAACAGAGAAACCTTGTTTACTTTCACCGCAAAACCGTTTAAATTTTATTTAATTGTGAAGCGTTGGATTCGTGTCACGTCTACACAGCATTTCACGCGAACAGTACATACAACAGAATGCAATATACCGGAGCTGACGGGGAGGTGAAAGAACACGTATGAGATGAGATACTCAAGCCGACACGTATGTCCAGATATAATACACACCAGGTGTTTTAATCTTTTAATCGGGACGGAGACAGCCAGTCGATTAACTTCATTTTGGTTTCATCATTTTATAATTTTAATATAAATTAAATTAAAATAATTTTTAAACGAGACGAGACTTCAGTTCCATAAAACGAGACGAGACGAGAGTTACCTGACTTTCATCTCGCCTTGTTAGCAGTTTTACTGTTGAATAAAATTATATTTTGTTATAATATATTATAACTTATTGATTTATCAAATATTAGATAAATTCGATATTATTAAATAACATAAGGTACTGGAACCAGTCTCGGACAATACTCCAGTGTTGGTCACTTGTTTAACCCATTGGACTAAAATCGATTGTATTTTTTCCCTTTGATGCGAAAATCGACTATAGTCCACAACTCGAAAAAACATCGTTGCATGCGAAAATCGACTTTTATTTTAGAAAAAAAAGTGAATGTCAATGAAATATTTAGTAAAATCCTTCACCCTATCTTTTATTTATTCATTTTTGTGTGTAAAATGTTTTACGTTTACGTAAAAAAAAGTATATTAAATTTTTGTTTATTTTACTAAAACATTAATCCTCATACACACGAATATCAAATTATATGCAATTTCGTGCAAAATTGGCATCATGAAAAGAAAAAGTTTTAGGAATAAGTGCTTCGTCCAAAGGGTTAAATAAATGTACAAAATTAGAAATATATTTTTTTTATTTTATCATCAAATGTCGGCTGAAATTATCCTCTTTCGACAGAAATATTTGTGAATATTTGATTACTGCTATTACTGAATCATAATCTATAGACGCTAGCCGTAAAATAGCTTGCCAGCCAGAGTGTGTTGAAATGGTGGACATTTAACATCGCGGATGTAGTCTATTTAAGTATTAATTATTATACATATTATTATAGCATCTGCTTTTACATTGTTTCAAATTTTACAATTCTTTATATTATTACTTTGGTACTTATCATTTTGTAATTTAGAAACTGTCCTTCACTAGGTACCCATTACTGGTTTTACTTTGTCCATTACCGGAGAAAAACATAAAGAAAATAAAAGTTTATAATTTAAAAAAAATTAAATTGATTTAATAAATACGAATTTGTTTTGTTAGTAACATAAAGTAACATAAACAAAAAGAAGTCCGTCAATCCTAAAAAAAAACAGTATACCTTTAGTAAAAATAAGAAAAATGAATGTACTTAGTTGGAGTGTTTTTAAAAATATTTATTAGTTATTAACAAATTTAATAAATGTTATCAATTAGATATTTGGTAACAACACAGCGATTAAGCTCCAACATAAGATGTATAAATAGTAACTAAATAAGGTACTGGCACCAGTCTTAGATATGATCCCAGTAATGGATATTTTTTTATTAAATGTACTGAATTAGAAATATTTGTTAATATTTGATGACAATCGGCCAATAAGTATCAGAATGGTGGATTTTCAAACTAATTATTAGTATAATTTATTTATTAATTATTATATTATCATAGCAACTTCTTTACATTGCTTCAAATTCAAATTCTTTCTTTTATATCTTTTGTGGCGTAGTATCTACTTATTATTTTATAATCATTAGCAAGTGTCCATCACTGCGTGTTCATTACTGGTTTTACTTTAAATGAAAGGCTATAATTTAAAAAAACAAACTATATTTGGTGACTTTGGTAATTAAATTGATTAAATAAAGAGTTACTTGTTTTATTAGTAACATGTGTTCATGAGAATTACAAAAAAGCCCGTCAATCACAAAAACAGTAAACCTAGTTCTTATAGCGGCCATAACTGGTACCAGTACCTTATCGTGTTCGCCATTGACAACTATATATTGTTAACTATAACCAAATCTCATTATCTATAAATAATCTCTACATTTTACATTTGACGCATTGCATCTCCTACAAACATTATATAACATATAATATTATATTGATTTTATTCGTGTATATAAATGTATACATCACGCTCCCCGAGATCTTATAGGTGAACAAACATAGATGATACGGAACAGTTCAATATTTGTCCAAATCATACAGAGGTATGGGTTACGGAGCTATTGAGTTATCCGCTCTCATCTGGGACGGACACGACATTATGTCTCGGAAGTTGAGCTATTTGTACTACGGCGGCGTGGCCGAGTGCCGTGGGAATAAAAACGTATTCGAAACAGTTTAATGGCGAACGGCGCAAGCTATGTTTTATTGCATTCCCACAACACAGAAATGAATTAAAACAGAACGATTGTGTTACTATACTCGTATGTGTTAGTTCAGATGAGAGAGTGGATAGACTTGATCGAAGCCATTGCCGTATGCCGGAAACTTTTAAAGGGGTTCAAAATAATTGGTACTTAAAAAGCTGCACACTGAGAAAAGAGATAACGAGATTTGGTTATAGTTAACAATATATAGTTGCTAATGACAAACACGATATTTAGTTATTGTTAATAAATCCCATGTTGGAACTATATGTCGTTGTTACCAAATATCTAATTGATAACATTTATTAAATTTGTTAAAAATGAACAAATATTTTCGAAAACACGTCAACTAAATACATTTTTTCCTATAACTAATCCTTTTTCTCAGTGCAGCTTTCCTTTGTTCTACTTTCACGTGTTTTTGTACCCCCTACTGTAGATCTGAACCAAGTTTTTAATTTAGATAAGATTAGAAAAAGTGGCAGCATAATGTATTATACCTACATTCTTATTATGAATTATTTACCAATAAAAATTTAAAAAAATGTTTTTTTTAAAAACAAGCTTTTATTGAAAATGCACCGAAAAGTAAAAAATAAATTTTCAGCTGCCACAAAATTTTCAGGTTTGTTTGATTAAAACCAATAAAAGCGCTACAAAACTATACAATTGGCTTAATTGGTTTGTCATACAAACCTGAAAATTTTGTGGCGACTGAAAATGTATGTTTTATTTTTTAGTGCATTTTTAATAAAATCTTGTTTTAAAAAAACATTTTTTATTATTTTGATGTTACTGACTGACTAACTAACTAACTAGCATACTAACATGTAAAGCTTGTCAAACCCTTTCATTTGATACCAATATCAAGGTGGTTGTGAAGAAAAAGGTAATCCGCCATCTTGGGGCGTCCGTTAGGTATATTGGATTTATAATAATATTAGATATACTATATTGCACTGTCATCGGACTCATATACGTGTACAAAATTTCAAAGCTCTAGTTTAATTAGAACTAGTCGAAATTTTGATTGCAATATTTTATCTAAACATACTAAATAACAAGTAAAGTTAAATAAAAGCTTGTAAAAATACTTGGGTGCGGTGAGTCGGCATATCATTATACACATTCCCATTTTTTTTTAAATTCAGTTAAACGAAAATTTTTATTATTTATTAAATTCCTTGAATTGTCAGTTTTCATTTGATACCCCACTTGCCGTAAATGAATAAAAATAAATTATGGTAACTCGTTTACTCCCCTTAAAATGCGCCAAAAAGTAAAAATAAATATTTTTATAAGTCAAATCCGTTATTGATCCACCATTTATTATAATTAACCAAATTTCAGCTTTCTAGGTCAAATAGTTCAGAAGCTAGAAGGCTATGACAGACAGATACAGTGTTAATTCCGTAAGTGTTCCATTTTTCTGATTTCAGTACGGAAGACTAAAAATAACATCAAATATAAATTGCATAAACGTGAAGACAACTGTTTCGGAAAAATACATTCAAGAAACTTAGGGTATTAAAATTTCAGATATTGATTTCAACAAGTATGTCGGAGATATTTTTCCGGAACAGTTGAGAAGGACGACTTTATTATCGCTTGTATAGTCTACGTTGAATATCCGAACGATATGCATTCCCATTTTAAGAACCATTAGATCGATTTTGTGCATATTTGAGTCATTTATAAAACAAAACGACTTAATATGTCTTTGACTGCTTTGGATTTTCAATCGAACTTGATTT
The DNA here is from genome assembly GCA_961205875.1 of Sialis fuliginosa. NCBI lineage: Eukaryota > Metazoa > Arthropoda > Insecta > Megaloptera > Sialidae > Sialis > Sialis fuliginosa. Next base: position 25,861,748 of record OY540812.1, on the reverse strand, counting down.
ATGCAATATTATGCATAGAACATAAAATGTAAAATCAGTTAGTGCGACTATTGTTGATTTTGCTTTCCTGATTAGTATAGTTAGGTAGTGCTCGTATAGCTAGAACAAAATTCCGTAATTCAAATCATAATGAATTTTAAATTAAAAAGGGAATAATGTTTATTAGTTGAAGGGGTTACATACCTCCAGTATTTAAACTCTGAACATTTAAAAAAAATTACTCGAAAATTCCCTTTAATAACAAATTAAAAATAAAACATAAAAAAAATTCAGAAGGAAGGATACAGTATGGACTTAGAATGGCAGATCAAACGAAAGTTAGCCACAAAAATTTTATACAGAAAATTGCCTGCAATTTATAAGATATTTCCGTTAAAAGCATTAAAAGTGTTTTTTTCTCAAAACTACCTTTTTCTATATGATCTGCACGATAACTCGAAAAGTTTTCAATATTTTTAGAAGCTTTTTTTTAAATCTACCAAAATACATTTTCTATAGTCTGTCGAGCCGTTCTTTTTTTAAATTAAATTTCATCATTCAGAAAGAACAAAATTTTTGATGAAAATAATTTTTTTAAATCTTCAAAATGTCCTTAGATGCTTATTTTTCGAAATTAAAAAAATTTGCTCGACAGTTTATAACGAAAACATTACGTGTACAGGACTCTTTTTGAATTTTTCGAATCCATTGACCAACAGCAGAGAAATCATGCAGACCATGAAGCAATGTGGTCTAAATAATCTCAATTGACACATAAATGATAAAAAAATTGTAACCCATTTTTTTCTTACTTATAAATGACCAATAAATAATGTGTAAATAATATTTCGTCTTATTTTAAACAATATAGTCCCGAAATACTATACAACCTTAAAAGTATTAATTTTCACCAGCGCTAGAGGTATGTAACATGTAACCCCTTTAAAATACACGAATATTATTAATAGTCCCTATAGAAGCTCCATGTACCACTTGGGGTTCTATGACTAAGTAAGTCAGAAATTTTAGATAGTATTTAGAATAATGCAATACGTTAAAAAAATCACATTATAACTATACAGTAATTTTTTATTTATTTATAGATACCTCAAATAAACTAACATCCCAGAAAACTTAAAACTGTAATGATATTTTATTGGAAGTACCTAAATGCTTTTAAAAATATACATCGAGTAATATTAGAACGTAATGGTTTTCGATAGAACTTTATCGAGCACTATTAAAGAGTGTTCGATTTTAATTATTTAAAACGAGCGTGTTATAAAAAAACACAGTATTTACCCAGTCCTGGCACGTTTGGCAAACAGCCAGAGTGTGCCAAATCAGCCACTACCCATCATGCACAGCGCTTCGCGTCCATCCGCAGAACTAGACTATATATATATATATATATGTATGTAGGTACATTAATTCCTACGCATTATTACAAACTTCATAAAATACACAGATATTACTACACTCTAATGGATTTTATTATCATAATTATATCTCTTTTGTGATTTTTGTTGGGTTTACCAAATAAACCAAAGTGTTTTTTAATGGCTGATTTTAAGTACAAGATAAATTTATTGCAGTTGAAGCATAGTAAAATATTCGTCCAGAAACCAGAATGATTAATTATATAATATTGGATGGTACACGAATAAAAACGTTTTTTTTTAAGCAAGAGAAATATATTCTACGAAATATTGTTTAAATTAGAGAATGTATTGCTTTTATTCGACAATATTGTTTAAAAGAGAAACAATAGTTTATTTGGATTAAGATTATATTCTAATACAAGCTGTTACCCACAACTTCGTCCGCGTGGTAATACAGATTTCTGTTATGATAATCGATAAAACAGGTTTTTAGTTTCACATTTGCACGATAGATGTCATTACGCCAACCTGACCTAACCAATCGCGCGTATAAAACTACACACACCCATTTTTTAGTCATGAACTTTCTTAGGGTGTAAGCTATCTCCCTGCCAAATTTCATCAAGATCAGTTAAGTGGTTTAGCCGTGAAAAGGTAACAAACAAACAAAGACACTTTCGCATTTATAATACTAATATGGATAAATTTTTATTCTGTCATGTCTTTCACATGATGTGGTTTTTGTACCGTATCATTTATTTCACCAAATCGGTACAAACTGACGGCAGTGTTCACACGGTTCGGTTCGTTCGTCTTATTTCGGGGGTTTTACTATACTGCGAACACCGTCAACACCAAGATGAGCGTTAATACGTTTGTTTTATGTATTATTATTTCGGTCGTCGTCGAAACAATCACATGCAAATTGGCTATCTCTGTTATACTGAATATACTGTTATACTGAATTTTGAGGCCCGTTTTCATTAGGGTGTTTTTTTCGGTCCCATTGGCCTATGTTTTAGCTTTGGATGAAAAGTTAATTGTCCCAAAATTTCAGACTCGTAGATCAAACCTGTGAACGGCACAAACCGAGTATTTTTCACATTTGATTAACATGACAAAAATTAATTTTCTACTTGTGCGTGAATAGTTCGTTGAAAAATTTATTTATTTTAATTTTTTACAGCATAATATTATAGAGAATTAAATTTCTTACTAAAAAGATCTGATGTGCTCAATTCATAATCCAGTATTTTTAATGAAATATTCGTTTAAAAATTATCATAAAAAGTAGAATCCAATTGTTATGATAATATTTAAACAAACATATACATATTTAAAAATACTTGACTTATGAATAGAGCACTCAATTCTCTATAAAATATTCCTCTGAGAAATTTTCAAAAAAAAAAAAAATTTCAAATGGGAAAAAGACTCAGTTTTCGCCTTCCACAGGTTTGATCTACGAGTCTGAAATTTTGGGACAGTTAACTTTTGATCCAAAGCTAAAACATAGGCCATTGGGACCGATAAAATAAAAATAAAAAGAATAAACTAGTGTTCATATATTAGTTTGACATCACTGCTAAAAAAACGCATTGTGTGAACGCGTAGTTACGATATATGCACCACTGGCGACCAATTTGTTTCTTTACTGAATCACATCTTGCGGTTTGCAATGACAAAACTGAAAGTCATCAGAGACCAATTGATTTACCGTGTATGGTCGACAGCCGTTTCGGGGCAACTTGCACTGTATAAAATGTATTAACACACAAACGATTCGGTGTCATGTGAATACGCTCTACGTACAGGTCAATTTACTCCTTGTAGATAAAAGAAAATATTGTTTAGTTTTACGGATTTCTACACAGATGTAGAGGCGTTTTAACGTAATGGACAAAAACCGACATACGTGTCCTGGGGGTCACATTTTTAAACTACGTATAATAAAAAATATATAATAAAATTATTTTTTAGATTTATAACAAAAATGTCATCGGAAACGTGTAGGGGAAAAACGGACAAAGTGGCCACTCTAAGGTTTGATGCATTTTTTTGATACCTTTTTAATCAGCAACATTATAAAAAAAATGTCAATAGCAACTATAACTATTTAAGTTTATAATGCTACTATATTTTTTTTTTTTTACTTTTAAAATGTAAATTTTAGTTTAAAAAAACTGCAAAGTGACCAATTTACCCGCCTAGATCGGGTGAAGTGGCCAAACCCAGAACCGCTGCAATAGCAAATGGCATCTTCTCCGTTTTTACAGCTTCTATAGCATTTCGTATCGCATCCACATTCCATGACTGTTGAGTAGATTTTCAAACATATTTTCTAACCTAACAATAAAAAATGATTAAAATGGCGATAAAACGCAAAAATGAGTTTTGAAACAAAACACGTACAACTTTTCGCTTCAAAGTTACAGAGAACACTGATAACACCGGTTGTGACCTGTTTTCCCTGCTCCCGCGCGGTTACAGCTATATTCAGCGAAGAAAACTTAAATGGCTACTTTACCCGCACTGGCCACTTTGTCCGTCTTTCCCCTACGTAAAATATAATTAAACCTTGTAAAAGATTATTCCAGAAGTATAGGTCTTTAGTTGAAAAAGAGAAGGCCCAAAATGCACAAATAATGATAAATAGTTTTTCGTAATTGGTGTAGAGTAACCCCATTTCACGGAAATAGTTTGGACATGAAATACAAAGTATGAAACTTATGTCCGGTATTATTAACGAGCTAATAAAATTTGCTAACTAGCAAGCACTTTCAAATGAGGTTTCAAACTTATCTGACAGTTCTCTTGAAGTTTCATGAAGTGTTTGACAATTTTCGCACACGCGTGGTATGTAAACACAAACGATATTAAAACGCCACTGTTTTAATATCGTATGTTATGAAAATTATTTTGTCAGAGTCGCCAACTGTGTTACAATAAGTTGAAGTATCACTGCTCTAAATTCCATAACATAATTAATAGTCCATTTGAAAATGCTTGCTAGCTAGAAAATTTGTTAGCTCCTTTATAATACCGGATATTATATTTCTAAATCAAAATTCGATCTAAAATACATACAAAGATTTTTTTAAGCAATGCAGATTTATTTGTGCTAGCATGATAATGATTAATCTCTGTCTTTGTCTGTCTGTTACCTTTTCACGGCTAAACCGCTAAACCAATTTTGATGATATTTGGCAGGAAGGTATTGTATCCCGAAAAATTGATTAAATAAAAAATATAAATTCCATGTAGACGAAGCCGCGGGTAACAGCTAGTATTAAATAAATAAATAAACCCATGCATAAATAAGCACAAGTAACAGACCTACATTTTCATACCATCTGAACGCCGCCAAGGACAATAAACGCAGCTGTGTAAAAGCCGTAATCTGCCAGATTAGAAATTTTAATTTAACACTTGGCAAACATAATGATGTACATTGGAGCGCGATAACGCAACGTCAAATGAAAAACGGTAACTACGCCACTGTGTGTAGTCTGACAAAAGACAGTTTTAATACTTCACGCACTGCAGGACACTAATTTTACAAGATGCGTACCCATAATGCACTACCGCGTTCAATGGCCTAGTGTACAGAATAAAGGATAAAAAGAAATGCTTATTTTTATGTATTAACATATGTACATATGGGGCATACAAACGTATAGACATTACCACTTATGACTTCGATTTTGTTGGTATATTTTAATTATATTTTTTAACAAAAAAAAGTTTTTGTATTTTTTTGCTTTATTTTCATCTCAAATATTTTTTTGAAATATGAATTTTGTAATTTAGAATGATTTCTTTCTGTTTCAAGTAAAAAAAAACATACACTTTTCTTCCCATTTCAGTTCCCTGAATCCTTGTCACATGTATAACTATCTATTTTTTTTTTAATTTCAATTTTGTACCGAGAGAATAAAACTCAAAATATAAAAATGCCCAAAAAAGTATCGTCTTACAATCAGCTTGAGTATTATGTTTTCATCTTGAATTGGGAATTTCAGGAAAAAAATTATTTATATTAATTAGTTTTGGCCTTTATTAATCATTCAATCAACTTTAATAAAACAGAAAATAGAATTACTTACATTGGTAATCTATAAACCACGTAGATGAACCTGCAGTATGTTATTCCCTAGTTTATAGAAATTATTACGACAATTACGAGTGCAGAAATTTTATGATACGATATAAATTGATCCGGAGAAATAATTTTGAGTAAAAAATGGTAATTAATAACACTGTGAGTCAATGCAATGGATTTATTAAAGTTTTAGTCGGTTGGATAATTTCTCAGAACTAGGATTGTGTTTACATGTTGTATTTTGTCAGTCAAGTGATAGTTAAAAATATCGATTTCTTCAAAAGTTTATTTTATAAATAATATACATCATTTTGAATTATATTTTAGATTTAATTTAGTATCTGCCTGTTTCGTGAATCAAAATGTTATGCTAATTACATTCACAATATTCCCATAATTTATCGAACTTAGTCATCATATCTTTACATGTACATGAATCATATAATATATGTAGTTTAAACTTGAACCCCCACAACTTAAGATCAAAACGCGCCTATGTATGTACTTTATAATAATACACGCACAATGTCAAGCAAGTAAAAGCTTACGTCGCCAAGAGTTTAGATCAAGGGCCGATGTAACATCCACCCGTGCTCCCCACCCGTGTAACACGACGCTGAACAAGCAGAAACAGTGTTCACCTTTAGGGGGTAACGCTTCCCGAATGATCAATTCAGAAACCTAGACTGTCTAACCTCACTGCAGTTGTTGAGCTGTTCTTTTTATTATTTATTTAATTGTACGTACGTGCTATTTATATATAGAATTAAAACTTCTAAGTACTCTATTGTACTTTCATATTAGCCGTTCAGAAGCAAAAGTAAATATCCTAGATAAAAATACAAGATGGACGGAAAATTATATACCTATAAAGGGTCATCCATAAATTACGTTACACGTTTAGGGAGAGGGGGAGGAGGGTCTACAAAGTGTGACAAGGGGGGGTAGGAGTCACAAGCTTTGTGACGTCACATCTAAAAGAGCAAAACAATGAATTTAATATGAATTCTTAGAAAAAAAAATGAGGAAAATATACAATGTTCTTAGTAATTTGAGACCGGTGAAGAGTTATTGGAAAATTTTCAAACGTGCTTGGTAAAAATTCATATAATTTTTATTAATAAACGAATAAATTTTATATAAATGAAAATAATATTAACTGCCAAAGACAATGAAATAATATTTGTTTTGTTTTTTTTCGTTGATTTTGAGTAAGTACCTGCTTATTGTTTCAAAAATTGTGTGACGTAACAACAGGGAAGGGGAGGTAAAAAAAACATGAAATTTGTGTGACGTAATTTATGGATGGTCCTTACATATTCAAAAATATTGGAAAATTTCGGAATCCAGTTCAACTGAACGGATTTTTGTGAAACCTTCTGCTATGACTAAATACTGAAAATTTTAATAGATAAACATTTAAGTATTAAGCTTATTGTTACCAATATATTGCAAAAAAAATCCATAAAAATTTGATCAATGGAACTGACAATGAGTTCTGAGGTAAAAACTTTATTGCATTCGATTGTTATCACGATTTTTAACATATTGTTCGATTGATTGCTTCAAAATAACAAATCAATATAAATAAAATATTGAACATTTTGTTTTCTGAATAATTTAGTTCGTCACATACAAATAAGATTTAAAAAAAACTGCTTAGGCCACCACAACGGTTTTCTCTTTTACCAATCGTTTCAAAGGTAATAAAAAAAGGTATATATCATATTATTAAATTTCTTGTAAAATGAGTGAAACGCGATATTTAAAAAATAATTATAAAAATTCAAGAATTTCAACAGTAAACATCCATTTCCAGTTTAGTAAAGCACTTTAAAAATAGGAGGTACATCTACAGTATGCAGAACCATAATTTTAAATTGCATGTTTGTATGTTTGATCGACAGACAGACACTCATTGAGATAATGTAAAACGTAAAACTCCGTTGAATTATCGAGTTACCTAGTTTCATGATAACTGTACTTCAGATTATATAGTACATTTCATGTATAGGTATATGTATAAAAATAAAGTAAAAAGTTTTGTGTATTTCGGACCAAATTTTCGTTCTATAATGTACATTACAGTGAACACAATATCATCGACGATTGATTTCAAGTACATAAAGTATATGTATCTATCTAACTTTTTATTTAATTTATGTTTCGTATTATATTGTTTATATATTGTATTAGTTTTTATGACAATTTATAAAATCAATTCCATTTGTACTGTCAGTCTGGAACGATTTTTACACATTTAAGGATTGATTTTCTAAAAATTACGATACATGTGTATTATATTTTTAATAGAAGAGTATTTTACTTGAAATTAATCGTTATAATATAAACATTTATGTAGATACATAAATGTATCAAAATAAAAAAAGGTTAATTCACCTTTGAAGGTTGAATTTCAGAAATTCATTTTTAGTTGGTGCTTACGTCCAAAAAAGAGGACAACTATAAAATTTCATGTTTCTAGGTCCAGGGGTTCCGAACTGTACGTTGATGAGTCAGTGAGTGAGTGAGGACAAACTCTTTAAATATAAATCGATATATAATCAATCATTCCATAGATACTGACTACCCACGATACATCTGAAATCCACATATCCATCCACCGTATAACCTTTTTTTTATCACTATATGCAAATTTACAATCGAATACCGCTTTACTTCAATACAAATCTTTAAATCATATTTGCACGATATTGCCACTTCACCAACAATTTATGCGCTTTTTATTTTTAGATATCTACACTACATATGTATTTTCTCGACTTTTTCATTTGATTTTCCTCGACAATACAAACAAACAAAAATCACACGATAAGACGTTTTATTACATTTTCTAAATATACAAGCCACGGTATTTTTATTTGGTCTCGTACCTTTTGTCGAGCAGAACAAGGCTATCAATTGCGATACAAAAATCTCACGCACACGCACGCACGCACGCAACACACACATATACACCGAGCATACATTCCGTTGGGACGTCTTTTATAGACTTATTCGCTTTATTTCGCGTTCATTCTAGACCCAGGGCAATTCCTGAGCAATAAGGGTCAAGTCACACATACATGTTTGGGCCAAATTAGATTATTTATTAGAAAACTTTAGTGACGTACCCGGAATCTTGCATGTAAAATTAAACACCGTAAACAATGGAACATATTATGTCACTTCTAAAACCAATGAAACAAAATACAGGTAAACTTCTGAAAATTTCCTTTAATCGATGATATTGCTTCCTCGCAATATCGAAGATACGAGAAGCTTTGTGATCGTTTTAGATTGAGACAAAAAAAATGTTCTCTGATTTCAAAATTTTAAATTGATCTTTCCGTTTCACGTCAAGACAAATACTTTTCGTTCCGTGTCTGTCTGTCTGTCCGTCCGTCCGTCCCCTGAATCCTTGTCACACGCATAACTCATGAACCACTGAACCGATATTGTTGAAACTTGGTCGGATGGTTGAGTCTGGCTTGAGGATGGTCCCATTTCAAAATCATCAAAATCGTGTGTAAGGGGGAGGGGTGACACCCCAAAATATTTATTTTTTCAAGATATCTCAAGAACGATACATGTTACGTAAAAATTTTATAGAATATTTTTTGTAGAGCATTAAATTTCCTGTAATATGGGTCTACAACGTTTGTTGTAAAATAATCCTTTACAAAGATTTACCTCAATTTATTTTAAAAATTCGTGTTTTGTTTTTCTAAATTGATATTTGCTTGGACATATTAAATGTCATTTTGACGTTTTAAATGTCACTTTGGCGTTTAAAATGTCATTTTGACGTTTTAAATGTCATTTTAACGTTTGCATTTTAGATTTAGATTGAAACTGTCAAAAAATTAAAAATATACGAAAACATAATCAGGTGCGTTTTAAGTAAAATTTCAAACTAATATTTTTTTAGTAAAATTGTATAAAAATTAAACGGTTAACCAATTTCAGGCAATATATCTAAACACTATCGGTTTTTATTTAAATTGTTCAATAATTAACCACCTTTGGTGAATTTAGCACGAGGAAGCACTGTGCATTTACTTGGCAGATGTTTTTTAAAAATATAATTTTTCCACAATAGCATCACTTTCATAAGCGACTATATTTTTAGTAACCATAGCTGGTCAGTTTAGTAGGTAGGAGGCATACAGTTAGTCTAATGCCAAGCACTTTCAAACGGGGTATTAATTCTGTGATCAGTATCTATGAATTAGTTATAGAATTAAGAGCAGTGATACTTCAACTTATTATAACACAGTTGGTGACTCTGACCGTACAAATTAATTTTATGATAATATCACCACTGTTTTCATACCGTTGGTGTTTATTTACCACGCGTGCGCGAAACTTGTCAAACACTTCATGAAATTTCAAGGAAACTGTGAGATATGTTTAAAACCTCAATTGAAATTGCTTGCAAATTTTGTTAGCTCGTTTATAATACCGGACATTAAACAGTAGAAGTTGACCTTATTTTCCTTTTTCTAAATCAAAAATTGCACCAGCAAAAAACTGGGAACAGCAAATTTATACCCCCCACTCCCCACCTCGTTAAGTACTGATCCTAAAAACCGGAAACATTCATGGCAGTAGAGCTTTACTGATACTATCGACAATTTCTAAAGTTAGCAATATCATTTCAAATGGAGAAATCGAGAAATAAACATTTTTTAAAGAAACTGGCCCGATTTTTCGTTATGTACGGTCAAATGTTAGAAATTTAAATATACATCCATATAACATGTATCATATATTATTATTATAGGTTATAGGCTCAACAAATGTTTTGTCTACATTCTATACATTGAAACTCTATAATCCATTAATTACCTGATTCCTGACAAAAACGACGATCAGCATATATTTGAATTCCCAACCTCTGATCCTGAATACCTAAAAAAATTGGCCATTTCAAACTTTGAGCTCACGTGAACTTTTCATTAACAAACCACGATAAGATAATACATTAATTTCATCCATTTACATTGGTTTTGTGTGAGATCCATGTATTATAAAATTTTTAACTGATAAAAATTCCTACTGAATCCTAATAGCATACACCGTGTATACTTTGGTCAGTTTTTTTATCATTCATTTTAATTAGCTTTCATTACCCCTACCACATCAATTTAATGTATGTATATTCGTCCATACATAGAATTACTAACCAATATTGTACCACTTATTTTCAACAAAACGATACCAACTAGACAGATCGATTTTTCAAAGAAAAAAAACCTGGTGGCGAGGCGGTTTGAGGTTTCATATGACGCTAATGTTTGTTTTTGTATATTTCCTGGGACAGTTGAGCCGTGGCTCCATTTAGTGTGGATGAATAGCCGCAACATTTGCCGCTCCATGATTTATCTCCCCCAAGAATTGAGACGTGGTGGTGATGTCCTTCACGACTCACATGTGTGCGTGTGTATGTTCTATATATATCAATGTCATCATCGTATATCCTCGTTCCCTTTTACGGTAGATTTTTTTTATTACGAGTATTTTCATAAAGTGAAGTTACTGTTACTAAAATAATATTATTTTCGAAGAAAATGATTAATCTTGCCAGCATAATATTCACTCTGGTTATTTGATTAGAAACGTATCTTACAATGAACTAAAGTCAATCAATTTTTTCGACTAGCATCTTGTATCTTTATATATTTATATATTTTTGACAAATATATTTAACATGTCATTGTGTGTTTTTTTATCCATACTGATATTATAAATACGAAAGTGACTCTTTTTACGGCTAAACCGCTGAACCAATCTAGATGAAATTTGGCAGGGAGATAGTTTGTTACCTGAGGAAGGACATAGGCTAATTTGTATCCCGAAAATTGATTAGATAAAAAATACTAATGCCTTTCGGATGAAGTCGCAGGTAACAGCTGTTTTAAAATAAAATAGTTGGAGAAACTTTTATCAACCACTGAATCGAACAATAAATAACAATCAAAACAACAAAATTATAAACAAACATTTCATAATCGATAAAGCAATCTGTTTTCAGAAAGAAAAAATAATAATGTTGACATTAAATCAATGTCCAAATAATTTCTGCTATAAATGGTTAATTACTAACAAAAATTCGAAATATATATTATGCAACGAGTACAAGTAGTGTATTTTACCCTTGACACAGATTAAGTTTATCTTTAAATAATGTTTGTAACTGGTATATAAGTTTAAATCGTTTCGAAAAAAAATATAAAAATATATAAATAACACTTTTAATACGGACATCCGTTAATTACGTTATGATTTTGAAAATAGTCGACCCCCTCTTTTTCCGCTTGTAAGGATTCATATGTTTAGATACCCCCCCCCCCCCATTTACTCATGTGCAGTTATTATTTTTAATCGGAATTCCTAGCAACTAAATTACGTGAAAAAGTGTATTTTTAAATTGTATTTTCCTTTAACATTTTTCAATTGATTCAATATAGGTATTTAAAAGAATTTCAACAGCCAAACCGTTTTTCAGTTAAGGTATTTTAAAATAATTAATTAGAAAAAAAACTTCCGTCAATAACGCTTTAATCTCCTCTCCCTAACGAAAAGATTTAAAAGGTTTTACGGATTTTCCTTCCACCTTCATTGGTATAACCAAAAACAGCTAAATACTAAAAAGTTTTATAGTTTAATCTGATATGGAATTAAGTTATTTATCGAGCAAATATAAATATGAAGAGGTAGGGAGGATAAATATACCAATATAAAGGTTGTCAGATCCCATGTGTACACCCCACAAGTTTATGCACAGTTAATAAATACATAGGTTGTGGGTAATTGATTAGAATATAGTGAACTCAATTTTCCAATTTTGCATTTTAATATTTCTACCGAGGTAAAATTATACTAGCCAAACATTTATAATGTTTTGAAATTATAATGCTTCCTGACAATGAGTATATGAGGTTATCGTGTTGTTAAATGTCAACGTGTCATTCTAAATTACTCTACCGTTTAAAATAGTATACAGTGAAATTTCTCTAAATCGATCAGTTACGATTACTAAAAAATATAGTCGCTTATGGAATGAGCCATTTCTTGGAAAAATAACTGATATTTTTTACGAAATACTGGTCTTTAAGGTGAGGTGGTCAGTATGAGAAATTGATTTGTATATAAATTAATACCCGGTTTCAATTAATTTCACATTCCTGAGTATAGTAACCATATACTACCCATGTAGGAAATGACAGTCTTGATGATGGGTTCAAGCTTGGCCCAATATTAGACCAACCTTCAGCTACCGAGCTTCGGGTCACCTATTCTTTACCCAAGATTGAGCAAACTCTGGACCAACCTTAGTCGATAAGCCTTGGGCGAGTCTTGAACGAAGTTATCATTTGTATCTTACGCCAGTGTTGACTAGCATTGGCGTAAGCCTGGGCCAACTGTTATCCCTTTGTTATTTCCTACATATGTATCTATCTCTCTTTTATGCCCGGTATTATAAAGATTTTGCTTGAGTACAAATGCAAATTAGCTTCCAGCTAACGCTATCTGCTAGGTGTCAAATTGTTGTGTCAATTTGCTCAATATTTTAAAGCAGTGATATTGCGGTAATAAATGTATAATAATGTAAATGCTATGCATTTTATGAGGTACATTTGGCAGCACTTATTTTAAGTCGCTTATTGTTCTTATCGCGCATGTGTCAAGGTTATTATATGTACGATTTCATTCGCTGTGAGTGTGTTATCATTTATATTAAATACCTAGCAGATAACGTTAGATGGGATCTAATTTGCTTTTGCACTCAAGCAAACTATTTATAATACCGGACATTAAACTGCCAATTTAGTTTGGTCTAACCTACAATTAACTTTTAATTGTTAGGCATTTATCGTTTGTGAAATCGGATATGCATGAACAAAACAATAGCACATTAGTGCTACATACAGGTTATTGAAAAAAGATCGGTACCTCGAAATACATCGTAGGGGTCAAGTAGAGAAAAATGTTAAGTGTAAAAAACTCTATTAGATAAATATATTCACGTAACCTTAAGATAACCTGAAATAAGTTAATATATTTTTAAATTAAATCTTATATATTTTATTACGATATCTTAATCTACGAAGAAAAATAAGAAACGTATGTCTGAAATATTTTTTTATTCGATTTCAATTTAACAAAATAATTAGAGATTTTTGAGAGAAAAAGTACAAAAGGCAAAAAATGTTTACTTTGATCTAATAAAACTTAATAATAATTTGAGAACTTTTAATTTTAAATAAATTGAATATCAAAAGTGATTTTTTTTTAAATAAATATTTCCATTTATTCTTATGTAATAAATAAAGAAATTCTGAATTATAACGAATCTTATATATTTTAATTAAGTTATTGATTTAAAAATTAATTATTGACAATCTGTAAAACCGAGAAGCGACGAGGCTTATAAATAAAGTTGATATCGTCTTACTGGCAAGGGAACCTTTTCAAGTGGCATTTTCGTATCAAGTTTAAATTTTGTATATGGTTAGAGGGGGTCAGGGTAAATAAAAAAAAACTTGTCTTAGCTGCGGTAAAACGGTATAGGGGGGTGAAATACTCTGAAACTAATGAAGATTAAAAAAAATCTATAATACAAAATTTACATAATTTTTTATAGTCTTTCAAATGACAACAGTCGAACTTTGAATACGTGAAACCGTTAATATCTTTCTAAATTGTTCACTTTTCAGCTATAGTCAACTTATCACTAACGTGTTTGTGAAATATGTTTTATATATTTGAATTACTATTGATAGTTTCAGAGCTATTTGAAATATACGATTATTTGACACATTTCAAAAGGGGTATTTTATCACCTTAAACCGTTTTTCCGCAGCTTAAATAATTTTTTTCTTACTTACTCTGACCCCCTCTTACTATATACAAAATTTAAATGATACGAATATGCCACTTGAAAAGGTTCCCTTGTTGGTTTAATCTCGTTTAATTTTAGACGGGCTTATATTCTCCTAATTTTCAGTTTCGTTCTCGTTGGTGATTATTATGTCAGGTAAACAATATATCGTAAATTCAAAAATATACTTATTTAATACTCAACAACTTCCTTATCTAACTAATATACTTTAAATAAACACTCCATTCAACAATAATTTCCAAACACAAAATTTAATATCAACAAAACTTTGTTATTTACATTTTAATAAAAATTATATTAAACTCATTTAAATTTCCGTCTTTGTATTAAAATCTGTTACGTTGTTCCATTTTGCATCCAAATAAAATAAAAGAATATTATTACGATAGAAAAAGAGTTTTGTTTTTATCATTATTCCACTTTTGGATTTAATTTTACACCAAGAAAGCATTTGAAGGAAAAGAAAAACTCGAGCAAAATAACTTTAGCTACCTTCCAAGAGCATATTTTATAATATAAAAATACTTTCTTATCATACTTCATGCTACAATGTACCTTGTTTATATACAACAAAGTTATCTTCAAAGTACTGACTTTCATTCGAATAAGTAAGTTGCAAAAAAAGAATTGTTTTTATTTATTTTATTTGTTCGAAAAATGAAATTATCATTTATATTATACCGTTTTTAATAAAACTCACTGGACCAATCGATTAAGATATAGGTTCCAAAATAAAATTATAATAATTTAACTATATTATACAGGAAGTTTAAAATAAAACGTTACGAATTTTTATTTTGGAAAATTAAGCTAATTATAGAAAAACTTTTTAGAAAAAAGTTACGAGGAAAATTTCATATTTTTATTTTTTGTTTATGGGTGTTTTCATGAGTTTCTTTTAATGGTTATTTTATTTTTTTTTAAACAAGAACTTATATTTTTGTTTTAAGGATCTGATTCTACGTGAAAAAATAATAAACTTTTGTTCGAAACAATTTTTAATCCGAGGTGATTATTTTCAGTAAATGAATGTCTCTTGCGCGAGTTTTGACATTTAAAATAAATTGATTTAGAGACAAAGTATAACAGAAAGAATGGTGTTTTAAATCACAAATGTTATAAGCCTTTTTGTTAAAGTTTTTTACTTTTCCTGTGATTCAAAAATGTTTCGGACGAACGTTTATTATTTTTTCACCCAGAATTAGATCTTTAAAACAAAAATATAATCTACCACTAAAAAAAGTTACATTAAAAACATCAATAAATCAAAATTATTAACGTTTTACATTAAACAAAAAAAGTTAAAAAATATTTCGGATAAAAATTTCTAATTTTTCCCGTTAAGGGCCGATCCAAATTATCGAGCCAGTCTCGTTTCAATCACATATAAATAAACAATAAACATTTAAATCATTCACACTAAAGGTATCGGTCAGGTCTCGGTCTAATCTCGCTCCGATACAGCATAGTGCAAAGAATATTTTACTGGAGTCTAATCGAACCAGGCATGGATTGTACCCATAGATTTGATCCACACTATCTATTCGCTTTCGAGCCGGTTTCGGTCCGGTCTCGCTCCAATAAAATATAAATAAACAATGAAATCATTCACACTATAGATATCGGTCAAATCTCGGTCCAATCACGCTCCGATACAGTATAGTATCGAAGAATATTTTACTGAAGTGTGATCGAACCTGGCATGAATTGTACCCGTAGTGTGAATATGAACTTTAGTTCATCTATCTTTGATCATTCTAGTACTGTAAAGCGTGATCCAAACTTGCGCGATAATGTGAATACCATAAGATATTGATTGGAGCGAGATCAGACCGAGATCGGCCCGAGAGCGATTTGATAATGTAAATATCATAAGATTTGATAGTCTGGATCGACCCTAAATCAGATACCGTACATCAAATCATTGAGTACCACTGACAAATAAATAGACACATGGTTGTACAAAATTGATAAAACTGTTTCATTGTGTTAGGAATAAGATACCTACTTATTCTCTGAATGCGATGTGTTTAAACCGGAATGATACAGACACCCCGTGGGCCTGCTTTAGGGGTTAATACATTTTACTTGTGATGTATACGCGTAATCTATTTACATTAAAACAGATACTTCGATAAACAAAACTCGTAACAACACCAGTGTCAACGGAAATACAATTATCCGGGCTGTGGGAAGTTTGTAAAACCAAAGTTAGGTATACACACCAACTTACTTATAACTATCTCTAATTCCGTTTACTATCGTGTCATTTCGATGGAATCAAGGTTTAGAACCTCATACCAATGCAATTGAACATTTTGATTCGCTAAGTTAACCACCTTTAAAAAGTGGCAAATACTCAAAATTTTATTTTTATAACTGAGGTTTATTATTGGTCTACTATTTATTATAATTATGCCAAATCTCAGCTTTCTAGGCCAAACAGTTTAGTAGCTAGAAGGCTGCAACATACAGAAAAAATGTTTTATTTTTCCGATTTCGTTTTGGAGCACCAAAAACAAAGTAGGTACATAATATTACAACTACATCAAGTTTTACTACTACTGCTTTCTTTTAAAATTTATACTTTTTTATACATATGCATCAACGAAAAATAATCCCTAAAAATTAAAACCAATTCTCAAATAGATGTAGAGTAGTACAGATAGAAGTGGGCCACACTTTGGTTTTCATGCTATAAAATGTTCAAAAATTAATATTTTTCCACACTTATTGCGTCTATTTGCAGAGTAAGAATTAACCTAACTGTCTGTAAACACAGATTTTGAAAATTTTCATTTTAACATATCGTTTTACATCGTTAAGTAAAAAAATAGAAATTTGCGATTTCACGATTTTGCAGACAGAAGTGGGCCACCCAAGTTTTTCATCTAAAACAAGCAAAAGGATCAGGCACTGTGTTTTTTTATGTTAAATTAATAATTTTTTTAAGAAATTAAATTGTAAAAACCAATTTTCATGTGTGATATTGTTTATTATATTGCTTCAAAAATATACAAAATAAAATGAAGTTGCTTTATAGCACCAAGCAATTTATCGTAGTCGATGGGTTTATAGCCAGTCGGTTTATCTTTTTTTGGTGGCATGATCGCTAAAACATTCAAATTAATTCATAAAACCACTTGATTGGTTCATAAAAAAACAATAAATGTCAAAACAGAACGTCAATGCAGTGGCCCACTTCTGTCTGCAAAACACCACCCGACAATATGCTAAAATCTCTTCGAATTTTTGAAGGTTACGTCGAAAACTAAATTAAAGGCTATTTACTTGATTAAATTCGATGAAAAACTTATGCAAATCACGATAACTTTGAAAACGAGAAAAAAGGAAAAAATATATTTTTTCGTACTAATCGCTGGAGAACACTAATGAACGTCTTCACACTTCAAAAACCTACTTCAAACTGAGCTTCTCTGTCAAAAACAAAAACAAAAATATTCTGTTGACAGATATGTCACTTATGAAAACAAATATAGCGGGTGGCCCACTTCTCACAGTGGCCCACTTCTGTCGGTGCTACTCTACTTATTGTTAGATAATAAGATTATGGCAAGAAATATTTAATATTTCTTATTATTTTTATTAAAAAATTACATTAATTAAAACAAAAATACCGGAAAAATTCAGAGTGATTTATATCAACCCAACCCTGATTTAAATTAAAATATAGAAGTTTCTTTTTAGTAGTTGTTCGTTTTATTTCAATTAATTAATAACACATTACTCGCTTAACGGTTAAAATGTGTTATAAAAATCAGAATCACAATTGTAAATATATAAATTCGATAGAAATAAAATGGATAATATAATTTTTATAT
This sequence comes from Sialis fuliginosa, assembly GCA_961205875.1. Lineage (NCBI taxonomy): Eukaryota > Metazoa > Arthropoda > Insecta > Megaloptera > Sialidae > Sialis > Sialis fuliginosa. Next base: position 25,843,535 of record OY540812.1, on the reverse strand, counting down.
TTAATGCATATTTTTATCCTTAAAAAAATATTGAAAATCAATCGACAAATAAAAATATATTAGCAGTAAAAAGCAATAATTTTGTTCATTATTTCGATTCTTGAATTAAAAATCATATAAAATCTTACACCATCAAAATTAATATACATAATAACAATAATAATAAATAATAACCCGTGAATATATCACTATAACAACATACAATTAAAAATTAAATATACCTATCTCACAGATGTTTTTTAAGTATACAGTTTGTATGCACTCTAATTTCTAGGAGCTTAATTACACAGAACCTTATATTTTCTAACAAAAGTGTTTAAGACTTTCTGTTACCCTTATTCCATTAAAGTACAAAGACTCTTTCGGTTTACAAAACAACAACAATAAGTTTAATTCAATTATCTGATAAAATCGGAAGACATGTCACAAAAAGCGACACACATACAGCTTTGCATTGGAGAAATAAACTGAAAAAGTGAATATAGTTATCTCTTGCAATTATTTTATTCTTCTCAATCATCCCAAAGCTATTTTAGGATATTCTCATAAGATGAGGAAAAATAAATCTCTTTCATATTCTCAAGTTTTGCGAATATACTCATATTATGTATGATTAGGTCGTTGTAAATAATATAAGAGAATATATTTTGTTGATATAATTTACTGAAACGACAAGTTGAGAGATAGACGTTGTTTATGTTTATGTTTTAAATACAAAAGAATTGTAAATCAAGTAAACAAAACTTAAGAATCCGAGCTCTCCAAGATAAGCAAACTTCAATGAAGTCAAATAGAATATTCTATCAATTATATAATTAAAATGATTAATAGTGCAGACTTCGAAATATAATATTGACAGGTTTCTGGAACAGAAATGGAGTACAAAGAAATCTGGTACATATCTAGGTGGTACTTACTACCTAGCTATAACAGTATATCAATACAAAAAGTCTCTATTGATAAATTGATTAATAATCAATTTCCCCATATGGTATATTTTTCAATGTAAGGGAAAAATATTTGTTTTTCATGTAGAATTTAATTGTTTTATACAGATTTTTCATTAAAAATGACAAACTTTAAATTCAATGTTAAAAAACTCACTTTTTTAAATGGGAGTACCTAAATTTTTGGTAATATGACGTATAGCTATAATCATTTATTATGATGTTCTAATTCATTTATTTTTAAAAGAAAATTAATGTAATCTTCTAAATACAATAAAATAATAAATACAAAAATATATAAATAGTATGATAGCGAATCAAATACAGTGTTTAAAAGAGTGGCTTACGTATGTAATTTGCGCGCCTAACGGAGGGTTAATAAAGTATATAAAGTAACTTGCTGTGCCCACGGCTTCGCTCGGGTGGTGGATTTTTGAAAAATATGATTGAAGAATTATTTTAGATCTTTTTATTCTATATAATTCTTTACTACATTATATTGTTCAATATTTAGCGGTTTAGGCAGTGTATTGCAAAAGAGCGCGCTTGATTTATTATTATCGTCATTGCTTATTCCTTATGATACCTAACATATTAAATTATATACTTAAACCTGGGCAAAGAACATATCTATGAATAAAAAAAAACAACGTAAATCGGATAAGTGGTTCTCGAGTGATAAGCACAATAACGGACAGCTAGACAGACAGAGAGACGTTGCGTTTTATAATATATAAGGATATAGATATAGATATAGAAGAAAAGAATTAAATAAATGTATTTGTAAGATGCCAAATATATTTGCTGCCTTGTTTAAAATTCTTAATTAAATAAGCAATCGTTTTGGCATCTGAACAACTCACAACAAATGAAATACCAAATTTAATTCATAATTTCTGAATCATATAATACAATAAAAACGAATGAATTCCAAGCAGCCGAGCTGGTTTACATTTCAATTGGTTTTGATAATTCTCTATTAACATTTAAAACACAAACAAACGTTCGTATTGTACGGAACATATCCATTTTCCGCAATTAGACAAAGGCCGGCTACCGCGTCATATTTAAGCGCGCATAAACTTTTTGCTGCAAAGCATTTGCCGTCGACAACAATGAGTTGCTGCTTGCTTCTAGTATGCTGCGGGATTGTGAATGACGTGAAGAGATATGCTAGTTGATGCGCTGATGGTATTGAAATTAAAAAAACCGAAAAAATATTTTGCTTTCCCGCAAAGGATATTTAATTATTTTCTTGTCTATCTGTCTGTTCCCCGAATCCTTGTTACACATATAACTCACAAACTATTTGGTTTGTTAGTTGGGTTTGGCTAGTACATATGGTCCTATCTAATGTGCAATAAATCCAATGCATTTTTAAATACGATGTGTTTTTAAACACCGTGTTGTTGTTTTGTTTTCTTTGGTGTAAACACGGCATAAGAATCATTACAATCGTGTGGAGGGGTGAGGACTGGTATCCTATAATTGTTCTTTTTTTAAAATATCTCAATAACAACCGTTTTAAAGGATCTTTTTTGTAGAGAATAAAATTTTCTATAGGAAAGGTATTTACACCTTTTGTAGTAAAATAATCCCTTACGATTATGAATTTTAAAAAACACGTAAATCGGATAAGTGGTTCTTTAGTTATAAGTGCACTAACGGATAGACAAGCAGACAGACGTTGAGCTTTATATATGTATATATTAGATTAATAGGTTTGTCTCATGATATGATACATAGAGTACATTTACACAGCGCTGATATTTCGGTTTTACTGTAACCGATGTAGTAAAACCGGGCGTAAGCGTTCGTGCTATTCGTTTTAATCTGCAGGTATAGCATAACTAAACCGGAATAGAGCCGGAATAAAAACGCGTGTAAACTGCATGGACACAGTTATATCTATTTAGCCAACCCCAAAAAAGTATCTACGGAGTGTAGGGATTTCATCGTAATGCACTTCGCATTAACAATTGTAAAAGCGTCGTCAGTTAAAACACCTGAGACAAAGAAAACAAAAAAAAAGGAACATAGAGGAGACAAAGTATTTTTGGAATTTCTTGTTGGTACGCCATCGAACTTATAGCGTACTTCAAATCGGAATTATAATTTCAGCTGACGTTACTTATTCTCGTATATGTAAACAGCTTAAAACGGTCTAACTACATCTGTTACAGTAAAACCGGAACAACAGCGCTGTGTAAACGTACTCATAGTAAGTACACAAAAGTTGTAAACTTGTTATAACAAAGACTTTGGTAATTGTATCTCGAAAACAAACCAGGATAGGATTTCAAATGTAGCAATCGTGCATGTCCGCATTTGCACTACAGAATGCAGTGGTTAGCGCGGTAAATAGCCGCTGTCAGAGCGTATTTAATTATGATGCGGTACAAAGACGCTGCCCAGCGCCGCCACCAAGTGACGGTGTGTTTGTACACGTCCACACGTTCAATTATTTAACTGGGAATTGTACTCTGTCAGGTTGTTTCTATTCTATTTTAATTTATGTAGTTTTTATTTGTAATAATAATAATAAGTTACTTCAGTGATTAGAACAGTGATATTTCAATTTACTAAAGCAAAGTTAGTGACTGATCGTATACATGATGTTTTTTATATATTGTATCACTTATCACCACTGTTTTAATACCAATGTGTTCGCTTTAGAACCCCCTTTAAAAGCCTATTAGGTTCTTAGGAATGTTTTATTAGATTTTTTGTAGGGGACTTTTTTGAAAGTAAAAATAATGAACATTCTAATGATGTATGATTATTTGAGATTTGGAAAGTTTAAAAGTGTCATACGCGACATATCAAAAATGTAAAAGTTCAATAGGGGATAACTAAAATTTTTTAAATAGAATGATATATCAGTTAGTACTTAATCTTAAAAAAATATATTTAAATTAACAAGTTTTGTTAAGACAATTTCAAATTTTATTTTTTTTAAATTATAATTTTAATTTTTTTTGTAATGCATATAGAAACTGAAATAGAATAGTAATTACAATAGTAAAAAAGAAAAAGTACCTACCTATATATTAAAATGCAATAATTAACATACAATTTAAATAGCTTTACTCAAGTTATTCTAAAGAAAAACATAAATAAAACATCATAAAGTATTATTAGTATACTTTAAAAATATCGTTTCATTTTCTTTCTGAAAATTTTATAGTTTCGCTTTCTAATTTTAGAAAATAAAGTTACAATATTTCGTTTACATTTATGTTAAAATATGCATACTGGTATACAAAAGTTAATTTATTCTTATATTTAAAAGTTAAGGTTTATATAATTTAAATACATATTGACTTTAAGCGAATTCCCGAGACCACGTTCGGAAAGTTCTATTAAAGTCTTTATTTGTAAATTAGTACCCTATAATGAATCAACTCATAAAAGTTTACCAGCATTTTAAATTAAATTGTGTCATTTCAGATGTTGAAATGTCACTTAACTTAAACGAATTAACATATGTTGATATACAGTAGAACCTCGGTTATCAGAATTTTAGAAATAAATAATTTTAAATCGAATACAATTTTTATACCAAGAAACACTTTGTACGAGATATTAATTCTGTAAAATTTGTTTTGGAATTTAAAATAACGGTTGATACCCCGTTCAAAGTGCTTGTTAGCCAATTTTAAAAAAAAAAATTTAGTTTTTAGGCGCGTTCGGGGGGTAATAGTGCACGTTGCAACGATGCGTGCGCATCATGCAACGGAAACAATTTAACACCATGAAGTTAGGTTAGATGTCGATAATACAGATTTGTTATGATAGTGGGTAAAACAAATTTAATTAATTTTACATTTTCACGCTATATGTTACTGCGCCAAATAGGTAAGTATAATAACTAATGCGCGTACAGTGAAATGCAGAAGTGGTCGTCCTGTTTTTATTGAAATTCGCTTATCACAAACTTAGTTGGCTCCTCCCATTTCATGTACCAAACAAATACAGATATTTTGAAACTCATTAGCTAGATAAAGAAGTATTCTTCGTTTATAGTACTCATATATATTTATGCGATTAAATTATTATGTAATCTATTGAAAATTGTATAAGTAAATTTTGTGACAATAAATATTTGATATTCCGAATCCTAGTATTTAAATATGTTAAACTTGATGTAACATTAATTAATGAAATGAACGTATGTTTTTATTTAAAATGATGTAACTATATAAGCTCCGCCCTAGAAAAAGATGATGTTTGTCTAAATATTTTCGAATCTGTTGTAAGCGATTCTGACCTTTACGGTGCAGACGACTTCTGAAGCCCATAGTACAAAAATATTTTTATAATACCCGGCATTATTGCTCACTGGCTGGCGGCATCCCCACCAAAACTGGTGAGAGAACAAGGATATTTTTCAGGTGGTTCATCACTTTTGATAACTGACTGAACATAATTAAAATTCAACATTGTAGATCTGCAGTATTAGGGTCGATCCAGACTATCGTGCCAGTCCCGGTCCGGTCTCGCTCCAATCAAAATATAAATATACAATAAACAATGAAAGCATCCACACTATAGATATTGTGCCGGTCTCGCTCCAGTCACACTCTAATATAATGTAACAATATTATATTATAGCCGCTTGGGTTATATATATATATATATATAATGATTTGTAGAAATTAGTTGTAAGATTAGGTAATCCTTTTTGTAGAGAGACCTCGAAAGATATGTATTGAGTCAGTTGTTAGCACAGTCGTGAGAAACACAATAATTTATAAAGTGCCGAAGGTGTTAAATAAATCTAAGAAACAGTGTAGCTACCATAGCCCTGTAATGCAAGCTATGGAGTAGTAAGGCTCTGTGGTAGTGACCACCATTTCATATTCAAAATAGTGCAAGTTTTGTGTAATAGTCATAGTGAAAGATTTTGTATTTGAAATAGTTTTTTTTTTGTAATCGCAATAGTGCCCGATTTTGTATTCTAACTAGTGAAAGTTTTGTAAAGACATAGTGTAAGTGTAGTTAAAATTAAATTTATTTATTTAGAATAGCAGTGTTTACGTTTCCGAGCACCTACAGGTCATTCTACCGAACCAATTAAAGGTTAAATGAAATTATTCAAGTCAGTTGAACCCAAAAACGTTACAATAGTATTTATTATACTGAATATTTGACTGGAGCGAGACCGGACCGGGACCGGCACGATAGTGTGGATCGACCCTTAGACCTTACATAATAAATAGTACCTATTTAACATTTTTAAAATACGAAATACATATATTATATTTCAAAAATATGGATTATTAAATTAAATTTTATTATATTGACATAAAGTAATACAGCAATCTTCATTAAATATTTCGTTTGATGTAGCCATTTTTTATTCCTTTTGAATAAAAGAAATGATAAGGTTTGTTTTTTTTTACTTCAAACAGAATGTTAAATATTAATCTTCAAACGTGAAATATATAACAAATTTCCATATCAAATAAATTGGTCCTTATTTAGTTTAATATTTCAACAACATTTTTTTTATTAAAAATATGGTTAGGATTTCGCAAATTTGAAAAATCGTGTAAGGGTTCCGAGATAAAAAAAAAAGTTAGGAACCGCTTATTCAGCGTTTAAAGGCGGTTTTTCACCCAAGCAACAAAACAAAAATTCAAAAATACACAACTTTTATAAAACAAAACAGCAACATCGTGTCTTTTTGACAAAAGTGTAACAAACCCTATACATTTTTAAATACGAAGTGTTTTAAAACACCGTGTTGCTGTTTTTTTCACATTACATTCTTTTCGGTAAAATTAACAACTTTTTTAAAACGGTTGATATATTTTTTTAAACCCACCTAATTATAATATTATTTTGTATGAATAATTAAAAATACAGATAAGAAAATAATCTTATTTAGAAAATAAATTCAATGATTTATTTAATCTTATTAATTTAAAAAAAAATTAAAATGGATGTATTTGATCAGTGAAATTCAGAAAATAACCTTTTAATTTGCTTAGTTAATTCTTTTGAACCATAAACCGTTTAAACGACGTAAGAGTATATAATACATTAACGACATCGGTCGAAAGAATAACGAACTTTAGATAACATTTTTACTTTGTTATCATTACCATAAAGTTAAAATAAACGAAATTTTATATTAGGCAGACATTTCTGCAGATCTTCAGTCTAATTTTAGCCAATATACGAGAGTGTATTTTGAGATCAAACAGCATTTGTCGCATGAGTGTGAAGGGTAGGGGTGTGATGGCATATATAAAGTGCCACAAATGACGGATAATGTTTACTTTTAGAGTAAGGACACTTGACACCTGTGTCGTTCCAACTGTTAAATAAACCCTTTACCAAACGAATAAATCCTTTATGTTTCAACTCACACACAGCGTTGTCAATTTAAAATAATAAAACTATACGGAATAGTATCAGAGATATATTTAGTTAGGCTGTCAAATAAGCAATATAACTGACGCTGTTTTTCTATTCAAAAAGTCACTTCAGTTTCTAACGAATCATTGTAATGAATTTTGTTCACTATAGTTCACTATGAGTCGAAATATCGTTCTTAGTGGTACAGTTGTACATCAAACCTTCTTCTAAATAACTACAAATGACGACACTTCAAAAACCTGTGTGGTCCCCCTTTTAGGGGCAAACATATCTCTGCGGAATTAGTTTATCTCGTTTATCTTGCAAATGGTTATTCGGACGACAGAAATAGTTGGGGGGAAAAAACAATTTGCCGTATAATGGCTGCGTTTTTCGCCAAATATTGCGTAAATGACTACTTGCACGTGAAAAAATTACATAACAAAAATTAAAGGCCAGGTAATTACCTATCAGATATGTAATCGGTTGTATTAAAAATCATTTTTTCTCACTTTAAGTCGCCATAATAATATGTGCCATACTACTTAAACCTGTTGCGGTTCCCAGTTTCTTACTTTCTCCTTGTAATGTAATATACTAATGAATCCTTTATTCTGATATACACACTATAATGTATGATAAAAAGTAGACAGAAAGTTAAAAAAAATAACGCAGAATACAATATCTATCTCTAAGTTTTCATTAATAATTACTGATTAAATTATATTGTCGACGATATTTAACGGTAATGTAATAATAAACATTTACTCTGAATACCAACAACTATGAGATTTATCTCTCAACAAGAACACACTTTGTTAATTGGAGTTGTTCTCATTACATCCACAACATTTAATTAAATTATTATCATCATAACCAAAGAGACATAAAGTGCACTAATTGTAAGATCAAAGAAATGGGTCAGTTGTTCGGAAAAAGTTTGTTAGTTCAAACCTTAATTATAAAATGTAACAAAAACATTTGCTATAAATGGTAAAATAAGAAGTCAAACTTTAGATTTTATATTTATTTCATATTATATAATACTAGTGTTCCCGTTAGGTTTCGTACGGGAATTAATATTTCACCCCCTGTTACGTATGAACGGTTGTAATAGTTGTTTTAGCTGACCCAGCAAACGTTGTTCTGCCCAAAAATAATTTGTTTAAAAATCAGACCATAAATACATATTTGCGTAAATACCTCGACTTCAACGCCACCTTCCGGGTCCACAAAATCGGAGCACCAAACATGATAAGAATATTGCTTCGATACGTCTAGTAGTTTAGGTCTGATGAGAACACATATTATGTACATACGAACCAACGTTTTTATATTTTAAGATGTAATAAATATATATTCAAATATTTTTCTTCTGTAGGCTTTCGTGGCCGTTGTCCATAGTAGCTAACTTTTCGAGCTGTTGTCCATGTTGTCGTATTTTTAAACTTGACGTTTCGATTCTCATGTCGGAGTCTTCTTCAGAAGTGATTCTGAAACTGAATCACTTCTGAAGAAGACTCCGACATGAGAGTCGAAACGTCAAGTTTAAAAATACGACAACGTCGACAACAGCCCGAAAAATTAGCTACTATATATTCAATTAATTATCAGTTTTCACAAAATAAATAACTGTTAAATAACAGGCGATTCCGAAGGTATTTGTTAGACTAAAACACCGAATCCGCTGCCTAAATTACTCCATCACGTTAGGTTTTCGAGATATCCATCTTAAAATAAACTTTTACGTTTTCCTTTACGATTTTTAAGCCCAAGTATATATGTAAGTTTGTCTCAATTAGGCTTAGTTATCTTAAAAACCTTACGTGATGGCAAATTTTTAGCATGTTAATAATCTAAGCAATTCAAATCTCAATGACAGAGCAACAGTATTTTAAGTGTTATTTAAGTAAAGACTATACACTTTACAAGTACAAACATAAAACGAAATTTAATTTAGGTTTTGTTTTGTTCATATCCGCTATTAGAAACAAAGTATAAATACATAACTTACATGAATGGACAACATAAAAAATAATTTCGTTTGCAGCTTTAATAAAAGACATTAACGACAAAAGCATGGCAGCTTTATGTCATATCTAAAGACCGACGTTACAGATATGTGTCACTGTAGCAACAGTGTTATCGAAACTTTAATGACATTTTATGCTTGAATAGTTCTGTCGTCGTGAATGTCATGAGATTGTAAGTATAACACTAAAACTAGTGACTCTGTTCACGTACTACAGTCTTCAGGGGCGGCTTAAGCAGTCGAATCCGACTCGAACGTAGTCAGGAAAAACAATTTTACAGCAAAATATTTTATAGGTTTTGTAAATATGGAAAAACATTTATCTCGTTGAAAATAGAAATTGCCCGAAGCTTCTTGCAGAATACTTCAAAATCGGTGAATGGCCACGCAACTGGTTGCTCTAATTACGTATGCACTACATCTCCATCACGACAGAATTAGATCAAAATGTACTAAGTGGGAGTTCAAAATAAGACGTTACGAATTTTTATTTCGAAAATTAAACTGCTTACAGAAAAATTTGTAAAATACAAGTTTAGAGGGGCCAATCGCATGATTTTTTATCTATGGTCATTTTTTGTCGTTGCTTTTTAGGGAGAGGGGTAACATAGATTTTTTAAATGACAACCAATATTTTATATTTTTAGAATTTGATTACATGGAAATTTAAGAAACCTTTGTTCTAACAATTCTTTAATCCGATCTTGTAGCAAATGAATGTATCCAACACGAGTTTTATCATTTATAATAAATTAATTATAAAAAAAATATTGCTCCGTCTTAACTGAGTAATTTTTGTTTGTAAAGGTTTTCTGGAAAATTTGTAATGCTAAAAAGTAAAAAAAATCGCTTCGGTTAAAAAAAAATATTTCTAACAAAAGTTTTTTTTACATGTATTTCTCATTTAAAAAATTAGTTAAAACTAAAAATATTTCCCGCTTCCAAACTTTTAATTGAAAAAAGTTTTTTCAGTAAGCTCACGGTTTATATAAACTCGAAAATTTACTCGTGCAATTTGTAATTTATTGTTACATTCCAATAAAAATTGATTATAATTAATTATTTATCGGGTATCTTATTTCTAAATGTACAAGTGTCCATCAATTACTTAAACCAACAGTTACATATGCACACAACTCATTTTATATACTATATTTCCTCGTTAAACAACAACTGTATTTCATTCTTTTATTGCCAAGTAATCAAAAACATCGCTGTTGTCATTTGTACAAATGGCTTGTTTTTGTCTGTACAACATTGCATGTGCTGATGTTAATGCAGTAGATAGACTCTTTACATCAAGCTAACTAGATAAAACCGTATTACATCAGTATGTATGTTTTTACCACGGTTCGTTTCATTTACTCTCAATTTGAGCTCTTCAGTATTTCATTCTATTAGCGATACATACATATGTACTGTATCACTTACACAAGGTATATGTTGGAATGACAATGAAGAACATCAATTCTGAATAACTTGACAGCTAAAATAGATTACTCAACTGTAATGTAAATTATACGGGTGTATAATTATTGTAGGACCAGGCATTTATTTCTGTAACTATTGATAATATAAAAAGTTCAAATATGAAATATCTCTGGTTTTTAATGTGAAGAAGAATATGGCATACAAATTTGTAAACATTCGCTTGCTTCGCGCACTCGGTAGGCAACTTGTTTTTATTAAATGGAATGGTGTATTTTTCATTTCAGAGAACTATAAAATATGTTCCGATTAACTTTTTTTATAATTTTTTTTTTTTTATAGCAATACTTAAACGCAATTTTGGCATTAAACACTAGCATCTATTTCATACGAAAAATATTGTTTTATGTGTATTGGTGTGAAAATATTAATAAAATAATAATTATTATTGGAATACATGTTGTTATCTTGTCTTATGAAAATCAGCAGTATCCTTTTATTTTAGCAAAAATATCCCTGATGTTTTCATGACGAAATATGTTTAAGAACCTCTGGTTTTCTTTAGATGTATTTATAACATTATTTTAATATTATCATAGTAGTTAAGTTAAATTAGTGATCATATAAAAATAAAAATTGTTTTTCTAGTAATTATTATTGACAATTAATTCAACAATACCAGTGGTTTGTAATTTTTTTTCATCGCAAGTATTTTATTTTATTCAAATTCAATGGAAATGGTTAAATTTAATACATAATATAATAAAAACATGCATTACTGCACTAAAAATGTATACGCCAGCTTACATTTTGCACACTAAATTCAGTTACTAAAAGATAAATACGTTTGATCTCAATTTTCGCTTATGTTTTATTGTTATATGAAAAAAAAATACATAATTTAATTTAAAAAAAGTTACCTACCGAGTGCGCAAAGCAAGCGAAGATTCTTAAATTTGGATGCCATATTCCACTTTATATTTTAATTAAAACCGCAGAGATATTTCTTATTTGATTTTTTTGATATCATCAATAGTAACAGAAATATATGCTTGGTATTATAATAATTGTATATCATTTAAGATATTGTAAGTCTCCGACCAGAAATCTTTGTCGTCCGTACGTCTGTCTGTCCATTACAGTTCGAATATAGCACAAATAAAGGAAACCATTCGAAAATCATTACTTTCCAATTCTATGAGGAATTATTACGTGACAAACTTAATTTTGTGGTTTTTTCATATAGCGAACGTCTACGTCTAGACGCATACACACAAAGACGCCTTGAGAATCGGGTCTATTGTCTACGTATCTAACTATTGCCAATAATTAAGTTTTATATAACGATATGGATCGTTAATCGTTAAATCGTAAATGCACCCCTGCACTACGAAAATATTGTCTTTAAAAAGTCTCATATCCTTTTGCTTCCTCGCAATATCGAAGATACGAGAAGCTATGTGATCGTTTCAGATTGAGACAAAAAAAAAGTTCTCCAATTTCAAAATTTTAAATTGATTTATCCGTTTCACGTCAAGACAAACACTTTTCGTTCCGTGTCTGTCTGTCTGTCCGTGTGTCCGTCCGTCCGTCTGTCTCCTGAATTCTTGTCACACGCATAACTCATGAACCACTGAACCGATATTATTGAAACTAGGTCGGATGGTTGGGTCTGGCTTGAGGACGGTCCCATTTCAAAATCAACAAAATCGTATGTAAGGGGAAGGGATGATACCCCAAAATATTTATTTTTTCAAGATATCTCAAGAACGACACATGTTACGAGAAAATTTTATAGAATATTTTTTGTAGAGAATTAAATTTCCTATAATATGGGTCTACTACGTTTGTTGTAAAATATTCCCTTACAAAGATTTATCTAAATTAATTTTAAAAATTCGTGTTTTGTTTTTCTAAATTGATATTTGATTGGATATATTAAGTGTCATTTTGACGTTTTAAATGTCACTTTGGCGTTTTAAATGTCACTTTGACGTTTTAAATGTCATTTTGACATTTGCATAAATTTAGATTTAGATTGAAATTGTCAAAAAATTAAAAATATATGAAAAAATATTCAGGTGCGTTTTAAGAAAAAAATCGAACTAAGATTTTTTAGTAAAATTTGTATAAAAATTAAATGGTTAATCAATGCCAGACAATTTGTCTGATCACTATCGGTTTTAGTGAATTTAGCACGAGGAAGCACTGTGCATTTACTTGGCAGATGTTTTTTTCATCATAATACATTGATATATTTTATTAGAATCTCTTATTTCCAATCTGTACTGACAAGACACGTCTTTAATAGAAATTTTGTTATTTTATGATGCAGCGAAACCACATTTATATAAAATTTGTCAAATAGAGGTTCTCTACAAGAGATACAGCACATTTGGAATGTGGCACAGATGTTACCAGGACGTGTCCTGAATTTCAATATGCAGGGTTAACGACGATCTCTGAATATGTTTAATATTGTTATATAAAATATTAATATCAATGCCTCTGAATACAATACAGGAAATACAGCTAGATATCGACAAAGCGAACAACACTCACGTGATATTTCGATCAAATAAATATGTACATATATCTACATCAAAAATACTAGTTATGTTCTTATTTTGTTTTGAGTTTTTCATATTAAAAGGTATTAAGGCCTTCTCATCACTAATAATATATGAACTGTTTAAAAGCCAAAACAACTCATTTGATGTTATTATAAATTAAGTTAAATTTTTTGTTTTTATTTTCTGGATTGTATTTTATTTTAAAAATCGATAGTTGCTTCACTTCAGAATGATTTAAGTAACAACGATTTAGGCTATAAATATTCAAAATTTAGTATAGATTACACAGCCATACAAAAAAGATTAAAGGCATTGACCTCATAGCAGAATTATATTTTTTGGCGCTAAAAACTAATTTGACAATAAAGAATCTTGCAGAGTCCAAAATTTTTTAGTTATCGTCAAATAATTGAAAAATCTATATCAATTCTGATCGCCTCCACAGGTCATGATTATGATTTTTTTGAAGAAATCTAATGAAAGATTTTTGAGCGAATTATTTGCGAACAAAACAAAAATTAAAATAACACTTTTAACTTTGAATAAATAATTATAAAAATAGTAGATTTGGAAAGCTGAAAGTATTTTCTTCATAACTCAGTTAAAAATGGTCGTATAGCGATACAAAAAAATGTAAATCAAAGAGAAATGTCTGATCTACAATATTCATTTATTAGATTAGGTCAATAATATTTATTTACCCGTAAGGGCTTTCAATATAATTTTTTTGCTATTTTTTGACGACAGAAAAAATTGTAGGGGTCAGCGAGCTCTTTTACCGTACAAATTACAAAAACAGTTAAGAGACTAACTGTTGGGCTGTGTTATTGATCATCTTAGGCCATAACATATAACTGAAATTTACGTCATTTTATGGTAAATATTTATTCTAATTTCGTTTTATTTATATTTAAATAAAATCGCAATTTTAATGAAAACAAATTTTCAAATCGTTCTCTGTAAAATCTTATTTTTGCAATAATCATATAATAACCTATAAGACCATTGATATTTTGCATGACGATACAAACTAAATATATATTTCTGTTCAACAGAATTATGTGTTTAAATAACAAATATTTACAATCAGAACTAATTTCACGAATCCTTGCAAAATCTACCCAACAAAAAAAGTCAAGTAGATACACTAAACCGTCGCATAAAATACAAGTTTACAAGTTTGTGTTTCCACCAGACAAAAACAAAACAAAAGCAGCAACGAACTAACTATAAAATAAAACGCACGCGAGCGACGAAACAGAGCCAAACGAATATCAGAAATTATGTAAACCGCACGTTTAATTATCGCGCGAGCAAAACGCGTCTCGTAATGCTTAACACGTTCAATACCAGCATAAAAAAATACATGTAAATCACACGTGCGGTATATTCACAACCTATACCATGTATGTATCACATGCGTCATCACCCGCATCAAAGCATTGGATTGTTTTATAAGTTATCTTAGATGTTATAGCACTGAATATATTAATCTCTGACGTAGACTGTAACTGCAGAAAAGGGTGAAGAATGAGTCCGTGTGTTGTGTGTTAAAGGGGGGGGGGGGGTGATGCAGAGAAGGGAGAAGATACACAAAAGCATATTTTAATTTTAACTTACGCAGGTGTGATATATATAGGTGTTGATCGGGGAAGGCGGGGAGAGAGGGGTATTTTTCATTTTGATAAAAAAATTTCATTACTGTAAAATAAAATACCGTATTAAATAAATACCAAGCGAAAAATATCACCCATGAAAATATTTTGGAGATGCTTATGACTAAATTTGAAGCTTGTAGAAGGTACATAATTACAAAATATATTAAAGTACATATTGCTAGGACACAACATTTAGTATATGAAGTAGGTACAGATTTATAATCATCAATGCCCGTTTGAAATTATGACAATTTATACATATGAAAATTTGATAGAACAAAAACATATTAACATACAAACTTAGATGTACATAGATATATATTTTAAAATTTAATTAAAATTTCTATCAAATAAAATACATGAATATAAAAATAAAATTTACATATTTTTTGCAATTTCGTATGTAATGTAATTAAATTCAACGTAACAAACTGTCTGACGAAAATATAAAACAAATGTAATGTTAATGTGGATGGTTTTTTGTAGATGAAGCCAAAATACTTTATATACAAATTATACTAATATACTAATTATATGAATCACCTGTCTAACTGTCACACGCTTGTTGATTCCCACCTATATCTACGAAATAATTGATAAAAAATTTGGGAATGTGTATAATCACTCCAGAGTTACATGAAAACTACACGGAAACGTCAAGCTTTCGCTGTTATTTCAAAATAAATCAAATACTAAAACGTAATTGTAGTATCACTTACAGTGGCAGACTACGGTGGAGGGGAAGCGGTAATTTTTAGAGGGGCGTCAAATTTGACCTAACAACGAAAAATATTGGTATGGAGAACCATACATGACTAAATATATTTGTATTTAAAATTCAAATTTTGAGGGTGGTTTTCACTCCTTCAATAGCTGTTTAGGCATGTACAAATAATAAATGTCCCTTAGGTTCAATTGAACTACAAATGTACCAACTCTTATCAAAATTGGTGAGATAACACTCGCACATTCACTTTTTAGACGATAAAAGTTACAAAATTTCAAATATTTCTACAACCCCTAATCCAATTAGCACCAAAATCAATAGGTCTGGAGTACTCACTGAGGCAAACATTTTCCCCAAAAATAATTCAAATCGGTGCATTTTTACAGTAGTTATCGTGAAAGAAAGAAAATTCTACATCCAGACACGCACAACCGCCATGCAGAAATTAACTTTTCTTTAAGTTTTGAAGTTAGTAAAATCAGAATCTGCTCATATCTCGGACACGATTTTTCGACGGTATTACAATACTTCCATTTCTTTCAGAACATGAAAATAAAAAAGTCATTCAATTTTTGAAACTATTTTTTTCGGAGAGGGGTACAATGGTACATCTTTTATTCCGTCCTGGGTACCAACCTACCTTAGTCAACCACTGATAAGTTATTACTGACAATAACCCAATATGTTATTAAGTGCACTTTGGGCAGATCTCACTATTTAAGTCAACACGCACGCTTATAAAATAACACATCCTGAATGTATAGAAAGACACACGTTCTCGGTACGGAACACATTGCGCGATATCAACTCGCACTTGACATTTTTTTTTGTTCATTAAAACTCAAAGCAAATTGTAAAGAACATTCCAGACTTTTCATTTCGAAATAAATCTTGTTATATTTAAAATACAAAATCCTAATTCTTAACATTGTAAATCTCCTTAAAAACTTCACTGATGCCAATTATCTTAAAACGTAAAATTCAAGTTTTTTTTTTTAATATAACACAATTATATTTTAGAAGAAATTAGCGTGGAAATCATTCAGTCTTAAATAAACTATATTAACGATCACAGACTCGATTTTAGTTGGCGTCTGAATAACACTAATTTAATTAGAAGTTAGAAGTTCAAAAAACTGATAGAATTTATAGCGTGCTGACGCCAAAACTTAAGCAGCGTCGAATTTAATAGGGCGCCTGAAAAATAAATGTTCTATTCAACTTCAATGTATTATTTTGTTTTTATTTCTAAGCAGACGATGTGGAAACAATAATAATATCAATTGATTTTTGTTTTTCTTTTTTAATTTTACATTATTTTTTTTATTACTATCTAGGTATATAGAATTTCCTCCGCGTAATACCGAGATGTCGGGTGGGCATTATTACTTTATGTTTAATTGAATTAATATCCCCGGGTAATACCTGGTCTAATGCGCTAGTTTATAGATAAAATTATAATAAATTTTTGAAAACAAAACACTATTGACTCAATTAAAATTCATCAGTTTATTTCGATGCGGCATTTCAAAATGCACCAATGGCACGTCCGCGTCGTTATATTTGTCCAATGTTAAATTTCCTACAGTCCAGTGGTTACTTGATTAGGTATTTTAATTATTTTTTTTATAATTACGAATTAATTTATTCATTTTGTAGCAAATATGTAGATGACTGTTATTTTCATATCACAGTAAAGAGAAAAAATGTATTTTTAATGATACCAAATATGAATTATATATAGTGCCATTTAGAAAAAGATTAAATGATGTCATACATGTGAAGAAAAATAAACAAGAAGCTGTCAGAAAATTGGACTTGAATTTCCCATTAATGTAAAAGTATGTATATATTTGATACATAGTAAATCGCATGTCAAAAATCTTTATTTTAGAACATTCTCCCTTTACTTCGTTCTCTGAATCAATTTTTATCATCTCCACGCCTATGCATATAATAAGTCAAGTATATACGTAGCTATAGGTAATAAAACAGTTGGTCAATACGCGTCACAACCGTTACGATCTAGTCGTCTGTGACGACAGTTGTATGTCACGTTTTACTTTCGTTCCTAAAATTGTTTCGGAGTTTACTTCACATAGTTTTCAGCACAATAATTCAAAGCACGTGAAATCATTGCTTCTTCTTCAGCGTTATTTGGTAATGAAGTTAAACAGATAATAAACACATTCTTTATTACATTTTGTATTAATATCATATTTTGGATTTAAATTAGTTCCCAGTTTGTGAATTTAGTGTAGTAAAATAAGTATATGAAATATTTCTCGTGAAAATTATGAATGTTATGTCTTTGCAGGTATTTTAGTACTGAAACAGAGTCAAAATATATTTTGATGTTTTAACAAGAGAATTCAAACGCTGGGTTACGATTGTAACTTAAACTTTTTGATTATCTTAAAATACTTTGACTTATTCGATAATGCAAAACGATTAACCCTACAACACAAAAAATTAAACATGATTGTTGACTGAAATGCCATCAACGTTCATCGGAGTAAAAACATATAAAATCAAAAATTCTATCCGAGATCTCGGGTACAAACCTTAATACAATAAACCGCCATTAAAATTTCTTAATTTGTAACATTAAAGACAAAACTTTGTTGTTGATGAACCAAGTTTATCATTTAATTAAATCAATCCAATTACCTAATTCCCCTTACATTTTTTTAACATTCCCTCAAATAAACAGCCTAGCACAAACAAAACTGTTAATTAATACTTCATGTATTCTTTCTCGTAACCAACTCGGATGAAACTTTTCAAAGAAATATTCAGAAAGAACCTCTTTCGTCGCGCTCAGAGAATACAGAGATTGAAGTGAGGCGAGTAATCAATATCAAAGAAGCAGAAAAGAACTCGTTAAAAAAGAATTGTTGAAATGAGCGATCTTTGCCGCATACCTACTTCTCCACTTTGATACTTTTTATGTACGAACTTTCTTTTTCGGAACAATTTATTAAAAATTCAAGATTAATTTTTATAATTACCTATCTGGATCAGGGGTTATAGAAATTGAAAATGAACCGACAGGTGGTGTTTTTTTGTCGGGTCGTTTTTATCTATACTAACATAATATATATATAAAGTTGGTGAGTATTTTGACCGTAGTAATCTTGAAAACTAGTGGACCGATTTTGATGAAATCTTTACCAACGTGTTCCTTGAAATTTCAGAAGCACTATAGAGTACATATAATCACGCTATCATCCAAAACAGATCAGCATTATATAAATTAGCTGCGTAAGTAAACAGTATTCTTCTAGTCTCAACTACAGGGCCCGGCATAGAAAACAAAATAAGAAAAACAATTCTGTCTGTTGACTCTGTACCTGCAATGGTGGTAGGCAGTTTAAACACAAAATGTAACATTTAAACCGTCATTACTTTTGTATCTAAATTACCAATCAATAAACCATGTTTCTGTATGCTCTTCTTTTCTTTTTGTGCTGTATGCAAATCGTTTAACTAACTTATGCCAGGTACTGTATGTATAATGCCGTGTTTAGACAAAAAAGGAAAAGAAAAAAAACAGCAACACGGTGTTTTAAAACACCAGGGTTTGTTGCACTTTTGTCAAAGACACGATGTTGATGTTTTGTTTTTTTCGGTCTAAACAGGTCATAAGAGATACCTACATCAAAGTTATATATGGAAGTTTTGTATAGTTCAATTAGCTCTACAATGTAGAGTCTACATAAAAGTCCCCTGCAGACTTTTTTTATAGAAATAAAACGCGACTGTTTTCGTAGTTTCAGTATAAAATCAATTTTCATGTTTAATTAGTACATTTATTACAAATCTTCTAAATGGGCGAAACATTGAATTAAATAATACATATAGACACCTCAAGAAATAACAAAATACCCGAAGAAAATACTCATAGAGAGAGCTTTAGAAAATTAATCAATACTACTGTTATCGAAAGAAAAATAATGTTCTGCCGATAAAAGAAAGAACTCTTTCTCATATTGATATTAGTAAAATATAGAATAAAAAAATAGTGGTTGTTCGAAAAATTCGCAAGAATTTTTAAAAGATGGTTTCAAAGTCGTTTAGATGGCTCGTGCTAAATGTAAGGTTATGATGTAACTATATATATTCTGATAAATAATGGTTCAATTTAAAACAAACTTTGTAATAATCGTTTAGTTTTGTTCGCTGATAGTAAATTTAAAAAAATAAACCTCACGTTTTTTTGTAAACCCTGTGCAACTTGGCCAAAATGTCTTATTCCATCCACTCTATTCAACTGACCTTTACCCTCAGATTGTCATTTAGTTCGTTCCTTAAATAATTATCTTAAAAGCAAAAATCACAATTCTTTAGAACATTGCAAAAATCACATTGAAATGTTTATAAAAACGAAAATAACCCTGAGAATTTCAGATTGGATGTTACTTAATTAAAATTAACATGAAAGATAGTAGAAGGTCGCTGAATACATGTAAATATAAATTTTATTAAGTTGAGTTCTAATTAACTTTTAAAATCCATACGAACTTTCTAAATAACTTACAAAAGAACATTAAAACTATAACTTATTGGTATTTCACTTACCAATAGATAGAAATATTCTTACCTGGAACAAAAAAAAGAATGTTAATATGTATATATGGGATATTCTAATAGAAAACACTTTTTAAAATAAAACTGGACGTAAGAACATTTCTAGTGAAATGCATAAAAAAATAACCATGGTTAGTAAACCATTCGTTTACTAACCATATTTGAAAATGAACGAATGATTTTGATGCAATCCACCTGTTCATAAAATATTTAATTTCAAGTAATCAAGATAATTTTATGATAAACGTTTGAACATCCATACCTTCAGATGTCTTATATCGAGATTACAAAAATTTAATTAATACATTTTTTAAATAATATAATTATAACTGTACATACGGAGTGTTCAAAATAAAATATTACGAATTTTTATTTTAATAACTTTTGAAACAAAAGTTACTCAGTTTGGAGGGGCAGTATCATATTATTTTTTAGAATCAGATCTTTTAAATAAAAATATATGTTGTCATTAAATAAAATACTATAAAAAACCAACAAACAAATAATGAATATCATGATATTGCCCTTTCCAAACTGAAAAACTTTTGTCTTAAATTTTGCTTCCTCGCAATATCGAAGATACGAGAAGCTATGTAATCGTTTCAGATTGAGACAAAAAAAATGTTCTCCGATTTCAAAATTTTAAATTGATTTATCCGTTTCACGTCAAGACAAACACTTTTCGTTCCGTGTCTGTCTGTCAGTCCGTGTGTCCGTCCGTCCGTCTGTCTCCTGAATCCTTATCACACGCATAACTCATTAACCACTGAACCGATATTATTGAAACTTGGTCGGATGGTTGGGTCTGGCTTGAGGACGGTCCCATTTCAAAATCAACAAAATCGTATGTAAGGGGAAGGGATGATACCCCAAAATATTTCTTTTTTCAAGATATCTCAAGAACGACACGTGTTACGTGAAAATTTTATAGAATATTTTTTGTAGAGCATTAAATTTCCTATAATATGGGTCTAAAACGTTTGTTGTAAAATATTCCCTTACAAAGATTTATCTTATCTTTTAAAAATTCGTATTTTGTTTTTCTAAATTGATAGATATTGCTTGGATGTATTAAATGTCATTTTGACGTTTTAAATGTCATTTTGACATTTGCATAAATTTAGATTTAGATTGAAATTTCCAAAAAATTAAAAATATATGAAAAAATATTCAGGTGCGTTTTAAGAAAAATTTCGAACTAATATTTTTATTAGTTCGAAATTTTTTAGTAAAATTCTATAAAAATTAAATGGTTATCCAATTCCAGGCAATTTATATAAACACTATCGGTTTTTATTTAAATTGTTGAATAATTAACTACCTTTGGTGAATTTAGCACGAGGAAGCACTGTATATTTACTGGGCAGATGTTTTTTCTCTTATACAGTTTATTTTTTTTAAATAAAAAATTGCTAATGTTTTATTTTGAGCACCCGGTACATCAAACAAACAAAAATAAAAAAAGTTGTACCGCATTCAATAATCTAAATTTGGTATCATTTGTTTTGCTGATTGAATAGCGCTCATTTGAATGTAACAAAAATAAAACTGTGTTGATTGAAAATATACCACAATGACGAAGTGATGAATAAATTTTAAATTATGCCAGGCTGATTTAGTTAAAACCACCCCCCGGTCAAAAAAACTGTGGTAATATACATACATACGTAGCTATTTATTCAACACCACAGAGATCAGGACCGGCAGTTTTAATTTTAATGCAAGTTTATTACAAGTAATAGTTCAGGAAAAGTAGAAATGTTTGATTATAAGTTTTTTTTATTATTGTCTTTTAAAAATTACTGTAAAAAATAAATTAAACTTTTCATTATATTCTGTTACAACCATACTATCAAAATAATTAGAAGTATTATTAAATATAATTATATTTTCAAGTTAATTAATTTTAGTTTAATTTTTGTAAAATGTGAAATTTAACAAAAGTGATTTTTTTGTTAATTTAATTCATACTTATAAATATATATGCAAATCAAATACAAAAGTACAGATTAGTAAATATATCTAATTAAAAATTTAAAAAAAATAAAATGTTTAGTGAATTATGAGGGGTTTTTATGAAAAAAAAAATTCTTGATATGTCAGGTTATTTACTATTCAAGCAAAAAAAATATTTTTGATTTCTAATACCAATTTTTTGTGTATTTTTCATGGAAGGTTTAAAAAAATGATATACGAGTAGGTACTACTTGACTACAAACTACAACGTAATAATATATCGCAGGGATCGACATTAATAACGCCATTACACTTTTTTCGAAATTGCAATTTTCATATTTCCCGGAAAATAAGTGGGCACAGAGGCCTGACAGTTTATAGAATAGAACCTTTCACTTATACCTTATTTTAGAAAACATATCAACCAAACTTTTTCGTAGAGCATCTAGCCCATGTTCACCCTGTCATGCTCTTTAACCAAAATAGTTATCGAGGAGGGAAAATTAACTTCTTATACGTAAGTTAATGACCGAAACCGATTTTTGAATAGTAACCCAAACCGAATCCAACATTCGATTTTCATCTCAGATTCGTTCGAAACCGATTTACTTGATTATTTGCTCATTTTTGGTTAGAAAAAATAGTAATAGTCGAGATTCGTTTAAAAATTCACCACTAATAGGTAAAAACTAAACTCAAAACAACTACATATAAATTATGAATCATACGAATGGAGATGAATACAGCCGGGACGCGGCGAAATATGACGAACACAATTTTTGACCGAAACCTAACCTAACCAAACCAGATGTGTTGTCTGTTTGTTGTAAGACCACTATTAAATTTTTCAAGTAATTTGACATTTGAATGTTCAAACTTACTAAACCTCTATATTTTACGTGAGAAAAATGACACGGATACAGAAGTCGTACTAAAGTTAAATTATTAAGAGATCAAAGTTTTATTGGCAATAGAAATACAAACAATAAATTCTCCATTTGTATACTTTCTGTATTTATATCCCCTCCAAACTAGTTCAACAAAGTAGCTTTCTATATATCTATTCTGATGTATCATATGTATAATTTGTCTTTCGAACGCATTCTTTAAAACTTGTTGTTTTGACATTTCCCGAATGGATTTTCAAACATTGCAAAGAATAACGACAAAGGAGCTGTAAAATGCTCCCTAAGGTTCCTGTGAACACAGGATAAAAGATGAAGAAAAACTTCTTTGAATAACCTTTGTACGTTTGGCGATCTTTGTTTATGCAGCGGTAAATTTGCCTTTTTCAAATGAACAAAGATATAAAATGCGTATATTTATCTTGCTTTTGTTCACGAATAATTTATTGGTTTTAATTTTGACTGATTTTTCCGTGAAATATTTAAATTTTAAAAACGTTATTGCTGCGATTTGCTTGATATAAGTTTTACGTTCTAGATTTTCGAGGAAGTATGTATTTCTGCAATGAATTTTTAATTTCACTCATTTATATAGTGTCTATCTGTCTGTCTGTTCAATTCTTCTAGCTACTAAACCGTTTGACGTAGAAATCTGAGATTTGACATACACAGTAAAAAATTTATAACTCAGTTTTTAAGAGGGACAAATAGCAAGTGGGGTATGAAATAAAGACTGAATATTCAAATAATTGAAATATGTAAACAATTTGTTACTATAAAAATCTTCATTCAACAAATTTTTCAAAAAAATCGTTAAAATATTCTGTCCCCTGCCCACATCTACAAAAATAATAGTGAGAAAAATCTAAAAAAAAAAAAAAATATGTACAATGATGCCGAGATCAAAGAAAATTATCAACACTCTCCCACTCACCGCACTTGCATATTTTTCAAAAATAATTTAAAATTCTAATAATAAATACCTATATAAAAAATGTATAACTTTTTAAATGAATTATTATTATTTTACATAAACAAATTCTGATATTAAAAAGTTTTCTGAAAATCTAAATCTAATAAACAAATGCATTTCAAAAATCATTTAATTTACTGTATACAAACAAGATTTCTAAAAACAGCTCGACTTTCAAACGAAGTAAATAAATTCAGTTTATTTCACACAGTTTCTTCGCTCACTCCCGTGGATTACAAAATAAAAAATTACCTGACAAGTTTATCAATGAGTCGCCGAACACTTAGAATAAATGAGTTTCCGGAATTCGACAGCTCAGAGTTTGGGTGAACACTTTCTATTACGTACGAGTATGATAATATCTATGTGAAATCATTCGACTTACGCGCGACAACCGCGGCGTGTTAGTCAACACAAAGCACTGTCACATTTTATATACATAAGTCTATATGTAATAAATGGAAAATTTATAATGTAGTACATTATAATATGGTCCTAAATCATAACGAAGGGCACGTTCCGAAATCAATCTTTTCTGTTAAATAAAATAAAAAATAAGGTTGGCAAAATTTAAATTTAAAAAGTAGCTTATGTTGAATTTGGTATTATAAAGAATTTGCTCGTGAATAAAAGCTAAGCTTACACTATCTGCGGGGGTACTAAATATAAATGACATGCGCGTTAAGTATTTTTTTTATATTATTTATTGGCATTTTTGACAATACAGCCAGTAAGATCTATTCAAAATTTCAGATTTTTTTTACTTGATAGAGCATGCGCAGCTTCTTGAAAACATTATCTGATATGCACCTTTTCAACTTCTACATTGTACCATAGTTTAAACTTAATCAAAAAAAAAATTCTTAAAAAATTTTTTTTTGAAAAATTGAAAATAATTTTTTTTTTCAAAAACTATCAACTTTTAGAGGCTAATGATAGGGCATGAGAATGCTCACATAAAGAGCAACATTTACAATAAAAATTAGTCAAATCCGTGTTGAGGCCGATTTTGCATTGCTACCCGGCTACAGTCTGATAAATGACTGTCTCAAGAAACCATGTGTCCAAGGACATAAACCTTTTAATAAAAAAAAGTGTCACTGAATAATTCATAAAAAACGAATATTCTTACTTAATTAATTCAAATGATTCAAGTCAGTAAAAATACAGTTTTTTCCGTCTCTAGTATGTACATAACAAGTATCTATCTACATTGTATATATGTGTAACAAATACATATTCACGTAGCTATCTAAAGTGCAGATTACATCTGAAAGTTTGTATAAGCTGTTTGAAGAATAGACGGCGTATATATTAGACGCGAGTAATCCGTTTGTAAAAGCAAAAGTCAATTTCAAGTTTATGAACACAATTACATAAGAACATTTTTGTATTTATTTTATAAGTGCTTTAAAGCATAATTTACTGATCCACTTTTAATCTATCTATTTTTTAATAAATTAAGAATGATAATGAAATGACGTTTGCTACACTACTGATTGTAATATGTCTATACTATTGGTTTATTAATAAAGTCAATGATTTTTCCATTAATTCTGTGACAATTGCAATTATTTACGAACCGACGCTGTCGAGACTCTTACTGGAGTGACTCTAACTAGAGTCGGCGAGGCCATAATATATGTTCTTTATACTGCGGTCGCTAAATTATATTTAATTTTCTAGTTTTAATTATTATTAACAAAGAAAAAAATCCATTTCATGTAGATGTGTTCTGCATATAAATTAATAAAAACTAAATTTTTCGAAATCAAATCTTTTTTTGTATTATTATTTTATTAAAAATATGGATAGTTCATAATTAAATGGGTGTTAGGCCAATAACCATAAGAAGTAGTTAGAGATATTCAAAATTAATTAAGTTTAGTAATTTACAAAAAATTTTAAAATTCGAATTTTTTAAATTATAAGCAGAATAATAAAACGTATTCTACTTCCTATGAATACATGTTTATACTATAAGTATATGTACATATGTATAAAGAAGATATAAACAAAATGAAACACTGAATTCCGTGTAATAATTTTCTATAAAATATACGAAAAACATTCCACGTAAATAATTCTACAGCGGCATTCATTCCTCACACAACTACGTTAAATAACCCATTAAATTTGATTCACGTTATTATTTACTAAACGTCACGAATCTCACATAAAAATAGGTCAGCGCTATGGCATTCACAACGTTCTTGTAAAATATTCATTCATCTTTGTTATACGACATAATTAATTATTATATATCACTTTGGATTGTCTTCTTTAGGATTGCGATCTTGTATAAAATATTTAGTTTTATATACAAAATATTATTTAAATTGTAAAGCGTTTACATTATTAGAAGGTACGTGAGAATTTAGCAAAAAAGTACTTTTACTACGTATTAAAGCCTGAATAGGCGATCCCAAAGATTTTGGCTTGGTGAACCAGAATTCGTTTTACTCAAATTGTTCTATTGGTTATTTGGGAAGAGTGTACTTGCAATTTGTGATGCTGTTACCTTCATGGAGTATTTAAAATGGTATAAGAGTATAAGCTAAGTGCAATACAACACGATTTCATACATAAAAACACGAAATTTGTCATTTTTGTCTAAAACGAACCCCTTTAATTGTCATCAAAGTAATGCATACGACACATTTACATCAAAATATGACCAGTTCAAAAAATTTTAGCATTTTCAAAAAAATCACTTTTTTGGTCAAATTTTTAAAACTTTGGGTTCAAAAAAATTGATGGCGTTGTGCTTGTATTAATGAGTAGCAACATCCTACTATATAAATTCCAAAATCTTGCTATTTGTTTTATTATTTAATACAAACAAAGAAATAAGATAAGAATTTTTAGTTCATATAAAAACCTATGTGCCAATAAAAAATTGCATACATGAAAACTAAAAAATAAGAATAAAAACTTATGTACATGTACAGAACTCTTATCGCAGTTCTCCGACGTTTACAGTGGGGACAAATCAAAAATTTATGTTCAAATCGTTACATACTGCAATACTATGCTATCAAGATATACTTATTGCAATCCCTGAGCTATTCGAATTATTTGGAACTTTTGCACAAGTTTCTTTAACTAATAAGATTTCTAAAATCATTAAATAACAAACTAATTGATAAGATGTAAAAATAGCTTCTCTTATTTCTTCGGATATGACGTTGAAGCAAAATTAAAATCATGGCTTATGTAAACGACTTGGTCAGTAACATTATAAGTACTTTATGAAGCATTTTGGGTGGCTAATTATCGATTTTATATCCCAATAAATATAATCTGATATTAAAAATAGGATATGGAAATTTCTCAGCTGTC
This sequence comes from Sialis fuliginosa, assembly GCA_961205875.1. NCBI lineage: Eukaryota > Metazoa > Arthropoda > Insecta > Megaloptera > Sialidae > Sialis > Sialis fuliginosa. The sequence continues at coordinate 25,816,038 of OY540812.1, read as the reverse complement.
AATATCGTAGTTAACATGAAAAAGTATATTATTTCCTGCGAAAATAGAGTCTATTTGAGTTTTAATTATTGCTGAATATGAATCAGATGTCAAAATAACATTTTGACAGTTGGCAGATGCCAATAGCACTACCAACTCCAATAAAATTCAAGTTTTTTTAACAAACAATGCTTTTTAGGGTTTCGTAAAAAAAACTAAGAACCCTTGTAGTTTAGCTCTGTCCGTCCGTATGTCTGTCTATATAAATTTTATACCTATTAACCATTTCTTTATAAATCGTCACACGAATCCGTACATTTTTATATAGATTATATCTTTCGTCAACATAAAAAGCTCTTGATACGTATTATCAAGTAGAGAATGTTAGATGAAAAGAATGCTAGTGAAAACGGGTACGGAACCCTATCATGAACGTGCGCAACACGCACTTAGTCGTTTTATTTTTTTGATGTCACATAGAAAAAGGATTTGATGTTACAATAAATCATATAGTTAACAGTTGTCAAAAATAGGTCCTTTCCAAAGTTAACGATTAAAATAAATGTCATGATCAGATAAGAATTACGATCTGTAGCGATTTTTGAACAGTAATTTTTGGTTTATCCCCACTGTGAGTTGGCTCGATGTGGACCTGTCGCATTCTCTTTCCTATACCCGGGGTTAGTACATTATTGTCTGGTGGCATTCAGGATAAACACCGGAATACGTTTGTAACTAGGTCGATAGCTCACTGAGCGTCGGCTTCAGTACAGTAGAATCGCGGAAACTTGAACTATCGTCAAGATGAATTACCTCGAAACAGGATACATTTATGTTTGGTGTAATAGTGAGTGATTGTTCTACGGAATACATTTCTCTGATCTGACACATAACAACTATGACGTCATGAAACCTATATCAATTTTGGTACCATTAGAGATTTTATTTCTCTTTACTAAAAATAAAATAGTCGTTTATTTGAAACAAATAAATTGAGTAATTAAATTTTAAACTATCAAAAAATTATTCAATTAAGTATGCACAAAAATTAAATTTAAAATGATTAAATAATAGGAAAACTTAAATTTTACCGAGACTAAAAAATGTATGGAGTTCGTTCCAGTGCCCACTATGAGTATTTTAAAATGATTTATTACTGTTACTGTTATACGTTTGCTCATTTTGACAAGTTTGAAACACTATACTTGGTTTGTATGAAACTGTTAGTTACCCGCGCGACTTCGTCCGCGTGGTAATACAACAGATTTTTAGTTTCGCATTTACACGCTAGATGTCTACACCAAAAAAAATATTACCTATAATGCGCGCTATAAACGTCACACACCCATTTTTATCTAATAATTTTTCGGGATACAAAATAGCCTATGTCCTTCCTCAAGATACAAGCCATCTTTCTGCTAAATTTCATCAAGATCGGTTCAGCGGTTTAGACGTGAAAATGTAACAAACAGACAGACACACATTCGTATTTATAATATTAGTATGGATGTAAAAAATAATTTTAAAAATAAAATAATTTACTGCCTGATAAGTTACTTTACCAGTTCAAAAAATGATACTCCACTGTATATATACACATATATATAGACATATATGTATATACAGATGCCCTCACACTCCTATTTACTTCACCACTTACTGTTTATGTGGTTTTTGTGTGATTTCGACTAAAACTTTTATATGCGAGTCTTATTAAAATATTTCCAAAACATATTTGTAACGTTTGAATAACTTTTCTCAAAACCGTTTCACAGATATTTGAGGATTTACTGAAATATGTTTTACGTTCTATAAATTAAAGTAAAGTAATTATAATTTTGTTTTATATGTAATAAGATTTATGTTTTTATTTATTTTTTTACTAATGTTTGGATTACACGTTGCTTTGGTACTTACTAATGTGTAAAAAAAATTAAACATATTAGATAGACATTTACTTATTTACAAATACAAACACAAAATTATTTAAAAAGACACCAATTATGACCTAATTTACCAAAGGTTTCATGATGTCAAAACTATATATTATGTAGTTATGAAAATAAACAAAAACAAAAGACAGATTAAAAACGTAGGTACTTAAATTTCCCATCTAACTTTTTATTTATTCATACATTTTTAAGTTATTTAAATAAATCCCCCACTTTAAACTATTTGTGGACATAAAATCATTAAATAAATATAAGATAAAAAATCGTCAATCTTGAATAAATTATAAATGTTTTGCCTGCTTAGTGATTTATTTTTAATTCAATCGTTCCATCAAAATATTATTCCAGAAAAACACAAAAGGTCCATTTATTCAGTAGCCTTCAATTTAATTTCTAATACTCGTAGTTACAATTAATATTCAGATTTCATTTAAAAGTCAATATCTATTAAATTAATAAAGCCAATATTGCTATAAAGTATTTTCAATTAAATTCTCTTTCAGTAACTTAATAAAAAATAATATATTCTGTTTACATTTTAAAGCATTAAAACAATTTTAAAGTCAAATGAAATAATATTGAAATATAAAATTACATTATCTATTTTAGACAATAATTCTCCATTTCCGACAGAAATTGTATTGATTATCAAATTACAAAGTGGAAGGAAGAACAATGAAATATGTTTTTCGTACTTCTAATAAAAATAAAATTTACGAGGCTTTTAAGAACGCAGTTTAAAGACTCACTCTTTAGGATTTCTTTCATAAATATTCTTTTGAAAAATTCTCGATTCTCCGTTGTTTAAAATATTTAATACGACAGAAAATGTTTATATAATTATCTAGTAATTATATTTTTTCATAAATAAACACTATAGATAATTAATTTTAAGTAGTTATTATTTCAAAATACGTTTAGAAAATGCTGCTTTATATTATTCAGATTAGAATGGATAGTTAAAAATTCACTCAATTTTTAATGTTCCATACCGAAATCGGAAAAGTGGAATACTTATGTCTGTCTGTCTATCAAAGCCTTCTACTGAACCGTTTGAACCAGAAAACTAAGACTGTATAATTATAGAACATAATGGACAAATAGCTCTGACTGAGTTTTAAAAGGAAAATTTAAAATTTCTGGTGCTCTTTAAGGTGGGCAAAGGGTATCAAATGAAAACTGCTAATTCAAGGAATTTAAATATGCAAATGTTTTGATATTAATAAAATCTTCGGTCTAAAAATTTTCAAAAAAATATTGTAACATATTTTTCTCCCTGTCAATATCTCCAAAAGTAATAGTGAGATCCAAAGATTGGGAATGTACATACATACATACATATATATAGGCAATGATGGTGAGCACAATAAAATTATCGGCATTCATTCGAAAATAATTAAAAATTATAATATGCACGTAACATGTAAAATACAATTTAACATGTAAAATACAATTTTTCGATAATATTAAAACTAATATAAATAATTGGTTCTTAATTATTAATAATAATTGGTTCAAATCTACGATACAGGACACAGATTTCCGAGGCTCGACTTGCACTTGACAATTAATTTTCCTAATTCTTTGTGATGATCCAAATCACTCTGTTTATAATATGGACATAATTATATTCATATGTTTAATTACAATATCTTAACTTTTGATATACGTATATTCAAAAGCATAGGTGTGTGGCTTTAAATTCTAAAGTCACATAGTAAAGTATATTAAAATACACTTTATTATAATTAGTACCAGAAAACAACACAAATGCATAACAAAGTCCCCATAAAAACAAAACTAAAAGACAAAACCGTGTTTCCCTTTCACGAGTGAATTAATGATTGTTACATCGTGCAGTAAACATCGTGGCACTCAAGAAACACGAATAGAGCCGTCCAAAAACATAAGTAACTTATAATTAAATAAACTTTTGTTAATTTAGAGGCTACTACTAGGTAGTTCAATTTTTCGTTTATTTGTTAATATTAATTAGGGAGCGTCCATTAATTACGTAAAGGTGATTTTTTTATTTTCGACACCCTTCCCTCATCTCTTGTAAGAATTCGTAAGTATAAAGTGACCCCCCCCCCCCTCTTTTCTTACATTTTTTTTATAAATATGTTTAGTAGTAGCAAAGTACATTGTTAAAAAAATATGTTAAAACAATTTCAACACCCGAAACTGTGATTTCAATCACGCAATTAAATATTGATAATTAAAACAAAAATCTTACGTAATTAACTCTTTTTACCCGGATCGATTTTATTTAAATTAAATGCTAAACTAATTAAATATACAAAAAGAGAAAAGTTGTGTGTGTTTGACTGAAGTAGTCTCGATAACTACTGGACCGATTATGGTGAAACCTGCACCAACGTGTTTCTTGAAATCCCAAAAGTGTTATAAGTTACATATCATCGCACTATCACTCAAAACAGCTGAGCAATGAATATTTTTAAAATTCACAGGTAACTACAGTAGCTAGTCAAGTATATTTTAATAGCTAGACTCATTTTTGAAAAAAAAGTTGATTTAATGTTACGTCTAATTGTTTACGAAGTTTTTATGTAGAAATGTAGGTACTTATGAATATTGACAGGAGAGTAAATATTTGGATGTGTCTGAAATAACATTTCAATCGCTATGTACCATATTTAACTTATAAGTACCTATGTATTAAAAAAAGCTAAAGAACGTTTCGAATATTTTCGACGCAATGCCGATGTCTACGGGTATATATTATTTATAATAAAAAAAGCAAGACCTGGTAATGTTTTAACTAATTTTGTGCATGTAACAAATAAGGGATGTCTAACAGATAAATTATCTGTCATTGGCAAGGCTTTGGAGGCTTCACTAAACGTTTTTTCACTTCCCCTTACCCTACCTCTTAACTTTTAGCCAGGGTCGAGAATAAATATTTTGTATATTTAGTCTACGATTTTTATTTATAATTTTTAAAAATATTAACCCAATTAAAATTATAATACATAAAATTTTCATAGAAAATTAGTTATTTTATTTATCTGTCTATTGTCATTTGGCATCGTGACACATCTTCAACAAATGATTTGTCCCGCCAGGAAAAATTTTGCTTGTACAAGAATATAAACATAACATATACATACAGGCTGTTCCATTTTAATCGCTTCAGGCTAATATTTTAAAAACAAAGCAATATAAAAAATTGTTTCGGGCAAGTTTAAGGTTTTAAAGGGGGCATTAGAATTCATTAGATGATGCTATAAATATTAAATCTCCATTAAAAATAATTTAGCACCATCTGATGTCCCGATTTAAACTTCGTTTTTTAAATATTAATTTGGGGTATAGTTAAAATGAAACACCCTGGATAATATACAGTGTATATGTATTATAAAATTTAAAAAATTGTAAAATTAAACTAAACAATATATGTAGATAGTATTATATCAAACTATAAATATCCAACCCTGGCCTTTACTCCCCATCTTCCCCCTTTTTCTTGTCTACTGGTGATTACATGTCTCTTTTTCATTTACGAATAATTTACGTTAATTCTTACACGATTTTTCTCTCCTCTTCGTCGCCGATTTAAGTTTTCGACTCACCCCGTGACTTCCGCAGAAAGATGGTTTTTATGATTTGTAATCTCAGTTATAAAAGATTTTTTTCGTGCGTAAATAAGGACTTCAACGTATTTTTATGGAAATGAACAAGTTTTTTTTTTCAAATTCTGAATTTAAAATTTAAATTTTATTATACGTAGATAGGTTTATTTTAGAATTTGACGTGTTGAATAAAAATGATAGGTATTCTTTTAAATTTTAAAAATCTGTCTGTAAGCGTTTATATTGTTGCATGCTAATAATTATAGTTTAATCTGTAATAAACCTATTACATAAAGTTCTAAAGCGACCTGCCCCATGCTGCACTGTAAGCTGTTCTCATATAAATATCCAATCGATATTTACCATTTTCTTTTTTTCCATGTGGTAATTAAAAGCAATCATAATTGATTTTCCTATTTCCTTTTTCCTGAACAAATTAAATCCCACTTGATTCATTGTTTTTCCGAACAATGAATATCTCCACTTATTCCTACACATATCGAATATTATCTGAAATTAAAATGCAAACAAGCAACGCGAACTGCATCGCGATAATGGAATCAGTAAGAAGTGACATGAGTTTCTTCGTATTATTCCCTAAGTGCCTGTCGGTCCTTCAACTCTGCATACAGTACACTGGTTTTCAAATCGTATTACATACACGACATAGATATCCTTACATTTTATTGTTATAGTTCTGTACTTACATAATGATGTTATTCCTAAACTGTACTTGGTAGTACATATATGTATACTACTGTATACAAAGTTTACATAAAGGATGGTAATGGTATTCTAATGTTCTAATATGCAAGTACAATAATATAAAATTACTGTTTACAAATACTTCAATACTGTATACGCTAGATATTTAGTTAAGAGTATTTACCTATTAAATAATTCAACCATAGTTATAGTAGTGTTAATTCTCGAAATATTTTTATCGAAACATAAGGAATATAATAATTTAAGAGAGAACGCCACTGTGAAGGATTAAAAAACTGCTAATTTTTGTAATTTTTTCCCCCTTTAATTAATTATTTTTGGATTGATGGAAGAATTTGTAATTAAGGAAAAATTGTCTCCGCATGGTACATTGAATAAGTTCACAATGCTTTATTTGAAAAAAAAACGTTAATCTGTATGAAAGTAGCTGTCGTTATGCGTAGCCGTTTTTTATAAATCGATTTTTAATAAAATGGCGGAAAAGCACCTAAAAAAACAACCAATATCAAAATTTAAAAAAAAAACGGTTACACACAGACTTAGTTACTGCGATTAACAAATATTTCGTTAAAAAATTAGCAATCGGACTATAATTGCATTTACCAGTTTAAAACGCGATTGAAAGTTTTAGTACATATTTAAAAATTAGGATTTTTACTTACTATATCATAGTCAATTTTTAATACTTTGACTTGAATGCATATACTATAAGAAAATATTATTTAAAAAATCGATTTTTTTATCTATCGCAATGGTGTTCTCCATTAACCCTCCAGCCGCGGGCGACATGGATATCGCGTTTTACTTATTCTATACAATTCCGCGGGGTACGCTATAATCGCGTTGCTTATAATTTTTAAGATATTTAAGCTTCGGGAAACGTTATTTCCCCGTTGAATCTATTTTCGTTTATTTTAAAACATCGGGATACGTTTTTTCATCGTTATCATATCTTATATCTAAACAGTTTGCTGGCGCAATACGATCACAAGTTACAACGTGTTCTATCAGTGGTAATAAAATTGCAAATTTATACTACTTTTTTTTATTTTTCTTACATTCCTTACATACAATCCTTATAACTATTATAAATAGCAAATAAAAATATCCCGCGGTTTAAACAAAAAAAATAAAATAATCGCCCGCGGCTGGAGGGTTAAGCAACCGGTCCCCAAGAATTATCCATTCGTGGCGCTCATTGGTTGACGGTATCTCCACCAAAACTTGTAAAAGAAAAAGGATATTCTCGAGGTGGTTCGCCACTTTTAATAATTGTTTTAGCGTTCCGTACTGAAATCGCAAAAAGGAACACTTAGGGTCGATCCACATTATCGAGCTGGTCTCGGTCCGGTCTCGCTCCAGTCAAATATTCAGTACAGTAATACTGTATCGAAGCGTGATTGGACTGAGATCGAAGCAATACCTATAGTGTGAATGATTTCATTGTTATTGTATATTTTATTAAAGCGAGACCGGACCGAGACCGGCACGATAGTCTGGATCGACCCTTATAGAATCAACAGATTGGCATAATTTATAAATGATGGGCCAATAATAGACCTGTTATAATTTTTTTGAGTTTCTGGTGTTTTTGAAGGGGGGCAAATGGGTAACCAAGAAAAAAGTTTTATTCAATCCCGCCGAGTGGAGTATCAAATGAAAGCTAACAATTCAAATAATTTAAATGCAAGCGTTTGGTTATTATTAATTGTTGTTGTACCAATAAGATCAGATTTTTTTTAAAGTACGGACCAAAAACCCTTTTTGTATATATTTCTATAAAAATACCATTACTTGATTTCTTATGATTTATAAAAAATTTAAATTACGTTCTGATGAGAAGGAAATAATACAACCATTAAACTCAGCACTTACATATGAATAATGACGTTTTCAAAGATAAATAAAACAATATCAACGCGTACCCGTATACCTACCCTTAGACTTGTTAATTGTTCATGTAATACGTTACAGAGGTAAACAAATACTGTAACTTTTGTGTTAATCAACATTTATGTAATCCCCATACAATAGTTCTAAAATTGAAATTATTCCATGTAATAAATGTTACAGGAATCAATAGTTAGTGAGCTTATTTCATTATAATGTAAATTTATTTATTTTCATTCATACGACACGTGTGTATCACATTTGCGTCAATCAAATATAAAATTTATACATATTTACTTTAGCAACATTTAAAAAATTTCAACAAAATAATAACGGTTAGTTAATCAACCATTTTTAAATCATGATATTGTTAATCAGGATTAATAAAAAGACGTTTCACTACAAGCTTTAAAGCTTCCGCGGTGATCTTGATATTGATCTTGGCTTATGGGTACAACTTCTACAATGTGCGATGAAACATTGGCCAATAGAACGATAAAATCAACGTGACTTATATCCATTAAGCTAATATCTTGACTGAGAAACTTAGTTTTAATGACTCTCTCAAGAACAATTATATGAAAAAAATATTGAGTCAGAGTTATTTTAAAAGTTAATTTTTGGAATCTAAACCTGTTTTTTGTGCCAGTATTTTGTTTCGTATAACACAGCATTTTACGGAACCTAACGGCCGTGATATATGGATGTTATCTGAGTGTATTTACTTAGGTAATAATGAATAAATTTCCTTATTGGCATGAGGTTTTTTTCACCCTTTATATTAAATAATCAAGTTTATATAAGTATAATGTACTAATTATTCAATACAAAAAACAAATTAAAGAACGATAAAAACAAAAATCATTCATCGTTTACTAAACGAGTGCAGTAAATGTGACATTGAAAAGGTATTCTCTTCATTTCACGTTGACTAATTACTCCGGCTTGAAAAAGGTAAGCCATGAATTAAATCATTCTCAACTCAAGTAATCAGCCATTCAACCTGACAGGAAGTACTAAATCTTATTCAAAGCGCACAAACCAACTTGAATTTCCTTAGATGGTAGCGTACATTATGCAGTTATAGTAGAGCTTATAGCAAAAAACTTGAAATAAAGGCTTTAAGGCCGCTATTACATTGTCAAATGAATATGTCAAAAATCTTTGACAAAGATTTGACTATATTTCTTTGATAATAGACGTCATTTTGTGTTTAAATATTTGATATTTTTTTGAAGTAGGTATCAATCCAATAAAAAACTTTTTAAAAAACCTTCACAAACTTTTAAATTTATTCATACAAAAAAAGTTTGCGAAACCAAAAAAGTGACCTATATAGCGAGCGTAGTCGAAATCTAATTTTTTTAAATTTTCTACTTACCTGTTTTTTTTTTTTATTTGAGCTTTTTGGGGTTTAGGTTGAATTTTTCCAAGTTGGCTAAACCCAAAGCTCCAATAAAAAACTGATGAGCAGAATATTCCAAAAATTTGTAAAGTCGATTTTATTTTTTTTAGGTATCTGGAGATACTCTTTCTTTTCCGGTACATTTTGATTTATCAGTGCGAAGCTGTTCGTCGATTACCGCGATCAAGGTTTGAATTTGCAACCGCTTATTACAGTTGTTATTATTAATAAGAAGATTATCATATAATAATGGATTCGATTCACATTCAATTATAAATAATTGTGTAGCTGCAACTGTCAATGAGAACTTGGCAGTCAACATTTTATTTTTTCCGTCAAATTTTTCCGAAATATTATGAATTACACAGTAATATTTCTTTGATCAAAGAGATTACATATTTCTTTGATAACTGCAATAGCGGCCTAATGGCGATATTTGGAATCTATTAATTGCAAATTAACCTAGAGCTATTTTAAGTTACCACCATCCAAAATGTTACGAACTTTAGTAATTCACTAACTGCTTTAGAAACTTAAGGGCATCAACCTGTTCTAATAATGCTTACACTTCTTAAAACGCCCTAAAGAAACGAAATATGACGAGGGTAATACCGAGAGAGTAATTATCATTTATATAGTACAAATGCTTTGAAATTCGATAATAAAAAGTTTGTATTGAAATATAAAGACAGATAAATACTAGATAAGATAATTTACATCATTTATAGTAGGTATAGATATCATGCTATTGATATATAAAAAATGCAAATCATTGCTATTCAAAGCCATTAATTTATGGAAAAATGCCGAGACACGTAAATCGTTCGATATCGGAAAATATGACCACGTAAACAAAATTGCTATCCGATCTGTGACCCTACCTACCAGATATAGTACCTACGTTAAAACAGTGATTTTACCAATTTGAAATACCACGAATAATATTTTAAAGATGTTAAACAAAAGTGAATATGATTTTTTTTATATTTAATCTAATAATACGACTGACATAAAAAAACACGCACCAATAGCGTTTTCTGTAAAAATATTCAATAGATTTTTTCTACAAAATTAATGACAAAATATTATACAGGGTTAGCCAAACGTCAATGAGGGCAATTTATTTACACAACTATCATTTATATCCAAAAAATCAGCCTTTTTACGATCTTCTGACTAGCTTTACCGTGATGTACGAGTGTCTATCTGTAGACGCTGTAACTCAAAACCGACCAAATACAGAAGGGTGAAATTTTATATTTAGGATCTCAATTTTCGTTTCAAGAGAAAACCTCTTATTTTTTAAAACGGTAACTAAACCAATTATTGTACGAATTAGAAAATAATTCTGTAGATAAAAGTTGTAGAGAATATTATTATTTATAGTTTATGTCCCATCATTTTTGTCTATCGTTTATCAGATATCCATTAATATAATTAAAAACACGTACACAGTAGGTACACATTGCTTATTTAAAGGTAAAGCAGTGCCGCTCATACAAATTTTCAACCTGGTGACAAAAACACTAAAGAAATATACCAAACAAATCAAGTTTCATAAATATCATAATTCCAAAGTCCGACGTTGTCAATTATTTTATCAATGTATTTTGAGTAAAGCAATACAGAAACATTCTAAATCAGTTTAAGGTATTGGCACCAGTCTTGAACGCTTTAAGAGTAAGGTATACTGTTTTTGAGGATTAGTGGGTTTCTTTTTTGAAATTATCATGAACTCATAATACTAATAAAACAAGCACCTCTTTATTAAATCAATTAAATTACTAAAGTTCAAAATATAGTTTTTTTTTTAATTATAGACTTTAATGTTTTTTTCTCTAATAATGGACAAAGTACACACAAAAGTTATAAAATAAAGAATCGTAAAATTTGAAACAATGTAAAGCAGATGCTATGATAATATAATAATTCAAAAATAGATTATACTAACAATTAGTTTAAATATCCGCCATTTTGACAACCATTGACCGATTGTCATCAAATTAAGCCGTTTTACAGTTAAGTGTCTATAGATTATGATTCAGTAATTGCAGAAATCAAATATCAACAAATATTTCTAATTTAGTAAAATTGAATTAAACAAGTATTCAACACTGGAGTATTTCCAAGACTGGTGACAATACCTTAGCAGATTTTAACTATAGAGCATTGTTCGCAATTACAGATTCCCACTGTACGTAGTGTGTTTTTTATTATAAGACATTCTCTTGCAGAGACATCTCTAGATGAAGCACATGGATTCACGACACATTGCAAACGTCCCGGTAATTAGCCTTAATGAGCGTCGGCAAATTGTCTATTATGTAAATCCAACTTTTGTTTTTGCAAAATACCAACCACGTTATTCTTACATAAACGGTTCGGAAACGAGAATATCAATTGTGCAGAAGAATATTGAACTGTGTATATAAGTAAAAGCATTTCATAGAAACTTTTATTGAAAAATGATAGTTGAAAGTTTTTGTTTAAAAAATACCTTTTAGAGAGATTACAATTATAAAACTGGAAGCGATCATCATAAAGTGTGCTTTTGTTTAAATAAATTGAATACCAAAAGTATAAACAAAATTATAAAATAATTCTTCAAGTGAATATGAAAAAAATTCCCCAAAATCATTATTTTTTTGGTAATTGTGCTGAAAAATTGAAGTTAAGCAAAAAATTGTTTCAATCGAAAGGTTGAATTATTTCATAATTAAAAAAGAATGACCTTGAAGTAAATAAAAGCGAGTGGTATTGTAAATCTTCCTCATAACCAGGTTACTTAGGATATGTTTGTTATACTTTAAATAACTCGCCCAATATATACCAAAAATTTAAGGGGGAACATATGAGTAGACGGCGGAAAAAATAGGTGAATTTTGGGAATTATTATTTCAAAAACTAATTGTTCGATTTTATCCAGGTTTATTTTATTCTAAAGTATATACATTGAAGTATATTTACAATTTTTTTTATGAATATATGTATGTTTATCAATTGGCAGGCGTAAAACATGCCTTTCTATGCGGTTCCCAGAATTACTGGCAATCGGTTGATCTGAAACAGAAATTTCAAAAAAGATTCTTAGAAGTTAATGAACGATGCCCTTCACTACGTAGGAAATAAAATCACGAAATAGCGCCTGATTGAACGTTATAATAAATTTTCAACCACAATTTTCGACCCTTCTGGCGTGATAAAAAAAACTAATTGAGTAAAAAAAATCGTACGTAGCGAAGAGCATCATACGTTCTAAGAAAATCTTTGAAATTTCTGTTTCAGATCAACCGACCGCCAGTAATCCTGGGAACCGCATCGATGTTTTACGCCGGCCACGACAGCAGCGATCCCAGTCGATATATATTCATAAAAAAAATTGTAAACATCAATAAATATACTTTAGAATAAAAAAAAACTGAATGAAAATGAACAAACAGTTTTTGAGATAATAATTCTCAAAATTCATCTATTTTTTCCACTGTCTACTCATATGTTCCTCATTAAGCAATGCTGAATCAAGTTGATATCGACGAAAAACTCTAGAGGACGATAGTTAATACTTATGTCATCATTTGAATAAGATAGGAATGTTTAAATATGTAGATATTGTTACATTCGACGAATCAATATGCACTAAGAATCGTGTTATTAGAAATCAAGATTAAGATAATTATACCAAATGCAATTTAAACATATAATATGTCGTTATTTAAACAGTCTAGTAGGTACCTAATAGTAAGCACTGAGCTACACAATCGACTATAAATGTTCAACTTGGTGTTGAAACTTGCAATACAGTAATGCTGTAGACAGAGACTGAATGAAAGGAAGATTGATTCTTGTTGAAAGTTTCTAAAAGACTCATCGACTAAGAATAGACATGATTAATTTAGGATTAAGAAACTGAGATAATTGCGCTGTGAACTTTTTTGCTCGCCAAAATCAATATCGAATTAGGGATATTATATATCGGAAAAGATGCACGATGAGCACGCACATTTGCTCCAGTGAAAACGGAAAACTTTCTACAAGGAATTTAAAACTTATTCGTGAATCGAATTCTAAATCTATCAAATGTCATTGTGAGTTAATACTTTAGTATAATTATGATCTATAAATAAACGTTTGCTTATTTTCAATAGAAAATTTAAATGAATATACAAGATGAAAAACGTAATTTAACGTTAAAAACATTTAAATATTTTCAAATTTAATTTTTACTACAAAGAAAATAATTTTTCTTCCACGAAGAAATCCATAAGTATTATAAACGTAATTTCTCAAGCTTTTAAACATTAAATGAAAATTTAATTTTAACTTTTCATAATTACAACAAACTTTGTTGTTTACAATCATTTGTTTTGAATAAACATTATATAAATAGAACTTTTTCTGTATTTCATACATTGAATTAACATTCAAAAATAAGTTTTCAACCGTGTTAACATTTGAATACAGTAAATGTATTTGACAGAGTTAAAATTTTGAACTTTAATTTCTCAGTAATTTAATTTTAACCAATCGAAAATTGAATATTTATACATTGTTTTTTAAATATATTTTTTTTTAATTTACACACTAATGTACCTATATAATATATAGGGTGTTTTTTTTATTTTTTCGGTCCCATTGGCCTTTTAGCTTTGGATCAAAAGTTAATTGTTCCAAAATTTCAGACTCATAAATCAAACCTGTGGACGGTGCAAACCGAGTCTTTTTCCCATTTGATTAACATGGGAAAAATGACTTTTTTACTTACGCGTGAATATCTTGTTGAAAAAAATTTTTTTTTTAAATTTCTCAAGGGAATATTTTTTAGAGAATTAAGTACTCAATTCATAAATCCAATAAATTTTAAGAAATGTTTGTTTAAAAATTATCATAAAAATTGGATTTTACTTTTTATGATAATGTTTAAACGAACATATCTTTAAAAATATTCGATCTATGAATTTAGCACTTGGGATCTTTTGTAAGAAATTTAATTCTCTATGATATGCTGCTGTAAGAAATTAAAATAAATAAATTTTTCAACGAGATATTCACGCATAATTAAAAAAGTTAAGTTTGATCTTTTGGGACAATTAACTTTTGATCCAAAGCTAAAACATAGACCTGCTCGACCGCAAAAATAAATTTAAAAAACACCCTAGTATATAAATAGGTTAAAAATTAATGTTTCAAAAACAAATACAATACGAATGATAAATTTTATTTGATTCCTTTTGATTTCATTTTCAAATAAAACAACCTATAAAACTACACCAATTATATATAAATTTTTCACTGAACATTTTTCTTTTATAAATTGAAAATGCCAATTATCAAATAAAACGAAATTAAACATTTATAAAACATTATTCATTTTTATATTTACTATTAAATTCGAGTTAATGAAATCCACAAAAACAGCACCGATAATGTTGATTTTTTAACCCCTTAAGATTCCAATTAAAAAGCAAAAAACTGATAATAAAAAAACTTTTTTTTTCTTTAAATTTCTAAGAAATTTTATTGAAGACAATGATTATTGCATGAAAAAATATTTTTTTTAAAATTCAAAAATATACTTAGAAAAACAAATAATAAATCCAGATATCACGACCATCGTTACTTTAATCATAAAACAAAAACTTAAAAATATCATTGAAAAAAATCAAGCCTGTATTACGAATGTGTTTTTTTTTCACTATCGTTGGTCAACGTAATATTACGTACCTGGATATAAAGTGGTTAAAAATGTTTGTTATGTCATATTATTCAAAATCAGAGTCTGTTGGACTTAAATTTTTCACCCCTGAAAATTTTTTTTGAAAATGTGTATAATGTAAAGATTTCCTATAATAAGTCCGATTTTAGACAACAAAATTTTACCTGTGTATTCGAGGTGTTTCTTCGATTAAATTATCACAAATAAAGTTACGAGTTACGAATATGTGACTTTTAAAATATATATATAAAATTTTTAAAAAATGTAAAAAAAACTTTTGGAAAATCCTATTTTAAATTTTAATAAAATTAGAGAGCAAAAAATTTAAGTCCAACAACCGTACAATTTCTGATTTCGAATAATATTGTATAATATATGTTAAATTTAATCAAAATCGGTTTTGTTGGTGATTTTTAAGCTTCATTGACTCGACTATCAAATTCAAATTAATTATTAATTAATTAATTTATTTATTAAATGTCAAATAATTTGTTTTATTTTCTAAAAAGTGCATAAAATACATATTTTAAATTCTGTTAAAATGGTAGTTGGTTCATTAAAAAGACATAAAATGTTATAATATTTAAGAAAAATAACTTACTAAATTATCCCCATTTTCAAATAGATTTATGATGTTGAAATTAAAACGAAAATAGCTACAATATATTACCCAAAGCAACAACATTTTTCCGTTTGATTGTGAGTTTAAATCATCTGTACAAACCGGAAACTCGAATCCTGGCATCGGGAACCGTGTTTTGATTTCAGTAGAAGCATTTACCTGTATCAGATTCTATAAATAATCCAGTCGCTGCTGGAATGGCACAACTTTTCAATGTCTATTCTATTGGAAAAACACAACGATATTTAGCTAACCTGATTATTTATATAACATACATAATATAAAATATACACAGTGACTATCTGAATACAATATTTGACTCAATACGTAATAGATAATTTTATTATTATTCAAATAGAAGAGAAAGGTTTTAAGTTTCACAGTTTACAAAATGTTTTATTTTGACCTTGGAATGACCTTGAAAGGCCTCGTCATTTTTTATTTTTCAATAGAACCCTATCTTATGCCAGGTATTATAAAGAATTTGCTTGAGTACAAATTTAAATTAGCTCTCAGTTAATGTTATCTGCTAGGTATTAAATATAAATGACAACCACTCACAGATATAGCCAATGAAATCGTACATATAATGACTTTGACGCATGCGTATTAAGTAGAAATCAGTGACTCAAGATAAGTATCTCATAAAATACATAACATTTACATTATTATACATTTATTACCACTGCTTTAAATACTCGAGCAATTTCACAACAATTTGACTCCCTGTAGATAGCATTAGCTGGAAGCAAATTTCCGTGCAAATTCTTTATAATTACTGGGCATTAATCTACCAAAATAAACAAACACTTTTCTTGCTTTAATAGATTGAATAGCAAAAGTAAGAACAAAATTATAAAATAATATTACTATAAACATTTTTTTGTTCTTGTACTTTTTTACAAGTTGCCAGTTACTGAGCAAAAAATTCATGATAGTTCGAAAATATTATTTTGTAATAGTGCTAAATATTGAAATCAAACAAAAAATTATCTCAGACAAAAGTTGTTTGTTTTTTTCGTAATTAACCATAATACAAAATATACAAAAAAGTTGACATTTCATAAATACACTCATCCAAACAATTAAAGGAACAAGAATTTAAACATTTTTTTGGGGTGTTTTTTGAAGTGCTGTATCTTTGTGAAAAATGGTCGTATCGAAATAAAACAAAAAGCATTTTAAAACGTCAAGTTTCTAGTTTTGAGATTTTTTAGCATATTTTTTTTGAGTTACGGTTATCGCGCAATCAAAAGAAATAGTGGGACACAAAAATTTTCCAATTTTTTAAATTTTTTTTAAGAGTCCTTGACTGATCAAATTTTGCTTGCGTATTAATTCGATTCCAGCATGCGAGACAAAATTATTTTACAATTTCGTACGGTTCCCGCTGCGAAACAATTAATTAATGCAATTAATTCAAGATGAGTAAAATTATGGTACGCAAAGCCGAATCGTGTCAAAAATGAGTCAGTATTGTTTCTAGAAATGTTTTTAAAATTTTGAAAAAAAAATTCAAAATTTAAAAAAAAATTATTTTTTTAATTTTTTGGAATTTTTTTTCCTCTATTTCAAATTTAACAAGTAACTAATGCAAAACTGTAAAAAAAATCAAAAATCGAAAATCGTTTTCTTCGTTTTGATGATGATTACACAATGTTATGTTCCAGTCTGTTACACAATACACTTGTTCCTTTAATTGTTTTGTAAAACTTTGATCAATCGGTCCGGAAAAACGGTTCGATGGATCAATTTCAAAATTTACAGGACTGTTGGGGGTACATTAAGCTGTAAAAATACCTGGCAACATTAGTCTTTCCATCAATATTTGTAAAGTATCGATAGATTTACTAAAAGAACATAAAAGGTCATTTTTTTGTACTTTTTCACACTAATGGTGAGTGTAAAAAATTTTTTTTTTCTAATAGTCATGAAAGGGTCTTGTAGGAAATTTATTCAAGTTTTTAAAACTGCCCTTAAATTTACTATTTAATCATTAGTTGCTGATATATTGATGATCGAAGACAAAAGAATCATTTTTCATTTAAAAGCAGATATCTCGGCGAAAAAAAATTGAGAGAGACCAAAAAAAAAACAAATTAAAGCTGAATAAACAAGTTAACTGACCAATGCATTGGTTTAACTGAAAAAAAATTTCCCAAGCCCGAGGACCCTTAAAAAAAAATTAAAAAATTGGAAAATTTTTGTGTCCCATTATTTCTTTTGATTGCGCGATAACCGTAACTCAAAAAAAATTATGCTAAAAATTCTCAAAACTAGAAACTTGACGCTTTAAAATGATTTTTGTTTTATTTCGATACGACCATTTTTCACAAAGATACAGCACTTCAAAAAACACCCAAAAAAAAGTTTAAATTCTTGTTCCTTTAATTGTTTGGATGAGTGTATAATTGAATACATTTTTGAAATCCTGCAATTTGTGTATAAAACATTTTTACCTAACACTCAACCCTTTTGAAATATTTAACTGTAACTAGACTATTGGGACACCGTATACACAATAAAATGTCATATGTTCGCTACATTCGCAATTTTATTTTATTATCATTGAATTAAAAAATCCATTCACGTACACATTTTCAATTATAATGCACATAAAATTTCTAAATCAATAAAAATTATATCGTGTAGATAAAAATAAACCACGAAGCATTAACCACAATTTTTTATACATTTTATTACATCATAAAACCATAAATAAAATTGCGATTATTACTTCAAAAGTTCATATCTAATAGACACATCGATGCAGCAAAAAAAATCTTATTTATTTTATAGCAAATCGAATACATATAACAACAAAAAAACATCAAAGAAAAAGAATGACAAGGAAAACCGTGATAAACATGATGTCTATATACTCTAATCCATCGAATGAAAGGACGATAAAAAGGACATAAAACGTGAAGCCATAAATCAGTAAGAATCCTTCGCGATGTGCGTCCTGGATATTCAGGAAGGGTTACCGATAAAAACAATTTTAATTGCTATAATTGTGCAGTAATCATTCATGCTTACATTTAATCACATCTTTTAATTTAAATGTTGTAATTATTTCAATGATAATGAACAATAGTTTCAGAACTCTATTGTTCACAAAATGTTTTATTCCAGATGAGCGTGCAGAGTTTGTATAGTATCTATATAAAGTTTGTACTTCTTTCGTGTAGAGGTTCTCTAATTTATTCACTGAAATATTCGACAAGACAGGGTCGACTTAACCAATATCTAAACAGTACATATAAATAATTTATTTAAAATATCGTACAGGAGCGTCAAAGCTTTGTTTGATTGGGGCCGACCGGGGTTCTGTGTCAAATATATTAATAATGAAAAAGTCGCGATGGATAATTCTTCTTTAAAATAATTCCACAGAATCCCTTCTTTAAACGACTAGTACAGTTATCACTCATTTTACGCGGTTAATTGGTTCCATAAAAAACCGTATAAATGGAGTAATAGAAAGCCGTGTATAAAATAAGTATCAGTTCCGTATTCTCAAATATTTTACACTTCGTGAGATATATTTTTTTATAAAAACAGGCTTCTGACAACAACAAAAAAACAGTTTTTGACTATCATTTACAATCATAAAAACATTTATTTAAAATCAAATCAAATTTATGATCACAGAAATTCACTCTTACATAATAATAATAATATGTTTGCTATAAATTGACAGAATAAATTCAAGTCATGAAGAGTCAAAGTTCAGAGAATACCCGAGTTCTATTATATGTATATGTGCGTGGTGACAACCGGTGTCTAGCAGATTAGTGAACATGTAAAACTTTTTCAATCGCGTAAAAGTGAATCTTCGTAACTGGAGGGAGTACTGTACTTGTTGTTTTTTATGTACAATAGTTCCAACAAAACGACTACTTTCATAAGCGACTGGTTTATTAGTTACCGTAGCTGGTCGGATTAAAGAAGTATCTCTATATTTGAAATTAAACTGAAGAACGCTATTTTTCGTACTATTAAAATTTGCAGACATTTAAACCTTGGCAATTTCATAAGACATCGTTTCAGAGGCCGCTTCGATGGCACTTTAGTGGAAATACAACGATGGCTAAAGTTCAGAAACGACGCCTTAATTGCCAAGGATTTAGGGATCAAATTAATGATTTTACCAACACTTTTTTTGTTAATTCAATTTTATTTAAACCAGTAAAAATTTTGTAGGTCTGCGCGGCTTGGTACCTACGTTTTATATAAATAAAAACCATCTGTATCGATTTTAATATTATAGTTAAAATCATAGCTTCGCAGATTTTTATGTAGAACTAAAACTCGATAAAACTTCCATCCATAGGTAGTTTTGATGTATCTTTTATAGTTTAGGCCAGAGTACGAGTTAAATTGCCCGCTAGTTAAATTTTACGTGTACAGCTCATTTATTCATTGTTCAGCTCTTTTAAGTCATAGCGTGACAATAAGTAAGTAACCTATAAGGGTCGATCCAGACTATCGTGCCGGCCCCGGTCCGGTCTCACTCCAATCAAATATAAATATACAATAAACAATGAAATCATTCGCACAGGATTTACTATACTGAATATTTGACTGGTACAAGACCGGACCAGGACCAGCACGGTAATGTGGATCGACCCTAACACTTCTTAGAATTCAAAGAACACATTGGTGCAGATTTCATTAAAATCAGTCCAGTAGATTTCTAGATTATCTCAAACAAACAACAACAACAACAACCCCCCCCCCCCCCCCCTCTCCACACACACACACACAAATATTCAATCTTTATAATAAAAAAGTATAAATAATATAAAAATAATTATTACATTACACATTTTTTGTGCAAACATTTTTCTAGAACATAATTCCTGTGAAAAATCGTCGGTCGCGCATCGTTAATAGAAAACAGAAAATTGTAGATACACATACATGTTATATAATTCAAAGCATAGGCAATAAATAACGGAAATCCGGCCAGGTTGTTGTTGGTTTGTCTCGTAACAAGAGCCCGCCTCTCTATACAACATATCCTACGTCACGGATAATTCTAGATTGCTAAGTGATGTATGACCGTTTACAGCACAGACATTTAGTTTAATTATTTTGAAGAGAAAAGATAAAGCGCACAGCCTAAGAGATTTATAGATGATCTCTCTTTGATAAAACCCCTATCCGCTGCAGATTAATGTACAAAAATATATACAAATGATACAATTAGTATAAGTAAAATGGAAATCTTACATTGACATTTTCAAGATTTACCATTCATTTAATGTAGGTTATTCTTTAAATTGTCAGCCTTTTGTAATATTATAAGTCTCATTTAAATTATTATTATGTAAATATCATACATACAGGTATTAATTAAAGAATACTATAAATAAGATTTTTATCGAACATAAAGTGATATGTAACAGAGCGCTTTTGTTAAGATTTTGCGTTTGATGTAAGATTATTTTAATTCGAATGGGTTTGAAATCATATTTATTTTCGAGTATTGGACTGAATACACGGATAGAAAAAATTACTTGGGCCAAGAAATCCTTGTTTTATATACTATAACGAAAACAATATTTTCTTAATATTAGAATATACTCTTAATCCAGAAAATTGTTTCTCTTTAAAGCAATATTGTCGGACGAAAACAATAATCTACTTGTATTAGGAATATATTCCTCTATTAAGAAAATATTGTTTTCGTTATATATAAAACAAGATTTTCTTAGCCCAAGTCACTTTTTCACCTGTGTACATCAACAATGCAATTACCAACGTTCTGGAGTTTTAGTATATATAGATAGGTATGAATTGATGACAGAAAAATCAGCAATATCGGTAACATAAAAAAACCTCGGGAACGACTGAGTTAATGTACATATATTAAATAAACTGATGTGGCCACCACAAGACTATATTCATACATCAATATACAGAAACGAATATCTTAAAAACGGTTAATAATACCAAACAACACGATTTGAATATAAATAGATAATAGTACCTATTCTATTGAAATAGTTTTCTCTATTGCCAATTGTTAAAAAAATATATAAAATATTTAAAAAAAGATTTTTGAAAAAATAAATAGAACGTAAATAATAAATTTGAAAAATTCAAAAACTGACAAAACTACATGCATTTCTGGTTTAGTAATGCAGTAGACGTTCATTACTGAGTCTCCGCACCGCGCGTCGGAGCAATCAGTTCTATTATAAATAACAGCTGTACAAATATATAGTAGCTTTGAGGGTTTGCAGTATAGAACGTCTACTATGCTCTTCAAAATTATGAGGTGCACATCTACAGTAATATAATAACTGTAAAGCGTTAAAAGACGTCATTGTACTCGATTCAAAACTCCGTTAAAATCTGGAATTCGATTTTTTTTCATAATTACCCACTATGGGAACTTTATTGTACAATTTTCGTGTAATTTAAAAAAAAATCAGCTATCAATAATGGTGTCTTCAAAAATGTACAACTAAATACAAACCCATAAAAATGAGAGTTAGTAGTTTTGAATTCAAAACAGTAATTTATTAGAAAAGTGCAACATACTTTTTAGCGCTTCAGGACTTATATAAACATGTTTATACGGAATAAGATAAATATTGTAAATTTTGCATGCATAATTAGTCATGATTTAAACTAAGGTTGACTAGGACATTTACATAAAATTAGCTACATTAATCTCACTCGCGAAGGACAACAATCGACCCATACCGACGTCATCAGTCAACATTTGGATAAAATCATTCTACAGAACGACCTGGTGGGTCTAACGTTCTAAGACACAAAATACAATAGTTACTAAATAAAGAACGTTTATTCGTCGTTTCTTATTTCCTTTCAAACTATTATATCTAAGAATATGCACGTTGTACATTGTACATACTACTAAATATGTATTGTTTCGATTCCGAATATTCGAATCAATACTACTAAATACAAATATATATGTAAATTTGTAAGTTCTGTCTGTACAATGAAATCAGATAATATTATTCATCGATTGTAGTACGTTAGAATATTACATTATTAATTTTTTATTTCTTTGAAGTTATACTTCTTTAGGCGCACCCGCATAAAGATTTTTCCTGGACATAAAATAAATCATTTACGTCAGGGAAGTGAAACGCTTCGGATATACTCGGGGGAACCTAACGAGGGAGATAAAACTGTCTTCGAAAATGCATAACGCTCTCACTTTCTCAGTGGCTTATAATATCGTATTCTTGTCTATGTCAGATTCGCTCGATGTACTTTATATTTTTGGTAGCGTGTATTGGCATACATGCTACGTTTACACGCGTTATCTGTTATACTACTTATTATATTTAAGATTTTGTTATTATTAGAAATATCAATTTGGAAAATATATAATATATATGGGTACATAATTATGGCGAAATTTTCTTGTTTCAAATACATTTTTTCCGAAATAACATTTAAAGTATTCTATTCATAAAATTTATTTAAAATAAACTATTTTTACTGAAATCAAATCAAATATATTTGAAACAAACAAAAAAATTACGTAATAAAATTTTGATAAGTGTTTTAAAATATTTGAGGTTAATTTGTCGTAGTTGTTTTTCAATCACGCCAAAGAAGTATAACTTCTAACGAATGTACATAAGTACACACACACATTTTTTTAACTTGTATCATAGATAATTTTTGAGACGTAAATAATTTAAATTGAATTATCTAAATATCATTTCGTTCGTACAATTTTGGTTTTTTGATAACACAACTTGATATAAATTCCTATTGTTTGTTGCAGATGGTCACAGGGTCTTCTGTTCCATCAGGCGATGGTTGACTGTGCGCGTGCCGCCATTCTGGTACCGTTGGGTGTGAGTATCTACCGCTGCCAACCGGTCAACAAGTGTTCACTGGTGGAGACGGCATTCCTGCTACTGGTCACCGTGTCCACGGTCAACATGCTCACCACTGTGCTCAACGACTCGCCCGTGTTTCCGGAGGATGACTCGGACGATACGGAACTAACGGCGCCTTTGCTCATGGACAGTCCTCAGGTATTAATAACACAGTGCACGAATCGGAAACTTTTTTTCTCAATAAGTGGGGCACCCAAGGGAAAAATCTAATTCGAATACGCTGAATTCATTGATTTTCAAAGTTAGATCGCGATTTTTAGAAATCTTAAATTCAATTTTTAAAGATTTGAGACCCCCAAAGGACAAAATGGGTTTTTTTTACTATTTATTCAATGTAAATCGATTGGAAACTTCTGTATTGACAATACATTAGAAAAAAAAATTGCAAAAATGTTATCGATTTAGAGTTATTTTTCATCAATTTTGATCCAAAGATCGACATTTTTTTCGATTTTTCAATTTTAAATCTATTTAAATAGGTGGGAATGTATCAAAAAAGTTTAACGAACTATTTTCAAAGTTTAAAAACTTTAGAAAAAAATTACCCACTTTGTAATAAATTCTTAAACATTGCCAAAATCATAATTTTGGCACTTTTAGATTAGGTTATCTCAAAAACCTGACGTGGTGTAGCAATTTAGACAACGGATTCGGTTTCAGCACGCCAAAAACCTCCGAAATCACTTATTGAAATAGAAACAACAGAACAAGTGTTTTTATGTCGGCCTGTGTAATTATTTAGAAGTATTCATAGTATTTTACGAATTCTTTAGTTCTATGTAATATCAAATAAATTCTCCCATAAACTCCAAATTTCCAGAGCATGAGTTTATAAGTACCTACTTGGTTTTATCCATACCATATTTTAATGAAACAGAACTGTATGATGTTTATATATGTATCTTTGAGATGAAATTTTAACGATTTTATGTAATGTAAAGTGCAAGGTGTGAGAAAACCTGAGCAACAAAATCAAGATTTGTACTCGAGAAACCTACATAAATCACCGCGAAAACTTTAAAAGTTTAAGAAAACATCATACAATTATATATAGACATTCACAATACCTTCAAAATTCATTTGTAGTTTTAATTTATTTTATTTATCCTTTCATTTGATTTACTACGATAATATATCATTTAAAATATTAAAAACTTCTACACAGGCTATAATAAAGAGAAGCTCCCATAAATATTATTTTAATAGTCGCGAATTTTTTATGTTAGTAATAAATAAACGTTTGTATACACGGAAAATAAATTCGCACTATTTTGAATACAATTTAAAAAGTTGTTATTTATGATTCTTTTCTCGCTACATATTATATTTACAAAAATAATGTTCTTGGTTTACGATAACTATTTTTAACGAAGTTTGAAAAACTGATCATAATAATTCTATATCGGCGTCGTTCAATGAAAAGTCCAAAAATTAAGTTTTTCGTAATATACAGTATAAGCTGGAACGAAAAAATGGGTGTGACTATGTCAGATTGCAAGTTTGAGGGATTGACGTAAATACGTATCATTATGGTTAAATAAAATTCAGACTGGATTGTATAATATGGTTATTTCTTATGATTTGTACGAACATAAAAACAATTAATTAATATTTACAAGCAAAATCGTGGAAATGCGAAATTAAATATTAAAAAAAAAATTTTATAGTATGAAGTTTTTCACTAATTAAAACTGGTTAAATGTTTTTATTTGTACTTGTATCACGTATGTAGATCTAATCAAGATCTATAATTAGAAACCAAAACCCGCGTGGTAGCTGCTCTGAGTGTCGAGATACATTGATTATAAATTTTCGCTAGCGCGCAAACTGATCTCAGCGCATTACATCAAGTTTCTAAAATGCCCACCCAGTATCTGGACTAATCTGAAGTAAAACAATAGACGTTATTCACGTTAAAAAAACAACTTTTGTAGAATTAGAATTAATAATTAAAAGAATAATATTTCAATTGAGCTTTTATCGTTCAATTCTGGTACTTAACGTACATAAAATACATATCTTTTACAAAAGAAGTAATACTTTCAAGATTTGAAAATAAACCGCTAGAATCAATGTTTTTCTTTTCAAAACTTTAATTCCCTGACATATAAACCTTTAAATGTCAAAACAAAATATAAATAATGAATGAAGCTCTCCTGGTGTACAAAGTTTTAGAAGCTTTAAAACTTAACTTTTGTTAAAACAGACAATACAAAATATAAGTAGTAATATCACAATGTTTTTTTCCGAATGATATTAAATGTTATAACAGTTCTTTGAAAATTTAAGCTATGTTAAGGTTTAAAAAAATATATTGTTTGTGGTATTTTTAAAAAGAAATTCATGAAATTTTCATTACTTAACGCCTCTTTTAAACGTAAAAAAAAAACATCTGCCAAGTGATAGGGCTCATGCATCCAAGACAATATAGTTACGTTAATCTCGCCACGTCTCGGTTTTCGGAATTGAAGTCTCGTCTCGGTTTTATTATTATTGATTGAAAGATAATTATCAAATAGTAAATATTTACTAATAATTGATAACACAGCTACAAAAAAAGTGTGTAACCAGAAAAGCAACCTACATAGCATTGTAGTATTGGCCGAGCATAGTCGAAATCCAAATTTTTGGAATTTTCTGCTTACCAGTTTTTTAATTTGAGTTTGAATTTTGGGTTTTGGTTGAATTTTTCCAAGTTGGCTAAATCCAAAATTCAAGCTCAAATAAAAAAAACTGGTAAGCCGAAAATTCAAAAAATTTGGATTTCGACTATGCTCGACCAAAACTTCAATGCTATATAGGTCGCTCTTTTGGTATCGCACACTTTTTTTTTTAAATTCAACCTAAACCCAAAATTCAAGCTCAAATAAATAAAAAAGTGATAAGCAGAAAATTCCAAAAATTTTGATTTCGACTATGCTCGACCAATACTACAATGCTGTATAGGTAGCTTTTTTTGCCCAAACAGTCTCATCCATGTTTAATCCAATATCGTTTCGGTCTCGTCTTATCAGAAGTTACGACACTCTTTTCTCGACGTGCCGACCTATTCCTCGTGCTAAATTCTGCAAAGAATTATCTTTGTCAGAATATTTTACTATCAAATAGAAATATAAATTGCATAAAAAAATTGATATTTTAAAGAAGAAAAAAAAACAATTTTGGGTTTTCCTCCACCTCCATTCTATTAAGTATTTGTTTTGTTAGAAACGGAGAAATCAAGTAGAAGCAATATAAAAACTATAACATTAAAATGGTTACTACAAATTTTTTAAACTGCTCAATTTATTTGACTCTTAAAAAATGCTTGTAATGAATTATTTCTTATTATTAACACACGTGCGTTTGTTGTTTTACAGTGTGTGCTGTTCGGTGCGTTCATGATATGGTTTGCGTCAATCACAATCAACCTGGGACCAACGTTTCTGAGTGGCGCGCTGGCCGCCAATGCGGAGTCCGGGCACAACGCGCCTAGCTGTCCGCTCGTGCACGGCCCACTTAGACACTACGTACTCAACGCACTCTGGATTGCCATCAACTTAGTATGTATTCACTACTTTATACCATTAGCAAAATTAACTTACACAATAGTCAAAACCAAGGTATATAAAGACAAGGTAGTCTCAACAATTCCTTGACCAATCAGAGTTGGCGCGGGAATTGACGTCACCTGGGGGATCTATTCAAATGTCATAAATTTTTAATAGAATATTAATTACAAAAAATTCCTTTATTTATTCTTGTTTTCGTATTTTATGATATTTTAACAACACATACAATCAAATAAGTACAAATTCGACATTGTAAAATCATAAAAAAGCTGTCAAAGACAATTTGGTCAATTCGGGAAGTATCATTTTTACTATTCTTAAGTTGGCAATACGTTATATGATTCTGACAGCACTTTATGATTTTGCTATGTCGAATTTGTACTTATTTAGTTGTATGTGTTGTTAAAATATCAAAAAATACGAAAACAAGAATAAATAAAGGAATTTTTTGTAATTAATATTCTATTAAAAATTTATGACATTTGAATAGATCCCCCAGGTGACGTCAATTCCCGCGCCAACGCTGATTGGTCAAGGAATTGTTGAGACTACCTTGTCTTTATATACCTTGAGTCAAAACGACTAATGTCACGAAATAGTCAAAATGATTTGAAAAAATAAACAATGAAATTTCAAAGTTTTGAAATATAATAGAATGACATTTCTATTACCGCTGGGTATTTATATACAGTAGTACCTCGTAATAATGGCACAATTGGGACCTCAGCCTCGGCGTTAAGTGAAAAACGCTATTATGTGAATTAAGGCTTTTTTGTGCCTCGCGAGTGCCTGCAAGCAAAACTACGTACTATGTACTAATATTAAATGTGCAATAACATTAACTATAAAACAATGATAGAAATGAAAATTTACACAAAGTTTACTTTTAAATTATTTAGTACGTACAGTACATGATATATAAACGAAAAAGAACTAGAAATATAAAATTTAAGAACGCCGTTATTGTGAAATGCCGTTAGCGAGTAGACGTTATTGCGAGGTGCTACTGTATTACTAAAAATAAAAAACTCAACTAATTGTTATATAAGCAGAGTTAAATACCTCTTCCGCAACCCGTGAATCAGTGGTTTAAAAGTTCTGGGGTAATTTAAATATAACATAACATACAAATGAATTATTTTAAAAAGTTTGAGAACCATTGTCATGGAAAGATTTAATTTAAATACACTTGTCAGCATCGACGTAGTATATTTTCTTTGAACAGAATATTATACATAACTTTGCTTTGAAGTTTTTTTTTATAAATACTGTTGTGTGCACTTTATACATTCCACTTTAAAAATGGCAATATATGTAGTATGTATACTATTTGAAATGTATGTAAGTTAATAGATTTTAATATTCCAATATATTCTTGTGCAGAATATAATAAATACAATTTTATTTTTGTACATTTTCCCTAACGTGTATACATTTGATATTTAATAAATGTATATTAGATAAAAATATGTGTGCACATATTTTTAATATATTATTATATGAAAAATGATAACTATTTCTAATTCTACGATCAATTCATAACTTAAAACGATAATCTTAGTTCAAAACAAGTGACGCAACTAGACCCAAAATAAAATAAAAAATACATTTTTCTTCATTATTTACAGGTATGCGTACTTTTGACGCTATTCCACCTTAGGAAGTTGCACCGAGACTTGACGAAAGCTAACGTGGAAGCTGTACGCGTGGCTGGGTTAGTCACCACGCTAGTTAACGTGACGGGGGGTGGTAACATGCTCCCGAACAACACGGCACCTCCATCTGGCTCGACGAACCACAGCCACGCTGGCAGCGCCAGAGGCAGTTTACACCAAGGCATGGCAAACGGTGGAACCGAACAGAGGGTCAGTGTTAACTCTTTTATTGTATCCTGCTTGTAACTTTCCATCACAACAAACTAACAAGTGTTATTTGCAGGCAACGACCGCTCTAGAGGAGCACAGACGGATGCGCAACTACTTGCGCCGTATGGAAGAGGAGGGGGTGCAACGAGTCAAGATGTTCTTGGTAATAACCGCTGCGTACGTGCTGTTCTGGGGACCACTGTTCTTTGTCACACTTGTGCACCACCCGGTTATCGGAAATCAACTAGGATACGAGGTCAATATTTTCAAATATTAACAAATATAATTCACATACCGCGCTCGTGTTAAATTGATTACTGTTTGAAGTCTGATTTATTCGTAAATTTTAAATAAAATGAATAAATAATAATACAATTAACATCTACATGAATGATGGGTAGCATAAAGCACAAATAATCACGGTTAGTTAATCATCTGTGTTCAAATCATTAGGGTTAACAATAACACATGCCGACAAAATTTAACTAACCTTAATTGTATATTTGAAAAATTAAATTAGAATAAGTAAAGCGAAATTATGTTGAATATAATATGTATATTCTAATATTTATTTTTACTATAAGGTGGAAATTTAGGTGTTTGCAATTTGATTCTTGTGTCTTCTGGAGTCTTTCTTTACCTCTGATATTACTTTCCGAATACCCACTAACATGCCAAACTTATAAATTTCAACTAACGATTTATCAGAGAGGAAAAATATATTGGAATAATTCAAAATGGATTTTAAAGGGAAAAAGTAGTACTTTCGGATGCAATACCGTAACGAGTTTTGTGGAGAAAAATTACCTCGTGATGTAACATAACCTCAAATATAGCGAAAACTCATAGATATAAAGCATGGATCGCGCATTCTGTATTAACATAATGGTGTAATATTTCTTCAAAATAGTGAGAGAGATGCAGTGGAGTTTGGTTTATATCTATCTCATTTTCTAAGAATAATGAAATAGTTATAGACAAGTATATCCCAAACAATTTTCTATTTCTTTCTTTTAACTGTTTTCAAGTCAGGTGTGCGATCCATGCTATATGTCTATGCGAAACCCCGTTTTTCCACTTTCAAGTTAAAATCTATCGAAAACCTGACCTGATGGAGCAGTTCTGAGGTCGAAAAAGTATTCTCTGATTTTTGGTTTAAGATTAAGGGGGGGGTAAGGTTTTAAAATGCATTTTTTTTAATTTTTGTCTGAATGTACAACATGTCGAGAGTATTGTGTCAAAATTTCAAGTAAATCGGAATAAAACTAACGAAGATACAGCGTTTCAAGCGACCGACCGTCATGCTCGATTTTTATACGGACAAACTGCACGTACAAGTAAAGAGGGTAGAACCCAACTTAGGCAAAAGCAAAAAGATGCATTGGACATCCTGAATGACAGTGTTTCACTGTACGAAGCTGGCATTGATGATTCTGTGTAATTATAAAAAATTATACCCTTTTATTGATGCTTAATTTTGGATGTTCGAGTATAATAAACTTTAAATCGATTTTCTCGCAAATGTCATTTTTGAAGTTCGTGAACATTATAACTCAAAATCTACTTGACCGATTCTTTTGAAATTTTAAACACTATTTCTACACATAAATCAACAGGTAATCAGAGAGAGTTTTTTTTACCATTTTTTTCCATTTTATAATAACAAATTCACCGAAATTTTTAGCAAAAATCATGTTTTTCACTTTCAAATGCTGCCAAAAATAATTAAATCGAAAAAAAAACTCTCTCTGACTACCTAGGGAAACAAATCACCTTTCAAGCACATTTCGATTTTTTTGTTTTACATGATCCGGTAACGAGTTATGGTGTTCACCGCATAACAACTTTTTTTCGAGGCGCCTCCAGAGATTTGCTGTCATGGACTTATTTTTTGATATTTTTAATTGAAAATTTTTCCAAAGATACTTTAGATGTCATACTATAACGTGTATATGAAATAAATAAACCAACATTATTCATATCATAAAAAAAAAATCATGAAAATATGCCTTTTTTTCGCCTTTAAAACCTTACCCCCCCTTAAGTCGGCCTGTGTAATTAATAGATCAACCATTTACTTAATGTGATTAAATTAGAATTAACCTTATCACTTATTTATATTAATTAAGCTCTCATCACAAGTTTGGTTTCTATTTTATTAAATTAAATAAAATCATAGTTTAAGAACATATGATTATTTTTGTTGCTTTCAGCAATCTAGCACAAGTGTTTCGACTTCATACACTGTAGGTACATAATTTATCAAGCTAGGGGCAGACACATCGTAACTGTTGAGTTTTGGAACAACACCAAAACGAGTATGACCTGCTTTAAGTACAATAGCAATCATCTGATATCAGTTTGCGAAATTCTAGTAAAATTAAGGATAGTAATTTAAAAAATTAAAATTAAGGATTTTAATTTTTTAAATTTATCGAATAGTCAATTCAGTTGTATTTACAGTGGTCTATTGTTTCAGATAACTTTACACATATCATATTTCCACGCGTTCATCAATCCAACGCTTTTCCTGGTGCTACACCGCGGACTGAGACAGGCTCTACTAGACCTCTGTTGTGGTTGCTGTTTACATTGCACGTCCTTCTTCCTAGGGTTCACCAGTCACGTCTCAAACACCATCGGAAGTAAGTTGTTACGAATACCAGTATGCGCCAATATTACGATAATTGTTGGTAAAATTATAAACATTTGAAGAAAATTAATGACATTATAAATACGACTAATAAACATATAAGATACTGGCACCAGTTATGGCCGCTATAAGAGCAAGGTTTACTGTTTTTGTGATTGACAGGCTTCTTTTTTATTATTCTCATGAACTAATGTTACTAATAAAACAAGCAACTCTTTATTAAATGAATTTAATTACCAAAGTCCGCAAATATAGTTTTTTTTTAATTATAGCCTTTTATTTTGTTTATATTTTTTCTCCAGTAATGGATAAAGTAAAACCAGTAATGAACACTTGCTAATGATTACAAAATGATAAGTACGACGATACAAAAGATATAAAAGAAAGAATCGTCAAATTTGAAACAATGTAAAGCAGTTGCTATAATTATATAATAATTAATTAATAAATTATACTAATAATTAGTTTAAATGTCCACCATTTTGACACCTATTGGCCGATTGTCATCAAATCACGCTGTAAGACAGTTAAATGTACATATATAGATTAGAAATGGTAGTAACCAAATATCAACAAATATTTATAATTCAGTACATTTAATTAAAGAATGGCCATTACTGGGGTCATATCCAAGATTGGTGCCAGTACATTATGTAAAAATACATCTTCAGGAGTCAAATACATCAAAATGATTAATACCAAATAGAATCAGTCGCTCCAATTTTCATACTATAAAAAAAACCTACACAGAAGACAATTTAAAAAGTATTTTCTCATGTCTTAAATCAATTTAAAATCTGCTTTATAAGATGTTCGAAACCAATTTGTAGACAAAAATATCAATTCAATTTTAAAGAAATATCTTTTCAAACTAGACAATTTTAATTGCTTACGATGCAATTTTCATTAACGATAATAAAATAAACTCTACAAACAGTTATGGAAACAGATGTACCTTACAATATCTATTGTAATATTTGTCTGTGTAGACAAAAACGTTATACCGTCTTATCTTTATTTTTACGAATTGTTTAAATGGATTCTTGAAGTAATTGATAATTCTATTCGTACGTAACTACCGTTTATTTATGTATATTAATAAATTTAATTAAGATGAAACCAGGAATCTGAACGTGAATTTATTTATGGTTCAAATTCAATAACGTGCATACTATTTCAGTTCAACATAAGATTTTTTAGGTTCAAAAAATTTAAAAAAATATATATTAGTATTAAAAAATTCTGGTAACTTTTTGAAATTTTTTCTTGTAAAATAAAATAAAGTTAAATTTACATTTAAGATCCCGGTTTATTGTCGTATTTCTTCACTTGACGTTTCGACTCTCATGTCTTCTTCAGAAGTGTTTCTGGGAGTAGAAACGTCAAGTAATGAAATACGACAAAATGGACAACATCTCAAAAAC
Source organism: Sialis fuliginosa (assembly GCA_961205875.1). Taxonomy (NCBI): domain Eukaryota; kingdom Metazoa; phylum Arthropoda; class Insecta; order Megaloptera; family Sialidae; genus Sialis; species Sialis fuliginosa. Next base: position 25,782,764 of record OY540812.1, on the reverse strand, counting down.
ATAAACATGAACAAAGGCTACGAAAGCCTACAGGAAAAAATATAAAATAATAATTTGTCCATTGCATTACGTTGTTAAACGATCTTTGCTGACACATTCATCATTCGATGTACGCGGTAAATAGGTTCCAGGAATTATCGCGTAAACTTAGGCACTCCAAAAAGCAAAAAAGGAGTTTTTTCTCAACCGTTCAAAAATGAAACTGCGTAAATCGAGGGATAAGTGTTTTTTTATATTTAATTATTTTTAGTATAATTTAATGGAGAAACAATGATCAAAGTTAAAATTTACTTAATCTTTTTTTAAATATTGCGGTTTGAGTTTAAGTTAAGTCTTTCCATACTTTTTAATGTTTAAATACAAAAATTTTATATGTTTTTTTAATTTATTTTCATGTTATTCTTATTGTCATGATGCATATATGGAATGGAGTAGATCAGCGTTTCTTAAACTAGGGTCCGCGGAACTTTTGCCGGGGGTCCGTGAAACATGTTTGGCATAAATTAGAGTACTTTTACATTTCTATTTACCAATGATTAATTACTATCTAACGACTTTTTTTGTTTTTCTGTCAGGGAGGCAGAGGTTATTTTAATGTGTAGTTGTAGCTTATTTCTGCAGTTGTAAAAACTAATTTGAGTAGTGCAAAAAATTGAAAAATCTATAGTAAATAAATAAAATAATAAAATGTGTGGCAAAATGTCATTGCCCATTGCAGTTGTAAAAACAAAAAATGTAAGAAATGTAGAGCAAAATATAGGTCATTGCAGTTGTAAAAACAAAAAAATGTAAGAAATGTAGCGCAAAAAAGTCATTGCAGTTGTAAAAACAAAAAATGTAAGAAATGTAATGCAAAAAACAAAGGTCATTGCAGTTGAAAAGCAAAAATTGTAAGTTAGAAGCAAAAAAATAAGGTTGTAAAATTTTCTTAAAATAACCCCTCCGGAGAGGGAGTCCCTGAAAAATAATTGTCAAAAGAAGGTCCATAGACTACATAAGTTGAAGAACCGCTGGAGTAGATCATTCCACGCATCTTACCAATTATTTATACTTTTATTGTTTAGTTATAACAAAAATTTCAGACATAATAAATACAACAAATAATACCTAAAACCCAACTAAAAGTTAATATATTTTAATAACGATTAAATTCAAATAAGTTATATTTTATTAGATAATGATACAGTTTACTAATAAATTATACCCGTATTAATAATGCGATGTACCATATACATATGAATGGATTGTCAAATGTACACATATGTTTGATTTTGTATCGTAAATACAGATTAATAGTTTATAATGCGATTGTAATGCTGTTAATACATGCTTAGTGTGCATTCTGGTACACAATAATAGTAGCTAATCAGTATTTAATTCATATATACATACAATCACTTGTACATTTGTTAAATGTTAACTTTTCCAAACAATTGAACGTTCTAAAATAGCTAAGGATAGTATCAATATCAATACAATAGTTACAAATGTTTTGAATATTGATTCTTTTTATTCGGTATTTTAATAATAATAGTAGAAACAAGACTAGATAAAAAATGAGAAAAAATAAAACCGACTTGAACTTAAAAATAATGAAAATTATACAGGATGAGTCATATCAGATGGAACAAACTTTTTTTCTGCAAAACTATCTTTACTATCGTATTTCTCGTAAACGGATGATCTTATGATAAATTAACAAAGTATATTTCAATGTATTTTAAGCATATAACCTTATAAAAGTTCCAAACATAGAAAAACATTTAAGAACAAAAAATACTAGATAAAAATCAAAGAACCCACTGGCCCCACAATTCTTTCATCTAAATAATCATTAGTTGATACTGAAAATCGATAACACGTATTAATACTAAATTTCAAGTACCGATATCACAATGAGTTCTGAAGAAAAGAAATAAAATTTTTAAATGACCTTAAACGGACAGATCAAGTGAAAATTTTTAAATTGGAGAACAACTTTTTTTAAATGATCACAAAGCTTCTCATATTTTCAATATTAGTTGCTCCGATATATTCTCCACTTACTTATTAGAAATTATTAATTTTACTTCCTCGTCATATCGAAGCTACGAGAAGCTTTGTGTTCGTTTTTTAAAGAGAAAAAAAATTGAGTAGAATTTAAGCTAATTTTTTCTCCCGAGGTTGACCGCCGCCCCTTCTGAATTGACACCCCGGGCGGTCGCCAAATCTCCCTCCTTAAAACCGGCATATAAAAAATAAATATAAAATATAAAAATTTTAAACATCAACCATTCTTTTTTCCAAAGCTTACTTAACTTGAATTTCATATAATATTGCACTCGAGTGATTCGCCTCGACTAATAAATTCTAGTTTTTCATGGCAATTGTGATTTTTATTCATTAATGAATAAAATGCGTTATATCTTTGTTATGAGTTGTTTTATTATCAAAAATACGAGAAGCTATGCGATCGTTTTTTAAGGAAAAAAAATTGTTCTCCGATTTCAAAATTTTCACAACGATTATAAAATTTCATAACTGTATCACAATGGGCTCACAAAATATTTAATAAAAATTAATTTTAAGCTAAATATTTGGGGATCTGTAGCTCCCTCACGAAGAATTTCGGGACACATGTTTATATGAACTTTTTTTCTTGAAATGTTAGTTTGTTCCACCTGATATGACTCATTCTGTATAGTAATTAAATTTAACAGTTATTGAAGTCGGTTTAATTTTTTTTTTTTTTTATTGACTTGATACCGACTTATTGTTAGTGTGTATTTACGTAGCTCACTCAATTTTAAGTACGTTACGGCTTTTACAGGCCTTTATCACCAATCCTTTCATTTTTGGCTTAATAATGATTATTATAAGAATTTTGTTGCAGAAAATTTAAGTCTAGAATTAGAAAAGAAAAAGAATATAATTAAGAAAAAAACTGATCTACAAAAGTCATTCATTCGATTTGGTAAAAAATGTATCATGGCTCATGGAGGCTCTCAAAATTGATATACTTACTTAAATTTCATTTGAGCTTTTCTATTGTCAAATTCGTTTTCACAACCCAAAAATACGTAAAAAAAAAACAGTCAGGTTAAGAGATCAAAATCTTTTTTGGGCCTGTTATTATCATTGTTTCTTAAAAACTATAAACTAGTCTATTAAACATTTAAAATAAAATTCTCGGCTTCTAGGAATAAACAGCGCTATTTTCAATGTTATTACCCCATGCTCCAAATAAGTATACTTAAAAATGTGTAAATACACAGAAGACAAGAATTATTTAATATATTATTATTTTCAGATCAATCACCCACGCACATTTCAACCCTATCAGGCATGAGCGTGCCGCCGCCACCAAAACCACCCAGTTTCAGCGATTTGAAGGGGGCACTTCCGGCGCCCCCACCACCACCCGTGTTCGGGGGCTCGGCCGCAAGCCTGCTGGCGCTCGCCGCCGGGGCCGCTGCCGCACAGAACAACTCCATGGGGGGCGACGACTCCCCGTGCACGGCGCTGCCCCACAGTGAATTGGTAATTAGGTTATATACGTAAGTGTTGTGTTGGCCCCTTCTCTCTCTTTAATGCTCTTTGTTTAACATCTGTCAGGCAGCATAACATAGCACAAACAACTTTTTTTTCGCGAATTCACAAAAAATTAATAAAAACAAATAAAATTCCAGCACTCGTATAAAATTATATATAGGTAGGTACCTACATGCGTGCATGACAGTATAACGAAAATCACAACTGTCTTTTCAAAATTAAAAACAATAGAAATGCCTTTCCTTACCCTCGTCTGTAAAAAAATACGTGAAATTATTCAATTTGAAGTTTGAAAACAAACGCAATAATGTGAAAATTTTCTTCTTCATTTAACTTAACATACAGACTGGCGATTTTCTTAAAAACAATCGATTTTGATAAAACAATATAGATTAATAAAAAACTAGAAAATGTTAAATAACGAATAGAATTTAATTGGATTCGTATCAAAAATTTTACTACAAAACTGAAATTTAATTTACAAATTCCCGATACATCAAATACAATCAAATTTCTAAATGGTCATAACGTGATATTTACATTATTATAAACATTAAAGTCAGTCATGAAAAACAAATAATGTTATAACAAAGTCATAACAACAATAATAAAAATAACAAATGACTATCTTAAAATTATAAACTTATAAAAATGTTTAATTTTTTTAGTTTTCGACTTATTTTCGAAACAAAAATATAGTTGACATATCGTTGAAAAGCTGAGTAGACACGTTTCAAACTTAAGGCTTGTGACTCGAAAACGAAGTGATATAAAAATTCTAATAGCGCCACTCAATACTACATAAAAGTGCCTTGTGAAACCACAATTAATAAGTTCCTATCTACTTTGACAAAAAAGTGATGGTCATTTAAAGAAATTCAAAAGTTTTATTGGTTCTTTATCTACCGCCTAAACAAATTTTCAATTTCTGAGGTACAAATTCTCACTCCTACCTTACAGATAATTCATCTCATTTAACCAAATCTGAATCTTCTATAAATACTGCAAAAATTTTCATTCATTTTGTTATTTTTCTGTACAAAAAAATAATACTTTTGCAACCTTTCTCAAACATGGTATGCCTGCATTTTTTATACGAACAAAATTTGATAAATGTAACCCAATTAAAAGAACAAATATGTTTGGTATTGTAATATTTATGTATGTTTATATAACTGACTGCTATGTTATGCTGAGATATATGTATTGTGTTCGGTGTAATTGAAAATATACACTAAAAGTTCAAGTATTAAGGAAAATGTTCGCAGGATTTGCGAAGGAAACACAAAAAAATCGAGCGTTGTACTCATATATAAACAAAAAAAGTGTGCCACGAAAATGTTTTTATATCACTGAATAAAAATTCTCTCGGTTCTTTATATGAAATTATACCGGTTTTTTATTTTGCTTCTGTTTTTAGTCGCACAAAAATGGTAAAATGAAATATAGAACATTTTTTTTACAAAAGTGTTCCGTACGATATTATATTTAATATTCATTTATTTATTTTAAGATATTTTTTATATCTCTGCATAATGACTACATTAAATATAAATTATATTGAAAATTATTCCATTATGATTAACGTATTTTGTGTTTCTCGATAGTAATTCTGGCTTATTGTTAGATTCTGACGATACCACTACATTTATATCGAGACGATATTAACTTTATTTATAAATCTCGCCGACAGTCTCGATTTGAAAGAATAATCAATAATTTGAAAAAAATACTATTTGAATACATTTTTAAAATTAAAAAAAAATTGTTATTTTTAAAAATTTGTTTTTTGATAAGAATAAATGAATTTTTTAAGTGGTTTAAGCCCACGTTTCATTTCATTTAGTAGTAGTCATCTACAAGATTATATAACGTTTACAAAACATTAGCTGAATGATTTGACTTATACCCGTATACCAAGAATATTATAAAAATCGCCGCTTATTTAAAATAAAATTGACAATTATTCCACTTTTATAATAAAAATGTAAAACAGAGATGAGAATAAGCGATACAATTTTTATCTCGGCATATTATTTCACAAATAATCCATACATGAAATAAAGTTTTATAAAGAAATAGAAAACTTTATCAACTCAACCTAACAATCTTCAAGACAAAATGAAAAGTAACAACGTCGAGAGCATATTTGAATTTTCCATCACGTTTAAACGATTTTAAATTAAATGAATTATATGAAATTATAGCAGAACATCATTTTCTCTTTAGAAAAAAAATAAAATACAATAGAACCTCGATAATTCGCGACCTAAGAATAATTCACAATAAATGTTAATTGCGTTATCTGTTTTTGTTAAATCGTAAGCGTATTCAGAAAGTAAAGAAAATTATCACCTTTTCATCGAAAGTTTCATAGTTTTTAGTGAAATTCTATTATAATGTATTGGTGAATACATAAAATATTAAACAAAACAGTATATACAAATATATTTAAAATCGTCAGAAAGGAGTAGTCACTGCTTGAAGTGTTCTGTATTCACTTCTATTGCACAGTTATATTTTGGTTTGTAATTTTTATTGAACTGTGAAAAAAATCAAAATAATTTTAAATATTTATTGGGAATAAATTTCCTTCTTTTGTCAAATTAATTTCCCTATCAATCTTAAGGTTGGTTTTAATATGATTTTTCCCGTAGATTATGAAAATTTTGACAATCAAAAGTTGTAAGTAAAAGACAAATAACTAATTTTTCGATCCAAACATTTTTTTCTTATTTTTTGGTCAATTTTAAAACGATTATTTTCTTCGCTAAAATGCAATCTCAATTATTAATTAATTAATTATTTGTCAAAAACACTCATTAATTCGCATGCTAATTACAGTATCTTTCCATATTTGTTATTTCTCGAATATAATTCTTTTTCGCATTTTGACTTTTCGAAAAAGACAAAAAAACGTAACCTACAGGAAAAATCATATCGAACCCAACCTTAACATTGAGGGGACTTAATATTACATACTCAAAGGTCCTATGCTGCCCAACTATATTTACATATTGTCCCCCCCCCCCTAAAAACAAAGCATCGTAAATAGCAGTTACGATACATTATCTTATCGGAGACAATATAACGAATACCCCGAGGTTCTACTGTACGCATAATTCTCTGAGGAGTTTTCGTGAGATGAGACAATTCCCGACATCCATTAGCGAGTCCAGAATAGGCCGGATATCTTGTTTTCTTTCTGTGAAACCGTCCTCTCTCTAAAATAATCCCAACGCAATCTGTACCTTACGATCAGTGAGTTGATGTGACAGAAATAGATTTATTCGGGTTCAGATTTTCCTTTTGATTTTATTTCATGCCAATTTTAGATGAAAACGGACACTTTGAATGATTATACTTGTAGTACATCAATAATACTCAACCAGTGGTATGTTAAACCTTTGGAAAATCGAGAATGAAAGACGGTATTTTTCAATATACTACGCGTCGTTTTTTCGTATTTATAAATAAACTTATTTGTTAACATGATTTTAATATAGAATAATTCTAGAACTTACAAAAAATGAGTGCTATACAGTGCCTTCCACAAGTTCCGGGTCACTTAAATAACTTTTGAATGGTTTGAAATATAGGATTGAAATTTATAGAGATACAATGAGATCACAAAGTCTATTATTTAATCACAAAAACAACTACCACAACACCCCGATGAACGGGGGGAGGGGGGAGCCAAGAAATCTTAAATGGCATATGGGGTTAAGTGTGGGCTCGTTCGTAAGGGCTTTCTAAGATGAAAACAACGCAGGGTGGCCGTGTTCTCTATAATTTATTTTCGAAGAGTTATGATCATTTGAACATTAGGTTAAATATATTTTCTGACAATAGAAATTAATGTACTAACAGTTGTTTGGTTTGAACTTGAAATATCAATGCTCGTATGTTGACGTCCTTTATTTCACGCGGTAGCTTCTGAATTTTCGACAGCGCTTGTCTAATATCTTCTTTTGCTTTAGTATTTTTCATTTTAGTACATTTTTGAAAATACATTTAACATATTAAATAAATAATCATATTTCGAGAAAAAAATCGTAAAGACCTCAGGGACCCCGTGTTGTTTTCGTCTCGAAAATCCCCATCGAACGAGCCCTCACTAAACTCACTGCCCCCCCCCCCCGTTTCCCGGGCGTGGTGGTAGTTTTTGTTGTTAAAGACTTTGTGATCACATTGTATCTCTATAAATTTCAATCTTATATTTCACACCATTCAAAAGTTATTCAGGTGGCCCGGAACTTTTGGATGACACTGTATATAGAGGTGAGACGAGACCAAGTTTGGTTTCGAAACGAGAACGAGATTGAGACGAGTGTCTTAAATTTGGACGAAACGAGATTAGTTTGAATTCGAATTGAAATTTTAACGATACGAGACCGAGAAAAAATTTGGGTTTCGATTTTTGTCTCATGCACCTGTACGAGACGAGACAGTTTTTTATATTTGCTACCAAAAAGAAAAAATTAGCATCCAAACATTTAGAAGCAATAATTTGAAAAGATTGCAAAATGAAATATACCTACATTAATTTTAAAAACTAATTATTTTTTGCATTTACGATTAAATTAACTCGTCAAAATTTAATCAAAGGTTTACCTCATGCTTGAACAGATCGTTTTGAATTTTGATAAAAATCATATCGAACACAAGAAATAAAACATTTTCCAGTTCATTGTATTTTCCATGTTCTGACAACCGTGAATTTAATTTAAAAATATGTCATCAATTTTGTAAACAAATATGAAAACATTTACGTCGCACACATTTAAAGAGTTTATATATATAGATAAACGTCGTTTTACGCCGGGGTTCCGTTCCGAGAGACACCGGTGTAAAAATATCGGCGTAAAATGAACACAAATATAATGGACGATATAATTTTATTATTTTTTTTAAAAACAAAACGAAAACTAACTCGGAAACAATTTCACACACACAATAGGCTACTCGCGTACACGGTAATAGAATAAAACAACGTGTAAAAGTGTGTCTGCTATTAGAATCGCGGCGCCTACTGTCGTCTGGTGTCGGCCGAACCGGGGAATCCCACGTCGGCACCAACTGACGTAAATCGAACCGGCGCAAAACGACGTTTACCTGTATATCCTTTTTATTTTTCAATTACACCAAAATCCGTTAGAATATGCACTTGTAGTTGTACAAACTTAAAATTAATATCTAAAAAATAAATAAACTAATTGTAAATAAATATACTTTTTTATTAAGAAACAAGATAAATTATATTAAAACTACGTCGGAAAAAATATAATAAAAAAGCTAATAATTCAGAGAGTTTACTTGTGGGGTGGGAGGGATTATAGAGAGAATTTATTAATGTTGTCAACGATTATTTTAATAACACATTATTATATAAAACTAACATTAATATTAAATAAATTAAAATAGATTTTGACCCAGAAATCTAAAAAAAATTTATATTTAAATATAAAAATGATTATATTTCGGCCGGGAGCAAAAGGGGGGGGGGGTATTTCTCCGGTACCTCCCTGGATTTTACACTGGAAACACATGTATTTACTCATGCATTTACACGTAAAGTATGTAATTGTTAAATTCTTTTTATCATCAAATACGATTAATATGTCTGGAAAATTATAAAAAAAGCTATCATAAATTTACACAATATATTTCGCTACAAAAAAAATATTTCATTCGTTTGATAATAAATGAGTATACCTAATCCTATAAAAGCATTAAAGAATACATAAATTTTAGAACATAAAAGCATTTAAATTATATCATGAGATAATATCTAATATTATTTGGACCTTGTAAACATTATTTATACCTTTATTTATCCTATAAATTATAACCGCAAATCGTGATCTATGTTCAAGTGTTACACAGTGTTTTGTACCTACATATAACGGGGAAAAAGAAATATCCACAATTTTTGAAACATCGTTCTTTTGTAGTAAACTTTAAAATAACAATAACTGATTTATGATGATTCCTGAACTATGCTTAGAAATCAACATTTATTTACCCCGGACACCATAACACATTTACAATAAATACGTCATTTTTTGCTTGCTTTAACCCTTACAGTCCGACTTTTACAGAATGGAATATTAATTATTTTTTTGTACCAATGTGAGAGAATCAATAGCCAAAATTCCAAAAGCCCGATTTGAAAAAAAAATTGTTGGTTTACACAGTGGAATATACCTATATATCCTGAATCAGGACATATACATTTTTGTTGAAATTTTGGAACATTTTTTCTATTTTAATTAAATTAACTTCCAGCGAATTTGCTAGGTGTGAAATTGTAATGAAATTACATGAAGTACACTTGGCAGCACTTATTTTAAGTCGCTGTTTGTATTTAACGCGCATGCGTCAAGTTTATTATATGTACGATTTCATTCGCTACATCTGTGAGTGTTTTGTCATTTATATTTAATACCTAGCAGATAGCGTTAGCTGGAAATCGTGGGCAGGAGACAAATAAAAAGATAGGGTGAATGTCTATACCGAATAGGACAGGTATCTTTACGATGGATGTATTCAAAGAAGCGATGTATGCATTTTACAATAGGGCGAAATAAACGATAACTTTTGTCAGCATTTTTTAAATTTTTTTTCTTACTAAAATTATTCATAGTATATCGGCCAATTATAAAAATATACAGTGAAACTTCGATATAACGCTCTCGTTTGCAGCACTATCCCGTGCTTTTGCCATAGCCCGACCTCGACACGTAAATTTATATACAAATATTCCCGTTTTTAACGCTCACAGATCCCGTTTATAACGCTTAAAAGTTTGTTAACACCTTTTGTGTTTACAACGAAAACCTTTTATCAAAATTCTTTAAATCAACATCGCATTTTTTTTGTACACGTGTTGGCCATTCCAAACTCTCTTATCTGTTAATAGCGGGTCTGCCCATTGATGAGTCGGCTTTGTATATACACAAGTAAACACATACATATTTTGTATTAATTCTGTTCAGTTTACCGACTACGTATACAGGCTGGCCCAACGAAAACGAAACGACCGCGGTTTTGGTCAGTTAAAATAAGATTTTGTAAAAACGCTCGAACATGTCGAAGGGGGACATCTTTTGCAATAAAATTTTTGCAAGAATCTTTTCAACCCTCTGCGCTATGAGCACAACCCTTAAAATTTTTAATAGCATGATAGGACAAGTGATACCTCATTTGAAAAGTTTTTTCATTCTAAACAAGGTGCTTTTTGTTTTTTCAAATCTGTTTAATTTTAGTTATTTACATTTTTAATTCCATGAATGCATTTATTTTCTGATCTACAAAACAAACATTTAGAACTAAAATTCAAAACAAAGTAAGCTTATTTTCTTATCAGATAATTCACAAAAATTTACTGACTTTAATTAATTCAATAAATGTTCAAATTGAGCTCCGCTAGCTTTCATACAAAAATACAAGTTATGCTCAAAATTATTTCTCACTTGTTGAAACGTTTGGGGAGTAAGTTGGCGACATTCCTTGATAATAAACCTACTTTGTTTTGAATTTTAGTTGTAAATTGTTGTTTTGTTGATCAGAAAATAAATGCATTCATTGAACTACAAATGTAAATAACTTGACTAAAATTCAACAGATTTGAAAAAAAAAAACAAAAAGCACTTTGTTTAGAATGAAAAAACCTTTCAAATGAGGTATCACTTGCCCTATCATGATATTTAACATTTTAAGGGTTGTGCTCATAGCGCAAAGGGTTGAAAAGATGCTTGCAAAAATTTTATTGCAAAAGAGGTCCCCCTTTAAAGCAAAATCGACTTGTTCGAGCGTTTTTTCAAAATCTTATTTTAACTGGCCAAAACCGCGGCCGTTTCGTTTTCGTTGGACCACCCTGTATATACAGACACGGTAACGCTTATAATTGGAAGGCATTGACTTTAGCGGAAAAATGGTGATTTTACGAAAATGTGACGAAAACAAAGTGTGGAAACACAAAATAATATAATTTATTTTTTTATATTATAATAAAAATTATAATTCTACATTAAAACATATTTTTAGAAAATATATTTATTTTCAAATTTATTTCCCGCCATTGCACCATCCCGTTTATAACGCGTTTTTGAACCGAACCGCTCGAGAGCGTTATAAAGATGTTTCACTGTATTTTACTCGGTTTTGTGCGGACCTGTTTGTAATGTTACCTGCGGGTCATTCCAAATAAAATCATCAAGGTGCTGAAGTTGCACCATTTTTAATTTTGATGAAAGTTTAATCAGTTGTTATTATACCTATTCGATAGCAGAAACTGTACTTAGAAAAATTTTAATGGCCATAGTTCGGGGGTGGTGACCGTTTTACCCTCTTAAGGTATGAAGATTTTGTCGATTTTCAACGTTTTTTCAACTCGCTATAGCACGCGTTCTAATAAAGCAATTACAACGAGCTTAATGTCATTTGAAAGACTAAAGAATCTAGTTTCAATTGATCTAGCACAATTTAAAGTTTAAATAATTTTTTTTGTAGATAGAGGCTTTTCAAATTTATTAATAAAATTGTCATTTTTTCTATTTTTCGAAATTTATTGTGGCTCTAAGGTTAAACTGAGAAAGCTATAATTATGTGTAAGTTATGTTCATTTATAGTACTCAGTACCCACAAAAAATCAGCTTGATTGATGCACATCTTTTATTAAAAAAATTTAGTTAAATATCGCAAAAATCACGAAAACACCAAAATCAGCTGTTTTCGATGCAAAAAAAAGTTATGTGGGGGACGAGATAAAATTCTGATTTTTTTTTTACAAATGCTCTAAATAGTTATCTTTGAAGGCCTTATAGATTCGTTTTGTTATTTTCATTTTTATAGCAACCAGAATTTTTTTTTAAATTTAAAAAAATACGAAAACTTCAAAAACGGTTATTTTTAAACATAATACAAAAATATGTTAAGCACGAGATAGAATTCTGAATTTTTTTTTACAAATGCTCTAAATAGTTATCTTTGAAGGCCTTAATGATTCGTTTTGTTATTTTCATTTTTATAGCAACCAGATTTTTTTTTTAAATTTAAAAAAATACGAAAACTTCAAAAACGGCTATTTTTTAAACAATACAAAAATATGTTGGGCACGAGATAGAATTTTGAAAATTTTTTTATAATTGCTTTAAGTAATTAACTTTAAAGGCCAATTGGCTTTTTCTTGTTATTTTCATTTTTCTAGTCACCAGATTTTTTTTAAATCCTTAAAAGTGTAAAATCTCCAAAATCATGTATTTTCGAAAATAAACAAAAAAAATTATGTGTTATATTATTATTATTATTATATTTATGATGTTAAAGCATACAAATAAATTAATTGTTAAATTGATTTTGAAGAATACTTATTATTCTTCTGTGAAAGGTTTAATATTATATGTTTTTTATAAATATTTCTTTTCATTATGAATATTGTGAATATTGTCAGGGATGAAATATTTGAACCCTGTATTTGAAAAATCAACCAAGTTTGTGCTGTTTTGAATGAATCTCCTGTTGTAATTAAAAAACTACCTTTACCTATCAAAGAGAAAAAATGAAATTGATCAAAAAGTTGAAAAAATATCAAACTCAATCCGAAGTAGTAAATACTATTATTAAGTGTAAGATTTGTTAATTTAGATTCTCTTTAGTATTGATTAGTACAATATCTGAGTTTTTACACTTTTAAGGATTTAAAAAAAGTCTGGTGACTAGAAAAATGAAAATAACAAGAAAAAGCCAATTGGCCTTTAAAGTTAATTACTTAAAGCAATTATAAAAAAAAATTCAGAATTCTATCTCGTGCCCAACATATATTTTGTATTGTTTAAAAAATAGCTGTTTTTGAAGTTTTCGTATTTTTTAAAATTTAAATAAAAAATTCTGGTTGCTATAAAAATGAAAATAACAAAACGAATCTATAAGGCCATCAAAGATAACTATTTAGAGCATTTGTAAAAAAAAAATCAAAATTCTATCTCGTGCCCAACATGTTTTTGTATTGTTTAAAAAATAACCGTTTTTGAAGTTTTCGTATTTTTTTAAATTAAAAAAAAAATTCTGGTTGCTATAAAAATGAAAATAACAAAACGAATCATTAAGGCCTTCAAAGATAACTATTTAGAGCATTTGTAAAAAAAAATCAGAATTCTATGTCGGCCCAACATATTTTTGTATTATGTTTAAAAATAACCGTTTTTGAAGTTTTCGTATTTTTTTAAATTTAAAAAAAAATTCTGGTTGCTATAAAAATGAAAATAACAAAACGAATCTATAAGGCCATCAAAGATAACTATTTAGAGCATTTGTAAAAAAAAATTCAGAATTCTATCTCGTGCCCAACATATTTTTGTATTGTTTAAAAAATAACCGTTTTTGAAATTTTCGTATTTTTTTAAATTAAAAAAAAAAAATTCTGGTTGCTATAAAAATGAAAATAACAAAACGAATCTATAAGGCCTTCAAAGATAACTATTTAGAGCATTTGTAAAAAAAAATTCAGAATTCTAGTTCGTGCCCAACATATTTTTGTATTATGTTTAAAAATAACCGTTTTTGAAGTTTTCGTATTTTTTAAAATTTAAATAAAAAATTCTGGTTGCTATAAAAATGAAAATAACAAAACGAATCTATAAGGCCTTCAAAGATAACTATTTAGAGCATTTGTAAAAAAAAAATCAGAATTTTATCTCGTCCCCCACATAACTTTTTTTTGCTTCGAAAACAGCTGATTTTGGTGTTTTCGTGATTTTTGCGATATTTAACTAAATTTTTTTAATAAAAGATGTGCATCAATCAAGCTGATTTTTTGTGGGTACTGAGTACTATAAATGAACATAACTTACACATAATTATAGCTTTCTCAGTTTAACCTTAGAGCCACAATAAATTTCGAAAAATAAAAAAAATGACAATTTTATTAATAAATTTGAAAAGCCTCTATCTACAAAAAAAATTATTTAAACTTTAAATTGTGCTAGATCAATTAAAACTAGATTCTTTAGTCTTTCAAATGATATTAAGCTCGTTGTAATTGCTTTATTAGAACGCGTGCTATAGCGAGTTGAAAAAACGTTGAAAATCGACGAAATCTTCATATCTTAAGAGGGTAAAACGGTCACCACCCCCGAACTATGGCCATTAAAATTTTTCTAAGTACAGTTTCTGCTATCTAATAAGTATAATAACAACTGATTAAACTTTCATCAAAATTAAAAATGGTGCAACTTCTATATTTTAATAAATTTGATGATTATAAATGGAATGACTCCTGCGCAATATTTTCAAGAAACAAATATCATCCATAAACCGAAGAACATGTGTAGTATTTCACCAACAAATACATTAACACACAAAAAGTTGAAAAAAGAATTAAACTGTAAGAGATAAAGTCCGAAAAGAATGGACAAAGCTTCGCAGGTTTCGTTGTATTGATAAATAATCTTTATACACACACTCAAATTACATATAACAAGTGTTGCTGTTCTCACACTACTCAGAATCCTGCTATGCTGCAACAATACAGAACCGGACTTAATTAAACATTAACAAAAATATAAAAATTTAATTATTTATTAAACTGAATTTTATTGTATTAACCTTTAAAGGACCGGCATTTTTCAATTCAAAAGTGATGTCACAGATATAGCCAATTAATTCATATGTGGGCCCAACATGTCCAACTGAGCCCCGTCGGTCCTGTAAAGGTAAAAAAAAAACTTCATACAAAACCCATGAAGAAGAAGTTTATTACCGTTAATTCGCTATATCTTTTATATCTTATGAATTTTTTTTTTTGATATCCGTTCTAGCTTAATTAAAATATTTTGTGAGAATATATTAATCATAAAATAATTACTTTTATATAGGAGCCTTTCTGGACATGCATTAGGTGGTGTACATGGTGTATGCATAGCAAGTGAATTTGATAATCATAAATAAATCATACCACTTAACGTCCAATATTAATAGTCACTTATTCCATAGAATCAATTACATATAATATACATACATATTACATATAATATACATATTGTATAATCCTCTAATATACTCGTACATGGTAAATTAAAAATCTTTATTAGCTTTTACTCGTGGCTCCGCTGTAAATAACTGTAATTCAATATGTCGAAAAATCTGGATTTCTTATTTTTTAGCAGCAAAAAAATAAATATTAAATGTTCTCACTGAAAGTTTTGTATATTAATATAATAACCATTTTAATATCTAGTTATATATATTATAAAACGCAACGTGTCCTTGTCTATCTGTCTGTCTGTATGTCTGTCCGTTAGTGCGCTTATCACTGTATAACTATTTTCCGATTTATTTACGTACTTTTTTTAGTTCATAGATATGTTCTTTGCATAGGTTTTAGTATATATTTTGTTACGGTAGATAACATAAAGAATAAGCAGTGACGATAATAGTAAATTAATTCGGAAAAAAGTTTGCCGCCAGCGCGCTTTTTTTCAATACGCTGCCTAAAACGTTAAATATTGAACAATACAATGTAGTAAAGAACTGTGTAGAATAATAAGATCTAAAATAATTCATCTATATTTTTCAAAAATTCTAAACAATAATTCCGTAGCCCACACGACCGAAGCTGTGGAAACAGCTAGTTACATATAAATGCGAAAGTAACTTTGTCTGTCTGTCTGTTTGTTACCTTTTCACGGCTAAACCGTTGAACTGATCTTGATAAAATTTGGCATGGAGATAGCTTGCATTCTGAAGGACATAGGCTACCTTGTATCCCGAAAAATTGATTAGATGAAAAAATACAAATTCCACGCGAACGAAGTCGCAGGTAACAGCTAGTTTTCAATATATGTAATACTAACATTTATCCGTGACTTCGTCCGCGTGGAATTTATATATTTTTTTCATCTTATCAATTTTCAGGATACAAAGTAGCCTATGTCCTTCCTCAGAATGCAAGCTTTCTCCCTGCCAAACTTCATCAAGATCCGTTCAGCAGTTTAGTCGTGAAAAGGTAACAAACAGACAGACAGAGTTACTTTCGCATTTTATAATATTAGTATGGATTCTGAATATGTAGATAAATATTTTTATAACTTGGGAACTACGAAACCAATTTTAATCAAACATCGACTAAACCTGACCGAATAACTATATACACATGAAAGAAAACCGCATGAAAATCGAATCACTGGTTCTGAAGTTACAAGCGGACAAACAATCAACCAGTAGGAAAATACTTTTAAAATAAAAACTTATAACTATATAGTATATATCGTCGGCTTACTGCAAAAACCAGATGACTCCACTATTTAATTTTTTTTAGTTAAGTACATTTCTACACTTAAAAATTTTACCTACGTCTACTGTAAAAACATGATAAATCTCTTACAAATATAAAGGGTCAGTACGCATGTGCAAAAATAAAGTAAAGTCCACTTTGACCAAAATTTAACCAATCAGAACCAGATATCTTAGAAATTATAAAATGTGACTTATCTGGTTTTTGCAGTAACCCGACGATATATACTATTTCACGCATCTAAGTTGCTAAGAATTACAAATTAAGTAATGCTAACTAAAATCTTATGAATCCTTACAAATAAAGTTATGAGTTGGTGAGGGGGAGGGGGAATTTCAAAAATCATAATTAATAGTTATAATATTTCCACATGAACTTTCGTATCATACCCTATATTAATAGACAAGTACATGTGCGTATTTAGCTACATATACATATATACATATAGTGTGAGCCACCGCAACGGTAGGGGGTAGGCGCGGGGAGAACCGTGCTAGTGAAAACTGATTCCACGCTATGATTTCCGTTTCCGCGGTACACAGCGTGCACTCTAGTGGTCGGAAAATAAACCGCAACAGGAAACAAATCAGCGGCATGCGAGCGACACCTACACGAGCGCGTGCGGAAACTGCTCGTATTAGATTGCGCCCGTTTTTATACCTGTTATACGTATATTACTGATGTATGATTTATTGTTGTTTTATTCAGTAAAATTTGTGTTAATGTAATTGACTTTTTTGTCTGTAACGCGTTCGCTGTTCTTCAAGATTTACTTGAGTAATACTACGAGGTTAAAATGTTCTCAAGAATAAAATAAAATTCAATTAATTTAAGATAGTTTAATACCAAATAAGTTTTAAAGTAATTCGTATAAACTTATTGTTAGTATTTTACAAGTACCTACATAATTTTTAAGTGTCTTTTGTCTATCGAATCGTTTGATTCAAACACAAACGGCCTTTAACGTTTGAATTTATTTCTTTGTTTGTTTTAACAGATTTAACATATTTAACCAACCGTTCTTAACAATGCCGGCTACTAACTGGACCAGAAATTTTTTTTGCAATTGATTTACTTAATTTATTTAAATTTCATCATGAATGATCATTTTAACCCAATACTTTCAATTACATCATTTCAAATTTTTGTTTATAGCAAATCTTATTTTTGGTTTACAAAAAATATTATTTAAACAATCTCTAGAATAACTGTTTTAAATTAAAAATGTTATACAAGTAAATATTCAAATCACTGTCAGATCTCCTAGTTTGTCCTATATAAGTTTTGTCGCAGTTTTTTCTTTTTTATCTTAGGGTACTTACGAGAGTAAATACTATTATTATCAGATATTTAGGTTCATACTTCTAATGAATACTTATTGTAATGTGTTGAATGGCGTTTTATTGTAAATAAGGTGTAAATACATTAAATAAAGATTTAAAAATAAAACAAATACTAATAAATAATCAGTTTATTAACAATCGGCGAAGTAATCATAGACCACAGTTTTCAATTCGTAAACTATTAATATAATTTATTTCATTTTAAATTAAAAATAAAACCATTCTACCGGGTGAGGATAAAAGATCGGACCCCAAAATAAATCTAAGGAATCGAGTTTAAAAAAAACGTTAATTGTAGAGGTTTTAAAGTTTACAAAAACTCGGAATTTTTTTTTTATTACGGCATCTTAATCTGCAACAAAAAAGTAACTTTTGTCCGACTTCAATTTTTCAATAGATTTTTGGATACGATTTTTTACTTAGAATCAATCGACTTGAGACAGATTTTGATTTCTTTAAATTTTTTTTACTTTTGCTATTTCAAGCAAAAAAATCTAAAATAATTCAAGATTTTTGTTTGGTTTCTCAGTAAAAAATTCTTGAAAATCCAAAAATTCTCTTACTTTACTAAATTTCTTGTTTTGTCGCAAATTAAGATACCGTAATAAAAAACGTAAAAAAATTTATAAAACAAAAGTTGACCTTAATGAGGCGTTTCAAGGTCAACCCAAGGTGATTTAATAGTTTTTAAACCCTAAAACTTTTAGAATTAACAATTTTCTTCCGATCTATCTCCCTCACCCTGTATAAATAAAAATACACCCAAACTGTATAAGCAGAGGCGTATTTACCATGGGGCCATAGGGGCCATGGCCTAGGGCGGCAGATTTTTTTAGTAAATATAAAAATGAGTAGTGACTAAAAAAAAAAAAAGGTTTTCAAGTTTTTACTTAATTAATTAATATTATTATTGAAACTTTTTACTTTATAAATTTGAAGTGTTAATCATGTGACTAAAAAAACAAAAAAAAAAGGTCATCAGTTTTTTATGTGGCTTATATTGTCCATTATTTATATAAACTTCTCACTATTCAGTTCATATAGGAATTTTAACTGTTAAAAATATATTATATTTCCCCTTAATACAGGGGCGGCATTTTTTTGGCCCAGGGCGGCACCTAACGTAAATACGCCACTGTGTATAAGCACACAGACAAATACAAACAGTCCATTGTAAAAAGCACAAATAATGATTTACACCACCGCCAAGTTCAATAACGGGTGTACGAGTATTTCTGTTTACAGCGAAACTCGGATATAATGAGTATCAGCGGCAGTACGTCGTGGAACACCGTGGACAACAACCGAGCTAGCGAGATTATCTACTGCAGCCCCATCTACAGTGAGGCTACGTCACCGCGACACGGCTCCGGCCATAACTTCAGCTTCAGTGAGTGAGTGAAGGAATCGCGGCCAATCAGAAATCTGTCTACTCTTTAGTTTTGGATTCATTCAAACACCATACGGGTTGTTCGGATTTTAGTTGGGGACAAACGAGCCAGATATGCTAACTTTAACACGCAGATATCTGACAGTAAGAGTTCAACGATTGAAAACTATACCACATTTGGAACATTACAATTAAAATCAGGGTGCGAAATTTTATCCAACATGAGTCTGATTCATAAAACTAAATAATTTTATTATTTTTGTTCTTTAAAATGTATGAATGAAACATCTTTATATATCCATACCTTTTTCATTACTAACGCAGGAAAAACGGTCGTACTACTGTACGTAACATGTAGTGGAGTACGCGCTTTATTCTAATTTTTCTCAGCCGTATATCTCGAGAACTATTGCTCCTACGGAAATTTTATATAGGACTTTTATTGTGTAAAATTAGCTAAAGAACATTTTTTAAGAATTTTATAAGAATTAAAGTTGCCGTTAAACTAATAGTTTACGAGATATTTGGAAACCCCCGTTTTTCGCGACCTTTGACCTTAAATAACTTTTTTTGCGCACACGATTTCGCAATGGACTTTTCACACGTTATTTCTTATGCCCAAATAAAGATAATCCTGGTGATAAAACTTCACTTGGATTTTTTTCGTAGAAAAATCCTTGTTTTCCTGGGCTATACTTAATAACTAAAACAAAACCAAAATAGTTCACACAATAAAACAAAAGTGACCTGTTACTGAACAGGGTATTTGACAGTTGATAATGAATTCTAAAATGTTGTAAAAAGTATAGTAGATATGTTACCATTATACATATACAATCAAGTGTTATTTTACGTAAAATAAGTCAATATTTTTATAATAAACTTAATTTAACCTATTTGTCACGTAATTACAAACGCGTCTGGCACATTTGACAGTGGAATGACATCAGAAATCATGTTACACGTCAAAATACTCAATCGCTATTGTTTGTTTCCATTTATTTACTAACGTCCGACGCAGACGTTACGCGTACCATGTGACATTGAATAAGCGTTATGGGGGGAAATTTTTCGTTTGAATAGAAAAACATTTTCAGCGTTATTTCGGCATTATTTTAGAAAAATAAAAGAACCAAGTATCTTTTACATACCTATATACGCATAATTCAAATTATATTTTAAAATTTAGTCAATTACCTTATTGTCATAATAAAGACAATAAAAACAGTGTGTCAAACACAAACGATCGGGAAAATCCCATAATAGCTGAGTAAGTTGTTACTTGTTCACGCGTTAGCGCATCTGGGGTGTTAAGAATTCTTTGTTTTTTCACTATTATAAAAATTAACCGCTTAATGACCATGGAGAAAGGTTATCTGTAGGAAATTCCAGCAGCGAGTATTTTTGGGGGCAAAAAAATTATTATTAAGATAATTATCGAACAATGTTTATCATTGATTCTTATCATTTCGCACCCTGATTAAAATATTGGCAGTTGATACTCTATTGTTGATTTGCGAATTAATTAAATAACAAATAATAATAATAAAATGTTCTTCAAAAATATTATCTTTTATTAACGACACTTATTTTGGAGTTTATGGATATAAAATTCGTTTGCTTATTAGTCAACTTTTTGACCAAAAATATCAGAAAATGTCAAATTGTCCACTGTAAAAACTCCAAATTTGAATTTTCAAAGAATAATAACCGAACAACCCACATATATTTCATAAACTAAAAAATGATTTTTGTATAACTTGTTCCAAACTAAAAGAAGTATTGTACAGAGACATAACTTCATTAACTATTATTTTATATCATTTAAAACAAGGATAGTCAATGGTAATAAACATAATAACTTTAAAAAGAATCTCGTTTATTGTTATTTCAATTAATAAATATATATCATTTGCAATAATGCAAAATTATTTAACTTTATCATCTTTTGTATGATAGTAATTTAAAAACAAAACAAAAATAAAAAAAGTTATGATTAGTTAAACAATAATAAAATACGACAATTGGCTCAATTCAGACTGAACATTTTAAAATGTATTTAAAATATTCTGAAGTAAAAATAATATTAATAATATAATATTGTTTGTTGAGTTGAATGAACAAATAATTAAAAAAAAAACAGTATTAGTTATGTTAATAAGTAAAACATCATTAAATTAAAATACAAGGAATTGAATGTTATAGTTGGATGTTCTGAATTTTGTATTCATTAAAAAATGCATTATTTAGAAATACAAATAATAAAATGTGTATATGTAATAGCAATTTTTTGTTTATTTTCTAAGGGTTTAATGAATTTGTTGAAGTACGAGTATTTTAAGAATTTTCACAAAAATAAACATAATTGATAAATGTGATTAATAAGTCACTTGATTTAAATAAAAACATGTGTTTAAAAATATTACTTCTTATTTTTATTTTTCAGTTTAATTTCAACAAAGGATAAGACAAAATATTGTGTATTATATTTATAGTTTGTTAAATGTACAATATGTATTAAAGAAAAAAATGTGGGCAATAATGTTCTAATATTCACTGCCATAATACTTATGATAACATATTATACATAAACAAAAACAAAAGCAATGTCTGCATTCGATGTTCACATTTTTTTTAAAGTATAAACTATAATATTATTTAGGTATTTCTCGGGGAGCAGCAACAAGGTTCGTTATATGTTAGAAAAAGTGTAATATAAAGTTAAATTAAATTTGGAAACGATGTGCACACTAGAGATGGGAAAAATGAGTCTTTTTAGTGACTCGAGTCATTTGAATCAATTCAGTAATAATAATCGTTCTTACTGATTCGTTCAGTGAATCGTTCACTTGCTAGAACTTATTAAAAAAAAAAAGGTCTTTAAAATTTTTGTTTTTTTGCTCCTAACTTTTAATATTTTTTTTGCTCACATAAAAAATTTGTTAATATATTGTAATTATTGTACGAATCTTTTCTTTTATATTTTACAATATAATAAAAAAAAAGAGCGATTATTTTTTTAAATACTGACTCGAGTCGATTCGTTCACCGAAAAGAATCGTTCATGAATTACACATCTCTAGTGCACACACACGTCCCAACACAAACTAAATTTACTGTTGTGTGACTCGTGTAATTTATCGGAAAATTAAAAATAATAATATTTTTTTTACAAAATTCGGACTTAGTTATTTTTTGATTTTCCGGGAAATACCTTAAAGACATTTTGTTAGAAAAATAAGTAGAGCTGTTCAGAAGCAAAAACGAATAACTTTACTAAGCAGTTAATCGATATCATCTATGATTGAGTTTAATTTGCTATGTTTATATCAGAAATTTTACTATACAAGTATAAAGGTGAAATTTGAATTTAAAATTCGATAATATAATAATACAGTTTTATTTTTGTGATTTTTCGTACAATACTCGTAAAAGAAGATATGTGATAAAAATCAAATCAGGTATGGGATCATGTTGCTGATAGAGGGCGAGTAAAAAAGAGAGTTTAATAGATAGGTAGGTTACTCGACAAAAGGTAAATTTTTAAATAACTGTTCTCTAAAAATGTGTAGAAAAAGAACTATGTCCACTCGGACCTTTCTCTCAAATGTTTCAATAATTTCTTAAAAGCCTATATTACATTTTTCAATTTTTTAAATTAATTTTGAGTACTAAAAATTGGTCAAGTTTTCAAGAATTTGATTTGATGGCCTTGAATAGTTGTGGTACACTTTTTTAAAATTTAATCAGAAAAAGTAACTTCGAGAAATTATATAGAATTATAAAACCCTAAATAAACTATTTCTTTGCTGAAGAACAAAATTTGCAATCATCCTAATCAGCATAAATTAGAAAAAGAAATAACTTGTACTGGCAAAAATAAAATATGTTCTATTTTCATCAATTTAAGTTGAACATAAACTGACAAATGTAACTACGATTTTCAACCGTCAATTTTAAGTACTTAAAATTGGTTTTAAAAAATTGACAAGTGTAAAACAGGCTTTACGTAATTTTTACTCTTGTAGAGATACAAACTCAAATTGTCGTACAGTGCACAAAAATAGAGAATATATACATAGAAGCACTTCTTTACTCTCGGGTCGATAATGTGTTTTTAATAATTATACAAATACTTATTAAGTAATTATTATGTGTCTTATTCTCGGTATTAAAAAATCTTCAAAATTATCTAAATTATAATATAATCATTGATGACGTAAAAATTCTCCAATTTATACCCACAACTATTAACTTTTTTTCAGTATAACATTTCACATTACGATAACAACGCTATCTATAGTATGTCCCAAAAGTCTGTGTCGACCTAATATTTTTTTTTAATTTGGTGTAAATTGCAAAAGTTTAATTGGACCGATTGGGTTCCAGCAGTCCTCAGATCAGTGTGTCACTTGTATAAGCGAAGAATAATACTGAGGAACAACGGAGATCCCATTAAAAAATAATTTGGGTAATATGGGTCAGAGTAGGGGACCCAAATTAAAAAAAAACTAACGCAAAAAATTCTCCGGAATTTTAAAATGCAGTGAAAGGTGATCGTTCATATTTAAAAATTTTGACTTGGGTCCAAAATTTTATAAACTTATCTGTTAGATTTTACATTTTAAAATATTGTTTTATATAATGCTCTTCTGTTGAATTATTCAACTGTTTCCAGACTTTCGGGACACTCTGTATATCATTTGTGTTAGATATATGATAATTACTTAATATATAATACCAAGCAATGTTTTTTTTCTTAGTTATTATATTATTTTAACAATTTTAATAATAAATTAATTATTGGTAATATAAAATTTTACTCTTATCGATAAAATTGAATAACTTTTAACAGTTTAACAATTAATAATACTTATGTACTAGCAAATAAAATAAATAACTAAAAAAGAAAATACTTGCTTCGGTAGTATGATAACTATCATATTTATTAGCATTTGTACTAAATTATCGACCTTCTGTCTTCATAGAATCAGTGTACAAACTAAGTTCAGTGATATTCAACTTTCCTATTTGAATTACGCTTTCATTTAATATTAAGTATGTGTATTTACAATCTGATTTAGGTCCATGCCCAAATAACCATTTTATTTTTAAATATTTTTTTCATTTCATGCAAAAAAATACATAGAATATTTCTAATTCTTAACTATTCAAAATCTTGCAATTGTATTATTTATTCATTAATAACACTAAGTATAATGAAACGTTTACTCTATCAAAGACTCGAAGGTTTTTATCACGTCAGGTTTTCTAGATATTTTAATATAAAACTATCAAAATTGATATTAATCATATTTTCCTCAAGTTTTCGTTGAAGCTAAAAATTCGTATGTTTTTTTTCGCCGAGATATACTATACCTTTTCAACTTCAAATTGAGACTTATCAATTTCATATTGGGAATAATCAATTTCAAATTGAGACTAAACAATTTCAAATTGGGAATAATCAATTTCAAAGTGAAGTTGATTATTCCCAATTTGAAAATGTTTAGTCTCAATTTGAAATTGATTATTCCCAATATGAAATTGTTTAGTCTCAATTTGAAATTGATTATTCCCAATTTGAAATTGATTAGTCCCAATTGGGTCATTCTTAGTCAACTCTATCAGAGAAAAACGCTACTTTTACGGATTTTCATAATATTCACATATTTATGTTGTTAAACTTGCTCAAAAAATATAAGCTTCATTCATCATTTCGCAAAATTTTGCGTTTTTTGAAAATTACACGTATTTTAATTTTTGAAGAGATAACGCATATGCATTTAAATAATAATTTTTATCTCCGGATGTACTTATCGTAGCGAAATGATTTTTTTTTAGTTTTGTTCACAAAAGAACGGTCTTTTTGGATATTTTATCCGTTTTTAAGTAAAACAAAAATTTAAATTATTTTTTGTAAAATCAATTTTTTTTTTTGAAATTTGAAGATGTGGTCAGGTGTTTAAAAATCTGAAAAAAATCACAAATATTGCTTATAGTATTCTCTATCATCCCTGCAATTTTTAAGGTGGACATATTTATAACGGCTTCAAAAAAAAAAATTTAAGATTGCTATATAGAGGTCACGTGCACTATACATTGATATACCGTAATGAATTCGGATGTAAATGTTAAAATTATTGTTGTTTGTGTGAAATCTATAGAATTAGTAAATAGATTTAGAAATAAAGTAATCATACAGTGGGTTTCAAACTGTTTGTTTCACATATACACAAAGGTATACATATATACATATATACATACATTTCTACTGATTTTTATTTCTGTTTCTTTTCAGAATATCATAATTCTGGTGTAGTTTCTCAAAAATAAAATCTAAAAAGTTGTCTATCATATACATATCGCAAGATTGTCACTTTAAAAACGACTCATATAATTAATTTTAATTAATAAATACGAATAAACCAAAAAAATTAAATTAAATTTGGGAGATTGGATGGATTTTTTAAAATTTTAAGAAAATATAATTTACTTAAAAGTTTTTCTATTAACCCTCTCTCAACATAACATATTGATCACGTTAAACTCAGTTATAAGAAATGGTTTTTTTTCAAACAATTAGAATACATGAATCATTAATATAAAAAGTGGATGTTGGTGGATAATTTTATAATATTGCTCTGTTTTGTCCCTGAATATTAAATAGATCAAATTAGTTTTAATTGAAATGAAGGGTTCTATGCGTATTTTTTTGCTAACAATAATTGAAACAGCTTCTAAAGTGACCACATGTAATTAATAACTAACACAAGAGACGATATAATTAATTTTAAAGGTTTTTTTAATACGATAACATTCCTAATTTTAAGAATTTTTGAGAATTTACATACATTAATTCTAAACTTAAATACCTTATTAGATATGTGAAACAAACAGTTTGAAACCCACTGTATGATTACTTTATTTCTAAATCTATTTACTAATTCTATAGATTTCACACAAACAACAATAATTTTAACATTTACATCCGAATTCATTACGGTATATCAATGTATAGTACGCGTGACCTCTATATAGCAATCTTAAAATTTTTTTTTTGAAGCCGTTATAAATATGTCCACCTTAAAAATTGCAGGGATGATAGAGAATACTATAAGCAATATTTGTGATTTTTTTCAGATTTTTAAACACCTGACCACATCTTCAAATTTCAAAAAAAAAAATTGATTTTACAAAAAATAATTTAAATTTTTGTTTTACTTAAAAACGGATAAAATATCCAAAAAGACCGTTCTTTTGTGAACAAAACTAAAAAAAAATCATTTCGCTACGATAAGTACATCCGGAGATAAAAATTATTATTTAAATGCATATGCGTTATCTCTTCAAAAATTAAAATACGTGTAATTTTCAAAAAACGCAAAATTTTGCGAAATGATGAATGAAGCTTATATTTTTTGAGCAAGTTTAACAACATATGTGAATATTATGAAAATCCGTAAAAGTAGCGTTTTTCTCTGATAGAGTTGATTAAGAATGACCCAATTTGAAGTTGAAAAGGTATAGTATAGTTTGAAGATAATGTTATATTTATGTATAGTTTCATCCATTATGTCTATCCTACACTATTCTTTTTTTAAATGTCATATCTTCAAGCTAGTATATCTAACAATTAGCTTAAAAAATCATACAGTGAAAAATAGAAGTTCACTTTAAATGGGAAATATATTGCTATTTATTACCATCGACGAAACTTTAGAAAACAAATTGCCTGTAGCAATATGCCCCAAAAATGTCTTTATGGGGCATTTTAAGGTTAAGATATCTCGAAAACCTGACGAGATAAAGTAATTTGGGCAAGGTTTCAGCCATATTTCAGTACGTCCAAAACCTTCGGAATTACGTACCTAAATCTCTAGGTGAAACATAATACCCATAGACATAAATCATGGACCGCGCATCTGAATCGAAAAAGATCCGTATCAAATGAAAATATTTAAACAGGAGTAACTATTTCATTTTTCTTAGAAAAAGAGATAGATATATCCCAAACGCCACCGCATCTCTCTCACTGTTTTGGAGAAATGTTACACCATTATGTTAATACAAAACGCGCTGTCCATGCTCTATGTCTATGATAATACTTGTGTGTCACATAATACAGGGTGACCATTTTCTGGAACAAATTCTTCTAGCTTTTCCTATCTTTTTAGCATACTGTAGATAAGAAAAACGAAAAAAATCGTAAAACTTTTAGAATTATTTGTTGACAATAAAACTTTTTTGAAAATTTTGCATGTTTTATTAATATTTTATATTTTTAATATTGTCGAGAATTTTTTTAGCGAATGTGGATTGAGTTGACGCGGTGGGGTTTTTGCAGTTACAAAAATTTTCCTGACATTCAACCGAATTTCTTGACTTTTCCTGATTTTTCAGAAAGTGGCCACTCTGATTTATGATACAATCCATATACATATTGCTTAAAAGGTTAAACAAAATTAAATTTAGATTATTTTGTGTATGAATTAATTTTTATGGACATGGACCTAAAACAATTTAAATAACAACGAATACGTCTTCTAATCGTTCAATAAATCGAAAAAATAACTGTCCAAATAAAAATGTATAAATAACATTATGATGTGTATAACTATGGAGATTGGTAGCACATGAATTGAAAATTAAGAATACGTTATCTTATAATTTATGCATTCCAGATAAAAAAAAAACTATTTTTGAAATTATCGGTTAAGATTTTTCCGATAAGTGATTTTTCCTGATTTTCAACACATCTTATTGTATAATACAAAAACATGCGTTTCTTTGTCATTATTTTTTTACATGAATACTCATTGCTCACAAACAAAAACACAATTATAATTCACCCGCCCTTGCCGTGTTTTCCCATTGTTCCGAGTTCAGGTGACTGGCAGCAGGAACGGCCACCTCGCCAGCTTTATAATTAAAAACAAAAGCGAATCTCATTTGCAAAACTACAATCTCAAACTAGTACGGTTCGATACAGAATACAGCCTAAATGTAAATGTTCAATTATGTACCTAAACTAACTAATTGATTAAAATATTCAACATCATATTCTAATAGAAAAATATTAATATTCAATATATCTTTTTATAAAAAAAGAATCAAATGCGATTCGAGTTTTTTGAAAATTGTTAAACGAAGATAACACAAAATTTACTTATTTAAATTCTTCGACTTGTCAGTTTTCATTTGATACCTCCATGGCCCCCACATCCTATCACGGTGGGCCCCCTAAGAAAATTTTTGTCGACTATGTTTTTTTTTTCAGTCTTTCAATAAAATTAATATTCCATAGGTAAGTTTTAATGACCTTTTTTCGGTCAATTAATAATTTAAATACGTAAATATCATTCAATAACATTCTTTTTTTGCTAGCCGCGCTAAGCTAGAGCCCTGTCAGGGATGGACATCCCAATTTTTTATACCTTAGTTTATTTACTATATTTATCTCAAATCTCTTTTAGGTCAGACGACAGACGGACGGGCAGACACAGTGTTAATTTTATAAGTGTTATTTTTTTCAGATTTCGGTACGGAATAAGTTATCAAAGGAAAAATATTTTTTTATAAAATCCTATTCATCCACCAAAGTAATTTTAAACAAGTACCCTTGTTTTTCATAAGACTTGTTTCATCTTTCCGTTATCGTATCACTTCAGTTTGAAAAGACCTTTATGCGGATTCGGACGTTTATAATAAACTATAATACGAGATTGTATAAGCTGATACGTCACACTCATTGTCAGAATAAAGATGCTGTACTACGATAAATATTATAAAATATGAGTTTAGAAGTATTTGTATTTAGAATATATTAATGATTTAAAAAAAAAATTATTTCAAATAACAACCTCTCCAAATATGTTTTTGTATTATTAATTTTTGTATATTATTATTATAATTTTATAATACTTTATTTTTAATTATGTGCTATACGATCGACAATTAACGAATTGCCAAAAACCATAAAATGTGCCTAAATAAATAACAAAAATATGTATAAATATTTGTAAGCAGTGGTTAAAAAACAACACGAAAAGATAATTAATAAGGTGCTTATGATTTTTGGACGAAGACATATGAACACCAAAAAATAGTGCATTTTGTACAAAATAGTTCGTTTATACACCACTGCATTTATACAAATCTAAAGTAAATTATAATAGTAAAATTATAAATAATAAAGAAATCATATATCAATATATTTAACATATGTATAACCTGGACGAATTTCTTTTGTAGTACAAACAAATGGCTGTATTCACGTAAAATTTAAACATCCATGTATACATTATTCTAAAAACTATAGTTCGTGCAATGCAAAATAAATAATAATTCTTTAATAATTAATCAAGTTTTTTAATTATAACACTAATGGCACAATCTATAAAGTGAAAGAAAACTCTCGTGAGTAATATGTTAAATCTATCCATATATGAACAAGTTAAATGAATATACGAGATATAATATAAATTAATTTTAAGGTACAAAAGATGTATGTATTCAAAATCTATATACATGTATCTATATGTAAAAAATAAATAAAACTATTACATAAATGTAGTCTTTCTTTAAAATTTCTTTTTCAAACTTTTTTTAGCATTTAGATAACATCAAGTGGATCTCAAAGTTTTACCGAAAACACACATAAGTTTCATGTCATAATATAAAAAATGGATAGATAAACGTAAAAGTCCAGAGCCGTATTAATCAACGTTTACTTGTGACAAAAAGGTTGGTTAGAGAAATAAGATTTTTCTATAATTATAATTATCTTTATAAAATAGTTACATTTAATAATAATAACATCAGGGGCGGCGCATTAATATTTAAAATTCCTTTTTTCAATATTAATTATATAAAAATATAAATTTTATACTTTTTGAGGTTTCCGTGGTGATCTGGATATTATATGGATGTTAGTTTCTGGATGTAAGCCGCGTCAATTTAGTCGTGTTATCAGTCAAATTGACACGGCTTACACCCAGAAGCTAAGATCCAAATAAAATTAAGAATCGTTTGGTAGTAGTGGGATTGCAGAATATGTTTTATTGACCACTTACAATGGGAGGCTACCAGAGGATTCTCACCCAGGCATCCCGGGTTCAAAACGAAGAGCTTCTATTTTTTTAGCGATAAATACAATACTTAGCTATCTATATATAAGAGACAATGATTTCGAATGAAAATCATTGTTCTCCCCTAAAATTAAGCTACATTTTGCACCAATTTATTTTTACATCATTAAATATTTGAAACTCAAAAGTTAAAAACTATTTATTTTTACGCTTTAGAGACAAAAATTTTCATGACTATGAAGATTCTCAAAATTTATATTATTTGGGGTTAAAGAATCAAGTCTTTCAGGTCTAAAATACACACAATTAAAATACTGATTGTTTATATCTATACCCATTAAGAATATTAGAATTTTCAATTTTTTTGGTTCGAATATCTCATTTGGGTGAATTTAAGGCAATTTCGAAAATTGAGTAAATTATTATCGACAGCAAATATTTAATTCTATCAAAAACCACTAAACATTTAAATAATAAATCATATAATAAACTAAAGTTTCAACCCCATCAATATTATTTTTTACTATTCTTAAAAGAAATACCGCATTTTCGCGAATACGAGAAAAACCACAACAAGATTTCCGCACTGACAAAATTAAAGCTAGAAAAAAGTTTCCACAACATCTAGCGCGCCAATACATCAGTTGCCAATTAATTCGGTTTAAGTTCACGTCTGGAATTGGCAAACAGGGAAGGAAAAAACAAGAACAATGCACATACAGAATTTCTCAAAATGTAGTAGGAAAACCTATCATAAAATGACATATATTCATTTCTAGGGCTGCACATAATACGAGAGTTTATGTCTCGTATTATTCTTGAATTAGACAACTGACAGTGTGAAAATTACAGCCATTTCGTTTCGTACAACGTCTCGTCTCGTGTTCGTGCCCGAGACCGAAACGAGAACAAAAAAAGTATCTGTCTGTGAATTTTATTTTTTTAAATATTTCATTTATTAGTTTGTATAGATAAGGTACTGACACCAGTTATGGTCGCTATAAGAGCAAGGTTTACTGTTTTTGTGATTGACCGGTTTCTTTTTTGTAATTCTCATTAACTCATGTTTACTAATAAAACAAGTAACTCTTTATTTAATTAATTTAATTACCAAAGTTCGCAAATATATGTAGTTTGTTTTTAAATTACAGCCTTTTATTTTGTTTATATTTTCTTTCCAGTAATCGATAAAGTAAAACCAGTAATGATTACGCAGTTCTTCGGGAGAGAGCTACAAATTCTCAAATATTTTGTCTAAAATTAGTTTTTATTTAATATTTTGAGAATTCATTGTGATGCCTACAGTTATGAAAGTTTAAAATAAGTTTAGTATGAAACACGTATTAATACTAAACCGATTATAAAAAGAAAGATCGAGTGAAAATTTTAAAATCGGAGAACAATTTTTCTTTAAAAAATGATCGCAAAGCTTTTCGTATTTTCGATAATAAAACAACTCATAACAAAGACACAACGCATTTTATTTTAATTTATTTAATAAAAATCACAATTGCCATGGAAAACTAAAATATGTTTGTTAGTTGATGCGTCAGCCAAAACTACAACAATCACTCGAATGCAATATTAAAAAGCCAAGTAAGCTTTGGAAAAAAGAATGGTTGATGTTTAAATTTTTTATATTTATTAAAATTTGTTGCTTGTTTTGTTAATGTATAACAGCAATGCTAGCTTTAGGTCGGGAGACTGGGCGACTGCAGTTCAGAAGGGGCGGCGGACGGCCACATAGAGAAAAACTGTTTTTTTTTTAAAAAGCATACATATATTGTTTTAATTATTTATTATTAATTAAAATAGAATTTTTTGAAAAAAATTCCGCTTCCAGCCGGATTTTTTTTGTGCATTCCGGTGATTCCAGTTCCGGCACAGCCCTAAACTGAACAAATACTTGAGTACTACTGACATCCGTGGATATCAAAAGTAGAACAAAAAGAAGATTGTTGATGTTGTTAGAAAACTGGGATTAGAAGGCGCGGGGGGGGGGGCAGAGACGTGATTCGCCACCCGCGCTGTCTGTATGAATGTTTGTTATTGACGAATCTTGTTTATTGGAAAAGTTCAGCCCTATCATGTCAAACACTCACCGATTGCAGATTCATCAAAAAAATGTTATCGAAACTTTTAATTAACAACACGTCAATCTGTGAGTACGTTTACACAGCGCTGTTGTTCCGGTTTTACTATACCTAACCAATATAGTTAAACCGTTTTAAGTGGTACAGTTTAAACATACGAGAATAAGTAACATCAGCTGGAATTATAATTCCGATTTGAAATACGCTATAAGTTCGATGCCGTACCAAGTTCATAAAAGTAATTTTACATTTAAAACATTTTCGAATGTTTAATATTCAAAATCATGTCACGAATGTGACTCGTTGTGCATGATTTCGCACGTGGGCGAAAAATCATTCACGTGTCCAAAATTTTAATTTATAAAATAATTATTTTTCATTTAATTCATATAGGTCTATAATCTATTAACAGCATTATTTTAACAAAATTTTAATTTATTATTTTTGTGGGCTCTAAGGGCCGATCTTTATATATGACGTTGGGTATATCCACTGAAATGACTATTGTAATGTATGATGTATAATACTGCACAAAAAAATATCATCCATATTATTTGCAATCTGTCTTTTTGAAAGACATTCTATCAACAAATTGTAAGGTAATGAATAATGGCATATGAAAATATTATTCAGTACATCAGTACCATACACTGAGAAAAGAGATTGTTTATAGATAACGATATTTGGTTCTAGTTAACAATATATGTATAGTTTCTAATGTCGAAAACGATATTTAATTACTGTTGAGTCATTCCATTTATAATCATGAAATTTATTAAAATATAGAAGTTGCACCAATTTTAATTTTGATGAAAGTTTAATCAGTTGTTATTATACTTATTATATAGCAGAATTAAAATTTTTTTCTAAGAAAAATTTTAATGGCCATAGTTCGGGGGTGGTGACCGTTTTACCCTCTTAAGATATGAAGATTTCGTCGTTTTTACAACTCGCTATAGCACGCGTTCTAATAAAGCAATTATAACGAGCTTAATGTCATTTGAAAGACTAAAGAATCTAGTTTCAATTGATCTAGCACAATTTAAAGTTTAAATTATTTTTTTTGTAGATAGAGGCTTTTCAATTTTATTAATAAAATTGTCATTTTTTCTATTTTTCGAAATTTATTGTGGCTCTAAGGTTAAACTGAGAAAGCTATAATTATGTGTAAGCACCTTGATGATTTTATATGGAATGACCCTGTTAGTAAATCCCATGTTGGAGCTATATCGTTGTGTTGTTACAAAATATCTTATTGATAACATTTATTTTTGTTAATAATTAACAAATATTTTCAAAAACACGTTAACTTTAATACATTTATTTCCTATAACTAATCATTTTTCTCAGTGTAGGGGTTATTTTAGTGTGTAGCTCTAGCTTGTTTGCCCAACTCTGAAATTGAAATATTCTTAAAAGTAATTTTTTGCAGTGTTTAAGAATAAACGTCACGACCAAAAAAAGTTATTCAATTGCAAATTAGAAATTTACTACATTACTACATTATTATGGAAAAACAAATATTTTCTTTGCCTCAAGTTTTACAGTTCTAAAAATTCCTTAAAATAAATCTAACGGTAACAATAGTTATTTAACTAAAACTAAGTATATATAATATTTAAAATATATTATACAAGTATTTTCGCTATTAAAATTTGTATATATTACATTTAGCTTCATGAAATGCAAAATCTAAAGTTGATATCTAAATCTTCGAGTATTACTTTAAAAGCTTATGAATATTCAGTTTGATTCACGCGAAGCTTCAACAACGTCTAGATTGACTGGAAAGTTACTTTATCTAAATCGCAGTGAAAAAGCTTGAATTTAATGATTCTAGTGTATTTGAATTTACAGACAGTTTAAAATTATACTCCCATTATTTATTTAATGGTACCTATTATTTATTCTTAATTAAAAAGTTAGCAAAGTGTAGATAGAGTACACATTATGTGGGTTCTGTCAATGTTGACAAAACTAAAAATATTCGTTCATTTTCATGTAAACAATACCTGTGAATTTTCTGAACAATATTTTTTAAAACTGTTGTTAACATTAAGAGACCATTCCACTGTAAAAAAATTTGAAAATCTTTTTTTTTGCATTGTCGAAAATTATGGACTTTCATAAACATACTGTTAAATTTGGATCGCGACATTCGAATTATTCCTTATTTCTTAGAAAAAGAGATCAACCAGCTACATGCAAGATAAGGCAGAGTGCATCTCACATGTCAACTTTTTTTTATCGAAACGTCGTTTTTCAAAACGGCGGAAGATTTTTTGAACGAAAAGTTTTCAATTTTACCACATCATTCTTCACGTCATTTCTTAAAGTTGTACGGAAGCTTTTTTTATTTATTTGAAAAATTCACATTTTTTTGAACGAAAACTGTCGAAAAAAGACCCAATTTGACACTTAATTCTGAAATGGTCACCTTTTGTTAATTTTCATAGGAAAAAAAAATCCTCCGTAAGACGCTACAGTTTTTTATACTGATTAATAATATTTTCGGCAATTTTCGGGGGAAGAGGACTCTCCGCCGTCAGGCGCTTTTTTAGACATAATTTTGCAGTGGCCAAAAAAAATAGATAAAAAATAAAAGTTTGACATTAAAACATATTTTTGTGTATGTGTCATATGATAAATGAAAAAAAAATCGGACTGATAATCGAATTTTATTCAATAAAAAAATCATGAAAATCAACAATTTTCATACCTGTCACAGTGGATTGATCCCTTAAAATGAATATTTTTTGTCTTCTAACATTTTTCTTAAAAATTATGAATATTCAATATTATCGTTTTCATATGTCAAATATC
This sequence comes from Sialis fuliginosa, assembly GCA_961205875.1. NCBI lineage: Eukaryota > Metazoa > Arthropoda > Insecta > Megaloptera > Sialidae > Sialis > Sialis fuliginosa. The sequence goes on along the minus strand of OY540812.1, from coordinate 25,747,200 downwards.
TCGAAAATTGAAGTCAAAGAAAAAAATATTTCCCACAAAAGATTCATATTTTAAAATAAGATTACGCAGGAAAAAATATTGATTTCCATTGCAAAAATAGGCTTTCAAATGACTTCTAATATTAACCTCAAGTACAAAGTCAATTTTACCACAAATCGCGTCATTTTCGAGATAATTGCGTGTATAAATTAAAATGAGATACCCGGTATTCCAAATTTTAGCTCAATCGATAACCACAAAACGAAATTTTAATACATTTAACAAACAAACATTTCAAAACAATTCCAAATACTGTGTGATTTATAGTTCCCGAGTACTATGTCGCCAAACAGGATACGTTATTTTATCAATCCAATACATTCATAACTATATTGTGTTGAACGATTGTCTGCTTTAAGAGCAACCGAACAAAAATAAAAACAGTAAAAATGAAAATAAATGTAAAAAAAATCTGGTCTTAGATAGTAATAAACCGACGAACATAAATGAAAAAATATCCTGGATTCCACATAGCTGTGACGTCATAATCCTTTCCGTGTTGATGGTGCGTCATATTTCTCAAATAATGTGACGTTGTTGAAGGAAAAGACACGCTATCTCTGACAGGATGCTACCAAATGATTTTTATGGGCAAAGTTTAAAATTCGATACAACTTTAGCACAAGTTGCAAGAGATTACAACAGATAACAACTTAACACCATTGATTTTAAAATTGAAAAAAGTAGATATACCTCTACAGTTTTTTAAAGGGTTCAATAATTCAATATTTATTAATAGGTACATGTAAGACTATAAATTTAAAAATTCATTTTAATTGATACAACCCATTGGTTTTCAAATTAAAATAGTGGGAATCAGGAAAGACTCCGGTATTATAAACGAGCTAACAAAATTTGCTAGCTTACAAGTACTTTCAAATGGAGTATCAAACCTAGCTTACAGTTCCCTTGAAGTTTCGTGAAGTGTTTGATAAGTTTCGCGCACGCTCAGTAAGTTAATACCACAGGTATTAAAATAGTGGTGATATTATGAAAATTATTTTGTACGGTCCGATAATTAATACCCCCATTTGAAAGTGCTTGTTAGCTCCTTTATAATAACGGACATTAACTTTCATAAATATAATAACTTATTGTTAGATTCATTTTTTTTCTCAATTTTTACGTGCAAAATCTACTACGTAGGTGTACAATTTTTCATTAGACATTAGAAATTTAATAATATTACCTACTTGATATCGTTTACTTACAATTAACGGATCTTGCAATTGCACTATCAGTTTTTAGGAAGCATTTGCACATGGCAATAATTACTGACTGTTGCAAAGCAGTTACTTTTCCAACGTTTAGTACCATAAATCTATTCCACCAAAAATGTCACACAACGACGATATTAGAGTTTGGCATTTTAGTTGATGACAGAGAGCGCTCCCTATTATAGTTCAGTGGTCTTTAATGAACTAGTTCGTTCTTCTAGTTCTTTTAGTTCATAGAATTTTTTTTCGAACTATACGATGACAAACTTTATTGATTTAGATTAGATATATTGGATTGTTGGATTTTTAATGTATAATTAAATTGTTTAATTAGTAATTTTTTTCATCAAACTATAGAAATGCAAACTGCTGCAATTTTGAATTCGTTATTAATTTATAGACAAGATCGATATTTTTAAATGTATATATTTGCAATAATCTTCTTTTTTTTTTTAAATCGAACCCTCGATATACATATATGAAAATTTTGAAACATTATTTACTGTAGAGTAATATAAGCAATATATGTATTTTTTCATTAAAATCTGTGACATTCCTTTTTGTTGATTGTCATAAAATAATATAAAAATCACGTCCTTTTGACAGACATATTGCATTCATGTGAACTAAAAAAATTCAATATAATATATCTTTAGTAAAATAAATCCAAATTAGTAATAAAGTATTGAAAACGTAAATTATCCTTAATATACAGGGTGAGTCATATCAGGTGGAACAAACTTGAACCGTGGATTGAGAAAAATATTTTAAGCAAAAAAGTTTATATGAACATGTGTCCGGAAATTCTTTGTAAGGGAGCTACAGACTTTCGAAGATTTAACCCAAAATTAGTTTTTATTTAATTTCTAGAGAACCCATTATGCTACAGTTATGAAATTTGATACAGGCTTTGATATTAATTAATGTAATCGATTTCCAGTATCAAATAATAATAATTTAGACCAGGGGTGTATGGAGCCCGTGGACCCACCGATTTTTATCAAGTATTTTTTTGTTCATGAATTTTTTCCTGAGTTTGGTTCTTGTAGAAGATTATATGATACAAAATACACAAAAATATGTATTGTTTATTTATCATAAGATCAACCGTTTTCGAAAAATATCGAAAAAAAGAAAGTGCTGCAGAATTTTACTTAATACGGATGCTTCAAATTACACAAAATAAATTTATATTCTTGTTCTATGATTACAAATAAGATGAAAAGTTAATATAAATATACCCCCAAAACTGCATTTTTAACAACTAACAGCCATTTATAATTTCGTTTTTTAATCAGGTTAGCAAAATACGTGTAACAGTAATACAACTGGCTATAACTCTATGATGATAAGTATTAGGAGGTATATTTATATTAACTTTTTATCTTATTTGTAATCATAGAACAAGAATATAAATTTATTTTGTGTAATTTGAAGCATCCGTATTAAGTAAAATTCTGCAGTACATTCTTTTTTCCGATATTTTTCGAAAACGGTTGATCTTATGATAAATAAACAATACATATTTTTGTGTATTTTGTATCATATAATCTTCTACAAGAACCCAACTCAGGAAAAAATTCATGAACAAAAAAATACTTGATAAAAATCGGTGGGTCCACGGGCTTCATACACCCCTGGTCTAAATTATTATTATTTGATACTGGAAATCGATAAAATTAATTAATATCAAAGCTTGTATCAAATTTCATAACTGTAGCATAATGGGTTCTCTAGAAATTAAATAAAAACTAATTTTGGGTTAAATCTTCGAAGGTCTGTAGCTCCCTCACGAAGAATTTCCGGACACATGTTCATATAAACTTTTTTGCTTAAAATATTTTTCTCAATCCACGGTTCAAGTTTGTTCCACCTGATATGACTCAGCCTGTATATAAAGCTCAACGTCTCTCTGTCTGTCTGTCTGTCTGTCCGTTAGTTACCTTATCACTCGAGAACCACTTATCCGATTTACGTGTTTTTTTTTTTAATTCATAGGTACGTTCTCTGGCCAGGTTATAGGCTATATTTTTTTACGTTAGGTAACATAACAACTAAGCAGTGACGATAATAGTAAATCAAGTCGGAAAAAATTTTGCCGTCGGCGCGCTGTTTTGTAATACGCTGCCTAAACCGTTCAATATAGAACAAAATAATGTATTAAAGAATTGTGTAGAATCAAAAGTTCTCCAATAAAGTCCGCGACACGATATGTCTAACTTTTATATTTAAGCCACAATGACTGCTTTTATGTTACAAAGAAAACATAAAATATTTGGGTTCTGTTTACATGGACTTATGACCTGCAAAACATTAATCCTTATCAAAATAAATGATTTCATCGTCATAAGTACTTAATGTAGATATAATTTGCCATTTACAGCATCCAATTTGGTCGTATAGTTTAGAAAATATCGAAATATACATATTAGAACATATTATTCGCGCGATTGTGACCGTGCGCGGGGAGCGGCGAGGGTACGTGCCAACACACTGGGCAGAACAGGCCGGTATTCTATTGATTGTCAATTGTTTATTTTGTTTTCAATAATTAACTTTAATTTAAATAGAACAAAAATTATTTTTACTTTTTGTTCTGATTCGTTTTTGTTAGGTAGGTAATTTAAGTGTTATTTGGTTTTTATTACATTAATAACTAATTGTGTTTGTAATTAATTCAACTATATATTTTTTAAATCCTAAACAATAATTCCGTAGTCCACGCGAGCGAAGCCGCGTGGGCCCAGCTAGTTAAACATAAAAATCGTACAATCTCATTTTTAGACAGTGTATTTGAAGTGTATCGGGGACTATTGAACTAAAAAAGCGGAGCGCATACGAACTAGTTCCTCTAGTTCTCGTGTGGGAGCGCTCTTTTGAAGTATGTAGTTTGTTCCTGAACTACACAAGTCTAGACGATATAATAAATTTAAAAATGATTTTACATAACGAAAATATAACGTTATTAAAGTATCGAAAATACACTTTGTATTTCTGATTTTTTAATTTTTATAATATTCAATAATATTATAAAATCCAGAATTCGAAAAAAATCGGTTTCACAACACTTAGGTACTGACATATGTATTTCATACATGAGTATAAGAAAGTAAAAAATGATTTAGTATAAAAGTTGTTTAATAACTTTTTCAAAATGTTTTCGTAATAAATAAATAAAAGTTTTATAAAAACTTATTGTGAGGTTAAAATAAAATTAAAAGTTTTAATCAAAAAAAAAAAATTAAGTTACCTTTTTTATTTGTTTTTATAACGCCATCCCTGACTTAATTATTAATATAGTTATTTATAATTTTGTAGCTAATGATTTCAATATAGAAATATTTCTATAAACACTTAGGGTGACCAGATTTTAGTTTTTGTAAACCCTGGCATATAAATGAAGGCCGCTTTTTTATTTTTTTATATTTTTGCGGCCTCTGTTATTTTTTGATCATTACAAAACCCGAAGAAATTTTAACGAAACCGAATTCCTAGAGAAACAGTATAGAAACCCTGAGACTCGGAATGGGGGGGTATATTTGGTGACAACTATTAATGGTATCATTTTCAGGAATCTTAAAATGTTTGTTATTTATAATTATAAATATAGTCTTATAATAAATAAGGCTTCAAATATGAAATTAATCAATTCAACAACCTTTTTGCACAAAAATAAATTTAATAAGGATGAGTCTGCAACCATAAAGATGTTAAATTCCATCAAAAACTTAAATATCAGATATGGACCTGCAGTTTGGAATTTTTATATAAAATACATTATGAATATCATAAACTAACTAACTATACTTCTAAATACAATTAATTAAAATCACTAACCTGTTCAAAACCGCCAAGAATCTCCGTTGTATCCATTGCTGAATTGACAGATAACGTTCTCAGCTGATTCCCTGTCAGAGTCGCTAGCGTATGCACCAGACTGCTTTTACACGTACTGGAACCACCGACCAATATCGCCATCCAATTGTTTAGTACACAAAGTAACAATGAACGTAACTCGTTTGCCAGCATTCGTAAGATCAACTTACCATTTTTCATTTGCTGTTGGCAAACAACTAATTTTAGCATTTTTATACTCAACGAAAACTATCTTTTTTAACAAATATTATTATGAATGTTAACGTTTTTCTCTAATACACTTATGGAAAAAATTATACGGAATATACTTTTTTGAAAAATTTGCTTATTTTCAAAGTAGTGCTGGTAGGTGAAATATGATCATTTTTTCAAGTAATATTTTTATGTTATTGAAATTTAAAAGAAAAAAATCGGACATCTTGGTACAATTTTCTAAATTGCAAAAAAAATCAATTTTTCAGTTTTTTGGTCAATGCTTATGGATTTTCCTGGATTTCGAAAAGTAGATCAAATTTTTGCCATGAGTGTAATTAACATGTATAATTTATACAGGATACAATAAAACAATATCAATTACCTTAAGTACCCGATTATTCACATCAGAAACCACTTGATCCCGTTCATTTGTACATATCTTATTGCTATTTCTTGCATACTTAATATCTCCCACATACAAATGCGTTCTTGTGACATAAATAAGTGGCCAAGACTTTGGCAGATGTTTAAACAGACAATTACCAAACACGTCTTTATAAATATCCACAATTCTCTTCTTATCATTAGACGTTCTCAACCGATCACTGTACAACAGCTTCACAAGCTGTCCGGGATTAAAACCATCTTCAGAACATTCTGAATTTAAACTATCTGACGTAACATTTATTTTTTGAGTACACTGTATAACTTTCAGCCCTTGACACCATCGTTCAATATCTCTCAAGTTAAATTCCCAAGGCCCGCCTTTATGTCCAAACTCATACTTTTCTGTTACTTCACAAACGACTCTCTGATTGAATTGAATCATTTTATTAATAATCTCCTTCGGTACCGCATTCTCTCTTCTCAACATAATACACTTATAGTCTTCATCGGTTAGTGTTGAAATGTAAACTTGAGTAAATCTGTTTAAAAACGATTGTGGAAGCCCTTTACGACTACCACCTTGTTTAAGTGGATTCTGACAAGCAAACAACCGAGTACCCTGAGTTATTTTAAACGTTTTATCAAGTTCTGGTATGTAAACTTCACCACGATAATCTAAGCAAGCGTTCAGGCCTTCAAGGACACTTTGAGACGCAAGGTTTAGTTCATCTAATAATATCCAATGTCCTTCTTTTAACGCTTGCAAGAACGGGCCGTCACGCCAACAAAATTCACCACCTCTACCACCTTCTAAAGGTAGATCAGCTCCAAATAAATCACTTACATCCTGAAATGAAATAATTTTAATTGGGATAAATAAAACGTGGGTAATGGTTTTAATTTACCGTCTGGTCGGATAAGTTTATCCTGAGTAGTCGATGTCCTGTCGCTTTCGCTAATGCAGTAACTAAACTTGTTTTTCCAACACCTGGACTGCCTTCTAGCAGGATAGCTTTATTGAGCTGCAACCCTCTCAATAATCTAATGGTGTTCAAGCTAACAGTCGGAGCATCGAAACTATATTCATCAAAATGCAGTTCTTCACTTCCGTTACTGATATAAAAAGGTTTCATTCCAATGTAATTATCTTTAATTTCTAAAGTTCCTGTTTGCGGACTCATGTCAACTTTCAGAAGAGACACATTATTTAATTGTTTGTTTAAATAGTTCAAACAGGTTTCTCTGAGTAAATTTAATGTTGATTCAGTTTCGTGACTCGTAACGCCAGATCCAAAACTGTCTAGAAATGTTAGAAAGGCGCCATGAACGTACGCTTCCGAAAATGTCAGTTTATGTATGCTGTTTGAACAAGCATTCATAAAATTTACCCAAGTCAGTAGATCTCGAATACTAATAGTAAATCTGAAAGGAAAATATTATTATTTTTTCTAAAAAACACTAGTATCAATAAGAAATCCTGAAGTTTCTTCCCTCCAACAAGGTCAGCGGAAGGAACAAGTCAGTTTTTGCTGACATAAAAGTTAATAAAATAAGCAATTACCGTTTCCCAATTTCAGTGCTTCCGAAAAACTGTACGAAATCCATAATAGATTTTCCAATCCCCGTTGTATTTTCTTCTTGAATACCAAAAGAAAACCCATTAGTAATGTTGTGCTCAATGATAGCTATCATATCATCTCGGATCATTGTTGAATCACACCAAATTTCAGTGAACCTATTTCTCAATGCAGGTGACAACTCTTTCTTTCCAAAGTCACCGCCAGGGTTCATCGTAGATATGAAATTAAATTTTTTATTGGCAATTATAACATTATCTTCTGACTCAATACATCCTTTTTCTGCCAATAATAATGTTCTTTCAGGTTCTAAAAACAAAAATTATAAATTGTATAAAACAAGATATCAGAGAATCTTAATTTTATGAATACATTAATAATGAAATTACCTAATAAGGAATTTAGACGTTCGAGAACGCTATCGTCAGCGAGAGAAATTTCATCTGCTAAAAATAAATCACCTCCTGTCATTGCTTGAATTAAAGGACCATCCACCCATTCAAATAGTTTATGTTGAGTTTCAGCTTTCTGGAATAAATATATAAAAATTACACCTCTTGTATTGACTTACTAGTAGGTTCTTATGGCTTCGTATGCGTTTTATATAAAAAAAGTCTGCAATGACCTAACTATTAAAGTTAGATATTCAATTTTATGTAGAACTAATTAAACTTAACAAAACTTATAGACATAATTTAAATTATCACATAGTTTATGGGTTAAACGTTTCAGTCATTCATAAGCCAAATGACTAATTTAAAAAAAAATATGACAAACACACTTTTAATAACAGTTAAACAGAATATGTTCACAGTAAATCAATGTCACTCGACACATGTTTTAATTTCACAAAAAGTTCTCATCAAGAGCCTAAAAATACCAGAGTGATACAAGTTGACCAATCAACTGCAAAGTCTAGAAGAACTGCTGCGTCTAATTGGTTGTTATTGCATGTTTTTATTAATTGTAAATTATTTATGTCTGTCGCATTACTTAATATTAATATGAAGAACTATGCTAAATGTATCAACCTGGTTGTATTTAAGGTGAACCATCTACTTTGTCCTATATAAATTTTATCACAATTTAACAATTAATTTTATAAATGCCCAATTTTCCATCAAATTCAATTTTATCTTTGGAGTTACCTGGAGAATTCTAACAGTATAGATGCAAAATAAGCTGACAATGAAAATAAAATATTCAGTGTATAATATTTAGTTAGGAAAATTTTAAGTTAGCATGCCTGGCGCACTTGCATAAGGATTAAGTCTAGATTGATAAGTGAACGCAAGGCATAAAGATAATATATTATTGTTGTAAATTAGCAGCAAGTGAATGTTAGGCATATAGACACATTTTATTGTTGTAAAGAAAGAAGTAAATGTGAAACGTATAGATATACATTATGGTTGTGTATAACATTTTGATGAAAACGTTTTTATATTGCTCGTTTGACGTTAAATTGAATAAATAATAAGTTTGTAAAATTATTGTGACTAGTTATGAAAATAACCTGCAGCCTGAAATCATCAAAAACATCGTCCCAAACGTTAGTCACTAACATTCAGCTTTGAATAAATCGTTTCCAATATATTGGTATAAATGTGAAGTATCAAAATTAGAAAATTAAATTATAAATAATTCAGTTACACTCACCGAATGATCTCTCACTGGACGAAGCCCTCCTACGAAATCAGAACTTTCTGTATGCATATGACAATTAACGGTGTACAGCTTCTGTTTGTTATTTTCTGCGATCAATTGGCAAACTGTTGTCTTGCCTCCACCGGTCATTCCGACCAGTAGAACTGGTTCTGAAAACTCCATGGCCTTGCTGACCATTACGGCTAATTTGCGCATGTTAAATGTCCAAACAATATTAGGAAACTGTTTGCTATTTTCATTTATTAATTGCAATATCGGTTTTGTTACAGGTGATGTATTTTCATTCACTGGAATGTAATGATTTGATTGTTTTAATATATTTCAATATTTTATAAATGTATTACTTACAAGTAAATAAATTTTCAGGATTCACGGTACGTTTAATATGTTTCTTTAGGACATCAATAATCTCATTTCTTTCTTCTTGTTTCCTAACTTTTCCTGCTAAAACCAAATATCCTTCATCGGCAATATGTTGATCCCAATCATAAAGTTTATTTCCAGATGTATCTATTTTGGCAAGCCGGTAGCGTTCTCCCCATCTGAACAAATCTCTAAGTGTTATAAATCCTTGTTTGCCAGCAAAAGCTGCTGAACCTCTTCTTCGTAACTGAAAAAATAACAGAAATTATACAATCATCTTAAATTGAAACAATTTAATTTGAGGACGATACAATATATTGTTTTAAATCCAGAGAAAAACGTAATCAATTCACTCACTTGCAAATCGCTCATCACCGAGATAATTTTCTTACAATAACTCGGTGGTACTTGGCATCTTTCATGCAAAATAGTTTCTAATTCCAGCGGTGGAATCTCATCAAAATGTAACTCAACAAACCTATTTCTGAATGCTCTAGAAAGAACTTTACGACCACCGTATAGGCCTGGAGGATTTTGTGTCGCAAAGAGCATAAAATTCTTATCTGCCTTTACGGTTTCTTGCGTCTCAGGTATATAAAGCTCTCGATTATCATCAAGAACTCTGTTCAGTGCCTCAAGAACCTCGGAAGGTGCAAGATTCAGTTCATCCAATATTAACCAGTAGCCTTGACGCATAGCTTCGACTAAAACTCCTTCTTTGAAAACCAATTTACCGGATGTGTCAGCGACGTACGAACCAATATATTCTTGTAAGTCAGTATGTTCGTGGTTATTTATTCTTACGCATTTGTTTCCGCTGGTTTTTGCTAAATATGTGATCAAACTTGTTTTTCCAACTGATGTGTCTCCCTATAATAAAATATTTAGAATTGATGATTCTTAATTTATGGGAAAAAAAATTATATTTGCCATTCAAAAATTAGTGACTTGAAAATGTGATAATTGAAAGTATATGTAAATGCCAAGCTATGTAAGGGGTATAACTGTACTTAATATTTTAAGCTGTAGGATCAGTGTTCCTTACTTTTGATTCATTCCTGTAAGTAGTTAATTAAATACATAAATCAGATAAAATATACCTGTAATAGAACAGGATGCTTCCCTAATGATACAATTCTAACAAGATCTTTTAAATTTCTTCGTACTGATGCTGTTAAAATATAATCGTTAGGAACTTGAGGTTCTAAAGATCCTTGAGTTACCCAATATCCTTCAAATTCTATAAATGTTTCATTTTCTTTTTTTGGTTCAATTATAGATTGTTTTAAGATAGCTTTTACTTCTTTGGGATTACCTATGACAGCTCTGAAAAAAATATAGAAAAACATGAAAGTATAATTGTATAATTATTTTGTTTCATAGATACTTGTCTTATTCTTGTTATTATTTAATAATATCAATACATCATTAAAAGTCAGAATATTATAAGAGGTTTGATCAAAAAATAATTATTATTTCAAAAATTACATATTTATTATTAATATTGATAGACCCCCTTTAAAGTAGTTCCCATGTTAACATTTGTGTCAATGTTCAGCCACATTGGATATGTAGTTTAATTTCGATAGGCAAATAAGTAACACGCATTTGAGCGTGCTTGGCATTTTTTAATTTTAAAAGAAAGAATTTGCATAAAATTTTGTTAAAAATAAAATCAAGTGGCCTTGCACATCAACTACCGATGAAAACAAGGACGAAATTAAGATATTGATAATTGCTGAATCTCTGTTATGAGCATAGCAATTTGTATTAACGATTTGGACATTTCTTCTGAAATTGTTAATTTGTTTGTAATTTTTTGTCAAAAAACAACACTGTAGTGATCAGTGATACCTCAGTCATTGTATTTGCCGGCATCATATGAAACAATATTTCACTAACATAGAGGATATAAAAACAAAATCACTATATCAAAAAGAACATTTCAGAAGTGTTTTGAGGATTGGAAATAAGAATTGGCATAAGTGTATTATAGATGGGGACTACTATTTTAATTAAAGGGGTCTAGATAAATATTGAATAAATACATATTTTCTAAATTAAAGATAAATTCCAGGAACATTTTGATCAAATCTCGTAAATGTTTTTTAATGGCATTTATATTATATTCAAGGTCATTATATGAATAATTTAATTATAATCAGTTTAAAAAATACTGATAGGCAAATAAAATAATAATAATTGTTTTTCATTAAAATATTTTGATAATGTAAAATATTCTCTAGTAGATCTGAAATCGGGCCTGTTTATATAATTTTAACCATTCTTTATTAAAATTAATATTCAAATTATATGTTTTATACATAAAATAAAAAAATAATTTAGGGGACACCCGGGTTTGAACCGGGGACCTCTCGATCTGCAGTCGAATGCTCTACCACTGAGCTATATCCCCTCTCATACCAATCAATAAATTATATACAATATATACTATAACAATAGTTTTAATTTTAATATTTAAAATGAAATTACTTTAATACTTTTATAAACAAAATCACTAATTTATTCATTTTGTTTATAAACTACACTTCAATCAATAGTAATTATCAATGACTAATCATTAACCTTTTCAGGCAGTTACTACTTCATGGAAAAATAATACGCCCACACTATTTTTGAAAGGCTATAAACTCAAAACAACTTTTATTACTTCTAGAATTTAAAACATTGCTCAATACCTGTAAATTGTTTGTCTATTTATAAAAACATTGATTTTTTTCCTAAACTCATATATCGTGAAGTTAATTGCTTCTTTAGCAATTAATAATTTAAAAATTACTTAAATACTGCTGACTTACCTTGCAATTAATTCTTCAACCTCCAAATGTGATTTTACATTCAGTTGGGTCAAGAAACTTAAACAAAATGCTTCGTACAGAGATCTCTGAATACTTCCACATTGGTTCTTAGAAGCAACGCTTAAAGCACGACATAATGTTCTCAAACTGTAATGCGGTCTATGGCCAGTACCATCCGTTAAATTCAATAAAGCTTGTTTCTTGATATTTAAATAAAATTTAACAATTGATTCAATTTTCTTCTGCGGAAGACACAAATCTTTTAAATAAGAGTTAACTAATAAAATCAAATCAGATTTTTCTGTGAGTTCCTCGACAAAAAATTCAGTAAATCTGAAACAAAAATATTAATAAAATACTTTATTTCAAATTATAAAAAATTATTGTTTTTAATTTTATTTTATGTTTTATGTTTATCTATTATATGCACAATAACTCATTTTCAATATTTTGAAATGCTTTTTTAATCAGAATTTACCTTTCTCTACAGTCTGTCATATCATAGATTGATAATTTTTTTTAAATTAAAAAATTTGACTCGACCAACTATAACGATAACATTATTTTTCAAGAATCTTTTTGAATTTTTTTAATCCATCAATACTCAAAGAAGATATTGCGTAAACCATGATAGGTCATTTTTTTAGCGGTAGTCTAAAGAATTTTGTAAAACTTCAAAAATTTATACATAAACAACCAATAAATCATTAGTAATTCATATTACATATGATCTTATCAGTTTTCTAATATAAAATGCAGGCAAATTCAATAAAATAATAAACTGATACAGCTCTCACTAACTCACTAGTATAAAAAAATAATTTAATAAAAACATAATCTTACCTGTTTCTAATACCCGCTGGTAGATTCTTTTTACCGACATCCGTCGCTGGATTCATACATGCAAACAACGTAAAATTTTCATGTCGTTTTATTGGTTCTTTATCTCCACGCTCTAACAGATTAAGCGAACCTTCAATGCCCTCTAGCAAACCACTCAAACATTCTAATGTTTCTGCCGATGCTAAATTAATTTCATCTAACAAAACCCAATAACCACTTTGTAAAGCTTTCACTAAACTTCCTTCAATGAATGCAAATGCTAAGGAATGATGCAACTTCAACTGACTCGATAATTTATCAAGTTTAATCCCTAAATTCAACCACAATTGTAAACTCTCAAGCTGCTTTTTTAAACAATCGTCATCTCGCATTTTCCTTTTTCTGGACGTTTTAGTCGATTCAATATCGTCGACAGATTTAGTCAACCTCTGAACAGCTGCTTTCTGACTGTGTGACATTAATGCAAAAAGGGCACTGTATCTTTCCATATTAAAACAATTTGAAATGTGTTCAAGAAATTTTAAATTTTGACTTATATCGAACAATTCTCTAAATAGTTTTTCAAATTCAGCTCGCAACGGTGTGATAACAAACTTTATGTCTACTGGTTTGTAACCGCCTAACAAATCAGCAGAATCTGACTGTTGGTTCATGTTTATAACGATGAGTTTTTGTTTTAATGAATTAGCTAAATATTGAACTGAAGACGTCTTTCCAACTCCGGTTTCTCCGACTAACAGAACGGGTTCTTTAGATTTTACACAACAAGCAATTCGTTCTAAAAGACATGCGGACGGTCGAGTAAAACAAAATTTTGCAGTTGTTGAATTACGTGGAAGTATTTGTTTGGTTAATGGTTTCTCTATATTAACTCTACCGATTCCCAATTTGACGACATGCAAAGATTCATTGAAAACAATTGAAGGTTTGTATTCTTTACAAAAATACTCTGCCTTTGTCTCGACGATTCCTAGTTTAGAAGCGATCTGACATGCTAGAGTTAGTTGAAGTTGAACCGAATTAAACGAACAACAGAAAATATCTATCGCATCCTGAAACACTTTCAAGGCTGATGTGTGTGACGATACATCAAAATCAATGACAGCTCTTGAACAGAATTTGATTAAGTCACGAGTTGATATTAATCTGCTGTTAATTTCCATTGAATCAGAAATTCGCTTTTCGCCAGTATCATCTGAATGCATTCCAGATGAAAAAAGTAAATAAACATTAACGATTCGTTTTGAAATTGTTTTCAATGAACTGTATCGTGTTTCCACAATTTCTATAAGTTCTTTATGAGTTAACGGCTGAATATTAACTTGCATTAATTTTTTATCTATTAATAATGTTCCTTGACTTGTTTGTTTATGAAAACCAGACATATTACGTAAAAGCCTAAAATAAAATATATTTTTATTACTGTATATAAACTCAATTATAATTTTCCAACTATTTTACCTTTGGGTCACAAATAGTTGAAAGTGTGGAGAAACTTTAATTGAATCTCTAAACCCAGGCACGTTTAAAGAATTTGTTTCAAGCAAAGACGAAATTATAGACAACACATCCATACTACAGCTATCAATGTCTTCAAGTAGTACCCAGTAACCATTTAAAACTGCCTGAAAATATACAATTTCAATAAGTTTATAACTACACCAGAGAAAAGCATACTTATAACAAATATTTAGTAATGTAAAAATAGCTCTTATAGTCTCGTAGTTGTAATGTTTTTAAAGCCGAATGAATTTCACATCACTTAATTAACATATTTCACCTAGCGTCACATTTTTGTTGACAATTTTAGATTATCTCATATAATAATTTGGATATCTATTTTAAAGTTAAATAAAACATTACTCACTTGCGTTAGTACACCTGGTTGCCAAATAAATTCCCCCGGCATATCGGTACACCTGTAAGTGCCGAGTAACATTTTCGAGTCAGTTTGATCACCAAGTTGTATTTTAATAAAATTCTTTCCAATCTCACGTCCATTTAATGCTGCTAAATGTTCGACTAAACTTGTTTTTCCTGAACCAACTGGTCCTTGTAAACAAACAGCTTGTTTTGACGCAATTGCCAATGCAACTTTTCTCAAATTTTCATCAGTTGATTTTACATGTACTATGTCTGTTACTTGTACTGCATCTTTATTAAATATAGGTAATAGTATTCCTGATACTGACACGACAGAATCGGATATTTGTGACAAAAAATCGTTTTCAATTAATGATATCGTTTTTTCTACTTTGAATGCTTTGTTGAATATGCCAGTTTTGTTTTTATTTTTTATATTATCATACTCAACTACACATCTACTGTGTTCATTCGGTACAATTTTTTGTATAAACAAGTAGAGCTGTTCTTCGGACATACCCGTTACAATAGCTAAACACTGGCATGCTAACCTGAAATTTATATAAATTAATTGAAAAATAATCAATTAAACTAGTCTAGCTAGTTGAAAACTCAACAAGAGGGAAAGGAAATATCAAAGGTTGGGGGAACAATATTAACTAATACAAAAAATTCATGATAATAAATCTGCAGAGAATTATACAGTTGAGTCTTTTTTTCTGCATATAAAAAAATCTATTTTGAATATAGAATTAAAATGTATTGTTTTCTCTGAATATTTTAAATTAAATAAAAGTAATTACCATTTAATTAATGAGTTTTCATTTCTCATAAACTGCTTTATAAAATTACACCAGTTCCACTTTTCTCTAGCGATGTCTGTAATGGTTTTAAGAAATTCATAACAACAATCAACTATATCAAAAGTTGTTGGTTCAAAAATACTTTCATCTGTGGTTACTTTGGATTTTTTCGTTGGTATATTATGATCAAAATCTTCAGAAAATGGTGAAGGATACTTTTCAAAGTATTGGTAAGTAAAACTAAAATTTTTTTATACATTAACAATGATTTCATATATTAATAATGTACAGTTGACTTGCAAAATACTTATATAACCATATGATTGATATACAGCTCTAAATAATGACCAAAGAAATTTATTTTTACATAGTAAGCATAAAAAATATTATAGAGGATATCTAGTGTGACGGATAATAAAATCGATTATTTGTTTTTGAATTTTTTTAAAGTAGGTGTATACTTTAAAGAATATGTTAAAATTTTCAGAAATTACAAAGTTACAGCTTTTTTAATAGGAGCAGGTAGAACGACCGTGAGTCCATAACTTCTCAAACGTTTCTTGAATAAAATTGCAGAATAATAAATGTTGTTAAAACCTTCGGTCAAACTTTAATAAACCCAATACAAATAAATTTTATGCTTAACGAAAACTACATTTATGCAGTTTATGAAAATTTGATGTTTTTTTTAGATGAACTAAACTGGAGATAGTTTTTAAAAAACAATTTTTATTTATTAAATAGAAGAAAATATAAAATCTCAAATAATCTAATAAATCTATTATGTTTACAATCAAAAAAGAATATACTTTCTACAAGTTTTATTTGAAATTTGTTCTTTAAATTTATAAAAATCGTTATCAGTAAACTATAAATATATAATTTAATTTCTTTAAATAATAAGTAAATAAAGTATTCATACAATGAATACATTAAAAAAATATGGCCACTTCTTTATCAATCATACTATTTTACAAGTTGCTGCAATTTCAATGAAAAATTTGAAACATTAAACCACCTGAGAACATCTGGATGTACACTGATTGTTTTTCCAAGTACAACACATATCTGTTTGTGTTTTAATTGAACATTACTTTCTTTATTTGTTTCTATATTTAATGGTATGGCATGATACAACAGACATAGAATTAATTGAGGAAAACATTGAACTATATCTAAACATGTATCAGGTGAAATTAAGTATTTTACTAGCTCATTTATAATTTCTTTTAATTTATCATCTGACAAATCCTAAAAATATAAAGAAAACATATTGAGTAATATATAATTATTTATTAAGTATCAATATGAATATTGTATTTAATAAAATACTTGTATCATACATAACTAAAACATTTTGCATAACAGATATTATATAAATGTTGAAATACTTTATACAACTAATAATTACTGTATTAAAATTAATACAAAATAAACTCAATTTAAATAGAACTTTAAAATGCAAATTCGATCACGTTTTCTTATTGAAATCTCGAAGTATTTAAATATATTTTTTAAATAAGTATACTGTTTTTCAGTTTAAAGAAAAAGTGTATACGTTATGTGTTACGTGTTACTTATTCAATATCCTCTTATCTTACATTATTTATAGACTTAATTAAAATGAAATTCAAATTGTATATAAAACCATGCTTTACTAACCTCAATTGCTAAATATTTTATGCAAAATTTTTCGTATTTTTCCTTGACATTGCATAATTTTTTGAGATTATCTTTAATATACTCCATTTTGTCAAAATACACCACTTTCTTTAAGAAAATAATGTTTTCATTAAAATAGTTTTATGATATTTCACTGACAAGTCCCAACAATTATAAATTTGTAAATTCGTAAAACTTGACATGTGCTTACAATATAAATACATCTTTCTGATTGGTTGGAAGAATATCAAGTATACCAACCAGTAAAACTTGTTTTACATTTGACCATTGAATTAAACATATAAGGAATGAAAACTAAATGTGTGTAAATATGAACTACAGGCAAGGCCTCGCAATGTGTGGGGCCCCAGACTGACCAAAATATATATTTTCATTAATATAAAAAATACTTATCATTATGATTTATAACAGAGCTTTCCAATACTCATATTACAAATTTTTATAATATGTATGTATGTTTTGATGCAAATAAATGTTTCATGAAAATCATGTTGCGTATCCGTATATTAGTTATGATTTTTTACATTGTATATATATTTATTAAAATTTAAGATATTGGCTAAACTGCAAATTTGACAGATGGAATGTCACTGTGATCATTATAATATAAAATAATAGGACATGACAGTAAATTTATGTATCATTAATATATAATTAAAATATACATTGGCAGTTGATATATTTATTATTATTGTTTTATGAGTATTTGTGTATATATTTTAGTAAGTATAATGAAAAAACAAATTAACATTATAATAACATAGGTATATACATAATACATAATTAGATTTTAAATTTTAGATATACAATGTCAAACATGAATAATGATGAATTAATAACAAGAGAGAGAGAAATAGAGTATTGTAGTAAAAATAATATCATAATTAATAAGGAAGTGTTTGTGATTCAAAATCATAATATAGGTTTTCACATAATTAAAATGCCAAACAAGCAATTATTTATATGGGTTGGACTACAGGACTCTCCGGATCTTGAAAATATATATTTATCATTCAACAGTGCCTATGATTCAAAACCTACTGGCATATCTCTTTGTGGAAGGTCACATTCAGGGCTTGCTGATTACTTGGAGATGGTACTCAAAAAACCTTTATATTTAAGTGTGAACACACCAAGAGACATTAGACAAACCGAAATACTTGAAATATTCAAGAAATTAATATCTTCTTCTCCTAGTTATTTTAATGATGTAGAAGAACCTTAAATTTAAAAATGTTATGTGGTCTGGTGCAACTGGATACTGGATCTAATTTAATGGTAAGACTCAGGAATTTAGATGCAAATATCATAAACAGCAGAAAGGTATGTGTTAGTATTTTATTATTAATTCTATTGATTCTATTCATGTCTGCATTTTGTGACAGAGACTGAGTCCTTGCTTTTATTTAATATAACCCTATCAGAAATAAATGATAGTAGAAGTTGTCCTAACCAAGGACATTTATTTTAACTTAAGTTTCTTTATTTGTATTTTTTTACATTTGCTACATTTTGCACCCAAATTCCTGAGTTTAGCTAATTTAATATTTAAATTATAATCATTATATTAATGTTCAAAATATTGTTATTTTTGAAATAAATCTATATTAATAAACTGAATTTTTCTCAACCTATAACATTACATATATACATATTCAGAATATATGCTGATCATAGAGATATAATATATAATATTAAAAATGTATTCTGCAAAATAGCTAGTACAAATGTACTGCACTGATTGGCTGACAGCGTGAACTGACTCTGTACTAAAAACATTGGTTTTGCACGACATGGAAAACAACTGAAACATGTTTAGGTTAGAGAATACTAGGAGCAATGCGGTACATTGGATACTATCTTTATCAGCCCACGCTCACCCATTAGAGTTATCGCTCCAGTTATATTACTTTTCTAATATATTACATGCCAAAATTTTTAAAAACAGTGAAAAAATTCTAAAAAAAAATATATTTATAAATTGATTACATAAAATACATACATAAACATAATATTTAATAATTTACATAATATAAAATAACTACAGTAAAACCTTGATTATCTGAAGTAATATTACAAAGCATAAAAAATTTTCAAATAATATAAAACTATACCCACTGTGTTTTTAAAGCAAACTACAGTACAAGTATAACACTATAATGCCGTATTTAGACCAAAAAAAACAAAACAGCAACATGGTGTTTGAAAACACATCGTACTTAAAAATGCATAGGGTTTATTGCACTTTTGTCAAAAAGACACGATGTTGCTGTTTTGTTTTTTCAGTCTAAACACGGCATAACGGTGTAAAAAATATTGTGATATTATGTGCCAATACGACAAGTCTTAGAAAAAGTACTATTTATAATATTTTGTAAGAAAAGTGGAATGAGAGAGAACTGTTGAAATCTTTTTTATAAATGAGTTTCCTACGCTAGATAAAATTTTATCCAAAGTCAATTCCAATGATAGCTTACCAACATATACACTGTCCCATATAACTATTTTAAGTGACCCAATTGTTTTGTAAAACTAAATATAATTAAATATGCAATAAAAAATAGATATGTTATTCTTTCTGTAGCGTATAATAAATAATATTCAAATATTAATTGACCCACAGGTTAGTATTTAAAAAAAAAATTTTTTTGACCCACTTGTCAAAAAGGTTTGCCATCACTGGCCTAGTCTAAACTTTTGTTTTGCAAAGAAGCAAGGTATATAAAGACAAGGTAGTCTCAACAATTCCTTGACCAATCAGCGTTGGCGCGGGAATTGACGTCACCTGGGGGATCTATTCAAATGTCATAAATTTTTAATAGAATATTAATTACAAAAAATTCCTTTATTTATTCTTGTTTTCGTATTTTTTGATATTTTAACAACACATACAATCAAATAAGTACAAATTCGACATAAAAAAATCATAAAGTGCTGTCAGAATCATATAACGTATTGCCAACTTAAGAATAGTAAAAATGATGATTCCCGAATTGACCAAATTGTCTTTGACAGCTTTTTTATGATTTTACAATGTCGAATTTGTACTTATTTGATTGTATGTGTTGTTAAAATATCAAAAAATACGAAAACAAGAATAAATAAAGGATTTTTTTATAATTAATATTCAATTAAAAATTTATGACATTTGAATATATCCCCCAGGTGACGTCAATTCCCGCGCCAACGCTGATTGGTCAAGGAATTGTTGAGACTACCTTGTCTTTATATACCTTGGCAAAGAAGGATCGCAAAAGTATGCTGATAGAAAAAGAAAAAATTATAGTTAAGCAGTGAAGAAAACATGTGCATGCCAAAAGTGTCAAAATAAAATTTTAACAGCAAAGGACAAGCATGGAGATCTGGTCTACAGATGTAAAGAATGTCAATCAATAATATTCATATAGAATGTAATGCAGGTGCCCTAACCGTGTGACAATAATGAATTCAACTGTATCTACAATTGCCAAATTTTGCAATATATGCACATATTTTGCCCTAAAAACCAATAGAGTATAACTTAAATTAATGAATGAGATGTGATTGTAGGAGCTAGATGCTCTATCTCGAAGCATCAACGTAGAAAGATGACAAATTTCAATAAGTTTTTTTAATGGGGGCCAAGCATAACTATGGATATCACACTGTGCAGATTATACTATTACCTCAGATAGTTGGCATTGAACTACATTTTATACAATTTATATATCAGTCAGTGACGCACCCAGGATTAGTTTACGGAGGATGGCTGGAAAGAAGGAAATTATTTTCAAAGATTATGTGATTTAAACCTTTTTGGACAGTTTTTAATGTGATATTTTATATATTCCTTCTACTTAGAGGGGCCAGAGCTATCTCCCTCTCCCCTGGATGCACCACTGTATGTATTTTCTATTTATTAACAATTTTTGTTTATAAATACTTATACAAAATGGCAAATATTTTATTTAAATCCATAATTTAATACATAAATATGATTAATAATTTAGATAAGTGGCAAATAATACATGTACCAGAGGTGTAACTTAATGCCGTAACTAAGGAGCTATTTAAGAGCTAAATACAAAATAATTCTACAATTTATATTGGGTAAATGAAAGACCGAGTGAATAATTTTGTTTTCCAAAAATGAACTTTTCATGATTTAATTTTTTTAATTATAATTACTTTACTTTGTAATTTACCATTTCATCATAACACTGTTATTTAATTTAAATTATAAAAGTTATGAAACAGAATTCGATTATCTAGTGAATGTTATATACTGACATCTTTGAATAATTGAAATTATAAAAAAATTTTATTGTGATAAAAATATTTCTTTAAATTTACGTAATCAAAGTATTAAATATATAGCTACACCACTGGCTGATACTATAATCATGGCTACCACCGGGGGGGGGGGGGGGGGGGTGACAGAGCTGTAGCCTGGGAACTCAGTGCGGCTAATCACCAAACTTTTTAAGTTCTTAAATTAATTATTGATAACATCAAAAAAATTTTTAGTGAAAAGGTGCCTGTAAGAAATCCTGGCGTAAGAGTCAATGATAGGATATGTAGATCATGATTATAATATATAATCATTATATAAAACATTAATTTAAAAAATTGCTGGTCGAATAAAAATATCCTACGTGATAACATTTTTGATGTTTGGACATATTTTTTTAATACCAAATGTTAATAATATAATATGTAATTATTATTAATATATAATAATTACTAGTTGGCACAAATGAAATCAGATTAAAATTATATCACGAGTAACGAATATTTGCTCTCAATTAAATTTTGAGAATTTGAATATACCCGAATGCTAAGTTCTTTTATAACATATATAGTGTGCACAGTACCTAGATACTTAAATATCCCACTCAGATAGTACATATGATTAACATGAATTCTAACTCACTTCATTAGTTAATATACAATTCTACCTAGGAAATTTTTATTCGACCATGATAAAATGTCTTAGGCAAGTTATCAGTGATAAAACTAATGAAAACATATATAAATATAAATCTCATATTCTGTCTTGAGTATTAAAAATGAAATTTTAATTTAAAAACTAATAGCTATATGTACAATATGGAATGACTATTCAAAATCGTTTATTTGCATAAACTTCGGAAAGCAAGTCTGTATATAATATATACATTATATATATATTATATATTGATGGATGTTATATAGTATATTATATACTATTGTCATGGTTCTTGTCTTTTGTATTTGATCTTTAATTAATACATATTACAATGTAGTCACAGTCCTGTAAATAAATTTAAAAATAATAAAGCAACATACAAGTCACTCAATTGCCAGTGTGACTAATTGTAAGTCTACTTGTTGTTTTGCTATTTGTGGTACCAGTTTACAGATAAATTTTAAAAAACATTTTGATTTCCATTTAACTTTATCTGAGTCCGTTTAAAAAACATTAATATTTTCAATTGTTTTGATAAGTAGACTTAATTTAAAAAGTTATTTAATAAATGTGTGGGTCATTTGTAACAAATCTACAGTAGACGTTTCATACGGTTTTGAAATCCCCATTCCTAGAAAAGCCCCATCCACATGTCTTTGTACTATTATCATAATAGAATTGATTATCGGCGGTCCCGCATTTTATGACTGTTAAAAAAAGTATGAGTTGGTGTGAACAATCTCACTATATGGAACGGAGGAGATTTACATTATGAATCTGTTTACGGTATGGACATTTACAGTATAGAACATCTACTATAATACATAACTGCTTTCTAATTACGAGAATTATGCAAGCATAATCAAAAATTCTGGTAATTATACAACACTATAGGGGCAGGCAACTTTTTCGAGTGGCAGATCTAAATGTAACTCATTGCCAGTCAAAAATTGAAAAAAATATATTTATTTTAATTCAGTATTATTGTTTTGATTGTAGATACTGTAAACACAACTAAATTAAAATGATAATATCTTACATCAAAAATAAAGCTGGCCAGATTATTAACATTTCTTTATTTCTAACACGGGGCTAATACAATAGTTTTGCAGGTAGGAGTTAACCCGTGGTAGAAGGGGGAGGGTGACCACTACTGCTACAGTACATTATTTTATCCAAAGTTGCAAAAAATCTAGAACGCAGCACTAGCGATAGTAAAATATTAATATTTTGAATAATTCACAAAGTGTTTGGATTGAGTAGGGTTGCTATCTTTAATTTAATTTAAGAATTTTGTCAAAGAATAAATAACAATTATAAAGTATAATATACTGCATGTATGTAACTTACTTGTCCGTACAATTCCCATGGAGTATCAGTGGTACAAAACCTGTATGTGCCAAGTAAAATTTCAAATCAGTTTTGATATTTAAATAGAGCATTTTTGTATTTTGAAAATAATACATAATTTGTTATTGTTATTGCAAAATACCGAATATTTATAATCTTAGAGATCAGTGGTTGTCAATTGATTCACCACAATCACCAATATTATATACGACTACGTTACACTGGCACTGTTAAAACTGAATATGCAGATGACAAAAAGTCCAAATAGCTGCACAGTTTTTTCATCTACATGTTCAATTTTACCTTCACCTGTATAACTATGCAATCATATTGTTCTGACTTACCTTAATGTGTGTAGCCAGCTTAGTAAATAAAGGCTGTGGACCACTGATTGAAACCAATTGTTATTATCGGAATATATAACAGATCACACACTTGAGAAACTAGTTCTACATAACATCAAATTCTTTAAACTAATGTAATAAAATTATTAGATTTATATTTGCATCAACTTCAAAGTGTCTATTTTGAAATTGAAGCAATCGTTTTTAAAATTTTTTGTTACATGAAATCAAATTCTTTAATGTGTGATCAGTTTTAAAAGTTAATATTACCTTCTTGATAAACAACATAATGTACAACTTGCTATGACTGTTGCGAGACCAATAAATCCACCTAAAAGAAGAACCAATAACTGGACTATCGTTATTCCTTTTTTCTCGCTACTGATTAAAGCACAATTTTCAACATTATTGACATGAAACTTGGCATACACTGGTTTTAGTTTCTCTTGCATTTTTTCTTTTAATAAAACATCCATCATCTCTTGTGGTGATAAAGTGTCTTTTCCAACTAGTTGAAAACATGAACTGTGAAAAAAAAAATTTCATTATCAAAACTCAATTTACAAGAAAATTAAAATAAATCATTGTGACAATTTTTATAATGCAATTTTTATAAGGCATCGACAACTTTTGTTGTCATATTGTATAGTGCAGTCAATCGTTTTAATGTAAAAGTAATGTATAGTTTAGTTTGCAGAAAGAAAGGAATGGCCTAGTAATAAGTAATTATCTGAAATAGTTATTTAGGATACGATTTCGGTTTCACAGGCTAGAATTCAATTATTTCGGATATGGTTTTGGAGGTCAGAATTGTTTAGAATAACTGAATAACCAATAGTTTTAGTTTCAAATAGAGTTCTATAACATACCTAATAAGAACTGTTAGTTCTTGTTCAAGGATAATATTTTTAAAATATGTAAAATAATTAACTACATACCTTGTGCTACTAAAATCTAAACTGTTATCACGTTTCAAATGGAACTGCGTATCATATATGTGTAATTTCAAATTTGGATCGTCAAAAGAAGACTGTATTAAATTTTCAAAATCACCTAATATTTTTCTTACATCTGCAGGGGGTTTACTAAACACAAATTTCAATAAATCTCGATCTCTGATTACATGAATCTAAAATATAATACAAATTAATATAAATCAAAAATCGTACTACCAGTAATAGTTAGGTATCTAACCTGTACAGAAGTATTTGCATGATGGTTATTTGATATTGAATTATTGGCACGAATCAATAAATTAAAAATCCCGTCCACGTATGTTACTAGACCTTTTGCCGTTCTTAGTTCTCCGTTGTTTTCATTTATACGGAATACATCTTTTGGAATTATTCTGAAATGTTAAAAAATATAATAATTATTTTATGTTATACCACAAACAAATATTTTAGTGCCTTTTTTTTATTCATTGTAATACTTTTAACTCTTA
The DNA here is from genome assembly GCA_961205875.1 of Sialis fuliginosa. Classification (NCBI taxonomy): domain Eukaryota; kingdom Metazoa; phylum Arthropoda; class Insecta; order Megaloptera; family Sialidae; genus Sialis; species Sialis fuliginosa. The sequence continues at coordinate 25,721,802 of OY540812.1, read as the reverse complement.
AATATAGATTTTAGGCACGTTTTAGGTCATACATGATAACTGCAGCAATGCAATTTTTCAGGAAAGCTATTTAAAAATTTGAATACCTGTTCTGTTCAGATATAATTAGTGTACCATTTATTTTACTGTAATATTCAAATGAATGCTGATACTATAAATAGACCCAGTGGAAGATTAACTAAATTGAGAGCTCTAGGCTCAAACTGATGTTATGGTCCCTTTTTATTTTTTGTAGGCTTGAGTGAAATTTGTCAAAAGAGGCATGAAGCAAGATGAGACGAGAGATGCTCTCCTATATGACAAAAGAGACACTGCCTCATTATTATTATTATTATTAATTTAAATACTACCATTCCTTGAAATTTCAAAATTATGTATGGATGTTTTGTAGAGTTCAATTAGTTCAAGTAGTTAATTAAAGAGCATATGTATATCTAACATTAATATTTAAGTTGCTGCAGATGTTTTTTTATAAAAAATACGGATAACACCTCACATAATCTATTTTAAAGCTGCATTATCTCAGTAATGGCATAAACTACATAATTTATAAAAATCAAATGTGGAACAGATGTTTACCCGACATTCACAATTTTTTTCAACCCTTAGAATTTGGAGGCTTCCCTAATGATTTATAGACATGCCTACTGCATCTATTGGATTATCCGCCACTAAATAGACCAAGTGAAAGAACACACAAAACTAAATTAGAAAAGTGTTTATCAGAAAATGGCTTAAATGTCAGTCATAATATTGTCGCCTATATGACCATCAATATATTTATAACTTTCAAACTATTCTTATACCTAATACAGTAAAAATTTACATTATTCTGATTTATCTACATACTTACTTGTCTCCAAAATCTATTTTTGGTGTAAAATTCATACTTAATATTTCATATTTAATTGGTAATGCATCCGAATCTGCATCAAATGCCTCTGGATTTAGTAAAATTGTGTCGATTGGTACATTTAGACGTACACCAATGGTAAAATTATTTTTCTTAAATTTGGGTACGTTGTCATCAATATCTTTAATTGGTATTAGAACTTGCAGTTCAGATGGGTCCTAAAATAGTACACATTTAATTTATCAATATATTTAAATGATTTTTCACTTTAAATATTTATGTAATGCCATTTAGGTAATTGATTTGGACTTTGCTCATTTATTGAAGTGGATATCTTTCATTGTAATGTACAATAAAAGATTGACTAAATTGATAACCAAAATGACGTGACTTGTATCCCAAAGTCAGTTAGCAATATATCAATAATTTTTAATTTAATTTACCAAGCGATTATATGGCTTCCTTGTTACTTGTAATTTCTTTTCCGATGCTTTAAAACATTTTATCGTTAATAAATGTTGATCAAATTCTTCTCTGTCTATTCTATTTGCCGTTTTTATCAAAGCACTATTGTTTTCAGTTCTTTCTACTACAAACCAGTCTTGCTCATTTCCAGCTAAAAGATTACATACATAAGTAAATAAGTAAAAAGTACTTCTCTAAATTTTATAAATGATTAGAAACATACATATTATTAGATAATCAATAGCCCCGTTTTCATCAATATCTTCATCTACAGCAGATATTTCACCAACTGTAGATCCTATTTCAATTTCCTCTGTTACAGGTAAAACTATTGGTTCATCATCCTAAAAAATGATTTATTTTTTAAACAATTTAAATATAAGATACTCAAAATTAGTTTTCAATAATTACACTAACCAATTGACGTACAAAATGCGGTTTATGATCATCGATATCTGTAACCTGTACTTTTAAAATTCTTTTTGCTTCTTGTGGAGGTGACCCATTATCATGTACCACAAAACCTAACGTGTATAAATCTTGTTTTTCTCTATCCAGCAATGACTTAGTTGTCAACAAACCAGAAACTGGGTCTACAAATAATATGTATATTGAATATATTTTTTATAAAACACATCAAAATTTAAAAATGATTTACCTAATTTAAATGAGAAGTAATCAAGTCCATCGTTTAATAATTTATATGTAAGTTTACCAGATGGTAATGCTGGATCATCAGGGTCTGTTGCAATTATCTGAAAAACTGATGAGCCAATAGCCGAGTTCTAAAAAACAAACATTTAAAAAAATTTGTACCTGAGTAATTCATAAAATTAAATTCTTACTTCACTTATATATGCTACTTGATCAGGTGTTGGTTCACTTATAGTTGGTACTCCATCATTTGCACTAACATCTCCGATATATAACTTCAATGAGACGTCAGAATATAACCCAGCACCATCTTGTGCTTGGATTGTAAGTAAGTAGGGGTCTATTCGGCCTTTACCAGTCAATGGACTCCTTGTCTTTATCTCCCCAGTTTGTGAATTAATTTTAAATAGTCCTGTTGAATTAAAATACATCAGTGATGTGATATTTTTTAGATAAATGTCCTATACATGAGGAGAGGCTGGAAAGTTCTCAGCCTGAGTAGTTGGAATTGCTCGTACTATGTGTCACTAGTTGCACAACTTTTAACAAGTATACAGAATTAAAGTCAGGTCATTAGTGTTATTATGTTTCGAATAATTAAATGATAAATGTCACCATGTCAGAGTCATCAACACTGTCAACACACCTTATGAAAATGGGGTAAACCGGGAAAACGCTAAAAGAAGTTTTTGAAAATATGTCTGCTGATTACTGTTGAAAATATCAAAAAAGTTTAAAACTATTTCTGGAAGATTGCAGAATTAAGATGTGACAGATAGTCAGCTATCTGTACCCTTGCTCTGAGGCTGTAAGTATTATTTTTCACCAGGGCCGTAACTACCATCGGGGCCCCCGAGGTTAGGGGGTCCCCGCAGCGTAAAAAATGGAGGAAGTAAGTAAAGAGGAAAAAATTGTGTAAGTTAGGAGCAAAAAAAAAGGTCTTCAATTATTACTAATTTTGAATTGAATGACTTTTTTTTTTTTATAATAAGGAGTAGACTAGTTTATTAACTATGATAAAAAAAAAGGTCTTCAATTTTTCCTTTTACATATTCTGGGGGTCTCTCAGCCACCTCTTACCCTGGGGCCCCCGAGCTTCTAGTTACGGCCCTGTTTTTCACACACATTGGCAATATGATCCAAAATCAGGAGTTCATGCAATGGATTCAAAAAGGTGTAAGAACTCCAAAGAAATTCTCCATAAACAGCAGATAGATTTTGGTGAGGAACTTAATGATTTAATGGTACTCCATTTTTAAAAGGTGCATTGATGATTCAGGCATGGTGACATTTATCATTTAATTGCACAAGATGTAATTATACTAATAGCCTAATTTTTGTCCTATATACTCGTAAAGAACTGCACAACTAATGACCTATAATACCTATGAGCAATTACAATAAAAAGAAGTACCTCAGACCGAGAACTTTCCAAACTTTTCTTGTATGTTGCACTAAACTGATTTACTCCTCTACACTATTAATAATGATTAACAATAACACAATTTATAAAATAAAACAAAAATTAATAAATCCTACCATTAACTTCACTTTCATCAAGAATATCATAAGTTATTTCTCCTCCTAGTCCCTCATCAGGATCTGCTGCTGTAATATTGACAACACTGGAGCCAATGGCAGCGTTTTCAGCAATGACAGTGATGTAAGATTTAGAATTAAACAGCGGTGCATTATCGTTCACATCTAGAATATCTACTGTAATAGGTATTGTAGTTTTCAAGGATTCTGAACCACCATTGGGAGTGTCTGTGGCTGTCACATTGAAATTTAGTACAGATTGGTGTTCTCTATCAATAATTGAATTTGGCGAAAGCTAAAAAATATAATTGTTTTTATTGATTTTTATATCATCCATAACAGTAGACTAGAAATTGATCTACCTGAATACCACCGGTAATTTCATTTATAATAAAATAATTACTGCTGTCTCCACTTAATGAGTATCGAATATCTCCATATCTATTTTGTGGTGTAGTGTTTGAACTATTGTGTTCGCTATTAGAAGATTTGTCCAAGTCAACTGCTTTTACAATTAATACTTTTTCTGGATATCTTTTTGATTCGAGTATACTTACTTTATAACTCTAAAAATGATTTATTTTTATTGGTATTTATGGACAAGTTTAAATATTATTATACAAATAACTTTTTTTTATATCAATTCAATTAATTTTTTACTTAACCCTTGAATAACACACTATGTAAACCACCCGATTTCATCACACATGGGTTTGCGTAATCTAGTAATTTTGTTTGCTTGTATCTCGAGATCTAACATAATTGTCCAATTTAAAAGTGTTTTTGTTTTTTTTTTTTAAATAAATATGCCAGACAGTAAGAAAAATGAATATGTAGATGAGAAAGTTATAAATTTTGTGATAATCAAGATATCAAGCAAAAAGGAACAAAAAAATTTCTAAACTCTGGAAATTTTTTTTTTTTTAAATCATAACTCTTATTTATAAAAAGATATGAGGGTTTTATTATAGAGAAATCAAAAGATGTTGAGCTGAACTTGATGAAAAAAAACCTCCAATTTTTACCGTTCAGAAATGACACATATTCTCAGAATAGGCTTGGTTAACGTTATCCAGTGTGATGTTTAAGGGTAAAACATAATGTATTCTTTTTTAAATTTATTAAAACAAATTTTCTATCAAAAAGTACTTGTACGTTATTAATGGAATTTCTTACATCTTGTTCAAAAACTGGTGCATTATCATTTACATCCAAAACTTCAATAAATATTTTAGCTTCGGAAGTTCTTCTACGATCATCAGACACAGCCATTACTGACAAAGACAACACTTTGTCATCTAGGGACTCAAAATTTAATCTTTTAGTTAGTATTATTTCTCCATTTTGTAAAACTGTAAATAGGTCTGTTCCTGAATGGCTCAGGTTAAATGTTCGAATCATTGAATCAGTAACGGGATCTTTTGCTTGCAACATAAGTATTTTGTATCCGATTGGCTGTTCTTCTTGGATTTTGATATGATAGCTGTTGCTTTGAGAATCAAATGTTGTTTGTATTTCTGGGCTTTGTGTTTTTGATTCACCGCTTAAAATAAATTTAAATTTGTAATTTTACAATCTATTCCTGGGAAAAAAATATATTCGATCTTTGTAGATCAAAATAGAACTATTTTTCTCAAAATTTTGATGCATTATTTATAACAGATTTACTTAGATCAAATTAAATTTAGATCTGCGCAGATCAAAAATATTTTTCCCAGGTGGTTAATATGTATTTTCTATTTTCAAAATAAAATAAATTAAAATTTAATCTGTTGAAGTTACAGAACATTAAATATGAAGTAAAATTGAATTGAAAAAAGTGGTATCAAACTACAAGTGTCTGAAACTTACTGTTCTATTTTAATTTCGTAGAAGAAAAAAACACTTACCCTGCATATATAAATATAGGATTATCATCTGAATATGCTTGAATATAAATTGTCACTTCTGTTTTAGCGATTTGTTTATCTTTATTTATTTCAGCATTAATATCTTTAGCTTGTACTGTTAATATTATAACACTGATTGCTTTAAAATTCACCGAATTGTTCACAAGTATATTTCCTTTATCATTTATTTTAAAAGCATGTTTAAAATCATATTTCTTCGATGGTATTAAAGCAACACCTAATAGAAAATAAAATAGTTTTTAGATTATTATTTCAAGATATTATCAACTAAAGTCTATTTCAGTGGTGTTCAGTCTGACATTCTACACATGTAGGGTAGATTCCCCAAAAAATAGTGAACTTTTTTTTATTGGGATGATTATTTCAAAATCAAGTCAATGCTTTGAGAGCCATATGTGATTTGTGAGCTCTGCGTTAGGTAATACTGATCTGTTTATTGATAGTATTTATAATTTATATAATTAATATTGTATTAGATGAGATATGAGTTTACCTGTTTTATCTTTAGCTAAAATTGGTTCTAAAATACTATATTCTAATTTGGCATTTTCATCCTCATCAAATGCTTTTACATTAATTACAAATTCATCAGTCTTTGCTCTTTCAGAAATGTATGCAATACTGCTTGTGGCATTAAAGATAGGTAGTTTATTATTCACATCCTCGATAGTGACAAACACTGTAGCTGTAGCGGTTTCATGAACAGGCTGGCCGTTATCAACAGCGTGAACTATTATGTTGTAATTTTTAGGGTTAATATCTAAATCAAGATTAGAGTATGATGATGTAGTGATGACACCCGATCTAAAATTAAAATAATTTTGTAGATAATCGATTGATATAGTGAAAACACGTTTTCTAGTTTACCTAATAATAAACTTACTTTTTGTCTATTAGAAAGTTGTCTTTATGACCACCTGTAATATAATAATTCAAAAATGAATCAATTCCGTCGGGGTCCATGGCTTGCACTGTCGTGACGTTTGTACCAGGTGCTGCGTTTTCTTTGATAGTCGCTTTGTAATGCATCAAACTAACACCTGGTAGAAACTGTAAACTAACTGGATTATAGTTGCCTTTGAAAATTGGTCTCTGATTTCCAATGATACCAACTCTGACAAGAACTCGTGTTTCATTGTGCATAGGTGGTTTACCTGTAATAAAAATATTTCTTATATTTAAACTTGAGAAATAAATTTTAAATTATATTCTGCTTAGATAGCCTATTATATTAACAAAGTATCTGGGTATGCATATATTTTACATTTCAAATACGTGTATTATTTAAAATAATAAATACCCAAATATCACATTACCTCCATCTGTCGCTCTTACAATAAGATCGTATTGCCCTCTAGGAGTATCCATCGCACGCACTGGTCTTTCAATTTTAATTTCGCCTGAGTTGACATCAACCGAGAATACACTACTCTCATTCATAGTTTCGGAAATACTGTTAGTTGATTCTAGAGTATAATATATTTTACCTCCACCTTGTGAAGGTCCATCTACATCAGTTGCCTATAATAACAAAAATTATATGATTATATTTTAACACTTTTAAAACATATTTAATATACCATAATATACTTACATGTACAAATAATTGTGGTTCAAAACTTAACGCTCCTTCTTTAATTGTTCTCATATACTCTCTGCTCTCAAAAATTGGAGAATTATCATTAACGTCATCGACTTCTACAAAAATATTCAAAGAATTTATTTTACCACCTCCGTCCATTGCTTCTAATGTCAATGAGTAACTCTTTTGTGTTTCGTAATCTAACTTTTGCTCAACATACAGTCCACCACTAGATTCTGCAGTTTTAAACTTCTCAGATCCAAATCCTCTTAAATAATATGTAATTTCGCCAAATTTTCCACTGTCCTTATCGGTTGCTTTAATATCAGCAATTTTATGACCTCTTGTAGCATTTTCAAAAACGTGTAATCTGTATATGTTAGATTCAAATATCGGAGCATTATCATTTGAATCAACTAAGTGAACTATGATATCAGCATGTGTGACTTTTTGGTTATGAACACTTGCAAATATCCTGAATTTTAATGTATGTTTTGAAATATCAGAAACATCAAAATCTAAGTTCGATGTATCTATAACTTTTATTGTAACAGGTGTTCGACCTTCACCGTATTTCGGCACTATATCAAATATTCCTTCTGAATTTTCTATGTTTTCTAAACTTAAGTTATAACGACTGTTAATGCCGATATCATTATCGAGAACAACAATATTTAAACCAGGTAATGGGGTATTATTAGATATATCTTCAGAGACGTCAATTTCAAATTTGTCTTTATTAAATGTCGGTATTTGGTCATCAACATCTGTTATAACTATTGTTATCTGTGTTGTAGCGAATTCTGAAGGTAGTTCATTATTTATTAACTCTGTAGCCTGTAAAATAGTTTATAGACATAAATGTATAAAAAATATATTAATTAATTACAGGACAGTAAAGTTACCAACTCTAAAAGTGATATTATAATTTAAGAAACGTAAAATATATATTTATTCTAAAGTTCAATGTCAGGTAATAATGCATTTCTCCTCACCTTTACAAAGAAAGTATAAATTCCACCATTTTGTAAAACATCTAAATTTTCTCTATCCATCAAATTACTTGATGTAACTAAAACTGCTTCATCTGTACCTTTATCCATTCTTAATTCAAAATACTTGAGGTCATCTCCTTCTAAAGATAAAAACAATGGTCGTGGATTTCCTGTGTCGCCATCTTTTGCTTTAATTGATAAAATTGATGTACCCTATTAACATAAATCATTTTTTAACACTTCTAGCATTATTCTTCATTACTTTATACTATGTTATTACCGCAGGTGTATTTTCTGCAATCGTAGCACTGTACGGTGCATTTATAAAGAATGGAGGTTGGTCTTGTACATCTATTACATCAATTGCAACACTTGCAAATGCATGTAAAGGTTTTGTTCCACTATCAGTAGCTTTTAAAGTTAAAATATAACTGGAACGTTGTTCAAAATCAAGATTTTTTAATAACGAAATATGTGCTTTAAATCTTCCCTCGGATATCTGTATAAAAAAAAAGATATAAAAATGATAAATATTACATTTAGTATAACGTGAAGATATATTGTGTGGTAGAAATAGATAGTAAGCTAATTTGCATTTTAAAATATAATTCTGAATACAGATTCTGATAACACAAGTGATATTTGAATATGGACAGTGAAAGCTGAAACCAAATAATTTAAGTAACATTTATATAATTTATTATAAGAAGAAAAATAAAAAATTGCTACGAAAAAACTGAAAAAAGTATCGTTTTTTCAACCCACTGTAAAATTTGATATATATATATTGCTTATTTGGTTACAGCTTCCATCATTGGTATTATCGGTATCTGTTATATCTAAATATTTTTAACTATCATACCTTCTCTGTGTAAATACTAAACGTTTTGCAAACATCATCATCAGACATCAATTTTAGGTCAACATAACAACTGATTACAACATCTGCATTTACCCCTTCATCTAAATCTGTGACAACTATTTCAGAAGTAGTCAAAATCACAGACCCAACTTTAGAATTTTCAGTGACGTTTGCTCTGTATGGTCTATTGTGAAAGGTTGGAGAGTTATCATTTTCATCTAATATAATTATTTTCCTTTGTAAACTGTAAGTGTTAGGTTCTGCATTTCTGATGCTCTCATCGGTTATTGAAATAATTACTTCAACAATATCTTGCGTTTCTCTATCGAGTGGTTGCTGTAGCATTACAACACCTGAGTATCTGTCTACAGTAAATTGTTGACCGCTTATTGAATAATGAAGTTGACCATTTTTCGAGCCAGTACCTAAGTAAGCAAGTGAATTTTTGGTACTTGTTCATTATCCTACCACTATCGCAAATGATCATAGATTATAATAACATGTGTATATACACACCAATATTGTGCCGATGTGAGTAAAGTGTATAGTATTTAAAAACAGTTTGTTACAGTAGATATTGAGTCTCTGTTTTAAACTAAAATAAACCCCAGCTTCGTCTCTGGAAATTGGGTTCGCAGAGATTGCCCTATCCAAGGTAAGTTGCATTGATATTGGTGGGTATATACACTTATAGTCTATATCATAGGCGCCGACTTCATTTTACCCGTGAAGGGGGGGGGGGATTCTCAAAGTGGTCGGGGGGTAAAAATTGTCCTTAAAAAAATGTGTAATATCCAACTTTCATAATAACGATCAAATTATCACAATCAAAATTTTTCAAAAAAAGGAAATTGAAGCTTAAAATCTACTTTAAGATTCTTTAAAAAATTATTTTTATTTACATCTTAAAAAGCTACAAGTCAATAAAGGTTGCACCAAAAAAAAAATACAACTTATTGATTTGTATTTTTTTAAGATTTACATGAATAAATATAAATTTTTGTAATGACCGACCGAAACCGATTTTTGAGCCGAAACCGAAACCGAATTTCGGTTTTAATCTCAGTTTCGGCCGAAACCGAAACCGAAACCGAAACTTAAAAAAAATAATTGAAATATTTTTTTTATTTATGTTTTTGCTCATTTTTAGAAAAAATAATATAACATAGATAAAGAATAATTTAAATCCGCTTAAAAATTCAACATTAATAGCTTAAAACGATAAAACTAAACTCAAAGCAACTACATATTTATATGTAATATATTATGAATATGTAATATAATTTATTATGAATCATTTACTATTACAACAAAAAAAAAGTTATATAAAATATCTTTTTCATAGAAAAAAAAACATTATTTCTGCACAAGGAACATAAGATTACTAGAAATCAGTGGAATCACATTTATTGGTATATATTTTCTATATACAGTTTAACATATCTACATATAAAGTCAATAATGTTAGTACGTAAAGTAGTTATTGATAAGTTAATTATAGTCCAGTAATTTTAGATATTAAAACACCTAATCTGGGAAAAAATAGCAGATATCTGAATTTTTGTATACACCTTCGTTACAGTGTTATAAATAACGTGTAAAAAGTCCCCAAAGATATCGCGTCGGCGTTGCGAGATATTGAAGGTCTAACGTGACGAAAAACGGTTATTCGTGAATATCTCACTTCCTATGACTCGGAGGTCAATGGGGGTTATTATATAAAAAGTGTATTATTAAATTCTTAAGAAAAAAGATTCTTTCCATTTAAAAAAAAACAACAACCGTTCTCGTGGTAGAGCGCGGAGAAAGTATGGCTATATATTTGCATACGGTATGACGCACTCTATGGCAATTGACTATTTACATATGACTATTTCTACGTGAAAAAATTACAGGACAAAAATTAAATTAAAAACATTTTTAATCAATTTTAGTCACATTTAGTAGAACTACAAACATAGTGATTTATGAAAAATTACCATTCTTGTTCAATTATGTGTTGAAAATCTACACTTAAGCTTTTGCAAAGTTATTTAATGGTTCTACTAAAGTAAGCTTAGGACATATTGAGTAGAAAAGAGAGAAAAAATGTGTTAAATTGGCCTGCATTTAACGATAGGTACGCCAAAAATTAAAAAATCGAAAAAAAAATTGTTTTATTATAAAATGCACCCTTTTTAATGTTTTATGTGTACTTATGTTATAAATATGACTAAACAGTAAAATTATAAATATTTTTGGGCTACAAACATGTTTTTTATTATTTTTTTGCTAGAAAAACTTCTATTCATACTACCGCAGGATCTCTTGATAGCTCCTATTTGATATGCAAGCCTTCAAATAAAAAAAAATTAAAATAGATTCGCTATAAAATTTTGAATAATAAACAATCAATTATTTTTTACTAAATTTTATATTTTCCGTGTAATGGGAAGTCAAAATCAACAAATATTGGACGATAACAAGAAAATTGGTGTCCGCGGGATTCTTTTTTGTTTTATAAAATAAGGACTGCATCGAGATAGGAACATGAAATTCGGTATTATTGTACATCAATCTCTCCTCTTCAAAAGCATATGTGCCGCCACTCTCAATTCTTATTTGGCCCCAGTTTTATAAATCAAAATAGAATCCCGCGGACACCAATTTTCTTGTTATCGTCCAATATTTGTTGATTTTGACTTCCCATTACACGGAAAATATAAAATTTAGTAAAAAATAATTGATTGTTTATTATTCAAAATTTTATAGCGAATCTATTTTAATTTTTTTTTATTTGAAGGCTTGCATATCAAATAGGAGCTATCAAGAGATCCTGCGGTAGTATGAATAGAAGTTTTTCTAGCAAAAAAATAATAAAAAACATGTTTGTAGCCCAAAAATATTTATAATTTTACTGTTTAGTCATATTTATAACATAAGTACACATAAAACATTAAAAAGGGTGCATTTTATAATAAAACAATTTTTTTTTCGATTTTTTAATTTTTGGCGTACCTATCGTTAAATGCAGGCCAATTTAACACATTTTTTCTCTCTTTTCTACTCAATATGTCCTAAGCTTACTTTAGTAGAACCATTAAATAACTTTGCAAAAGCTTAAGTGTAGATTTTCAACACATAATTGAACAAGAATGGTAATTTTTCATAAATCACTATGTTTGTAGTTCTACTAAATGTGACTAAAATTGATTAAAAATGTTTTTAATTTAATTTTTGTCCTGTAATTTTTTCACGTAGAAATAGTCATATGTAAATAGTCAATTGCCATAGAGTGCGACATACCGTATGCAAATATATAGCCATACTTTCTCCGCGCTCTACCACGAGAACGGTTGTTGTTTTTTTTTAAATGGAAAGAATCTTTTTTCTTAAGAATTTAATAATACACTTTTTATATAATAACCCCCATTGACCTCCGAGTCATAGGAAGTGAGATATTCACGAATAACCGTTTTTCGTCACGTTAGACCTTCAATATCTCGCAACGCCGGCGCGATATCTTTGGGGACTTTTTACACGTTATTTATAACACTGTAACGAAGGTGTATACAAAAATTCAGCTATCTGCTATTTTTTTCGCAGTTGAAATCTAAAATTACTGGACTATTATTAAATAAATCATAAAATGTAAAAAATATCTTTTTTGTAAAAAAAAATAATTCTAAAACTAAATTAATTCTTACAATTACAAATTACAATCCAATAAATTAAAATTACACTATATTACTAGGAATTCTAATTACATTTATTTGGCATACATATATTCTAGAAACATCTACTTATAACTTATAGATACTTCTAGAATATATTCCATATAAATGTAATTATTTTATTGTTCTGAGAGGCTGACTAACTGATACACGCCAACACGCCAAATATTCGGTACGAATCGAGTGGAGTACATTCGAGCGCGCGGCGAAACCTGAAAACACAGTTTCGGCACGGCCGAAAGGTTCGGCCATTTTTTGGCCGAAACCAAAACATAGCCGAAACACGGATTTTAGGCCGAAACTGGCCGAAACCGAAACCGAAACCGAACCTTCGGTCGGTCATTAAATTTTTGCAAAGAAAACAAAGAAGATAATTCAAATATTAATATCCTTTCTGAAAAATTTCTTAGTGGTCATTTTTACCAAAGTAACATTTTTTGGAAAAGAAAAAAAATGTTTTGACAATTTTTTTTTCTTTTTTAGCTAAAAAAATACTAGACTGTGGATTCACAGGGGGTGCGAAGCCCTCCTAATGCGGTGTTCACACTAAAGAAAACAAAACAGCAACACGGTGTTTGAAAACACGTCGTATTTAAAAATGCATAGGCTTTATTGCACTTTTGTCAAAAAGACACGATGTTGCTGTTTTGTTTTTTCGGTCTGAACACGGCATAATATCACGCTACCCCCCCCCCCCCCCCGTAGTTGGCGCTTATGGTCTATATTCATATTTGCGAGAGAATAATTAACAAGTACCGAATTTTTGGTAATTTTTCTAATTTTAAAGTATTTATAAATAAGTAAATAAGTTCAAAAGAAAAATAAATTTTTCTGAAGTTATTTAAAGTACTTATACATATTTTAAATAAATTTGTATATTACCTGTTTTATTATATACATTATTCAGTTTTTACCTTTTAATTGATATACAGGAGTCCCTACAGGTGTGTTTTCTTTCAAACTAAATTTGGACATATCACCTCCAGGTACAAAATCAAGGGATCTATTTGTACTTTGTGCAGTTAATATTTTAATCATTATTAAAAAAAATAACAAATGTTTGATACATCTGGAATTTAGAGATTTCATTTTTCTGTAAGAAAAAGAAAAATTGATTTATTCAATCACAAAAATATACGTAAATAAATAAAAATAAAACTTCGTACGAACGAAGCATCAGTTTATGTTTCACAGTTTTGTAATATTGACTATTGTCTATATAGTTTTAGGCACACTGTCAGACACAAAGCACCTCGTATAAAGGTTTTAATTTTATTTTGATTTTAGTTAGGTATTTGTCATTTATATTAGTTATTGTTATTATAAAAAATAGGGCTACGTAGACCTTAATAACAATAATAGTGAGTTGTATAAAGCAATAATTAGTAAATCGTCCGTTTTATAACAATAATTAACGTATTTATATTATATAGTCATGGTTAATAAACAAACGAATTGCTAACCGTGGTTATTTTTGCATATTGTTAATGCTATTCTTAATTCTATTGAGTATTGTGGGATTGGAGGAAGGAGGGTTAGATTAGGAGAGAAAGGCCAAAAGTAAAACAACCATGCGTGAGTATATATTTTGAAGGTAAAATTTTGGTCAAACTGAAGAATATGCCGGTATGACGTCACAATTGACAAAAATCACGTATATATAAGTTATTCAGAATAGAATTGATGTTCTAATAATATACACGTTAAATATCCTTGTTTAGGGCAATCTATTGGGGTGAAAGGAGGTTGGTTAGTTTTGGTTAGGTAAAAAGCGAGGATTCAATCTCCGCCTTGGTTAGGGCCAAGTTATTAACCTTGGGTTAGGGCAATCTATTGGAGTAATTCTGTCAAATAAAAATGACTACATGTTACCATAATAAAACATTATACAATATTCTAACACATCAACACGTGATTTTTGCAAAAGTTTAATATTTGATCAGGTTGACTTCCAAAAAAATCAGTCAAATCTATACAAAAGCCGATTTTTTAAATAAAAATAAAAATTCATGTACATTGAAATATTTTGAATATTATTATTATACCATAATAGAGGTAATCATAAGATCGGTGTCACTAAGTGGGATGACACCTGGAGAAGTCAGTAGATTTTTTTACATATTAAACGAGTGTCTCCCCCTATGACTTTTTAAAGATAAAAAAGAGATTTGATTTTTATAATCTTGACTGTATAGACTTTTAATGACCAAAAAAAGATCAATTGACTCTATTTATATACATAAAACTCCCTGGAAACTATAATAACCAAAAAAGAGGTTAAAAGGCTTCATTTTTGCATTTGAGACGGGTGCCACCCCTTGAAGGTACTCCTCTCCCATAGTGCCGCCATTGCCTTCACTCACTGGCTCATCAACTCATCACTCATAAAGTGTGTTAATTAAACTTTTAAATCTATAACCATTGACAAAATACTCATCTATAAAAAAATGAACCTGAGTGTATAATAGTGCAAATGCTTTTAGATTTTTTAAGTTATATATGTAGGTACATTAAAGTGACCAGACGTCCCGGATTGGGCGGGACAGTCCCGGATTTGAGTGGCCTGTCCCGCATCACAAAGTGTCCCGGAAAACGTCCCGGATTAGACATTTGAAGACCTTTTTTTTAGTGTATTGTTTATGCAGAAAATATTAAGAATTGAATTTCAATTTGAGGACTAAAAATTAAATTTTTATAATAAATTATTTTTATAAAATTTTTTTATTTTTGTTAAATATTTTTCCCTATGTGTATGTGGGGGGAGGTGTCCCGCATCAGGGTTTTAGAATTCTGGTCACTTTAAGGTACATACTTGCCTACCTAAATGTTTAAAGAAATAAAATAAAACGCAGACAAATCGTTGTTAATAAATATGTTATGATAAACTGGTATAATTTTGTAAAAGAGTTCAATTTTAAAACATCAAATTATTTCCAGCACAAGAAAATCAGAAAGCTGTAATAAAAGAAAGTAAAGACATATATTATCAGATTAAATATTCCGTGAAAATGGTCATAACATCACGGAAGGAGTTATGGTCGATGCCTCGGTAAAAAACAATGCAAAAATATCTTTGTATTTGATTCACAGTTAATAATGTTTCTCAATATATCGTTTCGTTAAAAATTTAACAATGGTAGTTCTCAAAGTCACACAATCTGCATATTTAAGTAATAATTTATAAAACCGTAATAATCGTGATGTAAAAATTTAATTGTCTAACGTACGTGCATGTCATATGTTAGAGCAGTGGTGTCAAACACATACATGAACACAGGTCACCAAATTCAGTTTAAGAGTATGCAGCAGGCCGCAATCCCTCCCTTCAAAAAATGGTTTTAAAAAATGTGAATAAATATTAAAAATTTCAGCGAGTAAAATTCAACGAAATCAACTCATTTAAATGTAATATTTAAATGAATTTACAAAAAAAAATTGTTTAAAGCTACCGGCGTTCATAAATAAAATATCAAACACTGATTTAATAACCAGAATATTGGCTGAAATTATACCTACTCCAGCTTTTAATGGTAGCTAGGGTGACCAGGTCTCCGGTTTTGACCCGGAGTCTCAAGGTTTGCACACTGGATCTCCGGGCTCAGGGTTTGGGTGCAATTTCTCCGGGTTTTGCAAAAAATGACGACGACTAAAAAAAAAAGGTCGTCAAAAATAGAGCAGGGGACAAATCAGTGCAGATTATGGTAACAAATTTTATGAAAATAAAAATAAAAAGAATAAAATAAAAATAAAAAAGATAAGATAAAATAAAAAAGGGGTCTTCATTTACATCTCAGGGTTTACCAAAACTAAAATCTGGTCACCCTAATGGTAGCTGGGAGTTAACACATTATTTTTTATTCATTTATAGCTTTTGTTACAAAATATAAGTACTTAGGTACTACTAAAACGTTAAATACCGCAGCAAATTTTCTTATACTAGCATGTTTTTTTTGTTGCAAATGTGAGTTTGAACTAGATTAGACAAGTTCAAAAGCGCGTCATCCTGTAAAAAGTAAACACACGATATTCTAGTTTTTACTTTTTTACGCTAATTACATGTTAGAGCTTTAGAACTCAGAATAAAAAAAGATTTTAAAAAACAAATAAGTGATTATAAACAGGGGCAAACTAGGTAACTGCCTAGGGTTCGTAATTTCTGGGAGCCCGGTTTTTGAAAAGTGGAAGCGAAAAAAAGTTTCATATATTAATGCGGAGAAAATTTATTTATTTAAAATTCTTTTAGATTTTTTTTAACTGGGCCCTTAATGGGTTACTTGCCTATGGGTCTATTTTTTCGTTGATTATAAATAATTTGTTTAAGACAAATCTATAAAATATAATTTAAAAAACAAATATTCAAAATGATGTCCACTGTTTTTAAATACTTCCTCCTCGCCTGAAATTTTTGACACCTTTACTATCCTGGCGCCTGTGTGCGTCGTACAAATTGCACACTGTTTTCATAAGATTTTAAACATATAGCTGACTCATTTACCTAACCATTAACATTACATATTTTCTATAATACAGGGTGTCTCAAAAAAATGTACCCACACTTCGAATGACGAGAAAAATATTATTTATTAGTATAAATTGAAATGAAATAGCTTCGAATACAGAAGACAAATGTAATTGAAGAATCATGTTCGTGAATGTTCAAATTGATGACCATTATTGTTCAGACAACGGTGATAACGCTCACCAAGAGTAGCGACAGTTAAAGTGTGAGTACATTTTTTTGATACACCCAGTATAATAAAAAAAATGACAATAGACATAGTTGTTCATTATTTTTGTCTATTTTTCTTTTTAGTGCATTTTTATGCAATTATTTTGATATGAACAGTACGTCTATGTTGGGGCCCTTTCGTTTATCTCATTATCTATGAGGCCCCCAAAATCCGGTCCCCAGTATAGCTGTACTCCTAGCCCCCCCTTGTCGCCGGGTCTATCAATAACAAATCGCAGTTATTTGGAATAACCTATATATAACCTTGTTTAACTTATGCATTATAGGTAATTAAAAACAAAATACAATTCTTATTTTTGATACCAGAAACAAATAAAGTTATTAAAATAATGTATTATTGCGACTAATATTCTTGGTCTAATACATTTTGTTAAAATTCGATTTAATTAAATATATTTTATATTATACAATCAATTAGTAATTACAAAAGGCTTGTTTTATTTAATTAGATACATTTACATAGTTCCTACTGAAGTTACAAACAACAACGTTTTGACGTCGTTTGCAATCTGCCAAATTATGTCATAATATATTCTCATTCTTACGGTACATTTACCTGTCTTTATTCCCAGTTATTAACGTAAAATAGTGATTTATATCCAATAGGTTAAGTTATTTTCTGATCAATGCACATAAACACAATATTGCACATGACACAATAATTATCACATATTTAAAACACAAAAGTTTTTTGACAGTAACTAAACTAAAGTACATTCATCTGCGGTTCTACAGAACAACTACACAGGTATTTCGTAAGGTGTGTGTGTGTAAAGTGTAGAATTGTATGGCTAATGCTGTACACGTGGAAGGGGGATCATATACCCATGGTCAATCTGAAATCTCTGTAAAATACAGATCAATTTGTGTATGTACGTAAATTCAACCGATTCTTTCTCTTAATATTAAATGAGGTATGGACAATTAACTCATCTTAATATTAAATGAGGTGTGTATATAAAGGTTTATTTTTATTTTTTGGTGTGTACTTATATTCAATGCTTCTATTTCTAATATACATTGTATAATTTAGACCTGTATATTCATAAGTAGGTATATATTAGTATCAAAAAGGTAAGTGGAAGTTGAATACAATAAGATAACGGTAGAAATTCTAAATACTTTACTAACATAAATGTTTGGTTAGCAAGAACCAATATATGAGACGATTAAATATCATGTTTTATTCGCTTCTACCACACAAACTCTCCACAAATCGACATCGAATGGACTTAGCGACAACTTATTGTCAATGTGACAAAAAAACTTAATTGTACAATGTCCATTATACAAGAATGAAAGAGAAAACTGCAAAAAAATAACATCATCTGACAGAACTTCTAAGAAATAGGTAAATGGGCGCACACACACATAATAAACTACATAATAAAACTGCAATATAATATTGTATTATATGTTTTATGTATCCCAATCCCAAAGTGAACCTAACTTTCTAATCCCATGTATATCAAGCCCCGCCATATGCTTAAACCTGCTATGATTGGCCCATCAGCATAGTCTCTATCCTTGCGAAATAACCCTATCAAAAAATGAAAACAACTGCATAAATATGTGATAAACTAACACAACTGAGCTGTTGGAGAAGGAGCAATCCAGCCAACAAGAATTGCATCTTCATTATCATCATGAAAATTTTAATGTTCTTCTTCTTTTTTCTTCAAGATTTTTATTTTTTTTATGCCAACTGGATCGATAATTTTTATATTATTATATAAAATTATATTATATTATTTTTATATTATAATTAATTTTTACATAATAGAGGATTATTTATTACTTGTCTCACTCTAACCACCGATTGCCAAAGAGATACGGACGTACTGATAACTTTTACGAAACAAATGGATACAATTCTCTTAAAAAACAATATTAAAGGCTTATATAGTTTCAGGTTTCTTATGTAATTGTGTATGTAGCGTACTCTCCATAAAATATTTTCAATTTTTTCAAATAGTTTGGTTGAAAAAGTACATCATTTGTAGATCATCCATTTTTATTTTTCTACTATATGCAATCTATAGCATTACGTTTTTCGTCTTTTAAGTTTTAAGGCCATATTTTGTTTCAATAATGTGGAATTTCATTTAATCTAGATGACCTCTATCTCTTATCAGTCTAGATACATTTTTTAAGTTTGTCTTTTTAGTTGTATAACTTACGGTAATATACAATTTTTATTGTGACTAAAACAACGTCAAAATATTTCTACGAGATATCTCAAGCTATTTAGATTCTTCACAGACCAAACCCATAGACATATGAATGACTCATTCCCGTCGAGCAAAAGCATACCTTTACTGCTCTTTAGTAAAAGTATGTATCTTATTCGCTCATTCCTATCTCTCTATATCTGTTTCCAGTTGGGAAAGAAGAGGTGGCAATACTGCAATAGGTTAGGTTGGTTCTTATGGTTCTTATTCTTATTTGTCGTGTTTGGTTATATAGATATGCAAGTACTGGGCAGATCAGTGCATGTACTTAAATAATTTGGGGATGTCAGTGGCGTACCCGTGGGAGAATTTAGGGATCAGAATCTTTTCTTCGAATCAGTGGCGTACTGTAGATTTCTGCCACCCAGAGCAGATGGAAAATTTGGCGCCCCTCCCCCTATATTAAAAAAAAAAAATACGAAATTTGAAAACCTTTTTAGACACAAAAATAAAAAATATTTTCTGGGTGAGCCGCTGTAAGGGGTAATTGTATTTACACTTAATTATTTTTCAAAAGTACTAATGTGCTTTACCAAACACAAGTATGTACCTAAATGTAATTATTTTTTTTTTAAAGTAATTTTGAACTAAAATATATTAATTGAAATGTTATTTTATTACTTAGAAATATATTTTATTTTTTTAATAGGTACTTATAAATAATGTTTTTAAGTATTTTTGTAAAAGAATTTAGGTACTTCTGTAAAAAAAATATTTCTTCACGAAAACTTTCTTATATTTACATGAAATTTGAAAAAATACATATTTAAATATTTTTTATTTTTTATAGAGTTATATTGTACTTGTATTTAAATACATTTTCTGTACTAGCACACAGCTCTGGTACAAGATTTTTGTGAAAAAAAATTCTATTTTAAAAGCAAAGCTTTCGAGTTGGCACAAAGCTGCTTGGAGTCACTGTTTTTGCTAGACCTAGAACTGCAGCTAATCAGTAGCGCCATTAAAATCAATATTTACTGATTGGTCTTAGGTCATAACTTGATAATTGATATTTTGATCATTTTCTTAACTAACACGTATAATTTGAAAGAGTAGGTAAAACTGAGAAAAAAGAAAAAAAAATAAGATTTTAAACATATAATAAATTTATTGCGTATACTTTATTGTTATATAAATAAAATTAAAGTTATTAAAAATAATAATAGATATTTTACAACGAATATAAATATAATGAGATATCGATATTTTATCCGATAAACATTCTTTCAAATCGTATCAATGTATACAATTTATTATAAATTCATTTATCATCCATTCAGGGTTGAATTAAAGTTTGTTTTGTTACAATGGCGTTACATGTATAATTTTTGTTGTAAGGCAATTATTTTTATAAATAAAATTATCATAATAATAATAAACATAATATCTCCTATTTAAAATAGTTTAATATATGTATTTTCTAACTTAAGCAAGTTATTCAGAAGTCAAAATGACTAACACCATATTTTTATTTGTTTCTTAAGTAGTTAAGTACCTACTGAATTAGAGTAGTTTTTTTTGCAGAATAAATATTACTTAGCATTTCAAATAAATTGAATATGATTTCGTAAATATATTTCAACACTTTGTTTTGAGTTAATCAATTTTTCTTCTGAACGGCTCAATTATAAATAACACATTAAATATTTTCTTATGTTTAGATCATTTAATTTACTGATACTAAATTGAATGAATACAGTAGGGCTGAAAGTCTCGTCTCATCTGTGAATTTGTCTCAAGACTGTGAATTTTACAACTCATGGTCTTTTCTCGATCTCATTTCGTGAAAAATGAAGCCATCTTGTGTCGGTCTCGTTTCGTAAAATAAACCTGTCTCGTCTCAGCCTCGTACATAGAATAATGTCGGTCTGTTTGTTTGTTGTTTTCTTTATATTTACATTATATTTTGCTTCTCGTCTCGTTAAAATTGAAGTGTTTCGTCCGAATTCAAGTCAATTTTGCCTCGGCGTGCAGCCCTCGATTACAGTCGTCTAGCACAGCGGTTCCCAATCCATTTAAATGTAAAAACACATATCAATATTGAAGAAAATTTTCGTTTTGAATATGCAGAACTATCAAAGAAGTAATGAAAAATTAACTATTAAAAATCAGTAAAAAAAATAGAAACAAACAAAATGTGGAACTTTGTGCAAGTTGGTACAATTAATTTTAATTTGGCCTAACCCAATCTTTACCGAAAGATATTACAAATTTTAAAATTAAATTTTTTAAATAGAGGTTCTTCTACTTCAAAATGCTGGGTACCGCTGGTTCAGAATATTATTATAGACATATTATATGGTAATTACATAATTAATTTAATTAAAATTATTCATACTGATGTAATTTATTATTTTATACAGCATTCTAAAAACGCAAGCTACATGAAAACGTATACATATTGTTGAACTAACCGCTCATAGATGGCACAAAATAAAACTAGTTTAAAATGACAATTACCGTTTTGAAAATTCTGAACAACACTGTACAAATATTTTTTTCATGTACCTACATAATTTAGTAATTTTTGATATATTTTTTTCTAAATTCAACCCTGTATATACGTCACTGAACCATCCACGTTTCATTCATACTCGCAACAACATCAATACGCAAGTCCTTGTACTTTCTCTGGAATATGAGCACATTTTATAATTCGATAAGTCTTTGAATATGCTCAAAACCAACTATTTATTAAATATAAGTAGATGTTTAAATAACGTTTTATAATCTTCTAAAGATTTTATACGTCACTCGGGAAAAATATATATATGACCATATACAAAAATATTGCCATACATAATCATGATATACGATTCCAAATATAATCACATATTGCCATATATTAAAAATAGCAAGATATGGTGTTATGGCCGTTTTAATATATGATCATATATAATGCGTTTATATATAATCACATATTGTCATATATTAATAATAGCCAGATATGATACAGTGATCGTTTTAATATACATATTAGGGTGTGTCAAAAAAATGAACATTCGCTCTCGTTACAAAATAAGTTAGTTTATGACCTAAAATAAATCCTCGCCGATGGATTACTCTGTAGTTCAATTTTAAGATGTGTCGCAAAAAGATAAACAAAAGTGTCTACAAAGTCATCACCTTTAATTTAACGTATCAAAAATTACAGACATTCTAAATGATTTATTTGTTAAAATGAACGTCTAAAAGATTCTCACAACTAAACTATTGTTTTTATAAAAATAAGTTAAATGTTGATTTTATGTGAAGTTTAATTCTCTATAAAAATAGTCTAGAGATATATAAGTGTAAATGCAATGAGTTGAAACTTATAAGTGTTTTAAATATTTTTTTTACAGAAATCAGCATTTTAACATCAATATTCTATAAATATCAATTAAATAGCAATATATAACCCTACTACTGAGCTATCGGAAAAAGAATGACCAAACCGAGAACTGGCACTATTACAAAATAATTTTACTCTCTAAATGACGTTCTTAAATTATTTTTATCCATTATCATGAATCAGTAATACTAACTTTAATACTAAAGAATCATTTCCCCATGTTATTTAAATGGAAAACGGACCCGCTTTTGTGGCACCTCTTAAAATTGAATTGCATTTTATTATTTTAAGCCATAAACCAACTTATTTCGTAAAGAGATACACTTTAATACATATGACCATATATTTATAATGCGTTTGTATGTATGATCATATATTTACAATGTTATTTAAACAAATACATAATATTTACAATCAACAATCGTTACAATCGACAATCAAAGAGAATCTTCGGAAAGTTATCACTTCATAGCAGCACCTGTCAGTGCCTACCGACAAAACACGTGTTCTTGTACTTCTTTTGGAAAGAGAGCATGTGCTCGTAGTCCGTCTCATACACATCGGGTATGTGAGAGTTAGTCACAGCGTTATACACAAAGTGCACGGAGTTGGAGTCGAACAGAGCCCGCTCGTACGCCATGAGCTGTCTGAAGAAGCCAGCGTTCGGCTTGACGCAAGCCCGCGCGTCTTTCACCCGCATGTACGCGCTCCGAAGACTCATGCGGCCGTACTTCATCAAGTAGGCTAGGCACAGTGTGACGGAGCGCGACACGCCGGCCACGCAGTGGACCAATGTTGTGCCGTTCGTCTGCCGCACCTGAAACAAATTATTATTAATATTATAATACTTGTAAAACTTACTAATAAAACTTAGATTATACACAAAATCTAATAATTAAATATCACATGTTCGTTTATTTTATAAACAAAGTAATATTAACTTATGGAAGCGCCTATGCTCATGGTTGTGTCTGCAAATAGTACGTAGTATAATCTTCGATAATAAAACGACTCATAACAAAGATACAACGCAATTTATTAATTATTGAATAAAAATCACAATTGCCATGAAAACTAAAATGTGTTTGTTAGTCGACGCGTCAGCCAAAATTACTCTAGTACAATATTAAATTCAAGTCAAGTAAGCTTTGGAAAAAAGAATGGTTGATGTTTGAAATTTTTATATTTATTAAAATTCGTTGTTTATTTTGTTAAGGTTTTAGGGAGGGAAGCTGGACGACCGCCCGGGATGCCAATTCAGAAGGGGCGACGAACGGTCACATGGAGAAGAACTTAGCTTAAATTCTAGCAGTAGTTTATTTTTATTTTTAATTCTAGAATAAGAATATACATTAGGGTGCTTTTTTTTGCGACTATTTTTTTTTTCACTCCCACCTCAAAATTTTCTTGGAAATACCTCAAAAAAAATTCCCTGAAAATTTGAGCCCTTAATTTTAATATTAAGTACTCGCTTTCAGCGTTTAAAGATTTCCCATTGAAAATACACGTAAACTTGAACTTTTTTTTTTACTTTTTATAGCTCAGAGGCATTTTATCCTATTTGAACGTTTAAAAAACCAAATTACGCAGAATTAAATGTTCTATAAAAGTATTTATTGCAACGAAACTGTAACTTACAAGGGTGAGACAGTACAGGTGATTAAAGTCAAATTTTTCATGAATTTCTTCTTTTTTCATTGTTATTTCATAAATGGCTGAAAATACAGAAAAAGTTTAAATAAAAAAGTTGTAGCAAATTCAATTTTCTTCAAAAAAGATCCTGAGCATCAAATCTCTATTATTGATATTTTTCAAGATAATAAGCTTTTTGTTTTTTATGATTTACGATTTTCATGAACATAAAGAACATCTATTTGAGGTTATTTACCTCTTCTTTTCTTCTTGACTTTGAAAAAGTAGATAATAACTTTTAAAAAAAATTGTTTTTAATAATTAGAGTCGCGAATTCATGAAAATCGTAAATTATAAAAACAAAAAGCTTATTATCTTGAAAAATATCAATAATAGAGATTTGATGCTCAGAATCTTTTTTGAAGAAAATTGAATTTGCTACAACTTTTTTATTTAAACTTTTTCTGTATTTTCAGCCATTTATGAAATAACAATGAAAAAACAAGAAATTCATGAAAAATTTGACTTTAATCACCTGTACTGTCTCACCCTTGTAAGTTACAGTTTCGTTGCAATAAATACTTTTATAGAACATTTAATTCTGCGTAATTTGGTTTTTTAAACGTTCAAATAGGATAAAATGCCTCTGAGCTATAAAAAGTAAAAAAAAAAAGTTCAAGTTTACGTGTATTTTCAATGGGAAATCTTTAAACGCTGAAAGCGAGTACTTAATATTAAAATTAAGGGCTCAAATTTTCAGGGAATTTTTTTTGAGGTATTTCCAAGAAAATTTTGAGGTGGGAGTGAAAAAAAAAATAGTCGCAAAAAAAAAGCACCCTAATATACATTTATTTTGTGTAATTTGAAACATTCGTATTAAAAATTAAATTTTGCAATACTATCATTACTGTCGTATTTCTCGTAAACGGTTGATCTTATGACAAATTAACAAAGTATATTTATGTTTATTTTCTGTCATATAATGACGTTATAAAAGTGCCAAACATAGGAAAAAAATTTAAGAAAAAAAATATACTATACTCAATTTCATTTAAGAATCGTACATTTTACCAAGGTTAGTTTAATAACCTTGCATTTTACCGTCAAAAACCACGGCAACCACTACATTCTTAAATGAAATAGAGTATAGATAAAAATCAAGGGACCCACTAGTCCCACTAGTCCCATACGTCCCTGGTCTAAATAATCATTGGTTGATGCTAGAAATCGATAACACGTATTAATACTAAACCAGGTATCAAATTTAATTACTGTATCACAATGGGTTCTCATGAAGTTTCCGGACACATGTTCATATAAACTTTTTTGCTTGGAATATTTTTCTCAATCAACTGTTCAAGTTTGTTCTACCTGATATGACTCACTCTGTATAAAATTAAATTAGATTTTTTTAAATATTTTTTCTATATTTTATAATTTAAAAAAATAATCTTAAATACAATATTATTCCAGCTTTCACCTATTCTTGTTCAAAGTTTATAAGGCAAAACAAATGAATTAGAAATTAAATCATCTATAAAATTATTTTTTAATTATGTGCGAACAATTAAAACCCCGTATAAAACAAAAATAGCGAAATGTTTTAAAAATTACGTAAATTGTGTTTATTTTTATGGTGAAACATTGAAGGCGGTGATGCCAAGAATTCCGTTCTGGCGCGAGCCTAACCTGTCTCAATCCTAACTGTTTATGTTTCGCGCGTCATACGAAAAGAAAACATACTTGCGGCAAATATTTTCGCTAATATACTTTTTCTTTAGATGTGAATAAGTATAGGTAGGTACATACATTACGCACCCCAGTCGCTATATTAAAACTATTCGAATATGTGTGACATAAATTTTCAAATAATTGTACAAATGACTTCTTCGTTATTGCGATACAGATTTTATTTCGAAAAGTTAGCAGGAAAAATTTTCAGATAAAAATTATTCAGTTTATAGTTTACTAGCGATTTAGACCCGATGTTACACGGGGATATAAATTTAATCTATAATAAACCAAAAGTGGAAACTAATATTAAAAGTATATATAGAGATATATATTTTTATAATTGTACTATAGCCGTTTATTTTTACTTCCAAATGAAAAAAACGTATAGGATCACTTTATTTTTCGTTTGTATTCCTGTTAAGACCCTTTTTCTCAGGAACGGCTAGAGGTATCAAGTTGGAATTAATATCAAATACTGAGGTCTATAGCGTCATAGTCCTGTACAAAATTCAAGTTTCTAACTTATTGTTAGTGCAATAAAAAGCGTATTTTGATACTGACTGATCATCTATAGATGATCAGTCAGTATCAAAATACTATAGAATTTTAAATTTGGAAAAAATCTAAAAATCATTTATTTCTAATTCTAAATGGAATTATTATGTGACAAACTTAATTTTGCGGTTTCTTTCGTACAGCGAACGTCTACGTAATGACGTCTTGGGAATCGGGTCTATTGTCTACGTAACTAACTATTGTCAATAATTAAGTTTTATATAACGGTACAGAACCCTTAGGGCGCAAGTCCTACTCGCATTTGTCCGTCTTTTGTTTTATGATTTTTTTAGCAAATGGGTTCTTATTATAAAAAAAACAAGCAAAGTTAATAATTAAAAATAACTATTAAAAAAACACCTACATATAAAATTTTTTAAAAATATGATGAAATTGCCCCCTACAAAATGCGTAACTTTTATTTGGAAATTTTTTTTTTGGTAAACAGGTTCCTTTTCGAAATAAAAAGGCGTTACGTTTTATTTTAAACATTCGTCCAGAAACCAAAAAGTCTACTTTTATTTTTATAATGTTATATTAGTATCTGACTTTTATTCCCAAGACAAAACAAACCACTAAATTTCAATGACAGAAATGTTTTGACTATTTTACGAAGATATTTCATTTGACTTCATAATGGTTCATACACAGGATAAAACGGGGTTAAATGCAATACTGGGGTAAAATATTTTAACGGTCTATTTTTTTCTATGAAAGCTTTTAATACTTTATTTAATATTTACTAACCGGTTCATAACTCAAAAAGTTCCTATCTAAACTCGAAGTTAATTTTAAATTGTGGATTTTTTCTATTACCTACCCCTATAATGGTCTTGAATATTATTCATTAGTAAATGCTTCTGCACTGTATTTATTTATTAATTCGTTTAACTTTTGACGTACGTTACATTTTGTATACCATAAATGGTCGATTTGTAAATAAATAATTGTAATAATCATTATTATAATTACATTAGCCCTGAATCGCTGGGGTAAATATCATATACGTTGCCGCTGCCACTCTATTTTCATTCGTGGTTAAATATTTAGAAATTAATAAAAAATAATGGCGGGGAAGCAAAATTAATAATAATTACATGTCTGTAAAAAATACATACCTACGCATATTTACTAATAAACGTACATTTTTATTTGCAATGTATTACATAATATGCAATTACTTAAATCGCTAAAGAAAAACAACATTTTATTTAGGGAAATATATTTTGGATTGCTGTATGACAAATATCCCTAAAAATAAACAGTCAAAACAAGCTCGGTATTTATTTTTGATACGCTTAAAAATACATTACATGAATGTTTATTAGCCATTTAAATTTTTTATAGGTGTATGTTGTTAAATATAGTTCTTTTTAAGAGATTATTAGTATTAATTTATTAATGTGTATATATTATAAATAATAGTAAATATTCAGTGTTAATTTAATAGATTTCATTTTGTTGACTATTATTCGATGCCTATATATTTCATTGATAATAAATACATCTATATGTATTATGTATGTATGTATTTTCTGGAAAAATGTATATAGATAGATATTAGATTTATACCAGTTTTTTAAAATAAAATTATTGGTTGTTTTTTCATAAATCACGTGGTTATAGCCACAAAAATAAGTCTATATAGTAGTAAAACTAAAACTAAATATGTATCCTAATAGTCTAGAACTAATAGGTTGAGGATTTCTTGTGAAGTCGAAATGTCGAATGATATTTTATTGTAGTTAGTTTATCCGTTATATCTAGGGTTTGCAATCCCGCAATGCGGGATCCCGCACGTTTTGGAGATCTGCGGATCCCGCACTGAAAGTGCGGGATCCGCGCGGAATTTTTTGAACATTAAATTTGTAGGTCGCGTGCGTTTTGAATACTTGTAAAGCGTAAATATGAATAAAAAAGGTAACAATTTTGAAAAAAAAAATTAAGGTTGAGATGACTGAATATGAAACTAGTGAAGTAAATTATATTTCTTGTTCACGATTAGTTAAGTGGTTACACTGAGTGCGACTCAGGCGACGAAAGAAGTTCGAACAGCCCCCAGATTACAAAAAAAAAAAAAAGCATAAAAAATACAAAAATTTAGAAGAAGAATAGCAGATTAAATGAAAGTTAACCACAAAAATTTAATACACAAAATTCGATCTACATGATATTTTTTTAACAGTATTATCCCTAAAATACAACCGTAAATAATGATATTTAGTGGTTTAGTTTTACGTGACATACCGTATTTACTAGGGTGTTTTTTTTAAATTTTTTTTTTTATTTTTTCGGTCCCGCTAGCCTATGTTTTAGCTTTGGATCAAAAGTTAATTGTCCCAAAATTTCAGACTCATAGATCAAACCTGTGGACGGCGCAAACCGAGTCATTTTCCCATTTGATTAACATGGGAAAAATTACTTTTTTACTTATGCGTGAATATTTCGTTGAAAAATTTATTTATTTTAATTTCTTACAGCAGCATATCATAGAGAATTAAATTTCTTATAAAAAAGATCCCAAGTGCTCAAATCATAGATCGAATATTTTTAAAGATATGTTCGTTTAAACATTATCATAAAAAGTAAAATCAAATTTTTATGATAATTTTTAAACAAACATTTCTTAAAATTTATTGGATTTATGAATTAAACACTTAATTCTCTTTCAAAAAAAAAAATTGTTTTCAACGAGATATTCACGCGTAAGTAAAAAAGTAATTTTTCCCATGTTAATCAAATGGGAAAAAGACTCGGTTTGCGCCATTCACAGGTTTGATCTATGAGTCTGAAATTTTGGGACAATTAACTTTTGATCCAAATCTAAAACATAGGCCTGCGGGATCGAAGAAATAAAAAAAAAAAAAAACACCCTAATATATACCTACGTATAAAACAAGGGCTAATTTATACGCAATCAAGGAGTTAAAAAAATTGAAATGAATAATCGAACAAAAAGACAAAAGTAGTTAGTAGCATCTTGTCCTTGTACCTAACATATTAGACAACCTCCTATTTACAGGTGTATTTTATGGATTTTACATCGGTCTATACGGTACGAGTTACGTTTACGTATCATATGTTACCACTATGAAAATATTTTTCATTAGTTAATTTTCATGTTAACTAAATAATAGTAACTTTAAGTATGAATAACAAAATTTTTGGAAAAACTGCGGGATCCCGCGGGATCCCGCGGGATTTGAGAATTTCCCGCAAAATTCCCGCGGGAAAAAAAAGTCTGCGGGATTGCAAACCCTAGTTATATCCAGTAAAAAATGTAAATTCAGCAAAGTGTACACAATGGCACGTTACACAGTAGGCACACTAGGCAACTGCCTAGGATCGCGAGGTAAAATAGGAGCCCAGAAATGAAATAAGAATTTGGGGGTCATAATGTCTGAAGAACTTTTTTTTTGCTGCTCAAGCGATTTTGGTCTATGCAATTAGCCGTAGCTTAAACTAAAAATATACACCTTAACCACAATAAAACAATGTCACTCGACACGTGTTTCGACTTCACAAGAAGTCCTCATCAGGAGCCTAACAGTTCCAGACTGATTAGGCTCCTGATGAGAACTTCTTGTGAAGTCGAAACACGTGTCGAGTGACATTGTTTTATTGTGGTTAGGGTGTATATTTTTAGTTTAAGTGACTAGAAACCACAGTTTCTCTATTTTTCCAGTAATTAGTCGTAGAGCAAAAAAATTCATGTTATATTTTTTTCGAAAAAAAATAATTTTTAACAGAACCCCCCACCATTTTTATCTACCTACTGCCTCCACTTTTCATAACGCATCACTAACTGTACAATGTTGACCGATTTTTCCTGAAGTCACACATTTTTCCCTATACTTCCAATATTTTCAGTTTTCTTCATCATTTGGTTTCGTAGTTACAAGCGTGGAATTAATTTTTTTTTTAATTTTCACAATTTCTACCACTGTCCGCGATTAAATAATTTTTAAGGATATAAAACAGCTACGACATGTTTTTTTATATCCCATTTGGGTATGTAAAAAATTGTAACGTCCTTTTTTAAACTCGCCAAATAAAGATTTTTCAGATTATTAATATTTTTTCCCGGAATGGACAGTCAATTTTATATGTATGTATATATTCCAAATTTCAGCTCAATCAATCCAGTAATTTTTGTGTTATGCTACGCACGAACGGACGGACAATAGTTCTTCGCTAATAGGTTTTCCATTTTGACAGAAATCTAAAAATAAGATAATGAGACATACAATGTAAATAGCAACTACAATTCGTTTTATTACTAGAATCATTCTTTGAAAAATATAACAAAGAAAAATATTTAATCCATTTAAGTAGCACATTGCCTGACAAAGAACAATTAAGGTGCTATTTTTGATTAACAGAGCAAATGTAATATATATATATGTATATTGTTACATGTGCGGTTTTATAACTAATCAATATTATTTTACGTATATGTATAATG
This sequence comes from Sialis fuliginosa, assembly GCA_961205875.1. NCBI lineage: Eukaryota > Metazoa > Arthropoda > Insecta > Megaloptera > Sialidae > Sialis > Sialis fuliginosa. Next base: position 25,690,528 of record OY540812.1, on the reverse strand, counting down.
TATACATACATATGTATACTGTATACATATATACTATTGTATGCCTTCATGGATATACTTCATTCATATGTAGGTGTTTTTTAAATGAAATTGTATTTTAAAATGAATAATTCCATGAAAAAAATAGACTTGTTTATATAAATTAAAAGATATGTAATCTACGTACGAATATACAATTAAATTTGGGGAGTGTCTTTTATGACGTAAGCATCCATTAAAAAGGAACTCCCTGAAATTCGATCCCTATGAAGGGTGCTAAAGGTGTAAAACTTTATTTTTATTTAATTACGTTTATCTTTATATAAGGTACTGGCGCCAGTCTTGGTCGCTTTAGAGCAAGGTATACTGTTTTTTTTTTTTGGGATCGATGGGCTTTCTTTTCTGTAATTCTCATGAACTCATGTTACCAATAAAACAAATACCCTTTTATTAAATCACTTTCATTACTAAAGTACGCAAATATAGTTTTTTTTAATGATAGCCTTTGGTTTTGTTTATGTTTTTCTCGAGTAATGAAAAAAATAAAACTAGTTACGTGCACTCAATGATGGACACTTGCTAATTATTACAAAATGATAAGTACTACGACACAAAAATTACAAAAAAATAAAAATAAAAAAATAAAAAATCGTAAAATTTGAAACAATGTAAAGCAGATTCTATAATAATATAATAATTAATAAACAGATTACACTAATTATTAGTTTAAATGTCCAACATTTTGACACCCATTGGCCGACTGTCATCAAATTAAGCTGTTTTACAGTTAAGTGTCTGTAGATCATGATTCAATAATGGCAGTAATAAAATATCAACAAATGTTTCTAATTTAGTACATTTAATTAAACAAGTATCCAACATTGGGTATTGTCCAAGACTGGTGATAGTACCTTATGCGTATATTAACAAGGTGAATTTCAGACAAAAAAATATTATATAAAAATAAAAATAAACGTGTATCGCGATCGATATTTCTTTCAAAAAGAGTTTATTCTCATTCACTCACTAAATCATCAACCCAAGCCAGGACGTTTTATGGCAAGCATACTCTCTATATGAAAGGATTTTCGAACTCCTCCTTTTCCCCTTTGTAAGGATTCGTAAGTATTTGGTATGGTTATTTTAATTTTTTATGTATATTGGGATACATTAGCAGAGTATATTAATTAAATATTTATTATATAATATATTATTTATAATATAGGTACATATGAAAAAACAATTACAACAGCCTAAACTACGAGTATACCTTTTCAACTTCAAATTGAGACTAATCAATTTCAAATTGGGAATAATCAATTTCAAATTGAGACTAAACAATTTCAAATTGGGAATAATCAATTTCAAAGTGAAGTTGATTGTTCCCAATTTGAAAATGTTTAGTCTCAATTTGAAATTGATTATTCCCAATATGAAATTGTTTAGTCCCAATTTGAAATTGATTATTCCCAATTTGAAATTGATAAGTCTCAATTTGAAGTTGAAAAGGTATATATAGATAGTATCGTTTTAGAAGAATAAAAAACTAATCTTACCCCTGGAGAGTTAAAATAAAATTACAGGTATATAATTTAAAACTTTTAAATAGATCCTAGTTAGCTTGTCATAAATCATGATCATTTATAAACTTTGTCTTACTAATAATTATTTATCATTACACAAAGGCAATACCAAAAATAAAGTGCTCTGTTGACAAACAGCATGCGAGTATTTTTGAGCAGACGATAAACAAATTAGTTTATTTTCACTAATTGTCTGTTATATAACTGCGTGTACATATGGACGTAAATACACAAAAGAAAAAACATATGAACCATTTGTTTTGAAGGTAGTACACGTGTCAATTATATTTAAAAAATATTGTAGACAATACTGATAACGCTATTTTCTGGTTTTATTGAATATGAGGTAAATGACGATGAATACTATTCGTTTGTTTCGTTAAAATTGTTAAGAAACTTTTTTGTTAAGCTTTAGATTGTTTTATTTATTAGACATTAATCTCTTGTCAGTTTTTTAATTAACTAATATTACGTACTTAAAATTGACGACCGTAAATCGTATAATTTTAACTATCTATTGTGTCTGTAGTTGTTTTTCTACATTAATTCACTAAAAAATATTTATACAAAAACAATAAATGCATTTTCTTAAACTGCATTTTCCATTATTTTGAAAATTCCACTATAACGCAAATAGAACTTAAGATCTTGATTTTTATAGAATTTAATAGAACACCATAAGCTACATGTAGAAAAATATGAGAAACTTAAAAAGGGAAAAACATGTGGATTTTCTCCATTAACAGTATTTGGTCAATGTTGTATTGGGGAAATTAAATTGCACAAGATCTTAATCTTCAAGGAAAAGACAATTGATCAATTTACTCTTCTGCACTTGATTTTTACTTGAAGATTTAGATCTTGTACGTTCGGTGAAAAATAGTTAAGTATGTGAAGATTTATAGCGATTTTATTAGTACCTACTTCTTAATTTCCTCATATATACCCATTTTGTTATTTGTCTTTTCACTCGTTTTTTTACAACCCGTTTAGCAGTGTCAATTCCAAAAAAAATTATCAGTTTTCTTGATTGATATTTATAGAGTAAATCACTTTGACCCTTATGTATATGTTTCATATTTTAATCTATCTTGTTTCTCTTGCAAAAGTCTTTATTAGTAACTCTCATAACTAGTATTATAAAGAATTTGCTCTGGAGAAAAAGCTAAGCTAACGCTATCTGTGGGGTATTAAATATATAAATGATAGCCCACTAACAGTTATAAGGAATTATATGAATAACCTTGCATGCGCGTTAAGTAGAAATCAGCGATTTGAAAGCATTGATGCAGGGCCGTAATTAAAGGCTCGGGGGCTCCGGGGAACTGCTCCGGTTGCCACTGCTCTAAAGTCCCGAGATAATTCATAACGATTTGACATCTTGCAGATAGCGTTAGCTTAGCTTTTGCTCTTAAGTAGTCTATAGCACATTCATTATCACACCCGACATAAATGATTATTCATTACTAGATTTCGGCTAACTTTGATTACATATTAACATCTCTTTAAAATGTAATTTGATTTATATAGGTACTAACCTGTTCAATAGTATCTGCCACAAGGTCCAAGTATGGTGCTACGTCCGCATCTGCACGGTCTAACAGAGGCACGCGTAGGTAGAGCGGCCTGGTGTTGGGGTCGTCTGGCAGCGGCGTATCGGGTAGCTCGCTGGTGGCGTTGACTACGCACGCCACACCGAGCGCGGCCAGTGTGCCGGGCCGAAGCGCAGTCGCCGCGGCCACTAGCAATCCTTCGGCCACGCGCGACACACCCCATACCGAGGACGTGATTTGTGGGCTGATCGTTGTTGTGGAGGATGATACTAGCCTGTGGAAGAGAATTTAATTAATGGTGATATTTTAATTTATATCTTTCGTCACACTTTGTTTGAGATTCGACCAATATAAAGATACTGTTTTCTAAAGTATCAACCCACACAGAGCTGTGCAAAAGTACAAAAATTGTACTTAAGTACAAGTACAAATACTCTACTAGTACTTTTTACAAAAATGTACTTAAGTACTTTAGAAAGGTATTTATATATTATATATAATATACATATTATTATATATATTAAAAATATAATTATGTATTTATTATACCTAGATAAGTATTTTTAACTACAAGAACTTTTTTAAGTTGGTATTTAAGTACAGGTATAATTATTTGTCTTTGGTAAAATACTTGCACAGCTCTGAATCCACACAAAGCTCATTTTTTTTATTTTAAACAAAATTAAATGAATACATTAATACAAATATTTTATTTTATATTTATCAGCCTATAATTAATTATATATATGAAGAGGGGGAGGGGGTTAACAAATCGTTACAAATCATCAGGTCTTTTCCCTTAAATATGTAACGCTTGTTCTTACTCAATAAAACATAATTATATGTAATTGTATCTCATTAAGTAGGTATTTATAAGGTACTGGCACCAGTCTTAGATATGACCTCAGTAATGGCTATTTTTAAATTAAATGTACTGAACTAGAAATATTTGTTGATATTTGATTACTACCATTTCTGAATATTAATCTATATACATTTCTGTCTTACAGCGTGATTTGATGAAAATCGGCCAGTAGGTGTCAAAATGGTGAACATTTGAACTAATGATTAGTATAATTTATTTATTAATTATTATATTATCATAGAAACTGCTTTACATTGTTTCAAATTTGACTATTCTTTCTTTTATATCTTTTGTGTCGTAGTACTTATCATTTTGTAATCATTAGTAAGTGTCCATCACTGCGTGCTTATTACTGGTTTTACTTTATCCATTATTGTAGAAAAAACATAAACAAAATAAAAGGTATAATTTAAAAAAAAAAAACTATATTTGCGGACTTTGGTAATTAAATTGATTAAATAAAGAGTTACTTATTTTAATAGTAACATGCATGAGTTCATGAGAATTACAAAAAAGAATCCCGTCAATCACAAAAACAGTAAACTTTGCTCTTATAGTGACCATAACTGGTGCCAATACCTTATATTTATTTATGTATATTATTGCTTATTACATAATTAAAAAATTGCAGAAAATTTAGGATAACTGAAAATTTGTGCAATTGTGACAGTTTCAACAACAGTTTTTTTTGTTACTTAACGCAGATTAGCCTCTCATCTCGTAACAAAATGTAGCAGATTTATTGCCCCCCCCCCCCTATTATGTATTTGAAAAGTTTAATTCAATTATGAAAAAAAAATGCAGATTTGTATTCGAATATCATAGAATAGAATAGCATAGAAAAATACTGTATTTAGTAATATAAATTGTTTTACAGGGAGGTTGAAAGTGTACAGTTGTATTACATATTCTCTAATATGATTGTTTTGGTTACTCAATTACATGAGCAAAAATATTTTTAAAAAAAGAAAAATGAGCGCACTTAACTTATGTGCAATTATGAATAAAATTGCAGATTTATATTGTTAAATATATGTACTATATTAAAACTAAATTTGTATGACTTGTGTAAGGGTCATACACAGTTCATTCGTCTATTTTGGGGCACGACAGATGCTACTTCAAATGCACGAGGTTTTCTAAACTTTTAATAAAACTCTAGCTAAGCGGAATGCGCCCCTGAAACTATCCCGAGGTCACTGACTGCTATAAATACACCTGGACGATTCACCGACCAAGTAATTTCAGATATTTACAAAAATAAATAATATCAATATTAATATCAGTGACATTCACGACAGAAAAATCTACAACATACACGACATGAACTTTGTGTACATACATTACATATGTACCTACCTACCTACATACATATATACATGAACATAGCTATTTTAAAATGTTTTTTTGTGTTATTTAGAATTTCAAGGGCATATTACCTTTTTAACAATATAAGACTTAAAATTATGCATATCGTACATTTTACTATTTAACATTTAATTTGATCAGAGGAATAACTATTTTATAAATATTAGGTACACATTTTTGTTTAAAATAGTAAGCTGCTTAGAGAAAAAAATCAGACAAATATCATTTTTTATTTGATCTTTTACCATTTTTAAATGGTAATTTTATTTTTTAAATGAGAACCTATAAACTGTTTTTTGATCGGATCGAATTTTTTAGTTAATTAATGTACCGAACTCGAGTTTTACCATTAAAAATAAATTAATTTCGAGAAAAAGGACAATGTTCTTTTAAATCACAAGTAGGTATAACATCAATGCATTTTTTTTTAAACTTTGAAAAAATCACTTCAAGTATTAAAAAATGTAAAAAAAACATAAATAACACTCACAAATAATAATATTGCCCCCTCGAAACTGAGTAACCTTTGTCTACAATGTTTTTCTATATTTCGATAAAAAAATTCGTAACAGTTATTTTGAACACCCGTTATAATATGGTATGTACTTAACATTATAAATAGGTATTATTTCATTGTGGGATTATATCATATGTAGGTATGTCATGCTATGTGATTATACACTAAACTTTATTAATGATGATCATGGAAATTTGTGATGAAACATTGGTCAGTGATAATATCAAGAAAATACTTTTTAAATACAGAAAGAAAAATCAAATTGTATGAGAAACTAGAATAGAAAATATTATTCATATATGCCTTTATAAATAGAACTAGCTGTTATTTGCGACTTCGTTCGCGTGGAATTTGTAATTGTAATCAGTTTTCGGGTTACAAAGTAGCCTAAGTCCATCTTCAAGATGCAAGCTATCTTCCTGCCAAATTTCATCAGTTCAGTGGTTTAACCATGAAAAGGTAACAAACAGACAGACAGAGTTACTTTCGTATTCATAATATTAGTATGGATATACAATGTACAATATCGATGGTTTTAAGTAGGTAATAGTCATACATAACATGCATGATTATTGACATTTTTAATTTTTACTAATATTTAAGCCGTGTATTTTCATATTGAATTCTCCCTATTGTTATCATTAACTTGATTTTTTTTAAATGGACCTACCCCACTTTCATTTAGTTTATTTGTTATTTCGTTTAGTATTCATTTGAGAAATCTGAACATAAAACATATATTTCAAAATTTCAAATCACTTTCTAAAAAATCACATTTTCACCTAAGGCCATCGATATAAAATAGGTTTACGAAATTTCATTATATTAGTTTCCACCAATTGTTTCTAGTATGATTATTTTCTTCATAATAAATATACCAAATTTTCTGAGAGAATTTAATTCGAATATTTCTTTAGCCAATTAAATTTTAGAAAAATCTGCAGTAAAAATACCTTGATTTGATAGACAAAATAGCAACATTGTATAGAAGAAATATTGGCAAGGTGTGTAAGATTATTGTACTTATAATAAAGTCGTGTTAATTAAATTAAATGGTCCGCAATGAAATGTTTAAATACTAGGAGCACCGACAACCTTTAGACAACAAATATTTGTACACCTGTCAAACTGTCTATTGTTGTAAATAGATTATTATTTGTTGGCAGGTGCATGTCTCTAAAAGAATTTAGGGATTGACATCACGCAATAGAATATCATATACTTGTGTAGATGGAGTACCCGGCATATTAAGGTAGTTCTCGTGCAAACGTCATTTCGATAGAATTTTTAAAAAAATTCAGTACATAAAAAGAATAATGATATCTATCCAAACGTGAAATTTAAAAGAGATTGACCGTTTTAAACTCGAGATAATTATCATCAAAGTTTGCCACTTTTATACGTATCCACTATATCAAGTTCGTATTATGTCCATTCTCATGACTAAAACTTCGACAGATTTTAATAAAAAACTATCAAACAGTAAAGGCTTATAATTCTGATATGTGATAAAAAATTCCAAATGATTGACCGTTTTGTTTTTGAAATAAACGTTGTATTTCAGAAACAAAATGATTGACCGTTTCATATTTGAAATACAATTGTATTTCATAAACAAAACGGTCAATCATTTTGAATTTTTTATCACATATCAGAATAATAACCCTTTGCAGTTTGGTAGTTTTTTATCAAAATCTGTCGAAGCGTTTAGTCATAAAATAAAGAAAACTGCTCTTATACGTACTAATACAACAATAGACGGCTTTGGGTATAGACTTGATCAAAAATTCTTTGTAGCAACGCAATTATTTTCGATATTTTACCATGGTATTATGAGCGTAACTTTTTGATAGTACTGTAGCACGAGAACTATCTTAAGATGAATATACCAATAATTACAAGGATATGCACCGACTCCGGGGGCTCCAATATATGCATAATAACTGCGTTTATCATTCCTATAAAAGGACTTTATAGTCTTTTTTATATTCTTGCATTGACAAGAAGAATAATCAGGTTCAACACAATAGTTTTATGTTCTTTTTTCGTTATGAATTGAATTAAAGCAAGAGTTTATTTTAATTAGAAAATGTCTGTAATTTTTTTTTTATAAAAAATCAATGAACGCATTTTAAAGAGAATAATTCAAGCCAAGGGTTATTTTAGTGTGTAGTTGTGGTTTGTTTCTGCAATTCTAAAAATTAAAAGTGCAGTTGTAAAAGTCATTTTGTGTAGTTGACAATTATAAATGTAGAACAAAAAAGGTCATTACAATTGAAACAAATAAATATACTTTTAAAAAAGGTACATCCAGTTGACAAATTACAAGAAGAAAAAAAGGAAAATGTATAGTTGTAAAATTTTCTTAAAATGGTTCAAGCTGTCCATACATTTTAAAACTATACGTTGATTTGTTAACCATTTACAAGTTCACAAACTCAAAATGACAATTCTACTTGGATGTTAAATAACTTTGTGAAATAAAATTGTAAATCAAATTTAAAGCTGGAATAACAGATATTTCCTAAAAAAAATTTAACCCCAAGAATCCTTTCAAAATTTGCAATTAAAAATTCAAAATTGGAAAGCATTGTAAAATAAAGATTTCAAGCTTCATAAAGTTTTTTTTGTAAATTAAACTCTGTACAACAATTTGAATATTGTCCTTTTTGAATGAATATTTTGATCTCTTATTTTATTTGATGAGTTTATTATTATCCCACCCTCCGGGTACTGTCCTGGATTCAATAAAAATATCGCCCCCATGGGAAAAATAAATATAAGAATCACAAATACTATTCAAAATGCATATATTTAACTAATAATTTAATAATTAATTGAGTATTTTGTAATATAAAATCATGTCACATGAGTAAAATGTTAAATGTAGTAAATTATGTATGGACTCTTATTTTTCGATTTAATGATATATTATTATATCTAGAAGAAAGGAAGTAAACAAGTTTTAATTAGATATAAATTACAAGGTATTGCGAGTTTTTAATTACTTTAAAACGTGTTCTTTCAATTATTATTTTTTGCCACTAAATTTGTCCCTGAATCTATTTAAATGTGTTTCATTTTTATAATGATTGCAACAGTTGTTTTTGTAAAGGTATCTTTTATCTAACTATTAAATATTTAAAAGGTTGGAACGAAAAATAATTTTTAAATTATCTTAAAGCGATTTTTATATTGTATTTAGGTATATGTATAGAAACTAGAGAAGCTTATCAGAGGACTATTCTTTTAAGGGCGCTACTAAAAACTAAAAAATGTCATTAAAAATAAAAAGGTACCTAAAATAAACAAATTGTTGGAGTTTTTTTCTAACCTTAAGATTTTATCGTCTGGAACATTATTGTGTAAAATATCTTGAACAATTTCACTTTTATTTTCTATAGATTCTTCACTATTGTTATTATCAGTAGAACTGTCTTTATCAATATTTTCAACAGTTTGACTTTTTGACTTCATTTTGAAAAAAAAAAATATATATATAAATATTTACTTAAACAAAAATTAAAATAAAATTTATGATGCTACAGCATCAGTTTGTCATTATTTATTTTAAAATATTTTTTTCACACTAGAATAGTCTTTAGCACAATGCAAAAGTGTGTACATAAATGCACGAAAATAAATATTTTTAGGCACAGTTTATGTTAAATGTTCATAAGATTCACTGGTACTATTTATAATCGGGCAGATCCTAAGCAATTTAGCCGCCGCAATGATTAATAAGTGAGTCAGTACTGTTGTTATTTGAACAGTGACAGAACTTTTATATGCGGCGCTTTAGGATCCACACGCATGCGCACTGGCACCGCATTCCTCAGGAATGAGCATCACGACGGCGTCCCCGGACACGCACACGCACAAACACACACACATAGCTAATCAGTAGCGGGCGTTAATACTTAAACATGTTAAATATTATTGCAGAATTTTATTTTTTTGTATATTTATTTTTTTGCATTAATTTATAAATTGGTACTTATTGATACTAAAGGAGGTTGATTACAGTCTTTAAGAGGCGAGTGGTAAGAGGGATCGCTTATGCTAAAGCATGCAATGTAATGTCAGTTAAAACTTTTATACAAATATTATTTTTTATTATAAATAATACTTGATAACACCATCTTATGGGCTCCAAATTTTTATTTGAATTTATTGAGTTAACACTGAAATGTGGTTATAGCGTAAATAGTTTGGTAATGCATCGATACATACACAGATCTCCCCCCCCCCCTTTACATACACGCATATTATGTGTTAAAACGATGCTGCGTTACCAGGCCTTTTGGCTTACGTATGCATACACTTCTAAAACCACTGAATTGATCGTATTTTTTTTAAATAATCTTACTATTTTTTATAGAATTTTTAACAAAAAAGTGTTGTCCAATGATTTCAACTTTGATTATGAATTACTCAAAAACGGAACAGAGGAAAATTTTGAAAAAAAAATCCATGGAATCTCCTGGTAATCCTGTATTTTGAGATCGATTTAACTATTTTAGTTTCGGTAGCCAACTGCCTTAAGATGTAGTTCAATAGATATACATCAGGCGTGGGCAAAAGTCTGAATAATTAGTCTGGCCCGCGATCATATTTGGATTATCATAAATTTTCCATGCACTATCAATTTTAAATTAGAAAAATCTTTTTACATCTAACATACTGTTAAATGACATAAGTTAACAAAGAGTCATTTGGCAGCTGTGTAAGTAGGAAAGTATTTCATATACAAAAAGTTAAACATCATTGTTTTTGTTTGAGGATTTTTTATTAGATAATTTTTGAAACATTTTTATTAAAAATTCTATGTATTTTATGCGAAACATGAAATATTTCAGTTTTTTATCGGGGACAACAATCGAAAATCAATTTTTGTCAAAATACACTTTTGTATCTTTTACCCTTGTAAAATTAAAGGGGTGGAAATTGTCAAATAAAATTTTTTAATGTAATAATTTTTCTACCGGCTGATTTAAAATAAAGAAGTGGGAATTAATTAAATATAGTGAAACTTTTTTAAATCGATCAGATTAAATATATCTTTTTGGCAATGCACGTATACTTAGTGTACTTGTACTAATAATAATAATATACTTTTGTAGAGTAATTGTACTTGCACAAGTACATTTTTAGGGTTCTGTATACTTCAAAATGAAAAAAAACGAAATCCATATAGGATCATTTTGTTATCCGTCTGTCTGTCCGTCAAGACTTATTCTCATGAACGGTTAGATGTATCTAGTTGATATTTGTGTCAAATATTAACAATTTACAACATCATAGTCCCGTAAAAAAATATCAAGTTTCTAACTCGTTGTCAGTGCAATAAAAACATTTTTTAAAACCTTTCTAAGCGTATTTTGATACCGATAGACTGACTAACTGACTAATCATCAAAACCTATAGGGTACTTCCTGTTGACCTAGAATCTTAAAATTTGGGAGATTATTACGTAACAAACTAAAATTTGCGGCTTTTTTCATACAAAGTCTTCGTTAAGACGCCTAAACACAAAGACGCTTTGGGAATCGGGTTCATTGTTTACGTAACTAACTATTGGCAATAATTATATTTTATATAACGGTACAGAACCCTTAGGGCGCAAGCACTTATCCATCTTTCTGTATTTGTTTATAGTTTTTTTTTTTTGTTTTTTTTTGGAAGGGGACTTAATCATTTAAATATAAATTGTTTAGGATGTTTTATATTTTTGATATATGTTATGTGTTCATTTTATTATTTGACAATCTGTGTGTACCTAATCAAATAAGAATTATTAAAAATTTGGGTGGATTTTATATTCTTTGTAAAAATACCTATATTATGTATAATTAAATTACTATTTATTTAATTTAATATCAATATTTTGTCACCTGTTGCAGTGGAGATTGTTAAAAACTCTAACCCGCCAATGAATCACACACACACACACACACAATCACGCGCGGCGGTTTGTCGCTTTCATTGATCATATGGCGCCAGAGCGCGTATCACGTGTGGAAATGTGTACATGGAGAAATAGTTATTAACTGTTTACATGCTTAACGAAGTGTCAAATACAGTGACATTATGAGGCTGTCAGATTTACGTGTAGGTACTGTCCTCTACTACATCATACATCATATCCACACTGCGTTAACTTACTAAATTATTATGAAATTTTAACAACACTTCCCGGGAAAAAATTTCAGATCTGAAGTGATCAAATCAGATCTTGATAGATCTGTATTTTGAGACGACATCATATTTTTTAACTTGTTTTTTTATCTATGGAGACCTGTAAAGATCTACAACGTCAAAGATCTATAAAGATTTTCGTTGAAAATACATGAAATTTCAACGTTGAAAGTTTATGAATTTTCAACGTTACAACGATCTTCAGAGATTGTAGATCTTTGTAGATCGTTGTAAATCTTTGCAGGTCTCCATAGATCAAAAACCAGTGAAAAAATGCAGATCTATCACGATCTGATTTGAATTTTTTCTCGGGTTAAAATTTGTTTGAACTTCATAAGATGTAGAAGAAGTTCCAATCAGAATGTATCACCTTATGTACGAGTATGTACCATAATCTTTCCAAATAGAATTGAATATAATATTTATTTAGCTGTTCGCAACCTGCCTGCAGCTTTCTAAAGTACAGACTCACTCCGGACAGTTATACCACGTTATCCTGTCCACTGTGAGCCCGTACTTCAAATCTTTGTTCGCAAACTGTCTCCAGCGTGACTCACCGCCGCCGCTGTTCTCACTCGTTTCTAGTGTGTAGATCCTGCAAAATATTCATCAAAACGGTTTCCTTTTATTACAAAATATTTATAAAAAATTTGTATATTTGTTTTTACTTCCACATTTTTGTATATATTTATATCGATAACGGCTTATTTAATGGACATTTTTGTTCCTTTTGTTTTGTTTACATATACATTTTCTCAGAACCTTACTACCGGAAAACATTCATGATTATGACAGCTAATGACCACACTATGTTTTCTATTTTCTGTTCAAATGCTACAATCTAATTTATTAATCATTAAGAACGTTCATAAATTAACCATGTTACGTATAGTTGACATGAATTTCTTCGTATTAATATATATGTGTATATATAATATATTATTCAACTTCAGACGCACATTTAAATACAATGAATCCATTAAAGCAAATAAAAAAAAAGTAAAAAAAATTGTATATGTGGAGTATCAAAATGTAGATCTTAATCAGTAGAATTTGACCATATTTTTTTTCTAACTCAAAAATGGCGCCTGTAGGGGGCTAAAAGCAGTATTTTATTTTGCCCCCCCTCCTCTACCTCTGTAACTACTGGCTCAAAAATCTGAAAAATATTTGGTAACGAGACTTTGGTGGGACTACCAACAACAAATACTAAAGTCAACAATATAATTTTTAATTTTGGAATAATAAGGAGGGGTGTCAGAATTTTCTGTTTTTATATCTAGGCAAATGGAGTGTCAAAATGTAGATCTCAATTAGTAGTTATTTATATTTTTTTCTAACTCAAAATGCACTTGTATGTGGCTCCAAACAGTCCACGTAGTACGTACTTCGGAACCCTTATGCTTATGGGATACACCCGTGTATGTCTTGCCCGAATCATTTTAGTTTAAGCTATGTATATTTGACGATATTTTATGATTAAAAGACGAGATCGAAATGAAACCGAGAAAATTCTCGTCTCGGCTTGCAGTCTTGAATAAAAAAAACTACATAACAATAGATTAATTAACACAGAGCACTACTTACAATTAGTTCTTATAATAGTAAAAATGTACGAAAATATATATTTTTTTAGTAAAGTATTTTTCTATTAATTTAAAAAAATTGAATTTATATGTAAATAGGCCATTTTACAGCCGAAACTATATTTTAAATTTACCTATCTGCATCAATATAATAGGTATACTTTATAATTTACACATACGTTACATTTTGGAATATGTAATATAAAATTTATTAAATACGTATAATATATTAATGGAAATAACATGCCAAGATTATTAACCGTTAATTTTTGGTAGCATAATGTTGCTAATTATAACATTAGACTCGACCAGGCTCTGAAAGTGTGTTAAAATGTTTATTATTCCAGCGTTAACTGATTAGTTTAAGTTGTGCAGGAAATCAATGCTGCGATATAAATAAATATAAACTATGACCAATCTCAGATGTATGCAGTTCGCTGGAGTTTTTGTCGTCACGATTTACTTTCACTTTGAAACAAAGGATTTTTATATATGGATATGTATCATTGGAGTACTGGTTAAAAATATATTTATATATGCTTTTTATCCTTGTTTATATTCGTATTTTATGAATGAAGCCATTAGTGGAGTAATATAGCGAACATTTTCTAAATAAGGAACTAGAAATTTCGTACACTTTTATCTAAATATATTTTTTTATTTTTCTGTAGAAAAAATATGATATATTATAATATTATATAATAATATATTTAAAATCAGACTTTTAAAAACATTTATAGAATTTTTTTAATATCATCATTAAGTACATATAAAAAAATCTACAATAAAATTAAACGACCAAGTGCGTGTTGGGCACTCACATGATAGGGTTCCGTAGTCATTACGATTTATAAAATAAATAGTTATTTCAAAATTAGTTCATACACTATTTTGCTAGTGTTCTATAGAATGGTTTCAGTTTTTGAAGATTTTTTGTATTGCTAGTTTCGAAATTAGAGGTGGAGGCTCTGATAACGACATTTAAAAACAAATAATTCGTGACTGAAAGGTTAAAATCAAAAGGTCATACAACATTTTAGGAGACCTATTTAAAATCACTTCACTTAATGGATTAAGTGAATTTTTTTTAATATACTTTCCAGTGTATGGAAAGGGGGTCCAAAAAATATCTGTTTTTAGGTCCGTATACCAAATTTCATCTTAATCGGTATAAAATTTATATAGACCGACAGACGGATGGACAGAGCGAAACTATAAGAGTTCCTCGTTTTCTACGGAACCCTAAAAAGATTATTTACGTAGGTACCATATGTTACCCGAAGGTAATTTACGAGTAAATTTTTTAATTCGTGTTCTAGCTGTTTAAAAATTAATTTGGAATTTGGAATACTTCTTTAAGAGCATTACCCAAAATGTTATTTAAATCTATTTACTATTGTTCAAGTTATAAAAAAATCTAATACTTTTTTTTAATTTAGTTATGTAATTAACTTACAATTAGAGGATTTTTAACTATTTTGTTTTGTATGAAATTTGCTAACAAACAAATCTGATTATTTCTAATTGCAATCCCACTAATAGAACTGGAGATATTTAAAAAAAAGGACAAATAAAAACGTAAATAAGGTCCCAAAAATGTCTTCTGGAGGTCGCTCTATGTAATGATTTCAGATACGTACTCTTTGTGATTCCTAGAACAAGATAATAAAAATACTTCTTCTTTCCAGTTCTTTATTCAAAAAAATATTTACTAATATAACTTATTAAATCGATTTTTTTTCTAAGAGTCAAATTTAAATAGAACCTTTCATGAATATGAAAATAATACATTAGAAATTAAATTTGAACCATGGAAACATATTTTCAAATACTTCATCAACAATATATTTTAAATTTATCTAAAATTAAATAATTTTAATAGTGGTATAATTTATATGGACACGTAAATTTTAATTTAAATTGCATTTTCTTGAAATATTGATTCATATTTTATGTCATATTATGTGAAAGTTATAGCCATCAAAGTATAATAACTGCCAAGTAAATTGCATTTTCATTTTATGTTTCCATATGTTTGCATTACACATAAAATGTTATAAATATCGCTACATACCTATCTACGTACATAAATGTTTATCTACATTACAAAGTGATTTCAATTTATTAGAAAAATAACATCGTTTTTTCCGAGAATTTCCGAATTTTCATTATATTTATATGCAATTAATCAATTATTAAAAATGGCAATAATGAAATTTAAAAAAAAATACTCGAACTGCATAGATGTACAAAAAAAATCGTGTGTGTATGTTGCCGTTAAGGCAAGTAAAATATTGGTAAAATTTCGACCATAGCTACACTAGTAATTTGTAATTCGTAAACTATAAATTAAATAAACCTGGTATATTTATCAGAAAATAAAAAGCTGGAAAAGTATCAATGTCTATATTATTATAGCTCGAACTTCAAGGTTAATATTCAAAGCGAAAGTTTTAAAAATAGATATTACAAAGTCCACTTTTGTTGAAACCCTTAATTAAATATAAAGCCCTGAACACAAACTGTTTTGTATCAAGTGAGTGACAAATCTATATTTATAAATGAGTTTGTCCTCACTTTCATTCACCGATTCATCAACACACAACCTAAACCCCGGGATCTAGAAATATACAATTTATGGGTGAGTTCCTTTTTTGACGATTTCACTAAAAATGTATTTTCCGAAATTCAACCCTTAATGGAGATGGGGAGGGTGTAAATTTTTATTTATTTTGATACAATTTATTTGGATACAATTTATGGGTGTGTTCCTTTTATGACATATTTACTAAAAATTGATTTTCCGAGATTCAACCTTTAATAGAGATGGGGAGGGTGTTAATTTTTATTTATTTTGACATGTTCATTTGCTTATATTGCAAAAGTAAATTTCCGACTTCAAAAAAGGAGGTTGAGGTTCTCAATTTAATCAATATATAGGTATATTTTATATAAGTTCGAGCATAACTCCGACAAATATGCATCGATTTTGATGTTTGTTTATAAGAGTATACCCCCGATGTGGTCTCATATAAATTTTATCAGAATCTGACTATAGACTTCGAAGATATGCCACTGAAAAGGGAAAAATAAAAATAAAACCGATCCTAAAACACTGAAAAGTATGTATACCTAATACTTAATTAGATTTAACAGTTTTTGATGTTGGTGCCAAAAGAACTTTTTAAAGAAGAAAAAAAAGAAAACCGACTTTAAAAACTGTTTAAATTAATTATTAGGTATACTTTTTAGTGTTTTTAGTTGTTTTTTTCAATCGGTTTTTTAATTTTTTTTATTAACATACATGTAAAAATATACAAATATTTCGATTTTTCTTATTGTTCCAGACTAAAAACACAAATGGTAATAGATTTTCATTATTTTTGGTATATAAATTAAAAACTGATAAACAAGGAAATATATAGGGCTCATAACACACCACCTAACATAGTAAAATTGTGTACCTTAAAGTCAGCGGTGTATCATTCGGATCTTAATATAAATATCAATTGTTTGGAATTATAAAATAAGTAAATTAATTAATTCCAATTAAAATCATCATCCTTCTAATAGATAAAATTCAATTGCAATTTCAAGTATGTATGCATATTATGAAGGGAAATACCTTAATGGTTATAAAAACGAAAACAATGCGGGCAAAGCCGCGGGCGAGTCGCTGGAACCTACATTATAAATGGACGACTACGACGCGACGCTCCATTTTCGATAATTGTATTGCACAAACGCATCCGTGACTCTCTCTGTGTGTGTGTGTGTGTGTGTGTGTGTGTGTAATTAGAGCGCCTGCATTCTTGTCTGAGTGTGAGAATTTTAAATATAGTATCTGTCAAATCGACAGCCACGAAATGTTACTGAAAGATTCATAATGTTGTAAATTGTGGAATGCAAACATGACATATATATTTTAGTGTGATTAAAATTGTTTATAAATGTATTTACGTAGGCATATATATATAATATGTAATGTGCTGCTGAAATACATGCATCACTTCCGTGGTAATCTTTGGATGACTATTGATTTAATTATTTTTAAGTTTCTTATTGCCAGAGCCGTACTTATGCAGGGGTTATTTTAAGAAAAATTTTCAACTACAAGTACCTTTTTTGTTGCTTTTTTGCTCTACACTTTGTATATTTCTTTCTTAAAAATTATAGTGACCTTTTTTTATTTATTTTTTACCCGACACTTACACTTTTTATATTTTTCTTTCTACTTGAAATTTTTCAACTACAAAAATTTACTTTTACAATTGCAGTTTTCAATTTTGGAATGACTAAAATAACCCCTGGGCGTATGAGGCACTAGCTGAGACATCGATAAGCGATGGTAAACAATAATACTTACTAGCTTTTTTATGGTCATCGACAGTTACGACTAACATCATATTTTCTTATACTGTCCTTTTTTAAATATTTTTTTGCTCTACGGGCTTCTCGCGGGCCTGCGCCGTACAAAAGGTGTAGTGCACGATGGTGCCGAAAGGCTCTAAAGTAAAATATATATAGCACTCGAGAATTCCCGAATTTTCATTATATTTATATGAAATTAATTAATTAAAAAAAAATGACAATAATGAAATTAAAAAAAACGAAGAAAAGGCTCTAACTACTTAATTGTATGAACATCAATCTCAGGTCTGCCTTTTGAACAAGTCTGCCTTTTAGGAGACTGTATTTTGTCCATGTCAGCCTTTCGGGATTCTGCCTTTTGTCCTAGACCCGAAAATAGTGTCGAATTGTATATAAAAAACACTTAAAAAGTAAAAATCAATTTTATCTAAGATTTTGATGTGGTGACCATCTTCAAAGTGAGTTGCATCTCGTACTAGTTTGTATGAGATTATTAGGTTTGGGTCCACTGCTTCTAAATCTGACATAACCACAAAAGGGATTTTATTAAAACTTATATTTGAAAGTGTTTTTACATTCAGAATATATTTGTTATTATTCATGTATCACAGATACGCATTCTCAAGCACGGTAAACAATGTTTGTGTAATTTTACACACAAAGTGCTGGCAATTTTTGAATGTAAATGTAAATGTCTGAATGTAAATTACATATGAAAAATATTTGTTTACAAAATTTATTATGTAATTTTCATGATTTGTACAAAAACAAATTCAGGCGAATAATTTTCTTATTGTTGTGAATATTTTATCAATCCACTTACCCACTGGGACATTCAGGAATGGATTTATTTTAGTGCCAATTAAATGTCTCCACATAAATTGTGTACGTTTTTCGTAAACTAGGCGAGGAATTCTCTATAATGAATCAAGCGAGCGTAAAATATATAAAACATAAACAACACAGTGTTTTTTAAGAGCCAATGACATTTATTGGAGATTTTATCTGTTGGGGAAATTAGGCCAAGGAAAAAGCTGACTTATGACAAGCGGAAAATATCGTGTTTTTAATTTTATAAAAAATCACAAACATCATATTAATTTTATAGATTTTAAAATAGAAAATTTATGATTACATTTGGAGTTCTAAGAAATTGTTATAAGTACAAACAGACCCTTTCTAAAAAAAAGCGAGGCCCAGAGCAACTGACATTTTTGAGTTTCTCTGCTCTTTGAAATTCAAATAAAATGCTTGTTTTTACCTTGATATGCATTATATATGTATATAAATATACATATTAAAAAAATTCTTATACTTATAAAAAAATCTTTCTTCCTTTAGCATTTATAAATTAGTTATTTGTTCGGAACACATAGTAGCGTCGAATTATATTTTTTCGTGAAATCTCTTAGTAGTGAAATTTTTTTGACTAAATCGCTTGATTTTGGGTTCAAGAATATGTGTGTAAGTTTTCCGGATTCTCAGTGCTCCGGAACAGGGTCAAAAATGCCTTTGTTTATAACAAATTAAGGTTTTTTGACGATAGTTCGGCTAATATTTTGAATAATTTTTTTTTTTAAATATAAGATGATGCGCTATGAAAATACAAATAAAATGACACTGGATAGATGTTAAAAGGTCATTTCGTTCACCCGTAAAAAAATAAAAATCGCGGAAAACACGATATTTTTAAAGTTAAGATAAAAAAATAAATAAAACCCTTAATATTTTAAAAATATGCGGTTTTAATTTTTTTACGGGCGAACGTAATGACCTTTTAACCTTTACCTAGTGTCATTTTATTTGTATTTTCGTAGTGCATCATCTCATATATAAAAAAAAAAATTATTCAAAATATTAGCCGAACTATCGTCAAAAAACCTTAATTTGTTATAAACAAAGGCATTTTTGACCCTGTTCCGGGGCACTAAGAATCCGGAAAACTTACACACATATTCTTGAACCCAAAATCAAGCGATTTAGTCAAAAAAAATTCACTACTAAGAGATTTCACGAAATAGCCGTTTTTCAGATAAATCGACGCTACTACAGAAGTTCGAAATAATCTAACGAAGCGCCAGTCGTCAGTACCGGCTTAAAGTGGGAGGGACGCCAGGGTATACAGCGGACGACCATACAAAGAAAAACTATGTAAGTTCAAATGTTATTAAAATTATTAAATATTTAAGAAAATGCAAAATAGTTTTTCTTACGAAAAGATCAGATATTTTATTGTCTTGAGCAGTTTAATTTCTGAAGTAAAATTCAAATTCTTAGTTAGCCCTCCCCCCCCTCCAACATATAAGGATTCGTATGGTTTAACGAACCCTCCTCCCTTCCCCTAAAGCCTTACCTAATTAATGGACGCTCTCTAATCAACTAAAATCCACATAGCTGCAACCATCTTGATAAAATCTTCTTACACATAGACATAGAGAATGGACAGTATTAACACAATGGTGTAACATCTGTTCAAAAAATGAGAGAGAGATGCAGTGTAGTTTGGAATATATCTATCTCTTTTCAGGGTAGTATTTCTGTCCGATATATTTTTGTATATCTATCTTGTGATTTTTGTGCAATATGTTTTTTATTAGAAAAGTAAATAATATAAAAAATAAACATACTATAACGGTTCATATTCCATCGAGGAAATTAAAAAAAAAAACATCAATTGATCTGATAGAAATTTGCAAAATTATGAACGGATATTCCGGGAAAATAACATTTTTGCTACCAAAAATATTAAATATATATTAATAAAAAATAGGTTTAAATCAATTCCTACGTGGTTGCTACAAAATGATGAGGTGGATTGCACTTACAAACAGCATATAAGTACAAGATTTACTTAACAAAATTTTAAATATTTTTTTTGATATTAGGTTACATTACGAAGCCACGAAAAAGCAAGAACAAGATATTAAAATTGGGTCAAAAAATTCGAAACTTATATTATTTAGAAATCAATAATAGTTTTTTTTTTAAATAAATTTTTTTTATAACGTTAATTATTTTTTGTTTTTTAACCTCTTTATATATATGTATCTATGAATATTTTTAATGTTCGGGGCCAAGAATGAAATAGTTTCACTCCTGTTTAAAAAAGGACAAGTATATTCCAAACCTGTTTCTATCTCTTTCTTTTGACACGATTCTGTTTTCGAGTCAGATGCGTAGCCCATCTCTATGTCTATATTCTTACACAAAATTTACTATTACTTACCAGACTTACCTATATGCTTGTGATGAATCATTGGTCGCCATAAAAATATCTAGTAAATAAAATCTTTCTTATAATATTTTAAATACTTATTTCTTTTAACAACACTGCTTTAAATATTTTTTTACATATAATAAATATAAGCTATTTGAGGAGAATAGATACGAGTATTTTCAGGAATTTTTAAAAAGTAGGCCATTCGTGTCAATTATCTCAATAATATATTTTGTAAAACATTAAAAATAAATATTGTTAAGGACATTGGCTATGTCACATAACTTGTCTAAAAACGCCTCGTTCAAGATCAATTTCTCAAACCTAATTTTAAATATAATTCTTAAATCTTTTTTCTTTATAAAATATAAAATTTTGAATAAAAATAGAAATAAACTGTTTATTTTTATTATTTAGTTATTTTTTAAGTTAACACTTTTGTTAAGAAATTGAATATAAAAATTAAATTTAAAAATCAGCCAAGGGTGCCACGGGACATTTTTATAAATAATACTGAGACAGAACAATCTAACGTGTTTCTAATTAAGTAGGTATATAAAAAAATATTTCTATGTAATTGATAAAAGATATAAAAAAATAAATGCAACATAAATTATAGAAAATAACGTTATCTGCAACATTTCTACCTTTATAAAATGAAGTAATATTTTTCTGCATGTTATAGGTAAACTTGAAAACTACTGAACCGATATTAATGCAGTTTTCACTAATGGTTAGATAATTTTTCAGTCCATGTTCTCAGCTATTAATATTTTATAAAAATCTAAGATTTAACATCAAAAGATTTAAAAAAATATATACGAGTACTATAAACGAAGAGTACTTCTTTATCTAGCAAATGAGTTTCAAAATATCTGTCTTTGTTTAGTACATGGTGAAATGATTTAAATATTATAATAATCAAATGGGAGGAGCCTACAAAGTTTGTGATAAGCGAACATGAATGAAAACTGGAAGACCACTTCTGCATGCGACTCTACGTAATGCTTGTTTCCCCTCCACCCGTCTGTTTTGAAAGTATTTTTAAAACCAAAATATTAAAATTATAAAGACGTGAATTTTTTCAGAAGTCAAGAATCATTCAATAAGCAAGAAGGAAAGCATACAATGACATCATTAATCTGGAATTTATTTCTCAATATTATTTTAAGTCGGAATGCATATATTTTCAGCTTAGAATAACACTAGTGGCATCGTTTTAATGTTGAAACTTAAAAAAATGACAAAAATATGTTAATAGTTAAAGTATTTCATAAATTCGTATCAGTTTGTTTTATTTCAACCAATTAAAATTGTTTTAAAATAGAACATCTGCAGTCAGGAGTGGAATATTTGTATTTTATTTTAGAAAGAATGATTCATTAAAATAGTTATATGTGTTTAAAAAATGAATGCGGGTTTTCAACAAAGAGAACGTATTTCATTTGTTTAAAGTGAACTTTAATTACCCAGTTAAAATAATTACATTTTTAGAAACAAATAGTTTTGTTTTGACACAGTTATAGCATCAAGGATAGTAAATTTCGTTAGATCTTCTATCAAATTGTTCTATAATTTAGGCGCCTGAATTTTGATTATTTTAGCTATGTGCAAATTAAGCTTTCAGACGCCAAAGAAACCAACTAGTCGATTTTCTAAGTTTTACTATTTATAATGTTTTTTAATTTATTTATTTAAATTGAGTCGCTCTGTATAGAATACTAACCCACAGTATTATCAAGTTTAACTAAATGTCCCTTTAACTAACTGTCATATTGTTAACAGAACCAAGCATAATACATTTAATTTAATGGATTTTTAATTTTCTATGCTATGTTTTTACAACACATATTATGTACATTTTTCATTTAGAGCCTAAATATTGCTTTAAATCACGTTTGTATTATACATTTAGGTTAAAGGAGTATTTAGCGCTAAAGGAGCTTTAAATTAGTTGATAATACCGGGCATAAGACTTAAGATAGGAAAAACAGAAAAAAGGAACAAAATAACTACCATAGTTACAATACTTTACCATTAGGAGCTTAAAGTAATATTGTCAAATGAGTTCTCAGTTTTAGTTTAAATGCTTTCATTTTATTTTCAGCTTTAAGCACATTTGGTAGTTTTAAGGAAATAGTTTTAAGGAAATTTAAAAAAAATTCACAAAATTGTCATGTTGTGAAATCAGCTATATCTGTCTGTCTGTTATAGCCTTTTAATTACTGAACCGTTAAAAATGGAACGCTGAGATTTGGCATTGTTAAAATTAAATATAAAAAAAGTTACAATTAATAATGGACCAATTATAATAGGCCTAATTGTGAGTCAAAAAAATATTTTTTTTTAGTTTTAGGTTACTAAGAAAAATGTTGTATTTAATCTCGGCGAGTTTGATATCAAATGAAAGATAACAATTTTAAAAACTTAAATAAGTTTAGTAAGTATGTTAACGTTTTGTTATTATTAAAATCTTCTATAACAAATTTTCAAAAAAATCATAAAAATATTTTATTTATTTGAAATGATGTCGATATCACAAGAAAGTTATCATTCACCGCATTACTTTAAAAATAATTCAAAATTAGAATATAATACAAATGTAAAATGCATTGTGCTACCACATTTTTGTTAATATTTAAACTTATTATAACTTATTTTATATTTTAAAACTACTAATTGCATATTCTGATTCGTAAACAAATGCAAGTCAAATTAACATAATTAATGCCCGGTGTTATAAATAATTTTCTTGAGTGAAAAAGCAAATTGGCTTCCAGCTAACGCTATCTACTAGGTGTCAAATCGTTATGAAATTGCTCAATATTTTAAAGCAGTAGTAATAAATGTATAATAAAGTAAATGCTATGCATTTTATGAGATACTACTTATTTTAAGTCGCTGATTGTACTTATCACGCATGCGTCAAGGTCATCATATGTACGATTTCATTAATCTGTGAATGTGTTGTCATTTGTATACAGTGCCTAA
This sequence comes from Sialis fuliginosa, assembly GCA_961205875.1. Classification (NCBI taxonomy): domain Eukaryota; kingdom Metazoa; phylum Arthropoda; class Insecta; order Megaloptera; family Sialidae; genus Sialis; species Sialis fuliginosa. The sequence continues at coordinate 25,666,300 of OY540812.1, read as the reverse complement.
TATATAGCTTAAGCTAGAAGCTAATTTGCTTTTGCTCTCAAGAAAATTCTTTATAATACCGGACATAAATAATTTATAAAACTCTACGGTACGGGACACTAATACGCGAGGCTCAACTCGCACTTGACAAATATTGTTATATGTAGTATTTAAATATACGGTTTTTATTAATTTATAAAAAAATCTTTATTTTATAAACGAGTAATATTTTGTTCCTCGTTCTATTACTATTGAGAAAAATCGACTAGTTAAACAAATATACAATTTTATTTATAAATTTCGGTCAATGTTTAAAAACCAAACAACTAGATGAAAGCTTTTGCTACTTTTCTAAAATCATTTTGATCGTGTTACACATACCCACATGTGGCTTATATCACAAATTGTTAAATATTTAGAATATTTAATCAACGACATCCGTTTGAGTAAATTAAACCGAAGCCCTGACGCGTTTAATTGTTACGTTGCTTTATAAATATTTACTGTGCATGAAATATATTTTTGTCGATCGGCGTTTTGATGAGTTAAATCTCTTTCTTCAATGAAGTTTCATTCATGGTTTCGTTCATTCACATTTCTACAAAACTAAAAATACATTTTGCAATTTACTTTGCAAATTGTATGTAATTTGTAGAATTATCTTTATATATAATCTTTCTGACTATACATTATTTGACTGTTTGAAAATTAAGTTTGAGAATGTAAAAAAAAAACAATATTGTTTGGAATTTCGTTTCTGCTGTATTAGATATAAATAATGCTAAACTCACCTTCGGTTGCATAAAGCAAAATTAATCATTATTAGTTAATCAGTTGTTTTGAAACCATTATTATGTCAATTCTAAAAAATAATCACGTTTATAATAAATTTTATAAGATAAAAAATTATTGTATTTAGTGAATTGTTAATTTACAAATCGAGATTAAGTTAAGAATTAACATTAATCATGGTTTGAAAACAACTGATTAACTAATCGTGGTTAAATTTGCTTTATGTAACCCAAGGTCAGTCTTTAATGAGGCCTTCTCGTTATAAATAAAAATAATCACTGGACAAAAATTTAACTCTATTAGTAAGATCTTGGCAAAGAAATAAAAAAAAATAAAATAACTACCATTTTGGTTTCACATACCTTAAATTCCCATTTACCCTATTTCACTTTAAGATGACTTAATAAAGCCTATTCAAATTGAAGAGTGTTATTTATTTGTTAATAATATTTATTTATTTGATATAATTAATTTCGAGTGAAAAATTATAGTGGGGCTGATAAAATCAAAGCCATCTAATCACAGGCTCGTCTCGTGAAAAATAATTTTTATCTCGTCTTGGTTTCGTCTCGTACACGTGACCGAGTCCGAAAAAAGTCTCGATCTCGTGTGAATTGTATTCTAAAAAATGTTGTTTTTTTTCATTTATTCTTATATTATATTAAATGCAATAAACAAAAAAAATTTGAAATATAACGAATATTTAATACCATAATAATATACTTACTTTAATTACACAGCTGCACAAAAAAAATTGCGGATCCAAAAAAGCGTAAAAGTCGAAATCCAATTTTTTTGAATTTTCTGCTTACCAGTTTTTTTATTTGGGCTTAAATTTTGGGGTTAGTCAACCTAAACCCAAAATTCAAGCTCAAATAAAAAACTGGTAAGCAGAAAATTCCAAAAATTTGGATTTATACAATGCTCGACTTCTACTACAATGCTATATTGGTCGCTTTTTTGGCTCAGCACTTTTTTTTGTATAGCTGTGATTATTGATTTAAAGATTAGTATCAAATAGTTAATATTTACTAATTGTTGATTATTATCTTTAAAAACAAAGAATCTCGACGAGACATAATACATCTAGATCATGTTTTGATTCCTATAATTGGGGGAAGTTACATAATACTTCAGTGATCATATTCAAAATATAGCAAGAAACGTTAAGGTATTAAAACCGAAAATGAAGGGAGTTAATCATTTTAGTCTCTGAACAGTTTAAATGACAACAATGGCAGTTATAGAGAGAATATTTGTACTTACAACAAGCGCAAGAGGGGTGTGGGGATGGTTACTAATATAGACCGAAAGCATAAACCTCCTCAAATAACGTAAATATAATAAAACACGTATTTTTAAATACTGTTTACGAATTCCTTCGCGGTGCATTGAGAATATAACACACTGCTTTGGCTGTGTTTCGTGTTGATTCTTTAGATTTTATTTAAAAGAACTTCAAAGCTTGCATTCCGCGGGTTTCACAATTATATTTTTATGTGTTTTTGAAACTGCTTCGCAGTTACAATAATTTGTTTATTATTTCACATATAAGTATGTTTTTAATAGATAGTAAGTAACTATACATGTTTTACAATTTGTAAGTTTTATCTATATATATTATAAAACGTAATGTCTTTTTGTCCGTTAGTGCGTTTATCACTCAAGAACTACTTCTCCGATTTACGTTTTTCTTTAATTCATAGATATGTTCTTTCCCAGGTTTTAGTATATATTTTGTTACATTAGGTACATAAGAAATAAGCAGTGACAATAATAGTAAATCAAGTAGGAAAAAAGTTTCCCGCCATCCAGCGCGATCTTTTGCAATACGCTACCTAAACCGTTGAATATTGAAAATAATTTAACTATATTTTTCAAAAATCCTAAACAATAATTCGGTAGTCCACGCGAGCGAAGCCGCGGGCACATCTAGTATATTATAAAACGCAACGTCTCTCTGTCTGTCTGTCCGTTAGTGCGTTTATCACTCGAGAACCACTTATCCGATTTACGTTTTTTTTTTTAATTCATAGATATGTTTTTTGTCCAGGTTTTAGTATATATTTTGTTATATTAAGTAAGGAATAAGCAGTGACGATAATAATAAATCAAGTCGGAAAATAGTTTGTCGCTACTGCAATCTTTTGCAATACGTTGACTAAGCAGTTAAATATTGAACAATAATAAAAAAAGTGAGTTGAAAGATTTGATTACAATGTTACAGGTCAAGCTGTGTTAAAAAATCACCTAAAACTTATTTCAATAAAAATTTACAATAAGTTGAAATTATTAAAAATATTTTAATGTTATTTGTATTCAAAATTTTCATAGTGAAATGTAAAATATATATTTTAAGATTTTGAAATGTATATTTCACATTCAACCTCCAAATAATACAAACAAACACGACACAAACCTAATGAAACTTATACACACTACTGAGCTGTCGGACTAGAAGCGATTCTGGCGACAAAAAAATTCATCAAGAAAAAAAATAGTTTACTTAAACTAGATTGATAGAAATATTTTTGTGGCGAATCGAAAAAAACTAGAAAATATTTATTTTTCTATGAGATAATTTTAAATTGTTTTATATTGTTGGCTACTGCACATTCACGTCATTTGTTTTTTACTCCGAAGCCAATAAAAAACATGTTTTTTTCTAAAAATTTAAATTAAAAATACCTAGTGCTGTAAGCGCATGCAACATTAAACAACTAGCTTTTAGATTGTAGAAATAGATTAATCCTATAATTTATAATGTTATTATTTCAACAATATGTAAAAATATATTGAAATCGTCTAAAAAAAATTATGAATTATCAATCCAAGGGGCCACCTATAAAATACATCACGCAAAATTATCGCATTTTTAACCCCTACCTTCCCCTTTGTCGCGCTGCATATAATATTTTTTTAATCCCCTATAATATATATACTATAGTTATAGTTTAAAAAAATATGAATAAAATTGATGTACATAGGTATTTCAAACGTCGTATCACGTCATATTTGTTCAGACCCCCTCCGTTCTCCTCATCAAATATCATCACGCTAGGCAATTGCCCCATCTCCTCCCGCCTTTTTGCATACTTATTTTATGGATTTTGTGATTTCACCCTCGGTAAATTATTTAAAACTAACAAAATTTCTGAGAATTAAATTTACGGAAATGATGTTTATGTATTTCAAATATGATGCTTATACAGTGTATTCCAAGTTGATTAAGCATAGGAAATTTAACATGGGGACAATTAGAAATGTTGTAGTAACCTTTGGTCAAATTTAACGATGTGTGATTGGTGCATTTTGAAATGCCGCCTCGAAACTAACTGATAAATTTTAAATTAATCAACAGTATTTTGTTTCCAACTTTAATAAAGAATAAAATACATTAATGAAATTAAAGTAAGCATCCTAGATAAAATTATAATAATATTTTTTGGCAGATATAAATTTGAAAATAAAATACTAATTACTATTTTATTAAATTTTGTGGCGGCATTTCAAAATTCACCAATCATACATCGTTAAATTTAACCAATCAACTTGGAATACACTGTATACATCATGGAAACAAAAAACAACTGCATAAAAGATTTTTTTTAGTTTTTTGATGATCCTTCACTGGCCTGTAACTTTTTAAGGTGTAGGGTAAAGTACGGATATATGCCTACGTTTTCAACATTTACTTTTTAATTCGTTATTTAAATTAAATCGTATTCAAATAACTCCATGTCCGTATAATACTGTCACCTTTTATCTTCGTTGTATTCTAATTACTTGCTTAATTAATATCAATAGTTATTATAATAGAACAAAAATAAAAAAAGGTCTCGATTTGCGCATCTATCCACCGACGTAGGATAAAAGCCCTTGGGTGAACTGTTAGATACCCTAAAGCAAAATAAATGAAATCAATTTGTTTGAAAAAGGGTATTTTTAAACGAAGATCTCCATATGACCTCCGATGTTCTTCTTTAAATCTTAAATTTTTATCCGAAACATTTTTCTCAGCTCTGTTTTCTTTTTGAAATATTGGTTTGGAGCACTCTGGGGCATTAAAAAGGATCACCTGTATTATATTATTTAGATAATTATTACTAAATGAAACAATGTGTAAAAGGCAAATCGACTCAAAATTGGATTTCGACTATGCTCGACCAATACTACAATGCTATATAGGTCGCTTTTTTGGTACCTCACAATTTTTTTTGTGTGGCTGTATAATTAACTCTGATAAAACCACAAGAAAGCACTGTTAAGCAGCCATTAAGCTCAGAACTTACTTTGATCGATTTGTTGTATCAAAAACTTCATTTTATGTTGCTGTCAGCGACGAACAAATCATATACCCATTCTGCCACCATCTCCCTAACAATAAACATGAAATTACAATAATTTAATAGAAAGTTAATCCACCTCAGCAAAAAGGAATATTTCAAAGCTATGTAGTTAAAATTAACATGATATAGAATAATATGTGTGATGAGGTTTGCATTTAGGTACTCTACTTCACCCTAGCTGTTCTTTATATAAATTTCTGTTTAAGTTTCTGTTTTCACTGCGCATTTACATATTCTATTAAAAGCTGAAAATTAGATAACTGAAAACAAAGATCGGAAAGGAAAATGTTTATGTAAGTAATTCCAAAGAAAACTATCCGAGTGATCTATGACGTACTTGTCGTAAAAAACAAAGTGTGCGGCGGTTTTATAAATAAGTCACACACCGTCTATATCTATTATTTACCTTCGTGAGATCATACGGATTTTTAACTCTCGCTCTAGAGTGGCAATAAATATTATTTGTCATTTAAATTGTAGTTATAAAATAAACAGTTTAGTTCAACTAGTTTAGATATAAATTACAGTTAAAAATTACATACATTTGTCATATTATTATTTACACTGTTTTGGCTAACATTTTATTTATTATATTTATAATTATATGATACTGCACTGAACAATTCAAGGCTCAAGATTTACATAGTCTTGAAAAATGATATTTTCTAAAAATATATTGCTAAAAAGAATCCATAATATCTACCATATTATTTAACTATCCCATTTTTGCATCTTGGTAGTGGAGAGCCGGTTCAAAAGCGTATCTTAAGATTTTTTTTCTAAATTATTATTCTTAAATACGTTAATTGAAACCAGTTTAGATTGTTGCAATATTAAGTCAATTACATTTTTTAGTCAGTGTACTTTGATACAAATATATATTTTTAAAACCTTATCTAATGAAAGGAGGGGGGGGGGGGGGGGTTGCACAGTCATTACAAATTCTTACAAGTGAAATTTTCGAAAACCATCCTTACGTAATTTAGTGACAAAAATAACCTGTCTATACACATGATTTATCGGTCTTAGATATATAGGTTAAACAGTTTCTTCCTCCGAAATCATCTTATCTATTCGGATTTATTGATATCATTATTTTGTTGTTTACAAGAAAATATATATAGTCGCTACTAATTAATTGTGCGTAAACTTTGAGTTATTTTTTGTCAACAAGTTATTTTTTCGTTTATATTTAGCATTAATATCAGTTGTTTTGCAACATTCTCAAAACGCGTAGGCGGCGATTATCAAAACATTTGGGATAGAATAGGTCAGGGAACTGCTAGATTTAGACCATTCAATTCGATTTATTAACATACAAAGTGTTGTCATTCTATTTTTAGGTTGTTTATTCATCCAAATTAAATATTTTATTTATATAAAATTTAGTGTTGGTCAAAAATTGTAAGTTAATTAAAAAATAAACTGCTCTGGTCACCTTAAGATTGTTGTATTATAATAAATATATGTATATATATAATAAATATATATAATTTATATTTGATTAATTATAATACATATTGTGACCCTGTAACTTTAGGATTTTTTGTGGAAAAATTCGCAGGGTGCTGAATTTTTGTGTACAGTACAGTTTTATGTAGTCTTTATAAATGAGGTGCCAAAAATCTCGATCGATCCGTTCTTAAAGGTGCTAACAATTAGTTTTGTTAAAAATATATCTCCGTATTAAACCTTTAAACAGGCAATCTGAAGCACACATTTTTGCATCCTTACGTAAAAGAAAGCCCGACAAAGATTTTATAATACTTTAATATAAATTAATATCAAATTACCCATGAACACCATTTTAAAAGAGACTTATTTAAAAATATAAGAAATTATTAAAATAAAAATGTATAGGGTAATTCAGGACTGTTTCAAAGTAATTCGAAAAAACCAAAAACCGATATCAGTAAACGTCCATATCCGGTTGATAGATCGATTTCAAAAATAGGATGTTTTCTTCCCAGACAAATATTAATCTTAAATATAAAATTTCACCTTTCTACGATTTGTCATATTTGAGTTACAGTGTATACAGACAGGCCGACAGTCAGAATGGAAAGGGAGGGTCAAAATGGATTCCATCAAAATCCGGAATTCAAAAAAATCAAAACATCCGAAATTCGAAAAAAATCGGCTTTACTCTACTTACTTATACTATAAGTATGTATATTTCATTTACATGGGTATAAGAAAGTAAAAAATGTCTAATAATTTGATTTTTTAACCAACTGTTTTGACCAAACACTTTCTATAATTCGCCAATTCCCTTGTTTATTTTATGGAGTTATCGGATTGCTAAAACAAATATTTTCTAGTTAAATCTGTGTATGTCTTCAGCTGTATGTTTATCTATAAGGGTACAGCTTTTAATAGAATTGGATATACATATATTGTTTGTTTTTGTTCGGGAAAGCAACACCTCCGTGTGGGTGTTGAAGTTAAAAACAATTAATCATTTGGAAAAGATTGATTTAAAAAAATATAGAAATAAATATACTATATACCAGTAGTCTCAAAATTACGACCCACAGGCCGAATTCAGCCCTCGAATGGTTTATATTTTATATTCGGTCCATCTACTCTAATGCTTAGCTGGGAAGAGATTAGTGTCTTTATTTTTAAGCTATTGTAAAAACCTAAGAAATTTTTTCATATTAATATTATTGTAGGTATTTATTATTTGGACTGTCATACAGTAATTTATCAACCCACTCAACAGAGCCGTAACTACCACCCGGGCAGTGCCCCAGGGCTCTCGATTATAGGGGGCCCTCTGATTGAAGAACAAAAAATTTTTGAGGCAGCAAAAAAAAGGATTTTTTTATAAATTTTATTTTTTTATAGTGAGGGTTCCTCGGTCAATTGCTGCTCTGGGGAACCAGAACCTCTAGTTACGGCCCTGCCACACAAATATTATTTTTGAGTTATGAATGCAGTTTCATTAAAAATTGTATTTAAATTATAAATAAACAAAAGTATTTTTACGGTTTGGTTGAAGAGAGACTGATTATAAAAACAATATTTTTCTGATTTTATTGGAAGTTGTATTTAATTAACAACCTAAATACCAAATTACTTTTTCTGATAAAAATAAATGTAATAATATCTGAGATCATTTTTTTGCGTGCATCAAAAACGTTGATATCTCGAAATGAGCTTTATGTAAGTTGAAACATTACTGGAAAACAGAGTCAATTTATGTATAGGTAATATTCCACCTTCATAACGATTCTGTTAATCAAAACATATTTTTCTCAAATTTTTTTATGTAACTTTTCAAAAAATCTATATGGCCCTTCAAATTCTTACAATTAGTAACATTTTCAAATGCTGAAGTTAACAATCTTAAATTATATATTGTCGTTCACGTGCAAAACCTGCTATGTGACGAACTTGAAAACCAGACTTTATAATTAAAAAAAAAATTGATATATTTTGAATTAATCAAGTGTCTGAATAGGTAATGTATTCACAAATAAGGCATAAAATAATCAGATTTATAAACGTATAACATAAAATGTTATTAAGTTTTATTGTCTCTTGAAAAATTATTCACTTGTGACTGCAGATTTTGCACGCGCAACGACGATATGTACCTAAATTACGTAATTTTGACAAAATGTTCTCTAAAAATACATAAAAGCTTTACAAGTGCGTCAATCATTGTATACGTACAACATAAGTAAATAGTTCTATTTTTATGTATTAAATTATATATTTGTTTTAAAAGCAACCCCATTATGTATCTTATAATAAACAATTCTTCTACATAAAATATAATCATTGATGATCCTTTTCAATTCTATTCTGGATTATTGGATTTTGATACTAAGCTGAATATTTTTATTTTTATTTTATTGACTTGAAGATGTTGATTGTAATTAACCAAAGATACTATTGTAAGCCTTGCAACATACCTAATTATCAAATCTAATAATTATCTGGAATCATTAACACACTAACGCCCGCCGTACACACTTGTGTACACCTCATTTTATAATTGGTGTTACTTTCTATGGATATTAATTCACAATATTTCCTTAAAAATCAGATGCTAGTAGTGCAACAAACAAAATCTGTTAACGTTATTTATTTCATGAGTGTTTAAACGTGTTTTAATTGCTGCAAATTATTTGTATATGAATAGAGGCATGTGATATGCTAATATATTTTATCCAACTGAAGCATGTGTTTTCGAATTTTGTTTAAATCATATGGAATAACTTTAATATACATGTATCATGATTTTTAAATGTAATTTATCTAAAAAAAATATCAGAAAAGCAGTATCATACAAAATAGTCTTCAATCTGCCTTTACTCGTACGAATACACACCATTATTTTTTTTCTAAATATATATAAAAAAAGTTTTTGTTGTAATATTTAGTTAAATATATTGTATGTGTACTTAATTTCATTTCAAAAATCTTCTGCATGTGTTTGTCTCCTTTTGGGCGTTAATGGGTTAATATAGACAAATTGATAAATCCAGGTTTAATTCTTAAAAGTTTTTAAATGATATTTATAACAATAATTATTTCATTTAAAAGAATATCGAATCCAGTCGGGTTCCTAAAAAAATGGGACTCAAGGACTAGTGGATATAAGTTAGCCTAGTATTAAAAAGTATAGTAGTCTTGATTATTATTAAACAAAAATTCTCTATTTGAATACGATGAGTACCTATACATAAATAATTCTGGCAAGACATACACAAGTGTATGCCATAAGGGTTCCGAAGTACGTACTACGTGAAATGTTTGGAACCACTTACAGGTGCATTTTTAAGTTAAAGTTAAAATATAAAAAAGTGTCAAGTTCTACTAATTGAGATCTATATTTTGACATACCACATGCCTAGATATCAAAAAAAAATTTTATGACGCCCCTTCCTATAATTCCAAAATTTTAAATTATATTGTTGACTTTAGTATTTGTCGTTGGTAGTCCCACCAAAGCCTCGTTACCAAATTTTTTTCAGATTTTTTGAGCCAGTAGTTACAGAGATAAAGGGGGGGGGACAAAATAAAACACTGCTTTTAGCCCCCTACAGGCGCCATTTTTGAGTTAGAAAAAAAATAAAAAATATGTTCTACGAATTGAGATGTACATTTTGACATATCACATGCCTAGATATGAAAATAAAAATTTTTAATTCTCTTACACCCCTCCCTATTATTCCAAAATTTAAAATTATATTATTGACTTTAGTATTTGTCGTTGGTAGTCCCATCAAAACCTCGTTACCAAATTTTTTTCAGATTTTTTGAGCCGGTAGTTACAGAGTTAGAGGGGGGGGGGGGGCAGAATAAAATACTGCTTTTAGCCCCCTACAGGCACCATTTTTGATTTAGAAAATAAAATAAAAAAAGGGTCAAATTCCGCTTGTTTGGTTATACATTTTAACGTGCCACATGCCTTGATATAAAAAAAAATATTTTTTTTACCTAGCTTTAGCTCCTTATTGCCCCCCCTGAAAAATTATGTATTCAATAAATTTGTACATATTTTACTAGAGGGTGTCATTTTACATGTTCAGTAAAAATTTCAAGTTTCTAGCTTATATAGTTTACGAGCTATTTAGCTTTGAGTGAAAAGGACGGACGGACGGACGACAAAGCGATATTAATAGGGTTTCTTCGGAACCCTAAAAAACGAAGTTCGAAGAACTAAGTTCAGACCAGACCTGAAGATGGCCGATAGGATTCGACCGAAACGTTGTCAAGAAGACAACGCAGAACGCAGAGCTACCCAGAATTTTTCACCAGCATCTATTTCAGCGCGCGGAATACAATATTTCAATAAAAGATTATTTAATATATATTTTATAGAGAAGTATGGCTACTTACTCTAATCTGAAAAAATGATTGTATTTACTTAATTAAGTAATGTTTGTATTTTTTTATTTTCATCGTTTACGATTTGGATTTCTATTCTTTCTTTTTGCGCAGGATTAAGGTAGATCCTAAAATACACTTATTCTGTACTAAAATACTTACAAATGTATACCTTGTCTTTTATGTCTACCTTCAACTGTGAACTATTTTCAGTCAATAATGTGGGTAGATGTTTTCCTAGCAAACAACTTTTCCCGTTCGAAAATAATTAAAGTGACAATGACCGACGGCAAGAAAAATAATCATAATTTTTGTCCATATCTTGTCAATGATATTATTTTTCTGTCACATTTTTATGTGGATGAGTCACTGTTTATTTTGGCACTTTTCCAAATATGTTTGTAAAACAACGCAGTAAGCGAAATGTTTTAATTTGATGACAAAAATGAATATTGTCAGCCAACTGTGGAAAGGTCATTTGAAATAACAATGTACCTATTTACTCTATCTTGTCACTAGGTTAATATAAATTAAACATTTTTTAAACAATATACAAAATAACTTGTTTATTATGAATTATTCTCATTATATAATCAAATACTGTAAAATCCTAAATCAATGAATCTACTGATGGAATTTTCATAAAAATATTCGTTCTAGTATGTTCCAATAGGTTCTACCTTATTAGTGATGCAGAAACAGAAAAATCCCGTACAAAACAAATATAAAGGAAGGTAAAGTCAAACTGGCTGAAACTGAAGTATGATGTACAGTAGTTCGTGACTTGGTGATCAAAAGTAACCATAGCTAACAAGATCTCAAAATTATCAGTTTTTTTTAAGTTATTCAGGATTAAGGTAGTTCTCGTTCAAAAGAATTTAAAAAAAATCAGGGGATATAAAGAACAATGATATCTATCCGTAAGTGAAATTTTAAAGAGATGGACTGTTATAAGGGTGCAGACCCAGTTGGGACTTCCAAAAAAAACTCTTTTTAGGATTTTTTTTGGCCACGCATTAAAATAACTAATAACAAATGTTTTTCCACATGAATGATATGTATTTACAGAAAATATGATAATTTTTTTATGGCAAAATATTAAAAAATAAGTGGGATTCAGCAAATTTGGAAGGGGTCCAAAAAAAAGTGTTTTGCCGTGATCATTGCTGCTCGTCACTAGATCATCCGAAATTTAAAAAAAGGGATCATTAGCTAATGATATAATGCTCCGGATGGACGAAGGGATTCGAAAAATTTTAAATTTTCACACAAAATGGCGGATGTTGAAAGTCAAAGTTCTTAATTCGACTAAAATTTCACTCGCATTTTCGGCTATAAAATAAAATAATCGTCCAAAAAAAATCCTTCGTCCATCCGGAGGACAATTATGTATAGAATAAGTGAGAAAAATTTCAAACCGATCGGCAAAGCCGTTTTCAAGTTACAGTGATCACCGACTTCGAAAACATGGTTTCGAAAAAAACGCGTTCAAAATTTTGAGTACGATTTGCATGCAGATAAAACATTTATTTTGGAACTTACACTGAATCGTCTATGGACAGGATATTTGTCTGAAATTTTCAGAGAATACTTTTGAAATATTCTACTTTGAGAAAATGCAAAAAAAAATGGATTTTTAAACGCTTCGGCATATTTTTATAAACCACTAACAAACAGCAAAGGGTTATTATTCTGATATGTGATAAAAAATTCATAATGATTGATCGTTTCTTATTTGAAATACAATTGTATTTCAAAAACAAAACGGTCAATCATTTTGAATTTTTTTATCACTTATCAGAATAATAACCCTGTTCTGTTCGGCAGTTTTTTTATCAAAATCTGTCGAAGCGTTTAGCCATAAAATTAAGAAAACGGCCCTAATACGTATTAATACAGCTGTGTAAATGATGGAAAGTATTAAACGTTAACAAAGAATCGACATAAGTATCGATGGATAGAATAGAATCAATCTGGCAACACTAACAATAAGTATATGTACGAACGAGAACGAATTTTCTTGAATTGTTATAACATCCTATTTGTTGATGTGTCTGTAATTTGACAAAATATATTCATAGTATGAGTGTGTTTGTAATAATCTGTATAGACGGTTTTGGGTATAGACTTGATCAAAAATTCTCTGTAGCAACGCAATTATTTTCGATATTTTACTATAGTATTATGAGCGTAACTTTTTGATAGTACTGTAGCACGAGAACTACCTTAAAAGTTAGAAATTCAAATATCTGAAAAAATTAGGATACAGTCAAATTGGCTGAAACTGCAGAATGATGTAGCTCGTGGCTTGCTGAAAGTTCCCATGGGCACAAGTAATTCGCTTTGGCTTTTGAATGGCCTATATGAAATTTGATAATTCTATTTATACTCGACTGTTTACTGGAACGAGTGACTTTGGTAACCAAACAACTTACATGTAACCGTGAAAATCACAAACGCATTGCTTATAATTTCTTATATATGTGGGTATGTTTATATTTAAAACATCTTATTTAAAATTAACTCTATGTGAGCACGCGCTCGGGGTGACTCACGTAGGTACCCCACCTGTGTTGCTAATTCTGTTTATCTGCAACAGGTCATTAGTGTTTTCTGAATGTTTGTGCCTGTATTTATAAATGCTTATTCACTCAGATGGCAGATAATATACCTGAAAATTGAACCGTACAAATTTTATTACGCACAAATATATTGTCATTAATTAATTTATACATTTATATTGATGTATATATGATGATGATTTTTATGATGATGTATATGATTGTAAAAATGTATTTTTTTAGTAGATATATTTCTCGGTATTGATCTCGATAGTGTCTTGGCCGCGTGTACAAGACGAGACAGGCAAACATTTATACGAGACGAGATGGCTTTAATTATCACGACATGAGATAATGTATCTAAACCTATGGTCTAAGTAAGAGTTAAGTTACAATTAAAAGGCAACAATCAGGCAATCATATCAGGGTTGGCATTATAAGGATTAAAAATTGACATGACTAAAGAAAAAAACAAAAGTCTTTAGAAACTGAAAGGGTGCAAATGTAAATTTTAGAGACGGCAGAATCGTTATGACAACAAAAAAAGTCTTCAGTTACACCAGGGGGGGAAGCTATTTTCATTTTTCGCCGGGGGTGCGACGACCTTTAGCTACACCACTGACCAGAAGACTTGATTCTATGGTTAGGCTTCGTACTGGCTCCAGTTATGGCCGCTATAAGAGCAAGGTTTACTACTGTTTTTGTGATTGACAGACTTCTTTTTTGTAATTCTCATGATATCATGTTACTAATAAAACAAGTAACTCTTTATTTAACCAATTTAATTACCAAAGTCCGCAAATATAGCTTGTTTTTCAAATTATAGCCTTTTATTTTGTTTATGTTTTTTCTCCAGTAATGGATAAAGTAAAACCAGTAATAAGCACGCAGTGATGGACACTTGATAATGATTACAAAATGATACGTACTACGACACAAAAGATATAAAAGAAAGAATCGTCAAAGAAACAATGTAAAGCAGTTACTATGATAATATAATATTTAATAAATAAATTATACTAATAATTAGTTTAAATGTCTACCATTTTGACACATATTGGCTGATTGTCATCAAATCAGGATGTAAGACAGTTAAATGTATATAAATTAATATTCAGAAATAGTAGTAATCAAATATTTTTAATTCAGTACATTTAATTAAAAAAATGTCATTACTGGGGTCATATCCAAGACTGGCATTCATCCTTCATTACATTATTTATTTTCTTAACACCACCTTTGAGAAAATCTTGATAGGACAAAATAACTATAGGTGTTCTTTTGGCTGGATGTTGAATAATTGCTTTTTGGCAGATTTGTTTTATACATTCCAAAGTACATTCTGCCAACAATTTACTATAATTTATTCCTTAATTATTTGATTTAATTTGATTATTATTATTTCTTACAAGGTATTATCGTTAAGATCACATTACAAATATTGTGCGGGGTCCTTTAGTAAATAGAAGAAAAAATCTTAAAAAATAATAGGGTGGGGCTGAACGGTTTCACATTTTCGAATTTCGACTGTTGCCATTTGAAAGAGTATAAAAAATCATGAAAATTTTGTATTATAGATTTTTTGAAATCTTCACTAGTTTCAGAGCTATTTGAAATATACGATTTTTTGCACATTTTCATAGGGGTGTTTCACCCCCTCAAACCGTTTTACCGCAGCTAAAATATTTTTTTCTTACTACCCTTGACCTCCACTAACTATATACAAAATTTGAATTCGATACAATTTTATCACTTGAAAAGGTTCCCTTGTTAGTGGCCCATAATAAAAATTAAAGTTAGGGCTTATAATTCGGAAACGAATACTCTTTACACATTAGCGACTTAGTCACGCGACTTTTAGCAGTGACTATCGCGTACATTCATTTTACATTGTTTTATAATTAAATCGCAAAACCTATACACACTGTGGCGATATATCCCTCTATTATATAAACCGTGAGTATATTTATATATATATTTGTATGTCTGTCCGGTAGCAATCAATGTATAGCCCGTTAAACCTTTCACTGGATTTTTTTCATACTTAGCCTGTTTTTAGATTCGTCCTTGATGCAGTTAACAGGCTTATATTCTTATGCAAAACTACAGTAGTTTCTGTGATGTGTATTTTTTTCCGAGAAACGACATGTAAAATTGGCACAAAATTTTGCTTTCTGACGTTTACTTTGAAATTTAGCAGTTTCGTCACTAGGCTTTTGTTTTTGGAATTCTTAGAATTTCGTCGCTGTGATTGGTTGAAAATAGGCATTTAGTATGAATTTAAACACTCCACGTGGACTTGATATTTGCCTGTCATAAACAGCTGTTTTTTATTTGAAATACGTCAGGGGCGTGTACAGAAATGTGTCAAATTGGTACATTACAATTAAATTGTTTATAAATGAAAATTTTCACCAAAATTGGTTAGTATATTGATGTAATTAGTATAATATATTTAATAAGAATTACGTCAGGAGCGTGGTTACAATAACATTTTTTATTGCTTTTTTGATATAATTGTATTAAAATGAAACAGTTATTTTAGTCATTGGGGATTGATGTAATTTACCCAAAAATTAATATTTATTAACAATTTAAAGTCAGGTGCGGCGTAGTAAAAAATATTTTAAATTGTTATTTTTTAAGAATTGTAAACAATTTTGAAAATCATTTGATAGTAAAATATGTAATGTATCAAACAATTAATATTAAATAATAATAAAGACAGGTATGGAGTATTACGAGGAAACACCAATGAGATATGTTGAAAAATTGATTTTTTGCGATTTTTTAAATTTATTTAATTAATTCTTTTAGTATTGACATTGACATCGCATTATAAAATATTTAAAATTGCTATTTTTTAATCGTGACGAAAAAAAATTGATTTTATTGAAATTGAACAAAAGTTAAAAACTTTAAAAATTTATAAAAATAATAAATAAGTTCAAGTCAGGAGTGTGGTCTTGAAAATTGCTTCAACGCATTCTTTGAATATGTTGTATGCAAAAAAATATGGAAATTGATATTCACAATGATTTTTTGAAAATTTCTTAAAGGTATTATCAAAATTTATGGTAAAGGCATAAATTACGATGTATACGAGGGTCGCAGCCGAAGGCTGAGACCCGAGTAAGTCTGAGGTTAGGGTGATTTGTACATGAAATAGTAACATTACTGGAAATGTAATAATGATAAATGATTATCACAGCCAAATTCAAGAATTATTTTCTTATCAGCATTTAAAACAATTACAGTGAAATATTTTATGAAAATTTGATAAGACAAAAGTTAATATAAAAAAATAATTTATATTTTATCAATCAAATGTGGCGCGATAAGGGGTTGGGGCGCGAAGCGCCCAGGGGCAAAGCCCCTAGTTATATATTATATATATTATACTATGCCGACGCGATAGTCGCGCTACTAATGTCCGGTATTATAAAGGACCTAACAAAATTTGTTAGCTAGCAATTACATTCAAATGGGGTATTAATACTGTACTAGTATCTATGGATTAGTTATGGAATTTAGAACTAATTGTAACACAGTTGGCATCTTTGACCGTACAAAATAATTTTCATAACATCACCACTGTTTTAATACCGTTTGTATTTACCTACAACGCGTGCGCGAAACTTGTCAAAGTCATCAACAAACTCCAAAAGAACTGTCATATAAGTTTGATATCTCAGTTGAAAGTGTTTGTTAGGTCCTTTATGATATCGGACATAAAAGTCGCTAGTGTGTAAGGGCTGTAAAAGTGATAGTAAAATTCTAAATAGACCAATCGATTATACAGAAAAAGTGCTATCTACTATGACAAAAAAAGTCATTTAATCAAATCTGTATCTCTTACCGTTTAGGAAATCCCCATGCATTTCACGCTTCTTGAATAACCTGTACAGATGAAGTCTCCTGGCCCATTGTCCGACTCTGACTGTATTAAAATTTACCTTAACAAATTTCTGCTCGGGATGTTCAGTTTGGTAACAACGTGAAAAATCAGATGTAATCATTCTTGTGTTGGTACATAGAATTTTTGGTGTAGCGAATCATCGTAACTCACCACACAGTATTTGCGACCCAGTCGAATGACGTACGCTTGGTCATGAAGGCACTTGTTGCAAATCTAGCGTGCTCTATACATTCGGTTAACCATTAATTTACGAATTATCACCACATCAGTTACGCTTACCTTGCATTCATTCAAAATTAGTTATTTTTAATTTTAATCTCATATAAACTGTGAAGGATAATGTTATTTTCATTTCAATGTGATACAGGTAAATTTAGCAAAGCGAGAGAATATCTATATTCTACAAATCTATATATATAGAATATTATTTAGTTGTTCTATACAAGTTAAACATTGTTTATATTCTTAGAAGTTTCCGTTCTTAAGATATTTATATTTTTTTCTATTCAGCAATTGATAGTAATATAGGAATTAGAAAACTGGTAAATCGGTTTATCGGTAATTTATAAAAAATACCCTTACATTTTTAACGGCAGTTCGCCATTTTTTTACTGATAATTTGATAAATAACATTTAGCAATATGAGTATATAAGCAGTGACGTAACCAGATTTTGTTTAGAGGTGGGGGGGGGGCATCATTTTGGTTTGTTATTTGTTAGAACTTCTAATTATACAAAATTATTATCTTTGAATACCTATAATATCTATTTAATTTACACTATGGTCAATGTTGGTCAAGTATATATTTTAGAAGTAATATGTGTTAAAATTAAGTTGTATATTATGTGTACTATTAGAATTTTTAAATTGTAGCGTTTCTCATTAGGAAACCATTTAGTGGAAGGTGCAATTTTTGGCCGATGCCGAAGAGGAACGTTTCGACTGATGAGAATCGAAACATCAAGTAATACAATACAACAACGTGGACAACAATCCGAAAAGTTAGTTCTTATAGCCATGAAAGTCTACAGAAGAAAATTAAAGTTAATCGCTTTGGCGTCCGATCATTTCATAAATTATTCACAATATTTATATTTACAGACGTCAAAGCATCTTCTGAACATTCAAAAAACATTTTTCACTTAACTTCAAATCCCAACGATTAAAGAAATGTAATTTATTATGATTTATGTCTCATGGATACAGTAACATATGTTGTTCTAGTACAAGTGTACTCCAGTTAATTATCTGAAGAAACACTTCGCTCACGATTGTAAAGAGAGCGCCGAGACACGTGCTTTTCAAACGTACAAAAATACCCCACATTCCTAAACCTCACTTCCGGTAGCAAGCGCGCGAATCTTATTCACAACTATTTATCTTTGTGTGTGTGTACGTTGGTGTTAAATAATTACGTTATGTAATTTATTTTCTCTCTCACGTATACAAATAAATTACAGGTAGTCCTCTTTAAAAACGGATCTGTTGCACACAAATATTTTCAAGTGAGGATATTTTGGTACAAGTATATCTTAAAACTATTAAATATACATAAGATACTGGCACCAGCCTTGGATATGACCCCAGTAATGGCAATTTTTAAATTAAATGTTCTGAATTAGAACTATTTGTTGATCTTTGATTACTACCATTTCTGAATATTAATCTATATACATTTAACTGTCTTATAGCGTGATTTGATGACAATCGGCCAATAGGTGTCAAAATGGTGGACATTTAAACTAATTATTAGTATAATTTATTTATTAAATATTATATTATCATAGTAACTGCTTTACATTGTTTCTTTGACGATTCTTTCTTTTATATCTTTTGTGTTGTAGTACTTATCATTTTGTAATCATTATCAAGTGTCCATCACTGCGTACTCATTACTGGTTTTACTTTATCCATTACTGGAGAAAAACATAAACAAAATAAAAGGCTTTAATTTGAAAAACAAACTATATTTGCGGACTTTGGTAATTAAATTGATTAAATAAAGAGTTCCTTGTTTTATTAGTAACATGAGTTCATGAGAATTACAAAAAAGAAGGCCGTCAATCACAAAAACAATAAACATTGCTCTTATAGCGGCCATAACCGGTGCCAGTACCTTATGTAAAAAGATCACCAGTTTGTTTACTTGTACATCTCTTTTAAATCAACGCGGAAACATTTAAAATTTAAAATATACCTAATAAAAAGTATTTATGAATGTTTTATTTTATGTGAATTGTCTCTTCAAAAAAATCAGAAAATATTTAAATGAATATGTACATGGTACAGAATTTTTAATAATCTGTTGACAGAAACTGTATTATTCAGGAAGTTAGTGATAATACTAATAGGTATAGTTAAATAATTAATCAAAGCACTCATTCGGTAAAATTGCACTTACAACTATTGCAATCAGACTCAAAAAGGTTAGATAAACTCGGTATTATAAGGTTTTGCATAGTGTCAAATTTAAATAACAGTAGGTATAGTATATATTTATTAATGATTTAGTGCCTGCGCGCTAATTGTACAAATTAGCGGTCTCAAAGCAGTGGTGATTGATACACACCGTAGATTAGCAAAGTTTATGGATGCATAGCAAGCAACTTAATCATTTTCAATGTATAATATGTATTTTTCAAAGACGTCGGTTGATTGGCGTACCATTCGAATCATATTTATAATATTCAAATGATACGCCATTGACTTTACGGAGCACATTTTTACGGAGCACACTGGTAACCATGTTAGGTATTAAATTATGAATCTTATTTCTTTCTTTGTTTAAGATGTACACCATAGAAAGTTTAGAAAGTAGTTTTATATTATTATGAAATTAGCACTGCTCTATAATCGGCACTAGAGCTGGACGCGTGAGTAATTTTTGCTCACGATCACGCACGCTCACGAGAGAAAAATTTTTAGTCACGCCCGCTCATTCACGGTTACAAAAAAAGTATTCACGATCACGCACGCTCACGAATACTATTTTTTTACTCACGCCCGATCACGCACGACGGGTCACGCGCGTGACCCGATTTAATGTAATTGTTGTAAATTAAATTTTGAAATGATGAAAATTAATGTTTTTACGTGCAATATATTGTGTGTATTTTATATTCATATTATTTCTTCTAAACTGCATTCTAATAAAATAAATTACAAACAAAACAATAAGAAAATAAAGCTACAATGCATTTTTAAATCTTTTTTTGGTGTTCTGATATAGTTGGTAATACTGACCATGTGAAAGTGCTTCCTAAAATAACATTTATTTTTCATACTATATGTTTTAATGTCAAAATTCGTTTTAAAATATTATTATATTTATGCATTATTAGTTCAGATATTAAAAAAAAGATCAAATAAGTTTATAAAAAAATTATCTTCAAAATATACTCAAGAACTCACGCACGAGAAAAATGTACTCACGCACGGTCACGCCCGATTGTTTTAATTTGACACACGATCACGCCCGCTCACGATTCAATATTTGAAAATCGCTCACGTGACCTGAAAAATTCACGGCCCGCGCCCAGCTCTAATCGGCACCCCGTAGAAATCGTTTAGTTAGATTTTGCTATATACCAAGTTTTTTAAAATACCTAAGGTACTGGCTTCAGTTATGGCCGCTACAAGAGCAAGGTTTAATGTTTTTGTGACTGACGGTTTTCATTTTGACATCTATTGGTCGATTGTCATAAAATCACGCTATAAGACAGTTAAATGTATATAGATTAATATTCAGTAATGGTAGTAATTAAATATAAACAAATATTTCTAATTCAGTACATTTAATTAAAAAATAGCCATTACTGGGGTCATATCCAAGACATTATTAATCTATAGATAAATATGAAATTCTATGAAATAATTTAAAAAACTGGAAACTATTTTAATAAACATAAAATAATTTGCAAATATCAAACCCGGAAATGGATACCATTAATTTGAGTGTAATTCGCCAATTTTACAAAAATTTGTCACAGTTACAACATTAAGCTCCAGGCGGAAAGCATTTATTACATCTAAACGCATGAAAGATGAAAATTTTATTTTGTTCTCTCGTCGCGTACTTAAAATATTTATTTAAAAATAATACAGAACAGTTATAGCACAAATAACTTCCAGAAGGAATGCTTTAAATTAACATGAAACAGGCAAGTGCGCGCTCTGAACTGGGATATTAACTAATGAAATAGCGCTGTCTACCTTTGTAATCTAGGATCGTTCTGTTCAAAATAGATACCTTTTTACAAAACTATATATTGTTTTAAATCGATGTTATGTTAAGTATATTTTGTGTACATATAGTATTGAAATTGGTATCGTATTTAATCTGGAGAATGAAAAACTTGTTCATCATAGACCAGTGGTCTTTAAACTTTGTCGACTCATTTTAGAACTTCGGTGAACCCCTACCCACCCTTTGAAAAAAATATCATAAAATAATATTCAAAATGGAATGTATTAATTTTTGAAGACCACTGTCAAAGGCTCTTGAATTTTTAGTTTTGTATTTGCACGCTAGATGTAACTTCGCCAAAGAAGTAAAGTTTAACGCGCGTACACCCACCCACTTTATTACTGTTTTGCTTAAAAACGGGATAAAGGAAATTTTGAAAATTTTTTATGTAATCTTAATCAGAATTGTAAACATATAAAGGACCCCGCATAATCCTTATGGGAAACGGGTCTCTGTCAAACTCTTTGAAACTTTGGATTCTGATAGTATTTGATGAGTAGATCAAGAGCCTCAATTGGCACTAACTCCTTTTAAAATATAGCTCTCTAAAGTTGGGAATCATACTTGTCGTTTATTTAGTGTTTGTAGAATTTTCATTTTCACAGCACTGTATGTGTTTCCAAAGAGTTATTTAATCGATTAGGACCACAAAAAAGTCAATTGTTCAATTCTTTGGCAAATGGTAGCTCTAAAATCTAATTATATGTTTTTTGTATTATAAACCAATTTAACTGTTTCATAGGACCAGCTATAATAATAGTCAAGAACCTGCTCTGAAAAATTATTTATCTAATGATGAAAACCGCACTAAAATCAGTTTAGTAGTTTTCGAGATTAGCGGTTAAAGATACAAAAATAAGCTTCTTTTTTTATGTATGTAGAGTTATTTAATTAATTATACAAAAATAAATTTTTGTGACAATTGTGTAGTGTGTAATATACCTCTAATAACTCAAAAACTACTAAACCGATTTAAGTGCGGTTTTCATCAACAGATAAATAATTTTTGAGATTAGGTTATTTGCTATTATTTTTTAAAATATTGCTAGTTCTATGAAACAATTGAATTGGTTTATAATAAATAAATGCAACATTAAGATTTTAGTGCTACCATTTGCCAAAGAATTGAACAATTAACTTTTTTATAGCGAACAACTTTTATTCTAAACTTTTTTTGTATAATACTTATTTAGACCTCTATTTAGCAAAAATTAGAAAATTTGAAGAATTTTGAATTGAACTATGATTTTAACCATGACGTGGACAATCAAAATATATATTATACATATATGAATACGTGCGTACTGATGTTATACTGCAGAACGCACGAAAAACCCAACTTCCACTCATCAAGGACTATCAGAATCCAAAGTTTCAAAAAGTTTGACAGAGATCCGTTTCCCATAAGAATTCTGCCGGGTCCTTTGAGATCGATTTAACTATTTTGGTTTCAGTAGCCAGCCAACTGTCTTGCTTGCGCTGATGTCCCATCCGTGGTTTGCTGAAAGGTAACGTTTTCACAAAAGCACTATCTAATAGCACGCCATGTCACCGAATATGATTGGTAAAGGTAATAACTTCTAAAATTAACGTTGTGCCGAATGTGTTTCTCGTTATTGCGGGATTGTTATGAGTGTCATTTCTCAACAACGATACAAGTGCAGTTCAATGTTGGCTCAGCGCCTAGTCAGTCATGCCTGTTAACCCCCATTGGCGTATACCTGCTCGAATTCCATTCCTAAAATAAAAATATCTTACCTTAAAACGGGATTTGATAGACTTGGGAAACTAACAGTCCAATTGATATTTTTTGACATATACAAACAATTTAAAAGTAACACGTATTAATAGGAACAATCCTTTTCAGTTTTTATACTACTGGAATAATCATTTGTAAGTTTAGCTATAGAAGACTGCACAAGCCTCTGTTGTAAAAAAAACCGAAACGCTAACAATAAGCATGAAAACTAAAAAGTTGTCAGTTTGTATATACAGGATGTCTAAATACCAGGGTACAGTATGGGAATCTCGGAAACTATAAGAGATAGAGGTTCGGTTAAATGAGAGAAAAGTTACCTTTAAGAGTGTATTTACATTTTACAAAAATTTTATAGTCTACTAGATATTAGCCAAAATCCATTTTAGTCCGAATTTTTCCATCGTGAATATTTTTTAAGCGGCTTGAAATTTAAAAAAATGTTTCAAATAAATAATCAAAAACTATTTTTTATTTACTTTTTTTATTTTTACTTTTAGTACCCTGGTATTTAGACACCCTGTATGAATATTGTATACACGACCTTAGCAGTGCACCCACAGTTTCATCCGCCTTTTTTTCATTTATATCTATACACAGTATAAAACAATTAACTAAGTCCCTCGTCGCGATTGTCTCTCTGTGCAAGATTTTCTCAGTAACTACTAAATGGATTTTATTCCGGTTTTCACTAATGGATAGAGTGTTTCACGAGGAAGGTTTAGGTGTATAATTTGTGGATATTTTGTCGGAGAGACATTTTCGCGTGTACTGCGTAAATAGTTAGCGATAAGTGAAAACAATATATAATAGGTTTATTACAGATTAAATTTAAATCCCCAGGTAACATAAATATAAAATCTAATACCATTTGCACTTTTAATCTAGTACAATTTTTTACCCAGCTCTATTAGTGAAAAATCACGATACACGTGTATTTTTGCTTTAATAGAAGAATATTTTGCCTGAAATTCACCTTTATAAAAGCAATTATGCAGATAAACGTACCAAAATAAAATAATTAAAATAAAGTTTAACACCTTTTACCTCATTGTTTTTAAATTATGGAAAAATACCTTCTTAGTTGGTGCTTACGTCATAAAAGGAAAACACCATTAAAATTTCACATGATGATTTTATACATGAGGAGCTGAGATCTAAAACTTGTTTGTTCAATTTAAAAAAAATTGAGATGTCAGTGGATTTTGAAAGAATTTTTGGCATTCTTTCATATGGTAATGTCAGTTTTGAGCAAAACTTGCTCAATCATAATATGATTGAGCGAGATAAATAGATCAATTTAATTATATGTACTCGTACATGTATATATAGATTTAATTAATTTGCATTACATCCATTATTCACGTCAACTTAAATACAACGTAGTTTTCAATTAACAAAAGTAATGTCAGCTGTGGAAACACATTGTTCATTAGCTAAGAATGCGTGAAACGAGCGCTGGCGCTGTGTACCTGCAGCAGAAATAGCGTCCCTACCTGCATCCGCGTGCACTGCTACAGTGGCGCCATACGAGAACAATCTATACTAATCCTTACAGTAGCGCGAAACATTCAATTATATTAAATTATTATATTGTTAACGGGAAATATTAAAAATAAAACGTACATATGTTACGTCTTAATTTGAGAATTTTTCTACGAACGAACTGAACGAACCAAGCAAACCGAGTAATTTTCGGCAAATACTCTGAAAACAATATCGTTGTGTTTGCCACGTTCATCGTGCTCGTCCTGTTCCCATAAATGTCTTGGTTTTAAAAATGGATTTAAATGTGACACAGCTGTTTTTAAGTATTATATAAATTGACAAGAAATAAACCAAAATACATGGAATGTAGTCAAATTAAACAATTTACTTTGCCCATTCCATTACAAATTACTTTAATTTAATTCAGTATATACAGCCACCATAAATGCTATTATGCTACAAACACTACGAATACATGTCTTCTCTTCATCTGAACACAGCAAGCAAATTATTTCATTAATCAAATACGATTTACCAACAAGCCTTGGATACGTACTGACTAGACGAATATTGCTTGGTTCGTTCGGAATAAAACGCTCAAGTCAAGATGCAACATTACTCGTCAATTGAGCCTTTCAATAGCGAAACACAGTCCTTTACTCCACGTGATAGTAGTCGAAAGAATCGACATTTTGACAAGCACAATTATTTGAAAATGTCTAATGCCCGGTATTATAAAGAATTTGTTCGAGAGCAAAGCTAATTAGTTTCTGGCTAACACTATCTGCGAGGTGTCAAATCGTTATTAATTTGCTCGAGATTCTAGAGCTGTGGTAATAAATGTATTGTAGGTAATGTAAATGCCACGCATTTTATGAGGTACACTTGTCAGCATTTATTTTTAGTCACTGATTTCTATTTAACCCGCATGCGTCAAGGTCATCATGTATACGATTTTATTCGCTACATCTGCGAGTGGTTGTTATTTATATTTAATATTTAGCAGATAGCGTTGGCCAGAAGCTAATTAGCTGTGCTCTCGAGCATATGTTTTATTCTATACCGGGAATAAATATTCCATTATCCGAACAATTTAAAATATAAATATGTATTATATGGAACCTCGTTAGTAAATTTTTGAAGGGTGTGAGGGAAAACACGTACTAACGAGAAAAACGTAATAACGAAATATTTTAACATGGAGTTTTATGGAGAAATATCGAGACCTAAAAAACGTATTATGTGAAAAATATACTAAAGCGAAACGTACAAACGAGATTCCACTGTATATATATTTTTTTAATTTATACAGTAGATGTTCCATAATGTGAACGTAGTTGGGCACAGTACCTTCCAAAGTGTGAATCCCAACTTCTCAAAGTCCCTATATATTTGTCATTTGTGGTACAATGAAAATATACAGTTTTATAGGCAATATAATCTACTTTGATATAATTACTAGAATGAATTTTGTTTGTCTGTCTGGTTTGTTTGTTGTGATTTGTCACGAAAACTACTTAACTTACTTTTACTGTTAGAAAGCCTAAGACCCTTGAATAAGTATAGGTTATACGATAATTTAATTAAGGCAGGCTCGTATTAAGGAAAGTTTACAATTAATAATATAGTAAAAATACGTTTCTGTGTTTATAAAAATGAAAAGAAGCTGTGAGGTTGATGTATAACTAAACCAAAAACTTATATTGAATAATTAAGTCAAGCATATATTAAGAAATATTACAACTGATATTTTTTAAGAAATACAAATGATAGTTGTAATAGTGATGTAGATGTAGGATGTAGGTAATAATTAAACGAATAATTTATATTGATAATCAAGCTCGTAAAATGTACAATAATAATTGTGATTTTTTTTATCAAGAATCTATAAATATGAAAATGATTTGACTTCGAACAAATGCCGTCGAAGCAGCTGGGAATTTTGAGTAAATATAGAGATACTATAATACAAAATAAATATATTATGCATTGTATTTTATTTATACATAGATTTATATATAATCAAATTGTATTTACTTTGGCAGACCATTGTTTATTGCCACTGTCGAAAGATGATGTTTAAAATTAAATGTGTTAATGAAAATGCATCATTCAGATTTTAAAATTTTCAGTAACGTGTAGAAATTTTTGTTGGTAGTATAAAACAAATAAACTAAAACCAAACTATGTCTGCTGTTGATTATTTACTACGTGTTTTGTGTGACAAAATAACTTGGACTAAAAATTAGAACAAACAACACCATCTTGTTTATTCTGTAGTCTAAATGAAGACGCATCTTCACGCACGATTAAACCTATCGGAATGCGAGCGAAATAGTTTGCACTTTTAAAATTGGACGAGCAGGTGTATTAAAATAGTTCAAATTAATAATAGTATTGTATTCAAATATTTATTTAAAATTTACTAAAGTTTGCTAGCACTTTGAAACGGGGTATCAAATCTATATCACATTTCCATAATGTTATACGCATGCGTGAAAAAAAAAGAACTCGGTGTTTTAAAACACCTCGTATTTAATAAAAATGTATAAAAGTTTTTTGTCAAAAAGACACATATTGCTTTTCGGTCTAAAGTCTAAACACGGCATTATTGTCTAATCAAAAATTTTCTATGCGTGACAAATAAAATTAATATTACATTATTTGATGTAAAAATATCAAAAATGCAATGCTGTAGACCTTCGAGAAAAAAACGAAAAAAAAATTGAATGCCGGTTATGCTTAAACTGTCGGTGCAGCGGAAACGATGTAAGATAGAGCAAAAATTAACACAGTCAATTTTACAGATAAAAAAATTTCTTATAAGAAAGCTACTTTCAGTATATATCTAAAACTAATAATTCAAGAGTAAATTGCCTGTTTGGCATGTAATATTCTTCATTATTAGAAAAAACAACAATATTTGTTTATATAGTGCAAGACAATGAAGTCTCAATAGCTCCTTGACCAATGAGCGTTTGCGCGGGAATTGACGTCACCCAGGGGATATATTAAAATGTTATACATGTACAATAGAATATCAATTTAAAAAAAATCCTTTATTTATTCTTGTTTTCGTATTTTTGATATTTTAACAGCATATATAATCAAATAAGTACAAATTCGGCATTGCAAAATCATAAAAAATCTGTCACATACAATTTGGTCTATTCGAGAAGCGTCATTTTGACTAGGTATTCTTAAATTGGCAATACGTTTTTTGATTCTGATAGTTTTTTTATGATTTTGCAATGCCGAATTTGTACTTCTTTGATTGAATGTGTTGTTAAAATATCAAAAAAATATGAAAACAAGAATAAATCAAATAATTTTTTGTAATTGATATTCTATTATACATTTATAACATTTTAATATATCCTCTGGGTGACGTCAATTCCCGCGCAAACGCTAATTGGTCAAGGAGCTATTGAGACTACCTTGTCTTCATATACCTTGATAAAAGTGTATGATATTTTGAAAAAAATTCAACATTGTTATAATTTGATTTTATATTTCAAAGGATCCTGCCATGAAAATCGACCAAGATGACTATTCGAATCAACAACTTTTTGCTAGTATCTCATGTATCTCAACTGTTTAGGTTGAAAAATAAGGCACGTCATTTTAAATGAGTTACATTAAATGAATAGTTTATTTTTCCTGTTGGTTGAACAAAGGAATTTCTGAAACCAGAGCAATACCTGTGGTAATTGCATTTGGCACTACTATTGTTTGGCAAATTGTTTGAAGCAGTTTGCAAAATGCGTTCTATGTCAGTCACTGTATTTATTCATTTCTATTTCCAATTTTCACGTGCTTTTATTTACGAGAAACTCTATAAGTTGTTTTCAAAAAGTTACTAATATCCTACATGACATAAAGATAATATTTAAGCATTCAGACAGGTCTGGCTTAATGTTTCCCATAGTTAATGATACATAGAAAAATCTATTTATGTGTCATGAGTACTAGTTTTCAATTAGTTATAGATTTATGAAACTATTACACAAAACTTTTGACACACAG
This sequence comes from Sialis fuliginosa, assembly GCA_961205875.1. NCBI lineage: Eukaryota > Metazoa > Arthropoda > Insecta > Megaloptera > Sialidae > Sialis > Sialis fuliginosa. The sequence continues at coordinate 25,637,339 of OY540812.1, read as the reverse complement.
TTACAAAAATGATACATGTCTGTCCTTGACTAGACCTTTCAAGGTCATTCCAAGGTTAAATAAATATGATCATTCAATATATTTTTTAAACCTTGAAATTTTTGTATGAAATTTTTTACAGAAACTTTATGTTTATTTTATATTTAACCATTTTCAGTCCTAAAGTCCGAGGCGGCGAGAAAAAAGTAATTGATTGGTATTTACGAATTATAATTTTGAGTTGAAAGACCTAAAAAAGTCAATCTTTCCTATGCTTTTTTATGATTAAAAGATCTAAAAGATCATTAAAAAAACCTGGTTGAAAAAAAGTTTCATTGTTGTTTCAATACATACTATAAAATAACAATACTTCAACTAGAAGTTACGACATGCATTTAGAACTTAAGGTGATGGAGCTTTGGGGTATGATTATAAAATTTTTTATAATTTTTATGGGTATTGATTTTCATTGTTTTAAATGCAAAATACAACTAATTGTAAGCTTTAAAATACAATGCTTCCTATTATAATGACAAGAATAGATCACAGACTAGGGCCGTAACTACCATCGGAGCAGTCGAGGCAGTGCCTCGGGGTCCTCGAGTGTGTGGGGCCCCTGCAGCAGTATAAAAATTGATTGAGATTGAAGGAAAAAAATATAATTAAAATTAAAATTAGTAATAAGTGTAACATTCAAGTTGGCTACGAAAAAAAAGGTCTTTAATTTTTATATTTTGCATATACTGGAGGCCCCTCGGTCACTTATTACCCCCGAGCCTCTAATTTAGGCCCTGCCACTGGCCATGCTATCAAAATAACCTTTTCAAACTGCAAGAAATATAGTCATCGTAAGTAAACAAAAACAAACATTGTATATAAATAAAAAAACCTTATGGTAAAAGTTATCTTATTGTTAGCTTAAAAATATAATCAAATATTTATAGCATATTTCTTCCTTTGTAATGCCGTCACATTTCAATCTACACATATGATTCTATCCTCCAATTCTAATCTGTCATCAGCAACCTCCTCGTCTATTTTACATCCCTTTGAACATAAAAAGAAATTAAATCGCAGTCGGCAAATTAGCATCTTTAAAATCTCAGTAGTGATCTTTAAAATATATTAGTCTTATGTTCGGTATCATAAAGGACCTAACAAATTTGTTAGCTAGCAAGCACTTTCAACTGAGATATCAAACTTATATGACAGTTCTTTTGGAGGTAAATACAAACGGTATTAAAACAGTGGTGATGTTATGAAAATTATTTTGTATGGTCAAAGATGCCAACTGTGTTACAATTAGTTGATGTATCACTGCTCTAAATTCCATAACTAATCCATAGATACTAGTACAGAATTAATACCCCATTTGAATGTAATTGTTAGCTAGCAAATTTTGTTAGGTCCTTTATAATACCGGACATTAAGGTATTTGTCACTTTTGTATTAATTATGCGTCAAAATAACGTAGTCCAAACGAAAATAAATTATTAATATTCAAACTTGTAAAAACATAAATACATATTGTCAATAATTAACGAATTTAAATTTAAAAAAACTGAAATAATTATCAGCATTATACACGTGTCAAACAAAAAAGACGTAAAGGTCAAACATAAAAAGAAAAATTTTATACAGTAGGAGTCCGATTTATGTAACATTTAACTATCAATTGTTAAGCTATTCTTTTTGTTATCATAATATTATGATGTGTGAAAATAATGGCGAAATATTTTTGTTAGAAATTAAAAGGTTATGGTCCTCAGTACCTCGGCCCTTTTGTAAATTTTTTACCATACTTCGGAAACTTCGTGAGTGGCTTCTTTTTGACGAGTCTAACAACTTTTTTATTTGCGAAAATTCTTAAAAATGGGACATTTTTGAACGTGCAGCCGCGGAATTTACCGGACGATGGACTGTAAAAACGGACCAAGATATTTGTCGGACAAAATGACCAATGGATTGTAAAAATAATTATTTAATAATCCTACATATTTCAGGTAGCTGGTAATAAACTATAATAACCTCGTTATTTTGACATGTTGGAGGTGGCAGACTAGGTGATAGATACTCCACTATTTTTGTCCGACATTTTTTTTCGATTTTCTCACCATGTTATTTTAGTCATTTTGTTCGACAAATATCTTGGGCCGTTTTTCCAGTTCGCCGCCCGAAAAATTCCACGGCTACACGTTCGAAAATGCCCCATTTTTAAGAATTTTCGCAAATAAAAAAGTTGTTAGATTCATCAAAAAGAAGCCACTCACGAAGTTTCAGAAGTATGGTAATAAATTTACAAAAACAAATTATAAAATTTTTATTTCAGGGAAGATAATCTGGGTTTCACTATATGATTATTTTCAACAGATTCCATTATACTGGGTATCTCTTAAAAAAATACTGTGTGACGCGTCTCACCTGCTTCACCGATAACAAATATGTGTACGGGAGAGGTGGGATGGCCGAGAATACGCGGTTGAAAAATAAACTATAGTAAAAATAAAACAAAACTGGCAAGAATATACTTCTGACATGTTAAATCATTCATTGTAATGTCTCGACACGGATACGGCATTCTGAATAGACACGCAAGTTAATGTGTTTTGAAAACATCGTTTACATATGAAGAGGTGAGTTCCAAAACTCGATCGTTTTAACCGAGATGCAATGTATTTTGAAATAATTGGTAACATGGTAATGTCAGTTTTGAGCAAAACTCGCTTAAGGTAGTTCTCGTGCTATAGTACTATCAAAAAGTTACGCTCATAATACCATAGTAAAATATCGAAAATAAAAGTCTATACCCATAGCCGTCTATACAGATTATTACAAACACATTCATATTATGTATAGTATATATTTTCTTTATTTTATGACTAAACGCTTCAACAGATTTTGATAAAAAAACTACCAAACAGCAAAGGGTTATTATTCTGATATGTGATAAAAAATTCAAAATGATTGACCGTTTTGTTTTTGAAATACAATTGTATTTCAAATAAGAAACGGTCAATCATTTGGAATTTTTTATCACATATCAGAATAATAAGCTTTTACTGTTTGATAACTTTTTTATCAAAATCTGTCGAAGTTTTTAGTCATGAGAATGGACAAAATACGAACTTGATATAGCGGATACGTACAAAAGTGGCAAACTTTGATGACAATTATCTCGAGTTTAAAACGATCGATCTCTTTTAAATTTCACGTTTGGATAGATATCATTATTCTTTTTATGCCCTTAATTTTTTTTAAATTCTATCGAAATGACGTTTGCACGAGAACTACCTTAATCATAATATAATATGATCATAATATGATTTATCGAATTTTGCTCAAAACTGACATTACCATATGAAATAATGTCAAAACAATTTTCAAAATCCACTGCATCTCGATTTTTTTTTAAATGGAACTAACGAGTTTTGGTACTCACCTTCTCATAGAAGCATTCAGATATAATATAATAGGTACACATACGATTTTAATTTTCATCACGTCAGTGATCAAAAAGTTACCCAATTTTGATTAATATTTATGTTTCAAGACTCTTATAGACATATATTACTAATAAATGAGCTAACAAAGTTAGCTAGTGCTAGCAAACACTTTCAAATGGGGTATTAATTTTGTATTATTATATATGGATTTGGAATTTAGAGCAGTGATACTTCAACTTATTATAACACAGTTGACGACTCTAACCGTACAAAATAATTTTCATAATATCACCATTTTCTTAGTACCGTTGGTGCCAAATGATCTCGGAAATGATAATGTAATATTAAATACTCTGACTTAATTCTATCAAAACGTGGGTAATAAATTAAATAAATTTATAAGAACATTTAATTCATAAATAAGTAGGTAAAACGTAAACAGCCAGATGTTGTGCGAGGAAGAAGTGCGAAATAAATATAAGCTATAAAAAATACAATATTTGTCATAAATACTGTAAGTATACCTATACATTTATAAAAATATATAAAAAAATCGTTTAATATTGTTTACTGCAATTATATGATAAAATATCAAAAAAATGAATGCATATAGCCAGTCATATGCATTAATTTTTGACTGGCTAATTGTATTAGGTACCTCAAAATTACTTTAAAAGATTCGGTTTCGAGTTGGATGGAAACGAATTTCGATTTACTTACTTTTTTTATTTTCATCTCCGGAAGAAACTCAAGACAGAAACGAGATTGGTTTAATTTTCACGAGACGAGACTATTGTTAGTAAAATCTGGAACGAAATGAGACTTACCTAAATCTTATCTCGTTTCGTGTGCAACCCTAAAAAATACAATCTATAAAATATAAATAAAATAAATAAAAACATTTCGCAGCATTAATTAAATCATTTATTATATAATTACAGTTACAATAACACATGTAACTTATTTTACAGAATATACTGATTAGTTTTGTGCATAAATATATTAGCTAGATCATAATAATATATAATATTCCTATAAAATAGTAAGTGAAAATGGCAAACTGCATTTTCCAGCACAAGCAATGTAAAAATTGCCTAGAGAATTCAAAAATACATTATTTTACACACGTTTATTTAATTAACTGGACTGAACAATGTTATTTTTAAAGGTTAAACTGCGCGCAAAACCAGGGCCTAATTTAAAATGCATTGAAGGACCTGTAATAATTCAAAATATACAATCACTATGTACCTTTAAGGAACCCCCTGCGAATATTCTTGCATTAGGTAAATTAGACCCTGTATAAAATAACTTACTTATATCTACTAGAAGACGTTCTGAAAATTAGAAAACAATTTAATTTTTTATTTACAACATTACATATATTTATTATATTATTACATCTAATATTTTAACACATTTACTTAATATATTATTTATTATATTGTGTATAAGGAATACTGATTTTTTTCAAGAATATGTTAGAGCATTGGTTCGTAATTTTCTGATAAAGATATTTTTGTTGAATAATGCTAATTTAGGTGGTGCCTTAAAAAATATACATTAAACTTTACTCATTAAATTAAAAAAAAAATGGGCAATATTCAGAGCTCTCTTATTTTGGTAAAAATTTTGTTAGGGTACATGAGGTTAAAAAATGATTTATTCAAATTCTGCTGATATAGTTTAAAAGTGTGTAATTTGAATTTCAACTTCAAATGCTTTTTTTAGATTTAATTTCCAAATAAAACTTATGTATTAAACTGAAGTACGATTCGAGTCAAAGTTGTTAAAAAGCAAGGGCAAAGTTAATATTTAGACTATGCTCAATGCACTTTAAATTGAACGTGTATTTTAAATAGCAATTTTCGCATTTTTCTGAAAATACTCTTTTATCTCAATTTTTGCCGTTTTTTCTGGTAGATGGTAATTTTTTAAAGAAGACTGTATAGTTTTTGAATAATTAATTTATAAATTCCATCTATAAAATTTAACAAAAAATCGATTTTCTGAGAAGATAGAATTTATAAATTAATTTAAAAAAACTATAGTCTTTTTTTTTAATTTACCATCTACCAGAAAAAGTCATAATATGTAGGAAAAAAACTGGAAAAATTGAGAGAAAAGTAGTTGTCAATGCTGAGTTTGTGGTTAGCTTATTTTTTGGTCACAAAGACCAGATTGAGGGGGTGTCCCGTTAATATTTCTATTTGTACGGACACTCTATTGTACATAGATCGAAAAAAAGCATTTTAAGTGTTTTTGTTTGCTCTATAATTCTATGATTGTAAAAAATAATTAAATATAAATTTTCAAAAACCTTTGAAAAGTAAAGATTTCAATGTATTGATCGAAAACAAAAAAAAATAATAAAAAATATTATTATTATTTTTATCAATCTTTACAATGTATTTTTATTAATTTATTTAAGTTAATTTTATGAGAGATAAATTATATAAGTAATTTATTATTTTTGAAGAAGGTTACAATTTAAAGCCTTGGCACTTTACAGAAACGGTCTCCGTCACCGCTTCGACCTTGCAAATCTATTATATGTGATTCAATACAAGTGTCATGTTAGCTGCGTAGTAACAACAACGCTGCGTTTTGACGCAGCTAACATGTAATAGATTTTCAAAGTCGAAGTGATGACGGAGATCGTTTCTGTAAAGTGCCAAGGCTTAAAGGTTCTAACTTCATTTTACAACAATAGAAGAAATTTGTTGGGGTTGACAATATTAAACATATTACATTTTTATAATAAAATATCAATTATTTTGAGTTATTAATTATATATTTCTAAATTCCACAACGTCTTATACATAAAAATTCTAAATTATTTACTTTTATACTCTAGTAAAAATTCTCTAAAGTTTCTACATTGCTCTGACTTGATATTAATTATCACATTTTTGAAAACTACATATTTTTGTAGCTAATCTGAAATATTTCTTTATTACCAATGCATTTATTTGCGCATTCATCTGAATGTTATGTTTGCTATTTCAAAATATTCTTTATTGTATTATCATCATTCAGTCTTTGAAACAATAAACACATTTAGTTCTTTCTAGCCAAATAAATAAATTCGTAAATACTACTATAATTAAATTATAGCAAAAAACATGTGTTCAGTAAAAATAAAAACCATCTCATGTGAAAAATATTGCGTGAATTTTTACTATAAATTTTTGGCAAGTTCATTCATATATCATTGAAAATGATTTTTATATTCTTTCGCGAATTTATAGGATTACAAAGTTCGATGTGACATTTTTAATTTTTACAGGGTGAGGAAAAAATATTTGACAACCAAAATTTTAAAGAAAAATGTTAATTATAAATGTTTTAGGGTTTAAAAAACTCTATTAGAAGATAATATTTACGTGCCCTTGGGATGACCTTAGAGTGACCCGTCAAGGTAATTTTATTTTAATAGAAACATATTTTTTTCATTGTAGAATCTTATGTTTTTTTTGTCTGAAACATTTTTTCGTCCAATTTAATTTTTTTATATTTAACAAAATAAATAGATTTTTAGATTGAAAAAAGTTTAGGACACCAAAATCCCATTGAATCATTTCGAGATCTGTACTTTTTTTCATTCTAAAAAATCTTTATTTATTTTGTTAAGTATTTAAAAAAAATTAAGGCAGACGAAAAAATGTTTTGGACAAAAAAATAAAATTCCGCAATAAAAATATAAAGTTTACCTTAACGGATCATTTCGTGAGTCCAATATTTTTTCCTTATCCTGTGTGTTTTATACTTACGTAACCCCATGATTTTTTCCCATTCCAATATAAAATTATTAATTAATAATTCTTTGACATTAAATATCAATAATTAAATATAAATATATATCATGTATCTAATTAACATAAAATATAAATACGAGATATTTAAAAAAAAAATTGTCATGTCAGTAATATTTAGTTTAATACCAAATAAATACGTAAATATAAAAATATACCTACTGTGAAATTATACAAGGAAATAAATGCAATAATTATTTACAAACTATAAATTTGACTAGAAATATATATGCAAAAATATAACTTCTATTTATTATGCAACCCTTCGGTAACTATCCTGCTACTTCGAATAATACACTTTTCAAGATAGATATAGATTTTTAGATATGTAAAATATGTAACAACACATCCATATATGTAAATACATTGATTATTAAGAGAAGAATTTATAATAATATATATTTTTTATAATATTATGTTTGAAAATATTTGTTTATTTTCTTTGTAGTTAATGTATGAAAAATTATTTTTTCATTTTTATTTAGAATACGTACAGAATAGAAAATGAAGTTTCAATTTTATGACATGTATTTTATTTATCTACATAATGAAATATATCTATCCTGTTACCTTTCGTAATAACACAGTTTAAATTAAATTCTTATTGTAATTGCATTGATAAAATAAAATATAAGTTTTGACCAAAAAATAATATTCCTAACATTAGTTTTTTTAACGTATCTACATATTTTTGTTTCTTTATAATCATATAAAGTAAATTTGAAAACGTTAAAATTTGAATGAATACTTGTTTGTTTTAAAATTATAATTGTGTGTTCTGTTGCTCCACGAGTTAAAATGAATACTTTTTTTTATACCAAATTAATTGATAAATGAATACTTTATTTTATACCAAATTAATTGATAAATGAAAAATTTTTCAGAATAAAATAATACATTCGGGTCAATCCATATGAACTGGTCCAGCACTGGTTGCTCGATCATTCTAAAAAAAATTGATTTTTTGTGTGTAATTACCCAAACATGTTGGTAGTTCGAAACGACCATTATTTTAATTTTATTGTTTTTTGTTTTCGCGTGACGGCCATATTTGTTCTACAGGTCACAGCATTTTTTGTACTTTAAAGGGTTCGCGGAAACTAAAATATCTCAGCTTCTATCAAACCTTTCAACACGGGACTAAAAGCAAATTGTTCAGAATAAAACGGGCTACAAGATTACTTCTAAACATTTTCACCTCAATGTTATCCTAAAGGGTGAAATTTCAGCCTTAATTCTTAGTTCTATTTTTGAAAAAATCCCATTTTCAAGGGGATGTTTTTGCAAGAAGGGGAAAAGTTAACAAGTCAAATTATTTTTTACAAATAGGTGGGTACTTGTTGTATTCACACACCAAAGTTCAACTCTAAGACTTGCCCCCCTTTATTTTAAAAAATTCTCAAAATTTTAAAATTCGAGAAAATGGCACTTTTCAAAGCTAAATAACTCTGGTGGGGGACCAGATAAAAATCTGAAATCTTAGCCCATAATAGTACTACATAATGGTATTATGTACCAAAAATTTTGAGATTGAGATTTGACTACAAGCAGTGGTATTGCAACCACAAAAATGCATGTTTCAATGAGCGTATACATGTTGTGATTTTGTTTCAATAATAATTCAAACATGTTATATCTTTGTTATGAGTTACTTTAAGTTATTATATGTGTTATAAATTTTTAAAGCTGACCTAATTTTCTATCTAAAAATAAAATATATATAGGGTGTCACCTTTAAAAAACAAAAGTTGACATCATTTCCGGTTGAACCGGAAATGACAGAAAATAAAAAATGAGCTTTTAAAAACATTCAGAAAAAATACAATTTTTTTCTTCGTTTAAGCATTCTTCTATTTCCAAGAAGATGAAAGATAGTAATAGATATTATATTAATGTTGACACTCTGTATTAACATATGAACTCCTATTGAATATTGTGGTTGCAATACCACTGCCTGTAGTTAAATCTCAATCTCAAAAATTTTAGTACGTAATACCATTATGTAGTACTATTATGGGCTAAAATTTCAGATTTTTATCTGGTCCCCCACCAGAGTTATTTAGCTTTGAAAAGTGCCATTTTCTCAAATTTTCAAATTTTGAGAATTTTTTTAAATAAAGGGGGGCAAGTCTCAGAGTTGAACTTTGGTGTGTGAATACAACTAGTACCCACCTATTTGTAAAAAATAATTTGACTTGTTAACTTTTCCCCTTCTTGTAAAAACATCCCCTTGAAAATGGGATTTTTTCAAAAATAGAACTAAGAATTAAGGCTGAAATTTCACCCTTTAGGATTACATTTAGGTGAAAATGTCTAGGATAAATCTTATAGCCCGTTTTATTCTGAATAATTTTCTTTTACTCCGATGTTGAAAGGTTTGATAGAAGCTGAGATATTTTAGTTTCCGCAAACCCTTTAAAGTACAAAAAATGCTGCGACCTGTAGAACAAATATGGCCGTCACGCGAAAACAAAAAACAATAAAATTAAAATAATGGTCGTTTCGAACTACCAACATGTTAGGGTGATTACACACAAAAAATCAATTTTTTTTAGAATGGCCAAGCAACCATTTAATTTAATTTTGGACCATTTCATATGGATTGACCCATTCGTATAAATATATTGTAAAACTTGAAAAATCAATAAATATATATTTTCGAATACATCTTTTTCAATTTTATTTCAGAAAATATCAAATATTTTACAGAAGGCATCAATTGCAATTATGGTAAACAAATATTATATTAATCTTATTTATTAATTACAATATATTATTTATTAATTACATTTTGTTGTTATTCTTTTTCTCTCAATTTTTTTAATCAATATTATTTTTGTAAATAAAATTAACGATTTCTAAATTACAATTGATAATTTGATAATTTCTGAATTACAATTGTAGAAAAGGTAAAGTTAACTTGAAACAATTTTCAACTAAAAAACTTGAACATAAAGTCAAAATTTTTTTATTTTATATGCAATCACATATTAGGTATATGACATTAGATGTTCATTTGATTTTTATACTAGGTTTTAAATAAAGCAATGAAGCTAAAGCTTACTGGTATAATTTTGTTAGAATATTTTGATTACCGACGAAAATTGTATATAAAAAATTTATAACAAAAACATATGTAGTCGCATCTGTCTGTCTGCTGATATAATTTCTGTAAACATTTAATTATTGTTCTAGAAAAGGTTGGTTATTTATGCTTTTGCACCGTGAAGCCGCGGCTACCTAATATATTAATTAGTGCATTAATAATCCGGCAGATTAAAAAAACCAACCCTTTTCTGTAAGTGTACAGCAGTTAGTTGAATATTTTAGATAAAGCCGACATGAAAACAGTTATGTTGAATTTTGCTGTTCATATTGTAACTTATTATATTAAAAATCAAATGAGTATTGTTTCTGCTGCGGCTTTATCTAATACTTTTCTCCAACCGCTGCTCTGTTTATTTAGAAGATTAAAATATATATAATAATATACAAAATGTACACAAAATTATACTTGTATGTGTAGTTATAGCCATATTAATCGGCATGTATTTATTTGCTGATAACAGAAGTTTAAAAACAACTTTTGTTATTATAAAATCTCACTGTTTTTATTATAATCCAGCATAATACAAATTATTTGTAAAGATTATTATAACTTTTGCAATCAGCAAATTTTTATCCAATACCAATATTTATCCAACATTTACATATACATATGTATATAATATGTATAAGAAAAGAGTACTGGAAGCAAAAAAGTATTTGTAAGCAGAATTAAGTCAGTGTTTCTGCAAAAGTTCCCAATATTTATACAGGCGTACCAAAGTCAGGGTCTCCACTGCCTTCTAACATTTTTTGATGATTAGCTCGGACGTACCTCTCGAGTAATTTCTCTTTATTTTCTTTCAGTTTTTGTTCATCGATATATACCTTCGTGTCTAATCTAGGTGCATTGAATTGTGCCAATTCTTCATTAATATTTGCTGTCGTTCGTCCATATTGAACTAAGTTAGTTTGTTTTCGGCTCTGTGATTCTAGATTGTCATCGGAAAAGTCACTCTCTTGTACTGAATAAGATAAATTATCGACATCGTCAAAGAAACTGATACCTCTGTACTTCATATTTTGTTTTCCAGGAGATTGTTTCAATAATAAATCATTTTTATCATTCGGAGTTTGTGTACAAACATTATCGATATTTCTTTTATTAACATTGTCATCCCCTACAAATTCTTTATTCATTTGGTTTTCGGATAATGTTTCGACACTCTTAAATCTCGGCGTTCGATTCATTTGGTTTCCTATTTTGAAACGGAAATCTTTTTCACGTTGTGTCTCGTAACTGTTTATTATCTTCAAATTAGGTAATTGTACTTCATTTTTAGAAAACGTTTCAGTTAAAAACGCATGAATATTTTGCTCAAATGCTTTTTCCGCATCTGTTCTTTGTTGTGAATCTAATAACGTTTTATTTGGAGATTTAATATTTTCTGAAGTAGGAGATTCCGGTTTCAATCGTGGAATTCGTGCGATGTCATGTTTTGATTTGTGATCTACTTTAGAAGTTTTCAAACCTTTTGATAGCTTCTTCATGTTTTTGGTTACAAATGCGGGTGAATGTGCTCGTATCAGTGCTGGTTCGAATTTTGAGCTTTTGTTATCGACGTCGTCATTAAAATCAGAATTAGTGCTCGATATATCACTAGATAAATACTCGTTTGTGCGAAATATAGATTGTATAGTTTTTACGCCATGATTTTTCCTTATTTTCATCTTACGTGTATTCTTTCTAATATCCCATGTCTTGTCTTTATGTACGGGAGAACTTTCGTAAGATTCATTGGGGCAGCTTATGTTAAGGCTTTGTGCACTTTTTGGAGACGTAGCGTTAGAAAATGATTCCGAATTAGAAGAGTAATGCTTTATATCATCACTGATACAGCATTCTGTGAAGGTTTTCAAATCTAGTATATTCTTGGAGCAATGTTGATCGACAAATGCATTTAAAGAATCGCCAATTTTAGAAAACTCTGCTAAATTCTCATCAAAAAAGTTTGAATTTAGGAACGATTCTTTTAAATGATCACTTTTTACATAAAAATTGAAAGAAGGGCTACTCGATAATTTGGGTTTTTGGAAATTATCATTCTTATCAGAAACGTAATCGGAATTCAATTTGTTATCTAAAAAGTTCTCATTAGCAACATATTCATCAATAACAGTATCTGTGTTTGTATCTGTGTTGTTAAAGTTTTCCTCCAAAAATATAGTGCTTTCTAAATCTTTAGTTAACCCTATAAGTGCATCGTTATATACTTTAGGTTCATATAACTCTGTTTTAAAATTCTTAACTACATAAGCAGTATTGAGTTGAGATATTTCGTCAGTTAGATTTTTCAAAATACTTTTTGGAGATTCGGAATTGTTAGAAACAACATCAGAAGACATAAAATTCTCTGTACTTGTCTGAATTGGAGAACTAGCATTATCGGATTCTGTTGTATATAACAATGAATTGCTAGAACAATTGAAATCAGTTTTTAACTTTGCGTTTTCATTATTCAAATCTGCAGACACTTCTGCAATATCAATAATAGTACGATTATTGCTGAAAAACTGTTCATGTTCATTATTGTTACATGTTTCTGATAACACATCGGATTCCTCGCTAGACGTACCAGTTTTTGAAGGTATTTCTTGATCCAAAATATTTTGTGGTTCGGTATTAAAAAAAGCATTATCTATTATACTATCTAAATTGTTTAATACTACATCGTCTTGTAAATTTTGGTCAACTACATCTACTTGAGAATTATCACTTTGTATTATATCAGTAACTGTATAATTTAAATTTGGTTCTTTACTGACGTGAAGAAAAAAATTATTCAATTCAGTTGTTACTTCAGTTACTGACAATACATTTTTAGTTTCATCATCGCTTTTAACATCTGAAATATTTACAGTATTTTCAAGAACTTCATCGTTAGTTTCTGATTCATATGAGCAATTATTAATAATACTTTTTTCGTCTAAAAAATTACTTTCTGATTTCTGTTCAATCAGTTCGATTTGTGTTGTCGCAGCGCTCGAATCGTTTGACGAGTGGTGAATCTGTGTGATAATTATCTCCTCTTGATCACTGTCGATGATTTTATTATCAAAATGAATATCTCCATTTAGAGGACTTCCGTTGTGACTTGCGTTATCGACAGAGTACCTCCTATATACATTACATAAGTCAATTATAAATTATTTGGGTGCTGTAATTAATACATACCATGCAAAATACAACAGACGGTGCAAAATATAAAAACTGAAAAAAAATCTGAACTAAAATGATATGTAATAAAAATATCAAAATTCTTAAGTTATTGTACTTTGACCGAGAAGATTAACTCAAAGTGCAACTTATATCCAAAAGCAAATCATTTTTTTAATTATTTATATCATTTTACAGTTCATTGTGGATTGGAAATCATAATAAAAATAATGTATAATATAAATAATATTTATAAGAAATATAACATACATACATTTAAGGCACACTACTTAAACAACTACCGTGTTTATACAAAATACATAACATTTGGAATATTATCTGTGACTAGAGAATAAAATCATTAAAATAAAAATATACAAGGTTATCTTGATTTGATCTTAATTCGCAGTAAGTATATATGATCAAAATCAACTTAATTCAGATCTTAAGAAAAAGTAAAATCAAGATAACACTGTATAATATATACATTAAAACCACTGTTAACACTACAGTTCATTTAGAGAGAATACAGTAGAGCAGCAACCACATTATTAATTGTAGGCATGAATGAACCATAATGTTTTTCAATGGTATAAACAATAATAAACATATACTATATAACAACAAAGCAATACAAAAAGAATATAAAAACATAATAATAAATAATAAAAAAATTATTCATTTAGAAATTTTATTTTTACAATTTTTGTAATATTTTTGTGTATAATTACTAATACTTGTAAATCTTAAGAAAAAATATATATGATATATGTACAGTAAGTTGTCGACTTTCTATGAAATAAATATAAAACTTGATTGAATAATCGTAATAATTCGGCTAGTAAAGAACACCATCTGTTATATTCAAAGTAGTGCTTAAGGTTGTACGTACCATTTAGTGTCATAAGAAATAACATAGCAAAAATTAATTTCGTATTTCCACAACTTCATTTAGAAAATTAAAAAGATAATACAATTTTTTTTTGTCCTAGACCATCATGAGCAAATAGACAATTTAAGGCGACTGTAATACCATCGAATTTCTATCGGGGTCAAGATAAAACAATTTTTGTTAGTCCACGAAATGTCGCTACCCGAAAACTGTTGCTGTCATGACAATAAACAAAAACGCCTTCAGTGAGTGAAAACTAATAAAGACTGAACAGTGGAGCAATGGACAAATTTTTTTTGGAGTCATAAATCAAAATTTGAAGTATTCGGTCAAAAGCAAATGATTTTTTGGAAATAATTTTTTGTATAATTTAACTTTTGTTACCCGGCACAAAAAAAATAATATTAATTCATATCCTTAGTATATATTAAGCTCAACGTCTGTCTGTCCGTTAGTGCGCTTATCACTCGAGAACCACTTATCAAATTTACGTTGTTTCTTTTTTAATTCATAGGTACATTCTCTGACCAGGTTATAGGCTATATTTTGTTACCTTAGGTAACATAACAACTAAGCAGTGACGATAATAGTAAATCAAATCGGAAAAAAAATTTCCGTCGGCGCGCTATTTTGCAATACACTGCTGCCTAAACCGTTCAATATTGAACAAAATAATGTAATAAAGAATTGTGTAGAATCAAAAGATCTAAAATAAAGTCAGCGACACCATATGTCTAACTTTTATATTTAAGCCACAATGACTGCTTTTATATTACAAAGAAAATTTAAAATATTTTGGCTTTTGTTTATCGAAATAAATGATTTCTTCGTCATAAGTACTTAATGTAGATATAATTTGCCCTTTACAGAATCCAATTTGGTCTTTTGGTTTAGAAAATAACGTGAAATATACATACAATAACATATTATTCACAGCAATTCGTGCAAACTATGATGAAATGTCACGGGAAGAGGGAAGATTCTTCGCTCGACCGGCAGCTGTTTATTTTGTTTTCAATTATTAACTTTTAAATTTAAACAGAACAAAAATTATTTGTAATTTTTGTTTTGATTTGTTTTTTTAGGTACGTTAGGTTTTGATTAGTTATTATTATGATAATAATTAATCGTGTTTGTACTTAATTCAACTATATATATTTTTCAAAAATCCTAACCAATAATTCCGTAGTCCATGCGGGCAAAATCGCACGGGCCCAGCTAGTTCTTATATATCATTAGAATCAATATAAAAATTCCTTTACATATAGTACACCACTTTATTAAAAGTCTATTCTTTATACTGTATCATTCATGAATGAATGTTTTGATTTTTGCAGTGTTTTTCCAAATAGATTATTAGTTTTCTAATTCAGTCACATGTATCAAACAATGTGAAAAATACCAAATAAATAACTGAACTACTCTAATGTGCATAGAAAATACGTATATTTGATTCTTCCTCCTCATTTATTTACAGGAGAGAGAGAAGTGTTTTTAATAATTTTCTATATTTTGCTACTGGCGACATTTGCCGAAATTTAGTTTTAGAAAAATCGTCCAATACAGTCTTAATAGATGATACTGCTAGTCAGAAGTTGTAGTACTACAATCGAATAACTATGAATTTGTATAAGTCGAGAACTTACTGTATGTAGAATTGATGAAAATCAAGCCTAATATGGCATTACTTTAGAAAAAAGTACGATAAAATTATAGATTTATATTTTCGTGCTATGACAATTATGGTCTAGCACCATAGTTGTAATAAGTATGATGGGAGATCAATAATAATGGTTTGTGTGTAAAACTAACACCTTGATGTCAGAACATATTCACGACCATACTTATTATATTATTAGACTAGTCTACATTTGCTTCACATGCATCGACTTCGCTTTCCAATATAATTGCATTGTTAATTAATAACATGCTGTGATCAGATTTTGTGGACAGAAGAATCAAACCATCTCAATATACTTAATATACTTTTCATCTATCTTAAGACACCTTACTCAATGGGGTAAGTGAAAAAAAATACTTGAGTACACTTTTCAGTCCATGGGAGGAGGGTCCAAAAAAATATTTTTTCCAAAAATCTCATCATTTCTGATTTTAGGTCATCAATCTACGTCTGTATACCAAATTTCATCTTAATAGGTATATAAATGAGATAATGGAAGGGCTGTGGTATACAGGCAGACAAACAGACAGACAGATCAAAACCATAAGGGTTCCTAATTTTCTTCGGAACCTTAAAAATGATGATTCCCCACAGTGTGTCAAACTATTGCTAAAAAAATTTTTTTTTGTTAACAAGATAATTGTTGTGATAATTATTCTCTAATAATTACCATTTTGTACCCTGGTTTAGTTCTTCTGCAATTGAAAAACAAAGGGAGATGTTTACAGCTCAACTTTAAAAGACAGGCAGCTGTCGAAGTTTATATAGACACGTTTAACAACATAATATGTATGATGACTTTGGGGGTGTTAGTTTTACAAACAAATTGTTACCACTTTTTTTGTTCACCCTTGTAGAAGAATATATAATATAAACAATTGTAACAACTTGTGTATAACAGGTTAAAAATAGAAATAGAACTTTGAACCATTGGTGTATGAAATTTAAATACAATAAAATCTTGTCAAATTGAATACATATGATTTGAAAAATAAAGATACATTCCTTATTAACAAAATTAACAAAATAAATGGTTTTGGTCACTTTAATTTAACAAAATCTTACTGTAAAGTACTTTCTTTTGTGAACAAAATACGAAACTCAGTAACTTAAAAATAATTTAGAGGTATACATGACATTTCACTATGAAAATAAAATAATAAATATAAAGCAACAATAACAAATAATAAATGTGTGTAACTATAATAGAGCACTGTATCACTCACCGACTTTGTTCATTGGACTCTGGCGTTCTTGGAGCTGTCGGAGTATTCGCCAGGTTCTGTTGTAAGGGATGAAGGCTTATACCATCATTCGAATCACATACTTCCGTATCGAAAAACCGATATCTACAATTAAAAACGTTACCGATTACATTCAAATAATAGCATATATTTTCAAAAACCTAAGTATTTGACACAATATATTATATCATATACACCAAAAAAAATTAAAATAAGTTTTTAAAAAATCGTGCAATATCCAAATAGCTGCGACGTTGATAAAAATGTTTACAATACATTTTTTTAGTGAGGAAATTAAAGCTTGAAGTCTATAATTTAAGATTCCTATATTTTTTAGAACTTTGACAGTGTGTCGAATGTAAAAAAAATTGCAACCAAATATGAAACATATTATTTGAAAGCTTAGACCCTCAGCTACAAAATACTTTTTTTTCTAGTTCCTTTCACTGAGTTATCGAAGTTTTCAACTAAAATCATTGTTTTAATGAGCCTTTAGAAATTGAAAAAAATTCTCCTACAAATGTTTAAAAAAAAAAATTATAATATTTAAATCGATTTTTAGCGAAGCTACACTACGATAAATTAAGGACAATTTTTTATCCATAATTCTTTTTAATGTTTTCAGTTACAGATAAGTATTAAAAAAAAAAACACAACAAAATTTTTTCTATTCCGATTGAATGCTTGAAAGGTAAACTTCAAAATTACTTTATTTTATTTTTTCTATCAATTATTTCGAGTCACAGAAGAAAGGAACTTGGATTGTTGTACCACTGGCATTAGTATTATCCAAGGCGTATCAAATTAACGTTTTATGGTCGGTTTTATTAACAAATAAATTAAATATTGAGCACTTTGTTTCTTTTGAAAAGTACAATTAAAAATTAGAATACTGATAAAAATTTTAGTTGTTTACAATGGCTTCTGAAAATTTTGAATAATGTTTAAAGTATAAACTTACTGGAAATTATAGCCGTCCTCACTTAAAGAATTACTATCACTGTCTTCTGATGCGACGTACTGGACTTCCAAAATACAATCACCAGTTTGCTGCTGTAAAACTTGAACTGCCTCTTTATGACATGCTTGTTTCAGGTCTATACCGTTCACCGATAATATAGCATCTCCAATATACAACTGGTTACATATTGCAGCTGGCCCATTAGGTTCTAATTCCGAAATTAATATAGGTACACCGTGTTCTCTACCACCCTAATAAAGAAATAAAATCATGTTGTAAATGTATTTTCTATTTTAATTAATTATTTAGCAGTTATCTCTCTACCAATAAATCTCAATAATTACAATTTTGCCAAGTTTCACTTTGGTCAAATTGGTAAATTAGTTAATCAGTGTATTTGCAATGCATTTATCACGATTAGTTAATCGAACAATTAACTAATCCTCCCTTCTTTTTTTCATTATGAAATCCAACCCTTATTTAGTAAATGAAATCATAGAATACTGTTGACTAAATAAAATAAAATTACTATTGGGTTCTTCAATAAGTACGCTTTAAAAATAGTATTAAAATCTGTTTCAAATTATAATAAAACATAATAAATCTAACAATCATAAGTGATTTTAAAAATTATAGTTATATCTATTTATTTATTGAAATTAATTAATAAACTTACTGTAATACTGATTCCTAGACCCTGTCCGTGACTCCTTTTAACTGTAACTAGTCTTGTTTCACCGATTCCTTGCACTGTACCACTACTGAGGTCAGGTTTCTGAGGACCATTAGGCGTACATCCGTTATTTCTTCTGCAAGCTCGTACTACTGTTTTGTGTCTTTGTAGCAGAATCTCAGATTCTAGCTGTCTCCATAATTTGTCACGAATGTCACCTCTCATTTCTCGCCCTAAAAATAAATAGATACAATGTAAATAAAATAATGCACTGACGAACAATTTTCATAATAATAATATTCATTTGTTGAAACCATGTATTCTTTTCACCTTATCAGAAAGTTCACTATTAGCAAATTTTTCAAAGGAAAATTATACATACCCAATAACTGTAGTTGTTGAATTCGTCCTGCTAGTTCTTTATCTAAATATTTCGCAGCTAATTTAGCACCATATACTTCACTTTGTAGAGCTAAAATTGAATTTCTTAACGCTGTATTTTCATGACTTAACTGAGAGTTTTCTGTTCTTAACTGTGATATTTCAAGCAAATCTGGATTGAGTTTATGTCCATTATCTTCTGAAATTGACGCTAAAAAAATTTATTAAATATAAAAATACGGTTACATTTAGTATAGTAGAAATATTTCAAATATGAATGCACAGATATGTACTTTTCATTAATTTAAAATAAGCACTCAAAGTTTAGTTTAAGTAAGTTTACATTTTATAATTAACGTTTTTTATTTCTATGTTGTGCTATTTTGCAAATTATGAATTTATTTATGGAAAATTCATAATCACCAAAATATTTTTGGGTCTTAAAAATGCCACCAATTACTACAAAATGTTACTTTAAAAGCTGATATACAAGATATAACAGTGAATCGAGGAAGTTATTTTAAGCAAAAAACTTTATATGAACATGTGTCCTGAAATTCTTTCTGAAGGAGCTAGTCTCCCAAGTTTTTGCCTAAAATTAGTTTATATTTAATATCTTGAGAACTCATTGTGATAGTTATGAAATTTGATGAAAATATTGAATTAAATATTTAAACCAGAGTGTATGGGTTGATAATTAAATAGAAACTAATTTTTAGGTTAAATCTTTTGAGGCCTGTAGCTCCCGCACAAATTTTTTACAGACACATGCTCATATAACGTTTTTTACATAAAATAACATCCTTGATCTACTGTTAAAATTTGGCATGCCAGTCCTAAATCACCCAGTGTAACAAATTCTTCACGTCGGTGTGGAAAGAAATTTGAATACAAAGTTAATTCCTTTACTTATATTTACCTCTATGCCTGGGTGATTTTTCAATTTCTTCCTGCAACCTTTTCCGGATCCTATCTATTTCTGCTGGTTCTAAAGTGATGTGATTGGGTGCATTCGAAGAAGCATTACCTTTATTTGCAAGCTGAGCGGCGTGAAGCTCGAGTACAATTGTATGTATTTCTTGTTCGAGACAGTCTCGTTTTGCTTTTGCTTCAACTAATTCGGCTCGAAGGTTTACTAACTCGGCCTAAAATAGTTAAACCAGATATTTTTATCATCAAATTTTAGAAATATAAACAACCATTTAGAATTAAAAGTGACCAAATAAATTGTTGAAAATTTGTTTTATTAACAAATAAATTGTAATTTAATATCAATTTATAAAAAAATATTTTCTGAATTATTTGCTCACTTTTTATAAATATAATATATTTATAAATTTAAATCATTTTACTTATTTTCTATGATATGAAAAGCATTATGATACAAATTTTAACACCATTAATATATGTAATATTATTTTTATTTTACTACAGAATATATATATTCACAATTTATTTATTAATACTTTTTCTTTTACTGAAAAAAATATTTCTTTATTCTATATTAGGTATGATCAATTCCTTGATATTTACCCATTAATTACGTAAGTGTGATAAAATATTTAAGTAATATACAACCCTGTAGTTGCAGTCAAACACCCCTTACTATTTACATATTTATATTTTGTATTTATTAAAAAATAAATAAATAACAATCAAGTTTCTTAATTTTTGGCAGGTAATTTGAATATAAAATATAAATCAACTTGAATTTTTTAACAAAATGATATTAAAATAAAATCAGTTATTAAAATAGTACAAAAATAGTTCTTATCTATTGATTCAGAAACAAATCAATAGGAAGAAATAATTAGATTTTTTTTGTAAAATTGTATAGCAAATATACAGTACAAAAATAATCGTTAAGTAGACGATAGCAGTGGCGTCGCTAAGGGTAATATGCGTGAAACAAGAACCAATAAAAAATTTTTGGTCATTGGAAGTATGTATAAAAAATGACAACTGTCTAGTTTATAAAAAAATAGAATCCATTGATATTTGTTTGGCTGTTAAAAGTTCACAGAGGTTCCTGATGAGCAAAAACAAACATACTAACCATTTTTTGGAGAGGGAACTCAACTCCCCCCATAGCAACACCACTGGACGAGAGTACAAAAATTTAGAACTTATACTCATGGACCCAAAGGCTACGCTTCTCGGACCCCCCTCCACCGATATTTGGAAAAAATGTAAAGATGAAATTTCGAAAAAAATATGCCAAATAACAAATTTTAAGTTTTTTCATTTTTAAGAATCACGATAAAATTTTTATTTTGCTCTCCACTATAAAAATTTCTAATTTTAACGCCAAAAGGACATAACCTAATCTAATCACGGCGCGTTCCCAAAACCCTCGACCTTCAGGCTACGGTCCTGCCAGCCCTCCCATTATGTGGGTGTCATATATAGATACACTGATACCTAGTTAATATATTTTTATTCACCTATATATGCAGAACTATTTTACATCAGTTCATATTTTTTGTTGCGATTATTTCTGATAATTTTTATCACTTTAACCATATTAAATGTAGATTATAAAAAAAAATGATGACATAAGAGAAGTATGAAACAAGTATTTTATTATGCATATTAAATATATATTATATAGGAAGTTTATCTGCCCTAGCCTAGAAATAGTACACATACTCGTATTTTTACAAAAATTTAAAAAAAGATAAATTCCAGTAAGAACTTTAACTGAAGTAGAGAATTCAGTTTAATTAAAAAATCTATGTATAAATATATACACATTATAAAGAACAATTAACGTCTTTATGCTGCTGTCCACAAAAAATAGATAAAATGGGTTTCTTTTAATTGAACTAAGAGTCATAAGTTCATTTATGAGTTGTATATAAATTACAATTTTAGATAAACAAGGCATGTATTCATTAGTTACACAAATGTGATAATTATGCTCTTTGATCATTATTATACCGAAATAGCTATAGTATGTTCAGTATTTTCAATATTCCCGATTGTTGTATTTAATGTTTTCAAAATTAAATTTCTTCAAAAAGTGATTTAAAAAAAATAAGATTTCAAACACCATTTTCGTAACTTAAGTCGTTTTTGAGATATACGATTAATCTCTTAAAATGAAATCCAGTTTTTAAAAACGTATAATTTTTCAACTAGACATCAGTTTAAATTTTCGTTGAATTTCAGGAGATCGACACACTTACATATATGTATAAGAAAATTTCCAAATTAGGTTCAAATTATATATTTTGGACGGAAAAAATCCTGCTGAATACGATTCTACACTAAAAAGTAGATAGACTTGGGCCTTACAAAACCCAGAAAGATAATTTTTATAATGTTCGTCTTTGACGTTATAATATGAGCCCAAAGGAAATTGGAATATAATTTTTTTAACAATAAGTAAATGTCTGAATTTTTCAGTTATCATTACCATTTCATAATCTTTTTTATTACCGTATTGTATATTAACATATATTATGCTAAATGTTATAAAAAGTATAGCATTACCATAATATACAATTTAGTGTTTTTAATTAAGTGAAATAAGTCAGTATTTTAATAATAAACCCAATTAAAAATTGTAATTTTTAACCTGATTGTTAGTGATTACAAACGCGTCTGGCACATATGTCAGTGGTATGACGTCAGAAAATATACTAAACGTCAAAATAATCAATGGCTATTCGTTCGTTTCAGTTTGTATACTGATATCTGACGTCACGTTATGGCGGGAAATTTTTCATGTGAATAGAAAATGATTATTTTCAGCGTTTCTTCGGCACTATTTTGGTAAAAAAGAAGTATCTATTTATCTATTCTTTTCATTATATTGTTTATAAATTGAGACCCGGAAGTTGTGTTTTTTTGTCACGTTATTAGACGTATTTTTAAGTGAATAATACAAAAATCCAGCAAAGAATTTGTCCACAGTTTGATCAGTTCAAAAATTGTCCTCATTTGTAAAATGAAAAAAGGAAGAATCATTATAGATTGTTTTAAAGCCTTGGAATTAGCATACAATATAATTTATTTATTTTAAATAAAATGTTTACTAATATTGTTTATTTCTTCACAAAATAAACCTAATTTATTTCATCAACACATTCAGAAAAATAATTTTGTTATGATTATTTATTTATGAAAATATTTTAAGATAAACAGAATAAATATAAACCAAACTGTATAAGTAAAATGCATCATATATGAACATACAAATAATATCTTAAACTGAATTGAGTATAGCAAGAAAGATGTAGCATCTTCATTTTAAATTTAGTCTCATGTTACTAAAATAGTATGTATGTATACAAACACACTTATAATAAATGTTGCTATTCTATGATTATTTAAGCTACTATAAGGTTTAAAAATGTATACACAAGTTTTATTTTTTTATTTAATTTCAATTCAATATATTATGACCAGTTCGGAACCAATAGATTCCAACTTCCGTTCAATACAAAATCAACAGGTTAGTACTTATTAAATAATAATAAATATGTCTCATAAGAACCAGCTAAACCATGTGAGTGAAATAAAAAAATAAATGTTTTGTTGTTATTAGACTCCCGATGAAGACTTCTTGTGAAGTCGAAACCTGTTCCGAGTGACATTGTTTTATTGTGTTTAAGGTGTACATTTTAGTTAGTTTTAAACAGCTAAAATATTTGTCTAATGCAGTTATAGAAATTATGTGAATTGTAAATGTTTTTAGCATCATAATGTTATTACTAAATATTAGAATTATTTATTAAAATTATAAATGAATATAAACTATAAATTCTAAAAGAATCTACATTCTGCTGTACAGAAAAAAATGTATTTTTTTAAACAAAATAATGGTTCACTTAGTTTCCCTAAAAAATGGTCATATATAAAATATTTAAACAATCTAAATTTTATAACCCACAATACAATACTGCATTTTATATTTTGTAATCTTAACAATCTATTTAATTTTGAAGGGAATCCAAAACATTTTACAAACAATAGAATCTAGACTACGGAACATAGAACAACTTTATTCTGTACGTTATTTACCTCGCCTGGAAAGTAAAATTGAAAATTTAGATTCAAAATTAGGCCGAATTGAAAGTTTTCTCGATGTTAAATTTGATAAAATCAATGACGATTATAAAGCTACAACTTTAAAGCAAGATTTATTCAAAGAGCATGTGACTCGCAAACTAGACAGTTCGTACGAAGGATTTAATCATAGACTAGGATATATCGAAGGTAAATTCGACATGGGTCTCATAAAGTTACAGGTACGTTTTATTTTATTAAATATTAAATATTATAATTATTATTTTATATAATTAAAAGTATTTTTAAGACAAAAATAGAAAATAATATGAACAAAATCGAACAATTAGAAAATATACTAGGTACTAGATTGGCAGATATGGAAAATGAAATAACTGATACAATACAAGGGATAGAAGAATTAAAAATGAATACTGTACAAGTGGATGAAAAAATTACCAACATAAGCAAATCAGTTGAAGCTGTAAGTATATTTAATTCAAACCAGTGACGTAACTACATGGTGGCAGGACTGGCAGAAAGCCAGGTGCTCCCGCACAGCAGTTTTTAAAGTTATCATCCAAAGGATCGTAACCTGCTAAAATAGGCCCCACTTTGAAAATTTGCAAGAAGATCAAAATTTGTAGTTACGCCTCTGATTTAAACCTTTCATTATTTATTTACAAATCATTTTAAAGCTCGTTAACAAATAATATAATTTATACATATTTTGTAAAAAAACTAATTTTACTGATTTCTTAATATAAAATGTCATTAAACTGAGAAATTATTTTAGGTTACTCGTGAAGCAATTAATAAAGAATTTAAAATACTGAGTAAATCTCTGATTGAAATAAACAATAACACAAATATATTCACTCAATGTAAAGAAAATATAAATGTAATATCACAAAATATTTCATCAAAGGTATACACTTTCTTAGATATTCTACAATTCTTTAAATTATAGAATACATAATAAATAAAAACAATAATATTTCAAGGTAACAACATTACAAGAAGAAGTAACAAAAAACTCTATGGTTATTGAAAGTACTATAAAAGATAATATGGCTCTTACTAACGTTACAAGAAGAGAAATGCAAGATGGATTAAGATCACTACTTTCTCAAATCGGAAGAAAAATAACAAATTATTTACATGAAGGTTGATTATGATATCATTTCTGATTATGTGTAATATAATTACATATTTATAAATATAATGTGGCTTAAAACTTTAAATATTGCAGGAAACACTGAGAGCGCAATTGATAATATAGCTGGACTGATACAAAGGAAGTTTTCTGAAGTTGGTCGAAAAATTGATGGCAATTATCAAAATATGATGTTAGCACAAAATTTATTCTTGGAAAGTTGTCACCGAATTCAGTTAGACGAACCCCAATTAGAGGCCAAAGTCACATTAGTTCTGGAAAAACTTTTAGATTCGATAACGAATAAGTATGTATCATTTAAAATTAATTTTTGGTCTTTAGGTAAAACTTACATCCTTACTGTCACATACAACATACATAGTTTGGGAAGGTTTAATGTACCCAGAAATAAAGAATTGTTTAAAACTCCCTGTGGATTTTACTACTGAAATATCCATTTAAAAGAAGAACTTTAATTTTCCCATGTTTTTCAATACTAATGTGAAATTACTTTAATTTTTAGAAGTTCCAGTACATATAGAGAAATACAAATATTGCAAGATTTAGTAAAATCACATGATTCAAAAATATATAACAGTGTGGGACACACTCGCAATACCGTTCTAGAACTAGCAGAAAAATCAAATGCGTATAAACAAGAAATCATAGATTCTATTCTTGATATAAAACAAAAACTAGACAGTTGGCTAAACGAATTTAAAAACACTTTGAATAGTTCAGGAGATAAAAACAATAAGCTGATAATATTTCACAAAATATTACAGGTGATTAATAAATATGTTGATAGTTGATTTTTACCTATCTTATAATATATAAAATAATTTGATTAACAATATATTTTTATTTTGTTAGGATATACAAGATCATATAAATGAACTTGAAAATAAAAATTCTGATATATCTTTTGAAAATATCTCAAAAAATAACATAGACGAAATCCTTGATTTCATCAAAGAAAACATAGTCGATAAAGGCAACATTACTATGAATTTATCTAATGAATCAGTAAATATAGCAACATTAGAAAATTATATACAAAATGTTTATGAAACTTTACACAAAATTGAATTGAAACTTAGAAAACCAGAATCGAATATGGGTGATTTAAAAAAAAATTATGATAAATTATGGAATCATAGAATTAATAAAATATTTTCTGAAATGGATGGAAAAGCCAATGAATCATCTACAAATGAGTTAGAAAATGAAAAAAACAGCACTGAAAATTTATCTTCAAATAAAAAACTTATTCCTGATATTGCCCATCAAGAAGAAAATATAATGATAATAAGTAACGAAAATCAAACTATTCAAAAACAAAATGATACCGAAGATCTTTACAATGACAAAAATCTTCTTTCGATAAAAACAGAAGATATTATAACATGATAAAAAAAAAGTATGAATGAAAATACTCATCCAATTATATAACCATCCTGTGAATAACTCAGCAATTAACCAGCAGCTTTGTTTACGCAAGGTTTAACATTACATGTTCATGTAAACATTAATACATTAAATACATTTATTAAGCAAACGCTAGTTAAGAAATTCATAAATGGTATAGTAAGGTTTTAATCAATATTACAGCACATATTGAGAAAAAATTCTAGGAAAATGCAATAAATAAAATAATAATTTCATTATATTATATATTGCAAATGTTTTAGGTTAAAACTTTTAACGGGCTAAAGCTGTTTTAACAATCTCAACACTACTTAACTAATGTTGCTGTTAACATCGATGTTTAGTTTCGCGTAAACCTAGTCAGCATAATACATTTATCATCTTATGTAATAATTTTGGTTCATAAAATATTGTATCATGACTAACATATATTTTTAACATTAATATTTTGTCATTTTTATTTATATATAAACAATTTTTATACTCTTTGTATTTGTACATTTAATATACCCTTTTAAAAATAATAATTTTATTTAAATCCTACTTAAAAAACTATGTATGTCTGTCCTATAATACTCTGACTCTAGTAGAATCAAAATTTTGGTTTGTGTTTATATTAATTTTAATTCATTTGGAATAAACATAACAATTTTCATTAAGGTGAGGTTCAAATTAAAAAAAATATCAAAAAATTATATAACTTTTTTGTTTAAAATATATATATATATCAAAAACATAGTGCATAAGAATACAACTTGCACAAAAAGCAGTAAAATTAAAGACAGAAAATTTGTAAGAGTTAGGATTACTTACTTCAACCTTAGCGCTATTCTGAAATATAGTTTGTGCTTTATGTGTAAGCTGTGCGAAGCAAGAACTAAGAGCACACATTTTTTGACGAGCATTGCAGACAATATCTGGATCATCCGATTCTAATTCTCCTACAATAAATAGTTTTTATGTACAGATCTTTAGTGGAATATGTATCAATTAAAAGTATAATATATATGTTGTGTGATTTAAGTTATGTTAAAATTGATGTTAAGAGGGGTAGAGTTATTATTTAGAAGTATATATAGCGTATAAGACATTATGTTACATAACGGACTCAGTGATATTTACAAAAACATTGATTTATGAAGTCTGAAATGTCATAGGAAATGTCAATCTTCAACCGGCCATAACAATACGTCAATACAATGAAACGTATTTGAAATTTAAACATTAGTAACAATATTATTATAAATAGAGATTTTCAAATGGATTAATATGTTATTTATGTAAACACTCACCTAAATATATTTCCAAATCCACAAAGTTTGTGTCAAACTCTTTTTCTAAAATATCTAGCCAACGAAAACCAATTCCTGTTGACGCCATGTTGCAAATTTTATTTGTCATGAAGAGAAGAATGTGGCTCTGTTCAGACCAATACTAAATTATTCTGGCATGGTTGTAATCTATGTAAATATATTTCCCTGTGACATTTCCCTAGAATTTATTTGTATGATGGTGTTAAGCATTTGGGGGATTTGGGGCATTTTTAAATACATCCGGATTGCACAGCGCTTATAGAGAATTGTCTACTCTTTAATTTTTGTCCTATAATTTTTTCACGTGCAAATAGTCATATATAATAGTCAAATTCCATAGAGTGCGTCATACCGTATGCGAATATATTCGCATACGGTATATATATATATAGCCATACTTTCTCCACGTTCTACCACGAAAACGGTTGTTTTGAAACAAAAATAGAGAGAACCTTTTTTAAGAATTTAATAATACACCATTTATATAATAACCCCTATTAACAGCCGAGCCATAGGAAGCGAGATATTCGTGAATAACCGTTTTTCGTTACATTAGACCTTCAATATCTCGCAACGCCCGCGTCGGCACGATATCGCTGGGGACTTTTTACATGTTATTTAAAACACCGTAACAAAGGTGTGGTGTATACAAAAAATTATAGCTAATTACTATTTTTTTCGCAGTTGAAATCTAAAATTACTGGACTACAACTCATAACAAAAATACAACGCATTTTATTTTATTTTATTGAATAAAAATCACAATTGCCATGGAAAACTATTTTTGTTAGTCGAGTCAGCCAAAAACTATAACAATCACTTGAGTGCAATATTAAAAAGTCAAGTAAGCTTTGGAAAAAAGAATGGTTGATGTTTAAAATTTTTATATTTATTAAAATTCGTTGCTTATTTTGTTAATGTATAACAACAATGCTGGCTTTAGCGAGGGAGGCTGGGCAACTGCTCGGGGAGCCAGTTCAGAATGGGCGGTGGACGGCCACATAGAGAAAAACTGATTTTTTTCGCAGATTGGTTGAATTAATATCTAATATTATTGTTTTATTATCGAAAATACGAAAAGTTTTGCGTTCATTTTTTAAAGAAAAATTGTTCTCGATCTTTCTTTTTATAATCGGCTTAGTATTAATACGTGTTTAATGCTAAACCGATTATAAAAATTCATAACTGTATCACAATGGTTCTCAAATTATTAAATAAAAACTAATTTTAGATAAAATATTTAAGAGTCTGTAGCTCTCTCACGAAGAATTCCCGAACACATGTTTATATGAACTTTTTTGCTTGAAATTTTTTTCTTAATAAACTGTTCAAGTTTTTTCCACCTGATATGACTCTCCTGTACATCAAAGATTTTTAAAAAATTTCCAATTGTTATGGTGTAAAGATAAGACTATAACCTTAAATATGTTTTCTTCAAAAACATTTCCTGTCTCCAAGAATAACTTTTCCGAATAGACTGATGCATACTATCTGAAATTAGCTTATAGTATTAAGATAATGCAGTATTGTTTTTGATCCATGCACTATAGTAGTTTGTATTGGTGCTTTTACTCGTAATTCGAGTAGTAGGCATTCTTTTATCTGTAAAAATTTATAACATCTTCTTGTGAATATGTCTAGATGCTGTTTGTGATTTATCACTTTTATAATTTGACACTAGAAATGTAATTAGATTTGATTAAGACGAACGTATGATATACAAACAATTGATAACAATCGATCTTACGAAAATGTAAAAGTTACAAGATATGTAAAAAATAATATTTTTTATAATATAATATGATATAATGTAGGACTCTACGCCTCTGCTATTTAAGAAATACCATATAAAATAATGGTATATTAATTTAAGATAATAATCTATGTAAAAAGCATACATATATTGTTTTAATTATTTATTATTAATTAAAATATAATTTTTTGAAAAAAAAATCCGGTTCCGGCCGGAATTCTGGTCGGATTTTTTGTGAATTCCGGCGATTCCGATTCTGGCCGGAATTGAAAATTTCAGTTCCGGTACACCCCTAATTAAAATAATGATACTATTCTAAAAAATATAATTAATTTTTCATTTTGCCTGCGTTTTTTCTTTTGATGTGCATTACTGAAACGGATGTAACTTTATGTATGTAAAACTAGACTATATTTCTATGATTAATTGTTCGGCTAATACGGAGTGTATGGTTGTCCGCTGTCAGATTCATCAATAATCACGTATATAGTTATTCAGAATAGAGTTGATGCTATAAAATCGAAGTTGATTAGTTTTGGGTTGGTTCGTTTTTGTTATAGGTTCAGTTAGGTTAAAAACGGGGATTCAATCTCCGCCACAACAAACTGTTTTAAAATAATTATATTTCTTGACAATGTTCAAACTATATGGATATAGGTAAATATTGATAACCCATAGGGGGGGGGGGGGGGGATGAAACTTCACACCCCAGCGGGAGGAAAGCTAGAGCCGCCTCTGGGTACGACTACTAATAATGACTATCGAAAATCATATAATCTACAATAATAATAAAAAATATTTATTCAACCATTAAATTATTAACAATACAAATATAACATAATCTTCATTGTGAGGGAGAACTCGAATTATGCTCTTCGTAAATTTCACTAGGACACTTCTCAATATTCGACGGTGTAAGCGACTTAGAATATTTATACTCAATATCAACATTCGCATTACCAACATAACCCAAATCCGGCGGAGTCTGTCTACTATACCCCGTTTCCGGTGTAGATCCTCGATTAATTACATTCGTGGATGCATCTTCGATATAAATTTCAGTTGGTAACACTGAAACGTACTCCGTACCTATTGTATTAGAGTACTGGCCATACGCATAATCTTGGGCATAGTAATTCGCCGCGTAAGATAAATTAGTAAAGTTAGAAATAGGATTCGTAGACTGATATAAAGACTGGTGAGTCGAAACTGGTGAATTTGATGGAGATTTGTTACTTTGACATGAGATAGGTGATGAACTTTGACATGCTGTAGGTTGGCCTATAGTTGTCCAACAGTTCAGACCGGTGTTCATTATGGCACTGGGTGCTTGGGGTGGTATAGTCGACGACCACGATGGTGTGTAGTTTTGGTACGATGGAGAACTCGTAGTCCCGTTGGGAGAATACAAAGAATTTGTGTTTTGTACTTGTTGTAACTGAATATGGTCAGGAGGGTTGTACACTGTAAAAAATCTATATTGTAGATGATGAGGCTATTAATTATTCTAATTTATATAACTATCTGCTTCAATTAAACCAACCAAATTTTAAATTAAAATCTTGAGGATAACACAATTTTTCGGAGTTTTTTTAATATTTGTATTTAAGAAGTGAGAAACTCCCATTATAGATACTTAATATTTATATTAATGTATTAAGTAGGTACATAGGTATTTTTTATGGAGAATAATTGGAAAATGTTATGCAATAACGTTTCAGCCAACAAATATATAATTTTAAAGTTATTAATGCAGTTTAATTCAAAATAAAGTTTACAACACTAAAGAGAATAGCTCATGGTTATAGAAATTTTATTCAAATTATTATGTACAGATTTTATTGAAAAAGTACCCAATTAATCAACCCAATACCAATTTACTTTTTCCAAATAAATATAAATGATACAAAATCACGAATACATTTTTTGGGTGCATAAAAAACGTAAATATCTCTTCAAATAAGCTTTCTGTGTGTTGATGAATTAGTGCATAACACAGTTCAATCATTTCCGTATTTTTTAAGCCTAATCTATTGTAATCCAATACCATTTACTATAAAATTGTTATTACCATGTGGTGGAGGTGATAATGATGAAGATTTCGGTCGAGGAATCGGTGGATAAGGCGAAGTTCTGTTGTTCCGCAAACTAGCAGATGACGAATACCTCTCACATGTAGATAGTGGTGTGACTGGAGCACTAACAGTCGAGTACATATTCTGATGTGGTATAAACCAAGAGCTATCTGTACACAAATAATTGGTATTATTAGCAATATGATGATATAATTAATAGGTATGTTTCAGTATGTATGACATTTTTAAAGTGATTATTGAATAATATGGTCCATCTGTATATTTTAAAATGCAACAATAACAGTGAAACTTATACAGAAGAGATGTGTAATTCACGAATTAACCGTTCCTTTCTTTAGATAAAAATGTTTCATTCTAATGTAGAATTACGTCTTCCACAGCGATACTAATAGGTCACCTCGGGAGTAAGAATGCAACGAAATATATCACACTTTGAAAGCTTATATCAGCGGAACTAATAATGGAAAAGCAATAAGTAAAGCGCCAATAAAATGTGTATAATCCTACATCACTCAATACTTCAATACAGTAACATAAAAAAGTTATGCTAGTTTTCATTAATTAATTAATCATTAATACATATTTACAAGTATAGTCAAATTACATTTTTAGTGGAATCCTCTGGCAACAAAAATTGCTTATGTCATAATGTAGAATAAACATTATAGTTTTCTTTATTTTTTATTTATTAAATTTTGGCGTTAGGGTGGGCCCCGTACAGCCACGACTGAACATTGTAGTTTCATAAGTCAAAAGTTCCATGAACTGATCCTTGAGCTAACTAAAACAGAAGTATTTTTTTCAATATCTCCTTTGGTTCTCGATATATCTGTATTTATATAAGCTAGGGAAATTATATATTAATACCATCTTTTCACAAAATCCAACATTCGGTAGGGTACCCCGAGATAGCTCAAAGGTCCGCTCGTAGGACTTTTGACTGATAAAAAACTACAATTATGGCATAACATTTTCTGTACTGATCTACTGTTTTTTCACTTTTTTAAACGGTAATGTAATTTATTTTTCTTGTCTTTGTAGATAAAGAATCGCAAATATATTTAGTAAATATAATATTGCAGTATTTAATTAGTTTATAACGAACCAACTGAAAAAATTGAATTGATTAAAAGAATCGAGCGATTCGGCGTGTCAAATCCTATATTATACATAGAATCATATATTAATCAACTGGTAGATTAATATATGATAGAATCATTTGACCAAATGACTCGAATTAATATAAAAAAAAACTCATTTCCCCACCTGTACTGCACAATATATAAAAGTCAGAAAAATTAAAAATATTCAGAATTCTAAAACTAATCTTAAATAAAATTTTCATAAACATCTTAATTTTGCATACATTATTGAAATTTTCGAAATTTCTAATAAATTCATAGTGTATTATTACGTAAACAAATTACTCACACTGTCCATACTGAGAAGGTTGATGATGTTGCGTCATATGTGCAGATGTCGTCAACCCAGAACTCCCTGATCCATACCCGATAGTGACATACTCACTCACACTGCTTCTGGTCTGGTTATACAGAGAATCCGGCCGTTCTTTCGCGTCCAAGAAAGCTTTAGCGAAAGGATTATACTTAATCTTCAAACTCGTCACTTCCTCGTTCTGGTAAGCCGTAACAGCAATGAACTGCGTCTCAGGGAATGGGTATGTCACGACACGTCGATTATCTGACCCAACTTTTACCAAGTGTACACGGGGCTCATATTTGTGTAAGGAGTTTAACATGATTTGTCCGTTGCCGTTGCATTTATTTGTTAGTTTTACTTTGGCGAAAGATATACTCTCTTTCATCCAGTGCGCTCCGAAGTTTGGTGATTCGGGGTGGATGTAGATTGGGTTCGATGGAGCTACTTCAGCTTTTCCTCCTGTAAAATAAGTAAATAGTTTTGATAAAACACCATAGATCCATTTTAGATATATGACTTTTCTTTAGAAACGATCAAGTTTATGTTAAATAAAAGTTCCTTTCTATCAATAATAAAATTAATAATTTATGTTTATTATATTAAAAACACAAACCCACAAAAAATGGTTTTGTATTTTTAACCGGATTATGATTTTCTTACTTTATTTTAGGCACTGAAAACATGTTAAGGTGATACATTTTTTTAACCAAATCTAATTCATGATTTTTGTAAATCAGATTGTTTTCAATACGACCATTTTTGACAGAATTATTTGCCATCAAAGCAAAAACCACACATTGAACGCATTTAACTAGGGAACAAATGACTGTAAGAAAATTTCAATGGAAAAGGCTCTCAAAATGAATATAAATTTTCTATTTTTTGAGGATAGAAATTTGTTTAGGAGTCAGCAAGCTTTTTTGCAATTAAATTCGTTTTCATCGCCCAAAAATACGTTAGAAAAACATAGTTCAGTTAAGAGTCCAATAGTTGTGTTATTAAATTGATCAATCATTTTACTTTGTTATATTAAAATAAAACTATTATAACGTTTTATATGTTTAGGTAATTTTATGTTTTCTATAAATTGATGCTTGTTGATATACTCTTAATATGGTGTGATAATACCTGGTATCCACTCTCCATTGACGTACTTCCACCTATGAGGGTCTATCTGTACAAACTCTAGCAGAACTGTGTACATGGCCGTAGGATCCAGCCCTGATACCGATACTTTAACCACGGGAAACATTCTCCTAGAAAAAAATGAACACAACAATTAAACTTCTATCAAAATGTGGTACGTAGTCTTCAGTTATTATTTACTTTTTTTTAACTTTAAATTAAGCCAATATTTTTCAGGGTTCGAAATTACCACGATAATGAGTTATGTGTTTCTCAATAGGCTGAGTAACTGAGTAGGCTGTAGTCTAGAGCGGTAGATTTTAGGGGCGGCAATGGGCAATAGTCTATAAATAGTAAACTTATAAATTCGTCACTGAAGAATATTATTGGATAATTATCAGATAAATATCCAGCTTGGGTGTGAATCATATAGAAATAAGTAAGTAAGAATTTTATAGAAGAAGAAATAAGTATTTTTTTTAAGATAAATCAATGGAACAATCCTTACTTTTATTATTACTTATATATATTTAATTTTGTATATATTAATTAATAATCAAGAAATAATTTCAACAAAACAAGTTTCATTTATTTTTCAATTATATCAATTAGAGAGATATTATCATTAGCATTGAAATCATCAAATTATGTGCCCTCATGTTCCTGTGTATAATATTACCCAGTGGTGACTAAAGAGCCCGCAGGTTCCAAGTAAAACGATATGATTAATAATATGAAAGAAAGCCTAGATAATTTCTTGGAACACAATTAATTGTTTTTCTCTGATATAGAACTTATTTGAAAAATTTAAAAAATCATATTATAATACTTTTTATGATATTTTTATTTCACTTCTAAGGAAATCTACTTTAACGCAAAATTATTTTTAAGCAAATTAGATGAAATATGAATATTTTATATATCATCCTTACATATTATAAAACGCAACGTCTCTCTGTCTGTCCGTTAGTGCGCTTATCACTCGAGGACCACTTGTCCGATTTACGTGTTTTTTGTTAATTCATAGATATATTCTTTGCCCAGGTTTTAGTATATATTTTGTTACGTTAGGTAACATAAGGAATAAGCAGTGATGATAATAGTAAATCAAGTCGGACAAAAGTTTACCGCCAACATGCGTTTGCATTACGCTGCTTAAATCATTAAATATTGAAAAATATAATTTAGTAAATAACTGTGTAGAATAAAAAGATCTAAAATAAACTCCGTTATACCATATATCTAACTGTTATATTTAAGCGAGCAAAGCCGCGCGCACAGCTAATAGTATACAATATAATTACATAAATGCTAATTATGAGTATACGCTGTGGGAAATACATATTTGCACAAATAAAGGCGTATAGAAAATACCAAACATAATTACAGCAGTGAAAACATAAGAGCTCATTGTTATTTTGCTGCTGAAAATAAACAAGATACTGAACACCGTGAGAACAAAATTTTTAAATAATATAAAAATACATTGTAAGTATACAAATAGGTTAGATTTTCGGTAAATACTAAAAATTTATAGTATCTAATAGAAATCGAAACTATTTTTAAAATGTATTAAAAATTTTTAGCTTTCAAATAAAAATATTGGGGTTTTCATTTATAATTTAAAATTGAAATGCGTGTGGACGATGCGAGAGTGGGGGTTGCATGACATTTTAAAAATTAAAAATTAAAATTCAGGGGTAGTTACAGCTTGAAATGTTGCTCTAACTATTATATAATGGATTTTAAAATAAAGTCTATCTAGTTTCGAACTGGTGAGTCAAAATTTAAGTTAATGGAGGACAATTTGAATTAGTATTATTTTGTATAATTAACTTAAAAATTAATTTGTCAATAAAAAACACTGAAAAGTTTTTCCTTTACTTATAAATTATGTATTCCCATATACTATACAGTGAGTCATATTAGGTGGAATAAACTTGAACAGTTCATCGAGAAAAATATTTCAAGCAAAAAAGTTCATATGAACATGTGTCCGGAAACTCTTCATGCGGGAGCTACAGACTCTCAAAGATTTTATCTAAAATTAATTTTTATTAAATATTTTGAAAATCCATTATGATACAGTAATTAAATTTGATCCCCGGTTTAGTATTAATACGTGTTATCTATTTCCAGTATCAACCAATGATTATTTAGGCCAGGGATGTATGGGGCCAGTAATAGGCCCTTTGATTTTCATCTAGTATTTTTGCGTTCTTAATTTTTTTCTTATGTTTGGCACTTTTATAAGATCATATGCCATAAAATACATGGATATATAAATGGTTAATTTGTCATAAGATCAACCGTTTACAAGAAATACGATAGTAAAGATAGTATTGCAGAATTTGACTTACTATACCTTCAAAAATGTATCCTTATCAACAAATAGACATTTTTACAGTAATACAATTGGCTATAGGTCTTTTAGGACTCATATTAAGAGGAACAGGCACAGGTAGATGGGGGGAGGGGGCTAGGAGGGCAATATGTAATATACGAGAAACTTTGTGATCGTTTTTTATAGAGAAAAAAAGTATACTAGATTTTAAGTTAATTGTAAGTTTTTTTAGATGTGGTCATTTACCGCCCCTTCTGAACTGGCACCCCGGGAAGTCACCAAGTCGTGCTCCATAAAGCTGGCATTCCTGTTTTACATTAACAAAATAAG
Organism: Sialis fuliginosa; assembly: GCA_961205875.1. Classification (NCBI taxonomy): domain Eukaryota; kingdom Metazoa; phylum Arthropoda; class Insecta; order Megaloptera; family Sialidae; genus Sialis; species Sialis fuliginosa. The sequence goes on along the minus strand of OY540812.1, from coordinate 25,600,010 downwards.
CAACGAATTTTAATAAATATACAAATTTCAAACATCAACCATTCTTTTTTCCAAAGCTTACTTGACTTGAATTTAATATTGCACTCGAGTGATTGTTGTAGTTTTGGCTGATACCTCGACTAACAAAAATATTTTAGTTTTCCATGGCAATTGTGATTTTTATTGAATAAATTAAAATAAAATGCGTTGTATCTTTGTTATGAGTTATTTTATTATCAAAGGTACGAGAAGCTTTGCGATCGTTTTAAAAAAAATGTTCTCCGATTTCAAAATTTTCACTCGATCTTTCAGTTTCAGGTCAAGACAAACACAAATTTTATAATTGGTTTAGTATGAATACGTGTTTAATACTAAATCGATTATAAAATTTCATAACTATATCACAAAAAATCTTTGGAAATATGTAATTCCCTCACGAAGAATTTGCGGACAAATGTTTATACAAACTTTTTTTCTTGAAATATTTTTCTCGATCAACTATTAAAGTTTGTTCCACCTGATATGACTCACCCTGTATAACTATTTTTTTCATTCTGAAGAGTACCCTTAATATAATATAAAGAAAATAGTTCAACTAATTGTAAAACAGTTTTATATATTTAAAAGAATATGGAAACATCTTTAAACTCATTGGCGTCGTAAAGAGAGGTTACATAAATTTGATGAGGGTTCAAATTGTCCAGTCCGATACTGAAAGGAGCCCATAAAATTCATGTGGCCTTGAGACTATTTTAATTTATAAATAAAATAAATTAACATTCATTTTTCGTGCGGTTACTTTTGCTTATTTAAGAATCACCTGTCTATACACCCTCGATTAAAAACTTTTCCAATTATATTTTCTTTACTTTAAATGAGCATTACAAAATTGACTATAGAAATATAAATATAATTGTCAATTTCTAATCTTATACTAGGCACACATATGATAGAGTAAATATTCATATTGCATCATTTCCATTTCTTCAAGTTTAGAAAGCGTCCGAGGAAATACAATACCACTTACTGTATCGCAATCTGGTCTAACCTTTTTTCGATAAATGTCATTCATAAATATTACATTCAAATTTAATTAAAAAAGTAATACAAAACTGGGCATCTTTTATGAAATTAAAAAAATATATTCATAAATGATCCATTCGTATATAACATAAGTAAATAATTCGGGCAAGACATACACGAGTGTATGCCATAGGCGTAAGGGTTCCGAAGTACGTACTACGTGGAATGTTTGGAACCACTTACAGGTGCATTTTAAAGTTAGAAAAAAATATAAAAAGTGTCAAGTTCTACTAATTGAGATCTATATTTTGACACCCCACTTGCTTAGATATCAAAATAAAAAATTAATTCCAAAATTATAAACTATATTGTTGACTTTAGTATTTTTTGTTGGTAGTCCCACCAAAGCGTAGTTACCAAATTTTTGGCAGAATTTCTTTTCATGAATTGTTTTTTTTTTAATATTTGATGTGTGCATAGACATAGAGCATGGATTGCGCATCTGACTCGAAAACAGAGCCGTGTCAAAAGAAAGAGATAGAAAATGATTTGGGATATACTTGTTCTTATTTAAACAGTAGTAACTATTTCATTCTTCTTATGTCCGGTATTACAAAGAAGCTAGCAAAATTTGCTAGCTAGCAAGCACTTTCAAATGGGGTATTAATTATGTGATAGTATCTATGGATTAGCTATGAAATTTAGAGCAGTGATTCTTCAACGTATTGCAACACAGTTGGCGACTCTGACCGTACAAAATAATTTTCATAATATAGCCACTGTTTTAATACCGTTGGTGTTTACATACCACGCGTGCGCGAAAATTGTCAAACGCGTGGTATGTAAACACCAACGGTATTAAAACAGTGGCTATATTATGAAAATTATTTTGTACGGTCAGAGTCGCCAACTGTGTTACAATACGTTGAAGAATCACTGCTCTAAATTTCATAGCTAATCCATAGATACTATCACAGAATTAATACCCCATTTGAAAGTGCTTGCTAGCTAGCAAATTTGCTAGCTCTTTTATAATACCGGACATTAGAAAAAGAGATAGATATATCCCAAATGCCACACCATTATGTTAATACAGAATGCGCGGTCCATGCTCTAAGTCTATGGATGTGTGAGTTGTGTCGTGGATGCATGTAAAAATAAATGTATTTATTTGAATATTATTTATTTAATAATCATAACTTAAACAGTGCAATAAATACCGTTACAATATGGAATCTGCTACAATTTAAATGTTTTGTAAACAACATGGCGAGCGCAATGAAAGATAATGAAACATCGTTTAGCGCATAAACGTCAAGTGTAAGTTAGCACTACACACCTTTGTGTTAATGTAACGTTAATTAGTTACTTATAGAGGTGCTATTCGAGTTACATCTATGTGTGGTAGTTGCCCCCCCCCCCCTGTTTTCCTAGCGCTGTATTTCGCTAATTGGTTTAAGCATACACACAAACATACTATGATCATTATAATGATAATATACAAACAGAAAAATGTGTTTGTTGGAATTTGAAATGTGAAAAATATTTTGATTAGAATTTTGATCTTCAATTTCAATATTAGAGTTTTGGATATTTTCGTTAATATTAAAACAATTTTGTATATGTGGACTGTAGGTAACCCCTTTATGGAGGCGATGATTGGTGCATTAAAAAATATTTCAGACTAATAATAAACTTTGGTAAAATGTGAGTTTTACCAAAATTTATTTTTATGCATCAACTTCTAACTTCAAAATGTTTTTTTTTTACATTGTATCTCCAATTTTTTTCCAGAAAGAATTGTTTTTAATTCCATGGGAAAAAATCTAAGAAAGTATTTTAAAGCTGAAATTCTATGCTTTTAGCTACATCAAGAGATTATGTTTAAAAAATTGTTTAACCTTTTGCTCCTTGACAAAGTTAACAAACAAAATTCGCCACCATTCCTTTAGCATTCGGTGTGGGGAACAAAAATTCAAAATTTAAAAAATAAATTCTCATCAACATACTGCAATTGCATTGCACCTCCAATCAGGCATTTATCTATCTTACCTGCTCTGTTAATACTACTCTGGTTTAGATACAAATGTTCAAGCAGAGGTTATTTTAACGAAATTTAAACTACTCAATTTGAGCAAAAAAAGTTATATTATAGAAATAATTAGAGGTGACGGCTAAAAAAACGGTCGCAAAAATTACTTTATATTTGAAATTTAAATAAAAATGTTGCAAAAAAAAACATTATTGAATCGATAACGAAGGGAATGAATTAAGCCCATTTATGCGTGGGTATTTATTTTTTCCTTAGGCACTGCACAAAGTAACTTTTAGAACTGCACATTTGAATTTTAGAGCTGCATAAACAAGCCAGAGTTATACACTAAAATAACTCCAGTGTATTTTACGTAATATAGTAATGTATTAAATCCCATTTAGCTGTTAGATAACGAAATTCACGCATCAACGATGTAAAAAATGATGTATCCTATATTCCATGCAAAAAGTACGTATGCTTTTGTCAATAATGAATACATATATCAATATTTTCTTAAGTGGTTATGAATAAATTATCATTTTTATAACATGCCTATTTATATTAGCTGTGTGTTTATTAGTTTAACTGGTTAGAAATAATGTTAAAGTTAAATAATGCGTTAACGTCCATTATACAGATGGATTTTAAAAACGTAGAAAAAAATATACATATTTACAAGAAATGTTACAAGTAGAACGGTAACTATGTAAGGTTCAAATTTAAATGAGGTGTTCTGAAACTCCAGCAACTGTAAAAACAAACAATCGAAAAAATATGTATAGGGATATTATGAAACTAAATGGGAGGTGCAAAATGTTTTTAAATTTATTCATAAATATTTATAATTTAATTTTTTATTTTTTATTGCTAATAGTGTGCAGTGTACATTAAGCTATTAAAAAACAATCTATGAACCGTGGTGTTAGTCACATTAGCTCCACTGAATAGCTCGGAATAATTGTAGATATCATGATTTGGAGAGAAAATTTCTATAGCTTTAATAGCTCGATTTCAATTAGTTTGAAATACAAATAAGTAATAAGATGAAGCAATGCATTACTGAGATAAAAGTAATTTTCAGTATAATAGAAGCAGTTTTTTATCACTTGAAAGCTTTACATTTACCAACCAGTTCATATCTCAAAAAGTTCCTATCTGATCTCAATAAAATAAAAATCAAAGTCGATTTAAAATTGTGAATTTTATTTCACTTACCTCCAATGCTCTTAGATATAATTCACTAGTAAATAGAATAAAATAGAAAAATACTGTAATTATGTCCGGTATTATAAACGAGCTAGCAAAATTTGCTAGCTTGCAAGCACTTCCAAATGAGGTTTCAAACGTATTTGACAGTTCTCTTTAAGTTTCATGAAATGTGGTATGTATATAAACATCAACGGTATTAAAAGAGTGGTGGCATTATGAAAATTATTTTGTACGGTCAAACTCGCCAACTGTGTTACAATTAATTGAAGTTTCACTGTTCTAAATTCCATAGCTTATCCATAGATACTAGTACAGAATTAATACCCCATTTAAAAGTGCTTGCTAGCTCCTTTATAATACCGGATATTAGTAATTTAAATTACATTACAGGAAGGTTGAAAGTATACAATACATTGTATTACATATTCTCTAATACCTATGTATATATGTATATATTTTTTGTTACTTAAACTTATATATTTATAATTCACTAGTAAATGGTATATCCAGCAAAAAGTTTCACTGCAAAGATATGTAGTAAAATTTATTAAGACATAGAATATACAATATTATCGTTGAGGTTTGCATTTACCCCACTTCACCCTATGATTATTATGAGTGGAAACATTTATTTTTACCTTCCATTTTTGGTGACAATCATTTCATTCGTGAAGCACTGGAAGCGACACCAGAGGTCTCTGTCGTCTAGAGTGACTAGAATATCTCGCTCCGAAGTGCCGGAGTCTCCGCCCTTTGGTTTGCCGCCCACCGCCGCCGCTAGCTCAGACTCGACGGCAGACAGGATGTGTTGCGCCATTTTCTTAATAAACCTAAGCAAAATGAACAACTGAATTATTTCATTGCATCTGATGAATAAAACGTTGTTGATGCGCTCAAAGAAAAATAAATTTGTGATTTCTTACATTTAATTTTCATGGAAAAAGATATTTTGATTAGTTAATTAAATACATCTTCCAACGAACAGTAAAGAATTTTATGCAGGAAGTATTTTTGTTAAATAAAATATTTAATTAAATAAATATTGAGAACGTTATTTTGAATGCAGTTTAAAAAATATATTTTTGTGGGTTGATACATTAATGCATATCATAGTCCAATTATTGTATTAATACATAAGTATAAAGTTTATTATTATGTTATCTCGTTGATATTTTTATCTTGATTATTATCACGAGCTTCCTAATGTGCATTTAGTATATTTCTTGTATTAATTGTAGTCTAATGTAAATAATTTGGTAAAAAATTGATACTACGGTATAAAAATTTATACTATCGTAAATTTAAAAACTGTTCTTCATAGTGTTTTATCATTTAACAGTGTTATTAGAGGCATAGTAGAATTTTTTGAGTCCTAGAGAAACAATTTAAAAAAGTACCTATAAGAATAAATAAAAATGTATAGGTAGGTACCATTAGTCTCAGTTTTAATTGATTTTCGATACTTTATAGTATTTCGACATGGTTCTAACAATAAGTTAGTTGATGATTGTCATAGGTGCGTATAATGTAAATGATATACATACATATATCATATTTATATTTAAATTAAAAGAAAATTAATGAATACAATTTTGTTTTATTAATGCAAAAATTTGTGTACGAAGCAAGATCGGTCTAATTTGACGTGGTGAAACTATAGGTTGTAAGATCCGAGACTAGACGAGACATATGTAAACTTAGTCTCGTCTCGTCTAGTGTAAAACCTTCAGTATTTGTTTCATTGCAAACCATGTAACTTTATATTCGCTTGATATTCTTTATACTTTTGTGTTGATTTCATTTTAAAGTTCTTAAAACTAACATAAAAATATTGATATGGTGAACCATACATGATTTTCATACTCTTAAATATCTTTTTAAATAATTTTTAATATATGGAAAATTTTAATGGGATTGGTCAGAAATAAAACTCACCTTTGTATTATAAATATTAGTTTTCTAATGTCCTAATACTCCTAATGTCAAAAAAATAATATACATTCGTAGAATAATTAATTTGACAATTAAACAAGGCAATAAGTGACGTATTAATTAGTATTTAAAATTCAAATTTTGAGGTTGATTTTTACCCCTTCAATAGTTTAGGCACTTACAAATAATAAATGTCCCTTAAGTTCAATTGAACTACAAATGTACCAAGTCTTATCAAAATTGGTGAAATAATACTCGCAACGTTCACTTTTAGACGATAAAAGTTACAAAATTTCGAATATTTCCAAAACCTCTAACCCGATTAGCACCAAAATCAATAGGTCTGAAGTACTCACCGAGGCAAAAATTTTCATCAAAAATAATTCAGATCGGTGCATTTTTACAGTAGTTATCGTGAACGACAGAAAATTCTACATCAAGACAGCACAGCCGCCATGCGGAAATCAACTTTTCTTTAAGTTTTGAAGGTAGTACAATCAGAATCTGCTCACATCTCGGACACGATTTTTCGACAGTATTACAATACTTCCATTTCTTTCAGAACATGGAAGTAACAAAATTATCATTTTTTTGCTTTCTTGTCGGCAGGTATGGTCTCAAATAGCTCAGTAGTGTTTTTATGTTCTATTTGTATTATGTGTGTGTTTTAGTAGGATGGGGATGCTTACGTCATAAAAGGAATACACCTATAAAATTTCGTGTTTCTAGGTCCAGGGAATATTGATAATTGAAATAAACTACGTACTAATTCTTCGAATTCGAAAGTACCTCAAATATAAAAAAAAATTAGAAAATAATATACGAATCCAAAAATAGATAGTGATGTACATTCAAGATGTTGAAATTCATACATGTTTGTACACCTTTTGCAATCATCTCCGTTGACCAACCTCGAGTTATAGATTTGTTTTGTGCGGCGTATGTGTACTTTACTTATTATTTATGTTCAGTAATGTAACAATATGTATATGTACATATGTCGTAGACGAGTTTAGAATTTCCAATTTATGATTTGTTTGTACAAACAATGTTCAAGATGGCAACGGTTTTTTTATTTAAAAAAATGTTTAGTTTTTTTTTGATACAAAGTATGAAAAATAATTTATGATGTAGTAATTTAATAATATGGGACATGGCCCTATTTATTTTTATTTAAGTTTATAAAACATGCATCCATTTTAATATTTAATATTTATTGTCCTACTTTTTCGGGACAGTTCTATTTCTAGATACCCTCGAACCCATTTAATTTTCTAAATATCCCAGTTTTTAAAGACAACGCGTTATTCACTTGTATGTTGTCAATTTTCTAGTTAAAATTGATTTATATTAAAATATAGGCCTTACTGTGTATTACTTGAACTATATTATCCACTAATGATAATGTATTAATCCACACAGTTATATTTTTGAGTTATGAATGCAGTTTCCAGTAAAAATAAATGTAACGAAATCATAAATGTATTTTTCTTTGTACGTATCAAAAAATTGATATCTCGAAATGAGCTTTGTGTGGGCTGATACATTAGTGCAAAACATAGTCCAATTACAACTATCAATTTATATCAATCGGTTATATTGGCATAAAAATTACAAATTGAAATGTAATCAATATTTGACTTCTAATAGTTAGTTTAATTTAATATAGATACATACATATAATAAAAAAAAACTTAATCTTTAAGTATACAGGTAGGTCAAAAAAATCGGAATGTTTCCATTAATATACACAATGGTAGCTCACGATCAATTTAGTTCATTATGTCTGGTGCTCTTGAGCAAAAGCTAAGCTAACGCTATCTGCGAGGTGTCAAAAATATAAATGACGGTTGTAATGAATAGTATTTATACATAGTATAAAACAAAACCCCATTGCCGCGTCTGTCTGTCTGCATGTCTGTGCACGAATTTCTCAGTAACTTATACTGAACGAATTTTATTCCAGTTGTCACTAATAGATAGTGTTAATGAAGAAGGCTTAGGTGCATAATTTGTGGATATTTTGTGTAAATTTTATGAAATCGGAAAAACATGCGCTGCATAAATTGTTAGCGATAAGTTTAAACAATGTTTAATAGGTTTATTACAGATTACATTTATATCTCCGAATAACACCAAGTTCAATGCGCATCGCGTAAATTACTAATCAGCGATTTAAAAGCAATTGAGATATCAATAAAATGTATAGCAAAAATTCTAAAAAAATATACGTTTAAGGCGCACCCCCTTTATTGGCCTATAACTTTTTAAAATATATCTACTTACATGAAAATATTTATTTTATAGGAAACTGATTTCAATTTTTTATTTCTTTTCTGAATACAATTTCATTGTACTCATTTTTACCAAAGCTATATCCCTTTTAATATTGTATATTTTTTAAATTACTTATTTGGCATTACGATTGTTGTAATTAATTAATTTTGAATAATTTTCTAGGTAAATAAATAATTCCTTTAATTTTGTTGACAATTGTATGTTTTATTGTTTTAAAGAGTGCATATTTAAAGGGGGTAGAAGTCCTCATGGAATCACATCGAGGAAAGAAGAGCAATCACTCCCATTGCTCTCCCAGCGTCGGCGCCTATGTATTGTAAGCATTAATTTTGACTTGTGTCATATTGTCTTGTATGATCATAAGAAATTATTAATTATTCCGTCGATTCGGATTCGCCATGAATTGTACCCTAAGAAAATAATGAACAGATAATATTTATCAATGAGTTTTCTTCTATTTCAATGGATATTTTTCTTTTAAAGTGGGTAAAACAGTTGTAAAACTATTGTACTAGACCTGGCATTTACAATTACTTATTGTTAGTAAGGTGCCAAAAAGATGTCTAGACTGAACGAGATTTGTATTTTTTACAACCGGATATATCTTCTCATTGTACTTGGTATGTTCCAACCATAAATAGTACTATGGATTATTCTCAGTTTTGAAATACATACATATATTGTAAATAACATCTTTTTAATTGCAATTACTCATAATTTTTACTCTAACTGCAGTATGTTTGTATCATTGGATTAAAATTAATGAATTAATTGAAGATTATTTGAATACTCGAAGAAACAAAAACAACAGAGCAGTGGTCTTTAAACTCTGTCGAGTAACGAAACCCTTACAATTATAATTTTTTTTCGGCGAACCCCTTCCGACCTTAAGAAAAGGATATCTTTAAATAATTAAAAATTGACGCACACTAGTAACTTCTTCGAATGCATTAATTTTTAAATAAGTATAACTGAATGTATATTTATATTATTTTGTTGATAAACATTAGTGTGAGTGCTTTATAAAATTTTTAAATTTTAAATTTTGAAATCGGTGTTCCACGGAATACAGTTTAAAGACAACTGCAATAGATTAATATCATTTTAAATAGTAGCTTTAACAAATAGCATTCTGGAGTAAAGTACTCATAACATAACTGATTAACTAATGATCAAATTGTAAGCAGAAAATTTACTAAGGATTTAGACCATACATTTTTTAAATAAAAGCTCACTTATACCCATTAACTCCGATAAAAAAATGGGACCTTCATTTCTTGAGGCTACATTTATTACAATTGCTATACTTTCTTAGTAGGTATTATTTTTATTATTAAACTAAAAGTAAGGAGATGTTAAAAACAGTAAAAAATTATTTAAAAATTATTAATTACTTGTGAGGGGACTCATAAGGTCGTGTTTAGACCAAAGATATAAAACCGAAACACAGTGTTTGACAAAATAGCAACAAACCCTATACATGTTTAGATACAAAGTGTTTTTAAAACATCGCGTTTCTCTTTTGTCTTTCTGGTCAAAAACGGCACAAGGAGCACAATTTTAATTCACATATAAGGTACTGAGCAAGGTTGACTGTTTTTGTGATTGACGGGCTTCTTTTTGTAATTCTCATGAACTCATGTTACTAATAAAACAAGTAACTCTTTATTTAATCAATTTAATTACCAAAGTTTGCAAATATAGTTTGTTTTTTAAATTAGGTATAGCCTTTTATTTTGTTTATGTTTTTTCCCTCGTAATTGATAAAGTAAAACCAGTAATAAGCACGCAGTGATGGACACTTGCTAATGATTACAAAATGGTAAGTACTACGACATAGAAGATATAAAAGAAAGAATCGTCAAATTTGAAATAATGTAAAGCAGTTGCTATGATAATATAATAATTAATAAATAAATTATACTAATAATTAGTTTAAATATCCACCATTTTGACACCTATTGGCCGATTTTCATCAAATCACGCTGAAAGACAGTTAAATGTATATAGATTAATATTCAGAAATTGTATAGTAATCAAATATCAACAAATATATCTAATTCAGTACATTTAATTAAAAAATAGCCATTACTGGGGTCAAATCCAATACTAGTGCCAGTACCTTATCGTGGCTTAACTTTATTGCTAGATATGTATTTATACTTAAAAAAATTCTAATAAATTATCTTTAATGCTTACCTAAAAATGCAATCCTTAATATATCCCTTTAATTTTATTCAACACATCGTAAAGTGTAAAATTTTATAAAGCGATGATAATTACAAAAAGTTTACTTAAACTTAAATTCACACACAACCAAATATTAATTATGTAGTTAACTTGTATTATTTATTATGACATACAAATAATAATCATTTAATTAGACATTAATTACCAATAAAAACAAGCAATCAAATTAAAATTTCATTACACTTCACACTATCTTACGAATCAAAATTGTAAACAAATCAGCAAATATAATTCACATAGTTTTGGTAAAATATAATCGCACTCACGAATTAAGCAATAAATTATAATAAATACGTTAATAGTTCATAATTCTTAAACAATCATTATCATTATTATATTTTCGTAAATTGAGTACTTATTGTAAAGCGTATTTGTTGTCGTTTGACACCAAATTGTTAAACATTATCGTCACTTAGTGGGCTTTGGAATAAAACAGAATATAAGTGAGCACAGGTACGGAAGGTGAGCATATGACTATCTCTATTGGGTCTGTGTGAATGTGTTACGTGTGGTCTCTGTCGGATTGTCATCACTTCATCAACAGGTGAGGCGCTCTGAAAATGGAAGAAATAGAAGATATGTTTACCTGTGAGATATAAGAATATATTGAATGCTTTGAATCAATTTTGATTATAGTATAAGTAGTATAAGTAGAAGTTATTGCCCGTTTATCAAATTTTGATGCCAAATATAAAATTACAGAAAATATACATATTTTGATATTTCATTTGCGCAAATTTTGTAAATAACTAAAAAGATTATAAAAAGCTTCATTCAAAATCCTGAAATGATTCACCACTCGTTATATATTTTTTTTTTTGAGAATTATCTTAAATTACGTAAGTAATGATATATTTCACATTTTTTATGTTTAATTCGCGAAAAGTTAAATAATATAATCTATAGTTAAATTACAAAATGTTTGTGAATAGTGGAACTATATACATATGTATACCCAGAAGCCGAAAAATATTTTTGTTTCCCAAACCACAATAAGTAAGTGGTATTAATCGTAAATCTAATTAGATAAAAAATAAGAATCAAAAACAAGTAACTATCTCATACACTCATACCACATGTGCCATATAGATATTTATACAGGACACGCCCATTCGTACCTAACTCTATTCTGATTGGCTAGAAGATCAAGGTAAACACAGGTAAGTATGGAGTTACGTATAACACAATATGGTATACATTTGAACAAATAAAAAATCAGTCACTGATTTTTATACTATATTCCATATCAATGCAAAAATTATCTGATATAAAAAAGATAATATTTTTAAAGATAAAATATACGTATTTTATTATTTGGGAAGTAAATTTTTTCGTAATTTTTTTTCGACGATTAGAAATGCAGGTATGGAGTAGTATGGACATGCCTGACGTAAAATATTTGTCTGCGAACGTTTATTTTAATTACAAAAACAAATAAAAATGTTGAACATCGTAACCAGGTATACGTTACTGAAGGTTCATATAGATTTCTTAACCAAAGAGTTCAAAACAAAGTAGATATTGAGAGTTCCATAATAATAAATAAAGAAATGAGTCCTTTAAGACTGTTGTCTCCAATTTGGGGTACGCGTGCCCCAGGATGTACGCAAAGTGATAATAGACATTATGCCAATAACAAAGTAAAAAAATGTATTTATTTTTATATTAAAAGCGAAATTAATATGATTTTTGTAAAAATAAAAACACAAAATACAGCAATCCGCCATGTTAGATAAAACACCAGTCAGAGTGGATGACGTCACGGCTAAGTAAACATAATTTTTGTTTCATTAATATCTGCACTGTTTATAAATTATTTTGTGGTTTTAAATTATCAATTTGCTCAGTTTTGTGTTACCAAAACTAAAACCGAGAAACGTTAGCGATGGAACAAGGATTTATTATTGTTGATAAGGAGTCTTTACATAGGCGTGACGTCAAAAATGCGCCATGACACCTGCGAGCGTTTTGACATCAAATTCAAAATTCGTTTTAAAAGAGTCAATTTTTGTGATTAAACCTTTATTTTCTGCAGAAATAAGTATTTTTTGGAAATAGGAGACACGTAAGATCATCATAAAATAGTTTTTAAAAATTAGGCAACATGCCTATTGGGGGAACGCCATGTTCCCCTTCAAAATACTATATGTGTGTTATATTATATTATAATATATATCATTTTATACTAAAGGGGGTACAATTTATAATTATTTTCGTCTTAGCGGTATGCGACCAGAAAAATTTGTAGACCACTACTTTAAGTAACTAAAGCGATTAGGTACCTATATCGATAAAACAAAAATTTATAATATGAAAAATCTGAATGCAATTTGTCCAAAAACCGATACTTATTATGCCCGGCATTTTAAAGAATTTGATCTAGACCAAATCCAAACCAAACACTATCTGCAGGGTATTAAATTTAAATTACAGTTGTATGATATTAATGAATGACTTAGCGTGATTGGTGTACATCATAGAAAGGATAGCAGTTTAACATTATTATACATTTATTATCACTGCACTAAAATCCAGACCAAATTCATAATGATTTGACACCTCGCTGAAAGCGTTTAGTAGGTTTTAATCTATACTCATTTTTATTTATAATATCGGGTAATAGACAATACTGTTTAAAATGCAAAATCATTACCCCCACATCCTATCGCGAGCCTCCGGGATAGAATTTTTGACGGGCCACCTTCTGCTAAGAAACTTAAAACATTTTTTATATTGACCAAAAAATAAGCTTGTGACTCGCCGCGTTGGTCTCCCCGTCAACCTCCTTTGTGGGGTCAAGTAGTACAAAATATATAAAAAAACCGCTTATCCGATTGGCATCAAAATCAATAGGTATTCATTGAGATGAATATTTGATAACAAAAAACTCAAATCGGAGCATTATATTATAGAAGCTATTGTATAGATGCATAGCTATCATTCGGAAAATTTCTTTATTTATGTTTTGGAGGTAGTACAAATAGAATTTGACCTTACTTCGTATACGTTTTTTTGAACATGGAAGTTAAATAATTAATTATATGTAGTTAATAATAATTAACAATAAATAGTTATAAGAATTTTGCTGAGAAATTTCTACCTTTTATAGAAAATTACTTAACAATATAAGGTATTGATTTTAATATTAGGTATATATTTAGAAAATTGAAAAAAATTTGCTGAACAGTTTAAGGCGATTTTTTATTTAGTTGGTGGAGGATTACATTAGAACTAAGAAGTAGTAAAAAAATGTATTACAGATTATATGACATATGTATTAATATGCAATTTTTTAATTAATCGTTAAAAAAATTACTACTACAAAAAGCAGTGTTTCGCAAACTGGGTCTGTAATATGAAAGGTAATAAAATGTTGTTTTAATTATACTTTCCTATACCTATACCTATAGAAATCTGTAGCCTTTTCTGTAAAATGAAAATAATTCGGAATTTTATTTATTGAATACTCCATTTTGATAACTTTTTGCATTCTTATTTGTATGTCTATTTATTTCTTTCGACTTGGCATGAAAATTAGTGAACCGATTTCGATGGGGCTTTCACCATTTAAAATCCCTGAATAATTTTAGGTTATAAATAATTGAATTAGAGCAGACCGTATTAAAGAAGTAGTTGCATGAAGAAATTACAAGATTTAATTTTGAAAATTTCACTACTGAAAATACAATACTTTTTTAATACATTTTTGATCGTTTTGTTATAAAGTATAATTTAATTTAAAAAAAACGTAATTTTAACATGTGAGGCATTACACGTGAAGCGGACAACGAAAAAAAAAGTGAGGTTCTGAAATTCGTTCATATTAGGTATAACATCTAGAGGATATGAACATGTACACATAATATTTTTTTTATTTGAGGTTTAGTTGTCAAATTATGGGATTCTAAAGATTGACCTGATTGACGGAAGGGTTTTTTTGGAATTTTTTTTTCATATTGACGCCGTTTTTAATAAAATAATAAATGTAGTATTTTAAATCGAAAATTTACTGTTCTTTTTGATTTTTAAATCAGATTCCAAATTTGAACTTTTTTTCTAGTGTTAAACCGGAAGTAAATATTTAAAATAAATTTTTTTTAACTTCGACCATTTTAATTTCAATTTTTTTACTTCAAAATAAAGCTTAATATATATAAATTTTACCATAAAAATTTCAGAATGGGATCTATATTAGTTTAGGAGATACATTAATTAGAGTACGTACATGTCGCACTGAGCGAGGTACCTGTAGCCCAATCATTTTAGATTTTTTCACGAAAAAAACTACCGAATAGAAACTTTTGACGCAGTTGTGTGTCCCCGGCGGAGTAGATGATGAAATCACATTCTTACCCATAAATTAATTACCGGAAGTGTCCGCCATCTTGGATTTTGTGTATTTGTCGATTTGAACGCGTATTTTGCATTTCTCGATAAAAAGATTAATAACAATTTTGTAGAGAATTTGATTCTCTGCAATCTTTATATAATCAATATGATATTTAGATACATATTTTTTAGAAAACATTTCATGTATCTGGTTTGCAATAAAATTGAATATTTGCATAGATTCCCATATTTTACAGTTTTATTTTACCTATTTCATTTTTGTGTTATAGACAATCTTTTAGCTTATATATAGATAAAAACAAAAACAATCTACATATTGTTCACAACGTTGGTGTCCGCAGGTCCAGCTCGATGCTGACGGAGAAGAGATGATAATAAATTGTACAAATAACACTGACCGCCTCATGGATTTGTCGGAGCGGTGTGGGCTATGGTAATACACATATGTACAATACCACATATTTCAGTTTGTACAAACTAAAGGTGATACGAGCGAAACGCATTACGCAGGTACAGTAGTTCATGGCTATTTACGATTTTGCTTATTCACAATTCTATTTTTCACAAAAATCATAATCTAACGCAAATTTGCCTAACTCAATATTAGTGGAGACATAACTGGAATTTTTAATTAAAAAAAAATTTCTCTTTACAGAAATTTTTTGGTTTTTTTTTTAGTAAAATCAGCTATTTTTCCAGTTTACGGTTCGGTTTCTTGCAAATATCATGGCTTCTATTTGATCACTATCTACTAAAATAAATGAGTAACTTGCAAAGAATCCCCTCTATGTGATACATGATACAGAATACTATTACTTTATTTTTAACCTCAAAAAAATACATACTGCGCTTATAACAGATTTTTCGTTTCTTCTAAATAGCTTAGCAACACATAAAAATATTTTGATAAGGCTAAGAGAAAATGTATTTTTTATAATCTTAAATAAATCTAAAATAATCTAAATAATCCTCCAAGTTCGATTTAAAAATATTAAAAAGTATCAACAAAAAATATATTTTCCGAAAAAAATTGTTTAATTTTGGACAAAAAATCGTAGAGCTATATTGTTTACCTCAAAATGTAGGGTTTTATATGGCCTTTCAAATGATGCATATAAAAGTATCCATAATAATATTGAAGCAAAAAAGTTATTTAGGTTTTCATTATTATTAAAAAAAATTGTAGAACATAGAAATCTAGATGGGTGTCTAAAACAAATTTCACATACTTTTAATATATTATTTTGTATAAGGTCGCGCCTAAAAATGAACAAATTTTCGAATTTCACCCGTAAAACTTTTTTTGTTATAAATACATTTGTATACTTGAAACTCTTATGTTTTTTAATACCAAATTTATTTAATAAAAAAATCCGGTAACATGACTCCACAATTTGTGATTTCCATATATTTGATCTTTTTGAACCGATCATGAAATCCAGTAATTTAGTTATTTTGAACTGTTAATTTGATTCATCTTTCTCTGAGGATAATTTTACTGGGATTCGAAAAATGATTTCACTAGATACTGAACCTGCTCTCGTTAACTTAAATAAGTAGTATGCAGGTAATGAATACCCGGGAAAAAAAATTAGATCTGAAGTGATCAAATCAGATCTTGATAGATCTGCATTCTGCATTTTGAGACAAAATCATATTTTGTCACTGGTTTTTGATCTGTGAAGACCTACAAAGATCTACAACGAATATCTGAATATCGTTGTAGATCGTGATAGAGATTGAAAGGTTGAAAATTCATGAATTTTCAAACAAAAATAATTTTTCATCATATTTATGGGGTCTCTAATTTTTTATGAAATGGGGATCTGCAAACTAC